>CM053625.1:139543803-139672397 GCA_028646595.1 Phalanger gymnotis | reverse complement strand
AGTGGGGTGACAGATGAGAGGGCAGACTGGGGAACAGGGCAACCAGAATATACGCCATCTTGGAGTGGGTGGAGGGTAGAAATGGGGAGAAAATTTGTAATTCAAACTCCTGTGAAAATTAATGCTGAAAACTAAATATATTAAATGAAATTTATTTTTAAAAAAGCGTTTTATATACATTATCTCATTTGATCATTAAAAAAAAACAATGCCCATAGAGTAGGTGCTGTTATTATCCTCATTTTCTAGATGAAGAACCTGGTCTGAGAAATAAAGTAACTTTCCGGAGTTATACATCTAGTAAGTACTTGAGGCAAAAATTTGAATCTCTCCTATTTCAAGTCAACTTTCTAATTCCATACAGTATAATAACAGCAAAATCATGCTAACCACCTTGAAAATGAGCAAAAAGTTCATGGCACTGACCTTAATATCTCTTATCCTTTATTTCTGAGATCATAGGCACTTGTAAGTAACCAGATTTTCTGGGTTGTTAAGTATCATAAAGTTTAGAGCTGGAAAGAGTATTGGAAATGATCTAATCCAACCCTCCTCATTTTATAGATTAAGTTCCAACAGGTGAATTCACTTGCCCAAGCTCATTCAGGTATTCAGATAGAAAGCTGGGATTCAAACTCCAAATTCAGTGATCTTTCCACCCTACCTTGCTTGAGCTCAATTTAGTTTGAAGCTATGAACATCTTTCTTGAAAAGAAATCCACTACTTTAGAAAGTCTGTCTGGAAGCTACCTTCCAAGTCAAAAACAAGGCTCAGTTTTTAGAAAAAGGCCAGATTCCTTTTACAAGGGGCATGGCATAGAGTCATTCACAGGAAGAAAAAGAGAATTGTGTGTTTGCGTTTTCTTGCTAATTTTTTTTTATTTTCCAAAATTTAAAAGTGATGACAAACACAGCTTTGGTGTACTGCAGAGCTTACCCCATATTACCCCAGATTCCACAAAAAGCTTCCTGGAACCAAGAAGATAAGAAAATGACAGAGACTGGATACAAGTAGCACTGATTTGTAAGGTTATGTGCACTCTTAAAAGATGACAAGATTTTAGGTCTGGAGGGGATTTGGGAGGTAATTTAGTACTACCCCTTCATTTTATAGATGAAGAAATTGAAACCCAGAAAGCAAAAGTCACTTGTTGGAAGTCACATGACTATTAAGTAGCAGAGGCAGGGTGGATCTACAGTCTTCAAAATCCAAGATTACTTGTTCTTTCTCCTTAAGCACAGGGCTCAGGTGCCTCAGCAGTAATACAGCAGAGAACTGGCACCCTTCTTGGTCCCACTCAGTCTGGGGACTGGGTAGCAACTGAGAGGCTCACCAGGAATTCCCTGCAGTTCCCCCCTTTCCACGCTACTTCCTATCCACTGAAAAGTATCCCATATTTTTATTGTTGTTCAGTTGTTTCAGTTGTGTCAGACTCTTTGTGACCCTACTTGGAGTTTTCTTGGCAAAGCTACTGGAGTGGTTTGCCATTTCCTTCTGCAGCTCATCTTACAGATAAAGCAACTGAGGTGAACAAGTTTAAGTGACTTGCCCAGGGTCACACAGCTAGTAAATTCTAAAGGCTAGAATTGAACTCAGGAAGATAAGCCTTTCTGTGCCCTGTATGCAGTTAAGTAAATGGATACAATGTACACCCTATTCACCACGAGAGAAAGGAAGCCTAAGCCTTTGGTCCCTGGAAGAGATTCCAAGTTTGGATAAGAGGGAAATCCTTGAGTTTATAAGCCAATAGTGTTGCACTTAGTCCTGTAGTCAGTGAGCCATCAATTCGCACCAACTGCTCTGAAAGAGGGAATTGAAGGAGTATTCAAAGTTGATGCCTTTATTCTAACTCACTCTAATATCACACACACACACACACACACATACACACATACATACACACACACTCGTTAATTGGTGGTCCTTAGAGAAGAGACATTTAATAACATATTGTCACCTTGTCATAGGGAGAAAAAAACTCAACAGCTGTAGAGCTCGGATTTATGTTATATGCAGAGCTCCCTATGCCATGGGAGGAAGGCTTGACTTCTTGCCACAAATCTTTTAGAAACCAAAGGCTATTTAAGAAAACAGTCTGTCGCCCATTGCAATCACTGCTCTCAAGTCAAATTAGGTCTTCACAATGTGCTGCACTGGGTGTGATATATTCTGGAATTTCTTTTTACTAGGTCACTCTCTATGGGGCACACAACTCATTTCATTTGGATAAGTGCAATGTGATAGACTGGAAGAACAGTAACAAGGTATCAGAATGTCTGGGCTTGATTCCCATATCACATATCTATGAAAAAGTCCATTAATCTCTTAACTTTTGGTTCTGTGCCCCTCTCCCCACTCTTGGCTAAAACCAGTCTCTCCTTCAAATACTCTGAATCTCCCTATTGTTCCTTCATTCCTTACCTCATACTTATCTGTATACATGTACCAGGTTCTTAATGGAATGTGAGCCTTTGACAGCACAAAATATTTCATTTTTGTCTTTTTATCCTCAGTGCCTACCCAAGAGTCATTCACATAGAAGATATTTTTAAATGTTTATTCAGTTGAACTGTATCTATAAGATAGAGATAATCATACCAGCTCTACCTTAATTTCTGAGTTATTGAGAGGGTCCCATGAAATAATCTAAGGGAAAAGTCTTGTAAACCACAAAGAGTCATCCAACATAAGGTATTAAGATAAAAGAAATTTATATTGTAGATTATGGTTTAAAATGCATGTGATACTCCCTATCTCTGTTCTATCTTTCTCTGTCACTCTATCTCTCTGTGTGTCTCTGTCTCTCTTCCCCATCTCTCTGTCTGTCTCTGCAGTGTACCCACACCCCTTATAAAAAGAATTTCATCTAGAATTTTTTTTTCTTATTGGTTGAAAGGAACTGGGGATATTTAGCCTGAAGAAGAGAAAGAATGACAGGTTGGGAGTACGGAAAAGGATAGTTCTGTCTTCAGTAGTATAAGGGTCTGTCTGGTGAAGAGAGTTTAAACTTGTTCTTCTTGGCCTCAAGTACAGAACAAGAAATGATAGTTAAAAATTACAAAGGCTTTCTATAAGAAAAAGCTCCCTAACAGTTCAAGCCTACCCAAAGAAAGGTGGCATATATCAGAAGATAGAAGTATTGTAGAAGTCTTCAGGTGAAAGCTGATGACTCCTTGCCAGCTGTGCTCTAGAGGAGATTTCTACTCAGACATGATGTGGACTAGATGGGCGCTGAGGTCCATTCAAACTCTGAGATTCTGCGTGTATTGAAGTAACATTGGCATTATGAAAAGATCGCAAGTCAGGAGATGTGGATTCTGGTTGGAGTTCTATCACCTGACTTTGAGTAAGATCAAACGATCGAGATATCAAGAAGGAAAGGACCCAAAATTCTATCTAGTCCAAGCTCCTATGTGTATGACTTTGAGTATAATGCTTCCCTCTCTGGGCTATGGGTTACTCATTTTTAAGCTATGGGTAGTAATGGTTGCACATGACCAGTAATGGCAGAGCAAGGACTCAAACTTAGATCTTCTAACTATGTGGTCTCTTCACCTTCTCCTCTAATGATGTTGATGATGTTAAGGATGACATTATTGCCCAGGCTGAGGGCAAGTGTTGATCTGAAGGAGCAACATCCTAATTTGTTTTTCATAGGAATTCCTCCACATTCAACAGGTCACAAAGCCGATATTACTCAGGCATTGTAAGGTGGTGGTTGTTTTCCAGTATGCCATCTTGTGAATTGATTGAGGAATGGTTGTTAATGTACACGTCTTAGTGTGATTTGGTCACAGAAACTCATCATGCTGTGAAATTACCTTTTGTTAGTGAGATTTATAAAGGAAACACCATTTACAGTAACAAGCCAGCTTAAGGTTTGCTAGGAGGGAGAATGGCTTTTCCTGAAGTGTGTTGACGAGTCTCGCCTGTGATTTTCCTGGAAATTTTCTCCTGAGGAAGAATAGCAGGAGGGACTGAGTTCAACCTCAGTAAACAGTGCCACCAGCCTCCCGCTGGCTCTGAAGCAGAGGTGACATGCATTATGTAAAGTGAGATTGAAGGAAGTAAAAACAGATTATCCTAACACACCTTTTCCTCCAGGCTAGGGATTATTCAGAGCATCTCTGCAGCAGCCTAGCCTACTCTGACTAGAGGATAACTGTCTGGGCCACTGATTCTGTGCCAGACATAGCAGAAAACAAAAATTCTGGTTTCTTCTATGTGTACAGTGAGGTTTCTGTCATGATTGTAATGCAGCTTCCTGGAGAAACTGGGAGTGGGGGTGGGGAATGGAGCAAAGGGTAGCTAGACAGGAGCAGGAGCAGAGAAGAAGAGAAATGTCTCATTAGCACCATTTGAAAACCTTTCGGTATTTGTAGGTGACAAAGCCACAACTAGGTCAGGGCCACCAGAGCTCTATCCCAACGCACTAAAAGTTTGAGGGCACCGACAGCATTTGTATCTTTAATGGATAGAAACAACTGAGTTTAATACTTGGGTAGCAAAAAATAATTAGTTAAAATATAAAGCTATCAACTAAATTTTTCCCCTACCTTGCTCTGCTCAAGGGGTGGGGGTGGGATCTGTTTTTCTACCACAGGGCAGTGTCCCATGATTTGTATTCATTCCCATAGGGCCTTCTCTCTATGAAGATTCCCCCCTACCTCCACAACTTAAAGTACTCGGAAAAATTGAGTTGAGGGTGCTTTATACATTACCTCCTTCAAGTGTGTTTTTGTGGTATTTGTTCCAGATGCCAGAATTGCTAGTTACAACTCTGTTGAATGTAATGTTTCTATTCATTGTGTAAAATGTTCACAGACCCAGTTTCCACGTGTCTTTGTTGAGTACATACATGCCCTGTGTTAGGTGCACACATACACATACACACACACACACACACACGCACACACACACACACACACTCTTTGATTAAAGCAAACCAACCTAGCAAACACTTCCAATAGAGTCTGTTACATTTCATATCCACAATCCCCTTCTCTCTACTGAGGAAGAATATGTGTTTCATTTTCTATTCTCTAGAACTAAGGTTGTTCATAACAACAATTTACAAAATTACAGAATCTTTTACAAGGGACTTCAGAGGTCATTTAGTTTAGTCTATGCCTTGAAAAGAATCATCTTTACAACATACCCATGTGGTCATCTAGCTTTTCCTTGAAGACTTCCATTTGTCGGGGGTGAGGGCAAAATGGGTGAGAGCAACAAGGAACCTCCTTTTCATTTTCAGATTTCTCTAATAATAATAGTATTGATATAGTGCTTTAAAGTGTGCAAGTGAGTCATCTCATTTGATCCTCACAACAACCTCATGAGGTAGGTGCTAGTATCATTTTACAGATGAGAAAACTGAGCCTAAAAGTGGTTAAGTTATTTGCCCCAAGTCACATCCTAAGTACCTGAGACAAGATTTGATCTCAGGTTTTTCTGCCTCCAAGTCTGTCACTCTATCCATTGCACTACCTAGCTATTAGAAAGGCCTTCCCCTGATAAAGCTTAAATTTGTCTATTTGCTGCTACTTAGGTAGCACAAACCATTTATTTGCTATTTAGCTGAGAGACATCCATCATATACTTCTTCCCTTCCCCTGCTCTGCTTTTCTTCAAACTAAACATACCTAGTTCCTTCAATTAAATTTTATGTGGTTTAAAGTTGACACCTTTACCATCCTTATTGCCCTTCTCTGTAGCCTATCTGTACTCTGTAGCCTATCCATGTTCTTGGTAAAATGTGGCAATCAGAACTGAATATAGCTTTCACATGTGGTCTCGCCAGAAAAAAAAATATAGTCTTGTCTCCTTCTTCCTGGAAGCTATGGCACTCTTAATGCAAACCAAGATCATGTTATCTTTTTTGGGCCCCACATCACACTAACTCAACTTGTGTTTTAACTAGACCTGTCATGTCAATGGTATGGGGAGTTTCCAGTGAAGGCCTTCTACCAATGAACATAGTATCTTCTCTTTAGTGAATAATCTTAGAGAGCTGGTGAGGGCACTAGTAAGTTAAGGTATTTGCCCAAGGTCCCACTTCCAGTATGTCTCAGAGGGCAATGATAACATTTATACCTCCTTCTCCTAACCACATGTCTTGTGACCTTGAAGAAACCTCCACCCTGAGGCCCTGCTTTTCTAACCATTACCCTTTGGCCTAGAACAGTATTTTAGGAGGGGTCCCAGCCATGCTTCTCTTCACTCATACCTCAATTTACTCTCAGGACTTATTCTGTTTCTCTTCATTAATTGTCTTCCCAACTAGAGAAATCTCTACCCTGAGACTAGCTCTCCTAATTCATGACTCCTTACCTGCCATCCCCTCTTTCAACTTCCTTTATGTGTTGTCTTCCTCCTATTAAAAT
This sequence comes from Phalanger gymnotis, assembly GCA_028646595.1. Classification (NCBI taxonomy): domain Eukaryota; kingdom Metazoa; phylum Chordata; class Mammalia; order Diprotodontia; family Phalangeridae; genus Phalanger; species Phalanger gymnotis. The sequence goes on along the minus strand of CM053625.1, from coordinate 139,666,013 downwards.
ACAAATTCCTTGAAGTTAGGGACTGTATTTTTATCCCCAGTCATAGGTCTCAGGTAGAGGTGACTGTGCTTAGAACCTAATACTCAAGGGTAATAAATCCCAGAATTCATACCTCAAGTGAACTGATCCTTGGTCTCCCCACCCTGCTTGGTCCCTCTAAGTGGTACAATGGATTGAGTGCTGGACTTGGTCTCATCTTCCTGAGTTCAAACCTGGCCTCAGACACTTACTAGCTGTGTGACCTTGCTCAAGTCACTTAACCCTGTTTGTCTTCATTTCCTCATCTGTAAAAATGAGCTGCAGAAGGAAATGGCAAACTGCTCCAGTATCGTTGCCAAAAAAAAAAAACCCAAATGGGGTCACAAAGAGTCAGACACAATTAATATGACTGAACAACAACAACTGTCCCTCTTACCACTTACCTCTCTCCCTCTCCCCCTCCCACTGGAGGACAATGTCCCAAGAAGATCTTTTATGCACAAACCCAAGGTTTCTTTATGTGTCAGTCTCTCACTACCCACATCCAAGTAAATTCTATTGACCCCCTAATGTGAACTGGTTTCTAGGGAAAGGATTGATAGTTGATGGCTTAGTCAATAAATATTTATTAACTTGTAATTTTTTTTTCAAAAGAGATTTGTAAAAATGTGATCCATTGGTTCCTGGAATGACCTAACTAAAAGTATATTGCATGTCTTTTAAAACACTGTAAATGATTTCATGACCCAATTCAAAGAGCTCAAAATCCTGTCTTTTGCTAGTAATAAGCTGTACCCCTAAACTCCAGAGCTTATTTCAATATATTTGTGCAGAGTCCCCTGGGGAATGAAAAAAGCATATGCCATCAACTGCTGCCATGGCCCATGGTGAGGGGTGGTTCTAGGTTCTAGGAAACCGTATACCCTCATTCTGACTTTCTGCCTCAGCAATTCTGGATTCTCTGCCTGTGTGCTCACTATGTTGTTTTTTCCTCCCTGAATTCACTAACCTTTTGGCAACGAGTAAAAGAAATGTTTGAAGAAATTACAGCAGTGCTATTTTCTACCATTGGGTCTTATATGCCCTCATAAAAGAGGATTGAAAACCCCTTAGGGGGAGTCTGTCTCTCCCAAGGGTAAAATGTAAAGAGAAAGGAATGGCTTTTACTAGCAGACAAGGAAACTGATTAAAGAAGAGACTGAGAGTAAGAAAAAGTGAAATAGAATAGAACACTGAGAGAAATGATCCTGTACGAATTTCAAAATTATTCTAATTCTTAGAGAAGCTTTAAGGGAGGGGGGAGGTGCTTCAAGGAAACCATAGCCTGATGTTCCACATGCTAGAGCCTAGATGAACTTGTTAGCTTTTTGCTATCCCAACTGTCCCCTCTGCTTCCCCATTCAAAAAAAAAAAAACACCATGAACCTTGAGGGTTCAGAGCCAATGCGGCTAGAAATACTGCTTGTCCAAGTAAAGCTCATCATAAAGGAGGATTATGCTCTCATATTTACTATTTGCATAAACTGATGTTCTCTTTTTAAAAAGTGGAGAGGGGGAATGGAATGTAGATTAAAGGAAGACTGTCATTCCAAGAGAGCCTGACTGTATTTTCCCTTCAAATAATAAGTGGAATGTGGATAAATAATGCCTCTGATTGCTTTCAGAGATGGAGCTTGTGTCAGCCTGGCATTCCAATCGTGAGTGGGTTTTTGTATTGCCTCTGCCAGTCATGAACAATATCGAACTTTTTTTTAAAGAAGCATTTAATTTCACATAGTAATTACCTATTTGATCAGACAAACGGTTCCATGAATGAAAGTCATTTGCTTGTTTGATGGAAATGGGGCTGAGAGTCACCACAGCTGCAACACGTCAAATGGTTGATTAGATAAGCAACCCCTGATGGTTGGAGAAGAGGCCTGGCTCTTTGGAGAAAAGTTTTAACTTTTCTTCTCTTTGGGTGGGTGGGAGAAAGCGCTTAGGAGAGTGCCTACTACATTCAGTTGTCAGCATTATACTCCCACCCCCATGATTGCATCCACATGTGTCCATGATAGACATCCATCCATGATCCAGCCAAGCTGGATCTTTATTTTTTTTCAAGAACTAACAATCTGGCTGCAAGTTGCTTAACACCTGCTACTGTTTCATAGACAGATGCAGCGATAGAAATTGTGCTACAAGGATGCAGTAAAGTATCATTTTCCTGAAGTTGATACGCGGTATACAGTACAGACAATGATTTGGGCTGCTTGAAATCAGAACTATACTACGAAGGGAGAGAAATCTTTTTTTAACTGCCAAGAAGCCCTCTAATAATGGGTTGCTAAGAAACTGTCACAGAAGATGATTTTGGAAATGCAGTATTTATACAGTATTATTTGAATTTTAGGAGGCCAGTGTAACTCTCCAGATGGAACGCTAATGTTGAAGGTCCTGTGGGCAGCTAGATATATGTACTCAAGCTCAGATACATTGTAGGATGGGTTTTCTTTGATTATTTTTTTTCTTTTTCACTGCACACAGTAGGAATGACTTCTTGAGATATCTTGCCCTAAAATGAGGTTGGTTCTGAAATGACAGGGTGAATCTTTTGCATTCTAACTATTCAGGTCTGAAAAATATTTCACATCACCAGAGAGCCACAGTCATTAGGATGCTCACAGAAGCACTCTCTCTGATACTGATTTAGTGGGTTTGATGAAATTAGCCTTTGGGGAAGGAACACTAAGAGATTTGGAAAGAGCAGCAGTTCTAAACCCTCTTAAGCGTATGGATTCAGCCCTTCTCTCCAACTTGGGTCTTTTAGATGAGGTTTTATTTGTTTTTATATTGTATTCTCTTTTATCATTGTTGTCAAATTGACAAATATTAATATTCCCTTATATAAAAAGAGAACAGAAAAAAGATTGCATATGTAACTCTGTGTTAGAAGCTAGCCTAATGCCAACACCCTATTCAGCTTCCAGGCACAACTGGGATGAAATGAGGCATGCCTAAGTCATAGAAGAGTTAGCAAGAGGAGGTTTACTTTGTCTTAACCAAGCAAGGATATGCAACAAGGATACAGTGGAACTTAGCTGGTCTGGACACAGTCCCCTTATCACTCTAAGGAAACATAGATCAGCATTGGGGGTAAGTGGTGCTTTGATCCATATGGATACATAGCTCAGCAATTGCAGGGTATAGTAAGTCTATGGCCTTCAGAAATCTACCAAATTAAAAGGACTCTGAGTGACTACAAAGCTGCTTAGGCAGGAGCCAATTAAGTCCCAAGGAAAATTTTATTGCCTTTTAGAGAAAACTATTTTCTATGGGAAGAAGGGTACTCTGGTCCTATCATATCTTGAATCTCTGTTATGTACAGCATTTTTTAAGAGTATATAGTAAATTTAATATGGTGGTTCCATCACTACCATGGTTATAGATTATATTCTAAAAGGCCAAGGAGAATGTAAAAGATATGCCTGTCTCCACCTATGTTTTGAATTTGGTAGAGGACCCAAAAGCATGGATTACCAGTATGCATAGAGTTTGTTAGTTCCCCTCTCCTCCATCTAAAATATGCCTCTTCATGCATTCTCTGTTCTAGACAAACTGTCCTATTTGGTATTCCTCAAATAGGACATTCCATCTCCCACCCCTCTTCCTTTACAAAGGGGGTTCTCCATGTCTGTAATATATTCCTTACCCACTTCTACTTCAAAGAAACCCATCCTTTCTCCAAAGCATAGCTCTAGCATCGCTTCCTACACAGATGTTTCCTGATTCTTCCTCAGTTGTTGGCACTCCTCTTAAAATGATAATTTGCTATATTCTTGCTATTTACTTATTTGTGCATCTCTAATATTACCCAAGGAGTATGTAAACTCTCTGAGGGCTTGTGTTTCTTTAGTGCCTAGCAACAATGACTTGCACAATTGTTTGTCCAGACCTGGAATTTCATTGGTATAAGGAACTCCCTAAGCCAATACAACTCGGCAACTGTTCTGTGACTTACAGTCTTAGGGAGTTGTCTCGGGGCATTGAGGTTAAGTGACTTGTCCAGGATCACACAGTCTGTGTCAAAGGAGTGACTCTGAGGACTGCTTTCTTTTCACTACTCCATGCCACCAGAGCAGGGGTTAGGGAGAGAAGTAGCACTCCTGGAATTTAGAGCCAGGATTCAGTTCCTGCCTCTGATGTTTACTGTGTGGTGTTAAACAACACATTTAGCCTCTCTGGGTCTCAGTTACCTCAACTGTAAAATAATCAGGTTGGACTAGATGACCAAATTTAATTTAATAAATTAGATTTTATTTCATATATAACCAACTTGTTAAATTTAAGATTTAATAAAAGTAATTTTTATTTTCTTCAGTAAACAAAAATCTGCCTTTTTCCCTCCCGCTCTCAATTCAGAATGAAAGAAAAACAAAATCCCTATTGCAAACAGTATAGTCAAACAAAAATTTCCACATTGGTGGAAATATATATGAATATGGTGGTATGTATATGAACATGTATGTATGTATTATACACACATATAATCACATGTGTGTGTCTCATTCTCACTGTGAGTCTTTCACTTCTCTGTCAGGAGTGGGGGAATATGTTTCATCATTGCCTTCTGGTGCGTTGGTTCTAAGAGCTTTTCTAGCTTGAGACCTATGATCTTATGCTAAATAAATGCTTGTTGAATGGAATCCTCCATTCTTGCCTAGCAAGATCTGCTACTCAGGCCTAACTTTCCTCAGGCTAGGAATCTGGCTCATCACCTTTGCTCATTTCAATGTTTTTGCAGGGTCTGCTACCGTAGGGAGAGAAGGGCTGCTGTAGACCAGGTGTTGTGTCCTGGATACATTCCATTCACTGAGCTACTACATGGTGCAGTGGGTAGAGCAGTGGACTTAGAATCAAGACTCATCTTCCTGCATGTAAATCTGGCCTCAGACACTTCCTAGCTATGTGACCCTGGGCAAGTCACTTAACTCTGTTTGCCTCAGTTCCTCATTCATAAAACGAACTGGAGAAGGAAATCGTAAACCACTCTAGCATCTTTGCTGGAAAGCAAAATGCAGTGACAAAGAGTCAGAAACAACTGAACCACGAAACATTCTGTTCAATGGCAATTATGCCAAAAATTCTCAGTAAAAATTAAATACCACTTGATAATTAACAAATGTGTCCTGGCAGAAAGAACTTTCCCGTACAAGTAGTGAATACAGTAAGGAAATGAAGTCATATTTTTAAGACTTGAAGAAATGTGATGGAGGAAACCAACCTGGGATATACTCTGTGACAAGGAGATGACTGGCCTTATGGGAAATAGAAAAGAGCAAAAAGGACGTGTTGATTTGTGCACAATCAACCTTTGGGATGTAGCCCTGTATGACGTTGGATGGCAGAGTGGGAATTTTTAAAGGGCCGGATGACTTACTGGTCAACCATCTCATGCCAAGCCATGTAAATTCATCATTGGGCTTGCAGATATAACCAGTGTACAGAGCAGAATGCATTCCAAAGGCATAGTGCACAGTTGGTTAAGTGCCTTCTTAGAGAAAAGATTACCTTTGAAACAGCAAGCACAGAGCTGTACAGATTACCAGTCATGGAAATGGACCTGTGATTCACAACAACTTAGTCCTGGATAGAGAAGCTAAAGACTGATCAGTGTAGTTAGACATATTTTTATTCTATTTAAAGCACAGAAAAATTCCTTTAGAGTAAAGTCGCATTTACAAGTAGATGTGAGGATTAAGGAGGAGAAGTTAAAGAAAATGGAAACCATTCCAAAAAAAAATTACCCAGTGGTAACCTTTAAGTGATTCTGTGAGAATAGACTAAATTGACTTAAAATAAAAGGAGTAAAACAGGCTCCCTGGCTCTGGCCAAAGACCCTAAGTTTGTTCTTGCTTTCAAGAATATTACATCTTAGCAGGTTACCATGAAATGTGCACTTTAAAAATAGGGACTTTGATTTCTAACCTAAAAGATACAATCTGTTTTCTTGGATTTGTTTCAAGCTTTGCAATGCCAGCTGCATAAAATACTGCTAAGCCGTCTCACAAAGACACATTTATAATCACTATGCCCTGTAGCAGAAAAAAATGTCTCCATTTAGACTCTCATTTTGAGTTCATAGGCACATTAAGGACAAACTTTAGATCTTAATGAGGTGTAGGGTGTTTTTCCCCCTGAGTCCTGTTTTCTGTCCTCCTATACATCATGCTACATTTCAAAACATTAGGGAAATAAATGCCGAATTCTTAATGTGATTTGAAACAAAAAAAAAATTCTCTACTGCAAGAGAAAAACTTAACATTATATCCTTTCCCCTCCACTCTTCTCCCTCCCATAAAAAAATAAGACTTTTAAAACTATCATTTCCCCTTTGCAATAATGTGTTACTATTTCATATAGGTAAATATCCAATAGTAAGGATGGGTGAATCTTATTAACTACAGAAACTCCTAATTTTATGCAAAAAGCTTGTTTTAGGGATAATAAAGCCCTGGGAGTAACGACGTGCATATGAAGTTGGACTTTGATCTCTAACTTGATATAATTCTGCTGACTTGTGTGTGTGTCCCTGTTTTGGTGTGGAACATCTCTGGGAAAAGCATAACATATGCCCTGTGTTAGTACCAGTCTTTGAATGGAACTTAATAATGGCTTCAACATGCGTGGACATCAACAGTACTGGCACATCAGTGCCCTTCAGACTTTAAAAGCGGTGCTTTGGCACCCTTCAAGTAACATGCCACTCTCCTTTAGAAAAAAAGAAGGAAAAGAAAAAAGAAAATAAGGCCTAATCACTGCTTGGTTTATGTCACCAAAACTAATTCAGAGGAACCTGGAAGAAGGAAAAATGTCACCTCATTAAAGATCAAAAATTCCAGTATGCCAGATAATTAAATATAATTAAATCTACATATACCATACACTAATGTGAATTAATGTTTACACTTAGAAGAGGAGAAGCAATGTATGTATTAATTCTCCCCTGACAATGATGAACTATTGTATGACCTGGTAAACTTGTTTTTAAAATGCTCTGCAGAAACTTGGTGTGAAACAGTTATCAACCAAAAACAAAAAACAAACCTGGACCTGTGATTTCATTGATATAGAGAACTCAATGGGAGAAAATTCCCTTTCCTTGTGCAGATGATCTCAGGTGCCTGCAACTTGTGATCATAGGAAGCGGCAGTCACACAATCAGTCTGGAAGGGGTTGAGGTAGACCTAAAACTAAGTATCTCTGATGCAAAGCCAATTCACAATCTGCTATTCTTTGCTGTTTCTCACCAACTTTTTTATAGCTACATTAATATATATTTACACTAAGACATCTCTAAATGGGAACATACAAGAATCTTTTAATTTTTTTTTTAATTTATGAAGCATTTCTTTATCCCTCCCAACCTACCTCAACTGAAAAAAGAAAAAGAAAACCCTTGGAATATGCACAGGTCAAGCAAAGCAACCTTTTATACTGTCTGTATCCAAAACTGAACACAAAAATAACCACTAACTTGTAGACATGAGGGAAGATGAAAATGGCCTCCCTTCAGGATTGTAGAGTGACAGATAGTAGAGAATTTCTTGCTTTGAGAAGGCAGGCTTTGGCTCAGAGTTCCTGTCACTGCATCAGTATTAGAAATGTTTACATGGCACAAGTGTGCTTGCATTATCCAAAATAATAATACCCTTATAAATAAGAGTATAAGAATGTACTTCATTAAAGCACTTCCACATCTTCACCACCACTCTTGAATATTTTATAGATAAGGAAATTGCAGCTTGCAGAGTTGATGACCAGACCAAGGCGATGCAGCAAGTCAGTAACCCAATTATGCATGTTAGAATTCTGATTCCTAAACCAGTGCATTTAAACTTTTGGAAGGCATTAAGTCTTTTTGAGACAAAACGCCGTGGATTAAATGCCGACACAGATTCTCGGTAACTTCCTGGCTGCAATATGCTTCTAAAAATTCATGTTAACTCTTTCAGAGCATCAACAACAGTTACTGGTACACTTGCTTTGTGCCTAGTTGCAGTGGGATTCTACCCACAGGTAGATATTGTATTTCCTATATTAAACCTGAGCTTTGGCCATAAGCTATCAGCAAACCTATCCAGACTCACTATGACCCTCCACCATCTGGAGAAGGAGCAGAGAAGGGGGCCCACTGGAAAAAGAAAGCAAACATCTATAACCACCACAAAATCATAATAAAAGGAATACAGGAACTCAAACAGAATCAAAAACATCAGTGTGAAGGGCCTTTAGAACATGGAATGAAAAACAGATGTTCAACACCTAGTCTAACCTTTTCATTTGAGGGAGTAAAAAAATTGAGGCTCAGAAAGATTAGACTTCTTTTAGAATAGAATAAGTCAATGACAGATACCCCCAATAGACTGAGGGCAAGGACTGTTTCATTTTATCTTTCTGTCCCTAGCATCTAGTATAGTACCTGGCACACAATGGGCATTTCAATGTTTGCTGAATTAAATACTGAACTATACCTCAGGTCTACTGATTCCCAGCATATTGTTTCCAAAACCACATCAATCTCTGCAATACTGAGTTTCTATCTTTTCTGGAAGGGAGACCTACTCTTCAGTCTTCTTAGGCCAAGTTTCTTCTCTGATTCTCCCCTACTTGAACCTCATTTTTCATCTAGCTTGCTCTATGTTTTTCATCGTTAAATCTCTCTTTCCCATCAAAGGTTCCTTAATAACTCCCTCCTTCTGGTTGGAAACAGTTCAGAAGCAATGCCATTTGCTTCTAAACATGTTTGTTTCCAGAGTTTGATGTTTTGCTTAAACATTGTCCATTCTTAGGTGACCAGGTGAGTCGTAGCTGGCTTTTTGGTCTGAATGCCACTGCAGAACAGCAGGCAGGCCATAGTCTCAGAGAATAAACTGAGAATTCAGCATCTGCATACATAACCTTTAACTCCTGTATGTCTTCTCATCAGTGAGGCTACAGTTTCCCATGTGCCACCTCCACCCCCTGCTTCTTGAGGACAGAGCTTTGAATTAGTGCTAGTGATTGAGAAGTAAATATTCTGCTGTAACAAACAATTGGAGGCCAGAGTTGAAAGGGACTGGAAAAAAACTGATATTATACTGTTCAGTGAATTACACAGAATTTGTATGGAAACCAGGAGCGACTCAATCAAATGAAATCATACCTGCTTCATCCCCTGAAAAACTAATGAAGTTTTCCTGACATTGATTTAATCAGCTCCTTCCTTTGTTACCTGTCAGGCATGCTGTCTATGGAGGAACACCAAAAATTCAAATTAAGAAGTAAAAAGAATTCTAAAATTCTAACTCCTAAGTGAAAATGGAAACAGGAAAAAACCCCAGAAAGCAGAGGGCTAAAGGAATAACCTAAATGCTTCAGGCTGAAGATGAAGGGTTCCTGAATATAATCTTTTTGATGTCTGCCCTGATCAAGGTTATGGGATAGTTGCTCAGTTACCCACTTCATTTTGTCTGTATAGACATGCCCAGAAGAGAATGTAGTAATGATTTTTCATGCTCAGTGACAATCAAATTTCTGTAGGTCTAGAGCAATGAGAAACCCATAAAAAATATCTAGACTTCCTGCAGTTAAGGGGGGCTAACCGCCACATAGCAATTACAGAAGGACTATAAAAAATATATTCAGTTCCCAATTGAAGAAAACATCGAAAAAGTTCATACATTTCTGATAGCAGCTTCAATACTTCAAAAGATCCATGATTCCATAGGTACTTATTCTACCTCTCCATGCCTTAGAGTAGATCCTTTGATGAATTGCTTTGTGGAAAAAATCATTGCCTAGTGACCCCATTCTGGTGATGAGCCACTCAGCACCTAACTGGGCTGGTCCTTGGATAGCAGGCACACAGTGAGTCAATGGGCCCACAGAATACTTTATCAGCTTGGTAGGACCTGCCAAAGGCCATGTTCCACTGGCAAGGCCTTAGAGAATCCAGGGTCACCCCGCACTATGATGAGGACTCAAAAACTGACTTCAGTGGAAGAGTTTTGGGGTTTTTAAATGTATTTATTTGTATTCTGTGTAGGAAGCTGATGACTAAAGTTCCCCAGATCAACTGCATGAGTTTATAGGATAGGGACCCTCTGTGTGGTACTTTTAATTACATTGTTCTTTGGAAAGAATCCTCCTGGATAATAGGAGCTTTACTGATGGAACTGCTCCCAGGGTGAATGGGGAAGACATTTTGGGGAAGACTGATTTGTGGGAGGAGTTACTTCTTTTATTGGCCTATAAAAAGCAAGTCGACCTAGCCTTTTTTTTCCTTCTCCCTTTCCATCTCTTCTCTAGAGAGATCCTGAAAACAAAAAAAGTGGGGAGACACCACCACCACCCCTAGAATTATGAAGCCTTATTTGGAGCATAGCAGACATATCTTAGCCCTTGTTTACCTAAGAATAGAGTTCCTAGACCCTTGCCTCCTACTTAGAGGAGAGGGGTTTTCCTGAGCAATACTAGTTTCAGAGGTTTCCCTCTGTTTAACAACAGGTTCAATAATGTTTTGGTTTTCTGTCATGGGAAGGGAATTTTCTAAAGGGTATGTGTGAATGAGAGAAGATTGCATGAAGTTTACCAGTGCTGAGTAACAAGAGGTAAAGAGTGATGGTTTTTTTGAGAAGAAGACCTCTAAAGCATACTTGGTCTTTATAATTTCCCAGAAGTTGGGGAGAGGTAGAGAGTTGTTGGGTTTTGAGTCACATAGATAATTAACAAGCACAGACCAAAGACCACATTGATAACTATGTGTAGTAATACATAATACATAATATTATACATATATATACACTAATACATAGTATAGGCAGTAAGTAACCTATGTATTATTCTCTACCAAACCACAGATGTCTCCATAACTTTTACTTAGAAAGGATGGAGAATAACTAACATGTATATTTGGTTTTTTTCTCCCTACATATAAAATAAAAGGATGACAATAACAATGCCTAAACTATATAGAGAGATTTAAAAGCCACTAAGTGCTTTATATACATTTTCTCTATTAAGAATTCTATGTTAAGTTAAATTGCAGCCTATACAAATTGGTCAATAGAGGTGACCAGAGCCTTAACTGGCTACATCTGAGCAGGAGACCTAGAAGTGAGTTGATAGAAGAAAAAGATTTATAATAAAAACATTAATTTGAATTGTACTGTTATAGATATTACGATAAAACCAGACAGGTCTTTTATTACTTTGTAAGCCAAGGCTAATCTGTAGTTACTGCATCAAACTTCTGTCTGTTAGTCACTTGTACTCATCAGTTCTTATCCTGGGAGATACCTGAAATGACTTCTCTATCCTTCCCTCTTAGCCCTAAAGAATGTGCTGCCTCTAGTTTTCTGGTACTGAAGGCTTATCAGGTGGGTGTTCCAAGCCATGATCTTGTGCCTATTTAGGGTAAACAACTTGATTTTTACTGGAACATGTGTAGATTTCTGTCATAGCCCTTGAGTCTCTTAGCAATGTTTTTTGAATTATATTACAGCAATAAAAAAATATTAATAGGGAAATTCTATTTTACTTCTTTCGTAATACTAAGAATGAGGGTTTTTTTTCTTTCTAGTCTTATGTTTTCATTAAAAACAACCCAGAAAAGCTGCCTTGAAGAAGGCAAGAGAAAGAACATCTTCCTAACATATGCACTCAGGCTACCACTTCTGGTTCCAAGATCCTACAGTACTATGGCTTCCTTAGAACAGTGCTCGAAAAACTGAACACTGATATGTCTCTAGCAGCTTGCAAAAAAAAAAAAAGTCCTTGATTTACATTGCCTAGTGTAGATTCTGGTTGAGGTTGCTTTGAGAACTGCTATTACTAACTTGGATGTGTGATACTAATGGTAATATTTGGACTTTGCAAAAATACTCTGGTATAAAGACCTGGGTTCTAGTCCATATTCAACCATTTACTATTTGTATGACCTTGGGAAGGTCCCCTAAACCCTCTAGACTTCAGTTTTCTTCCCTGTAAAATGAGAAGATTAGATTAGTTAAGTTCAAAGGGTCTCTTCCAGTGTTAATAGTCTATGATTCCAGATAGTGTGCCCATGTGTCTATGGCACTGGAGATTGACACAGACTCCAATTCAGCTGTCCCCATTAACTTCCAATGGCTCAGCTGTGTCCTTGGCATTGTGGTGATCCTAACTTGGACCTTCAATCCTCATAAAACTCCAGATGGAGAAAAGAGGCAAAGCCAGGGATTAACAGTGAAAGGAAGATGACCTTTGAGTCACAGGACCAGGCACAGGAACTAGAATAAGTAACTTGGTTGTATCAGTCATGGGGTAACAAGCATTTTTTCCTTGTATTTTCAGAGGAAAATTATCTCGTGATATTTCTTCTCAAAATTGATGGGGGTCTTCTAAGTGTGTTAGAGACAGAATCTCTCCCTGCCTCTACTCCACTATAATCTCTTCTCTGCTGGCAGGCAAGAATGTGTGTGTGTGTGTGTGTGTGTGTGTGTGTGACAGAGAGAGAGAGAGAGAGACAGGGAGAGAGAGAGACAGAGAATGATAGAGAGAGAGAGAGTGTGTCCATCTGTACTACCACACATGTTTTTGGTAGCTCTCAAAATAACTCTCAGAAAACCTAGTCTTACTTGGGGAAGAGACAAAAGGCAGAGCCTGTAACTGTGAGCACATTTGCAGTATACAATTAAATCCTGCTTTGAAATGATATGAAAATGAGCCCTGTTAAAAGAATATATTCACTAAATACATATTTAAAATGTTGAAGTTGTTTGTAATTGCTACCTTCATAAATTCCCGATTTTGCATGTTCCAGCAGTTGAATGGCTTCTGCATTTGGGTGATGAGCATTTAATAAAGTAGCTTTTAAATATTCTTATTACCAGGCACATTATATTGAATAAACATTTTAAGAGAGTCATATTCTCACCCCTATGACTAAGGATTTATAACATTTAGGTTGGTTGGACAATATTAATTGTATCATTTCCTTGCATTTAAGGGCCTTAATGAAGACCAATCTTCCATGCCCCATTTATAATCCAGGGACTCGCTGCCCCATGGCAGCATATCATTTACTTCTACTACCACACCTGCCTAATGGTGTTATAAATCCGATGCTCTGTAATGCACCAGGACTCGGGTAGATGTGTGAGCACAAGTGGAAAGGGTGGGGGACCGGCTTCCTGAAGTGGACTTTTTCAGGGCTTTGGCCAAAAATTCCCAGCATTAGTGTTAGAAACCAGAATTTTGGACTGCCTGTTCTTAGGAAATTCTCCAAACTAAGTGGATTTAAAAATCATTTTTATTTAAATATAAACTTTTTGTCTTGGTGAGAGAAAGGAAAGAGGGAGAGATGGGCAAGTATTTGTAATAAAGAGAAAACATAATGGCTTGCCGTAATTCCCCCATTCCCTTCAAAACACTATTCTCTTGGTCCTGCCTTGCTCACTTATTTTTCCTATTCTCCTGAAAGGCAAATTGAAAAGCATATTGGATCTGGAATCAGAGGACTTCAGTTCAAATACTACCTCTGCTAATTACCACTTCATGATTCCTTGGGCACATCCTCAGTTTGCTTATATGGAAAATTAGAGGGTTGGACCAAATGTCCTCAAAGCTACCTTCCAGTTCAAAATCTGTGTGCCTTTGGGCTAATGAAGCAACAGTTTTCAAAATATGGAGACATATATATTGTTTTGCAGAGATCACTAATAGGCCTTTGAAAATTCTAACCACTTTCGTAGCTGTAACTTTGGGGGAGTTCAGTCACATTACTGACTCCTGAGACCTGAGAGCAACCTTCCCCTCATTTATCTCCCAGAAGCCTTCATGATACAGCAGAAAAACAAACAAACAAACAATCAGAATCACATCACTGGATCTAAAGAAGTCTAAATCTTGTGAAGTGAAAGTCCTTGTAACACTGTGGCCCAAAAGATCTCCTAAGTGAAATATTTCCTGAAGTAGAAAACCTTCTTCATTTTAATGTATCCCTTTAAAAAGAGAAAAACACCATCACTGTAAAGGCTTTCCAGTTTATTCTTCCAACTGTCCTGGAAGGCATGGTTAAGAGAATCTCAAATCCAAATGAAAATAAGCAGAAAGAACTCTGATTTTCTGAATTAAAATAGTTGAACCTGCTAATCTGGCATTGTCAAGCACAAAAGGTGCCCCCAGACAGACATGAAAAGATCATGATGTCTGAGCTTTTGAATAGGGAAACCAGCTATCAGGACCGCTTAACTAAGCACCAGCTGCATTGTGATCCATTGTGGCTATTTATTTCACAGACCTACAGTTTCCCTTCTTTTACAAAGGAAGGTGGAAAACAAATTTCACTTGGCCCTAGCACAAAACAGAAAAGACCAGGATCAAGCAGATGAGAAGAGACATGCATCAATTTCAAGTATGGCTAGAAAACTAGAGAGCTTCCTTCCTCTGGTGTTTAATGTCGCATGCAATGTCAAAGAAGAGACATCCCACCAAAAGAGAGTTTAGATGAAGGAGTTAAAAGTTCTGCAGAGCTGGTGGTCGGCTAATGAACACCAGGCAGGGGAGCCACCATAAAGAACAATGTGTTCAAAACAAAACAAAAGCCCACTAGAGGAAAAGAAATTGCTGTTGATGACTTGGAAACTGAAATATAGAACCTCCATCACTTTCTTCTTCAGAAGCCCTTAGAATGGTTTGTTTTTCCTTTTATCATTTGCTCCTTAATAATAATATCAATTCTGCGCTATATTGTACATCAAGGAAAAAATAGGCAGCAAAACTGTATGGGCTTCTTAACAGAGATCTGATATCTGATATGCAAAGTAATGACTTTTTTAGCATCTTATCATGGCCAGTGTACTCTGTACACAATAGAAAGGAAATTCAGCTCCAAATCTTCTTCCTTACATACCAGGATTGCATCCTTCTTTCTTATGGGCTATTAATTTTCATGCTTCCATGTGCAACCTGGACAAGATATCAGCAACCTAGGGCCCTGAATTGGCTATGAAACAAATCAGTTGATAAACTCAGGCCATATCCCATTATAACAGATTGAAAAGGACCATCAAAAACAGAAATTTTGCTATATTAGATATTACCTGATATGGGTTATTACCCAAGTTTCAAAATCTTTTGTTTATGTGAAAATTTTATTTATGATGGGATTTGACATGTAGGCAGTGAGACTTGACCCTGTTTAAGGAGAGGGTGGCCTGATTATATATCCTCTGAATTCACTTAGGGTTAATTCATTCAGTTTGGGGATTCTGTCCTAGGACTTAATTGCCTTTGTTGGTGAGGGATTCAGTGAAAACTCACCAGATCCACAGTATCTAGCTGATCCCAAACCATGTTTCAGCTCCCATCCAGACACAGACTCCAGGATGCACCCAGACTCAATATTTTGCCAGCTGCCCTGCCTATATCTGTATCCTCTCTTCCTCTCTGCTGTCCCTACTTTCCACATCTTTCTCATGTTTGGGGAGCGATAATAAAATCAAATGATCATTGCTATACAAAGAACATAACAATAACTATGCCATGGTTCCACATACAATCCCTGTAACAGCCTAGGCCAAAACTCCTTTTCCGACCATAGTCCTCCTCTATGTGTCTCTCACCCCGGCTGTTACTTTAGGATGCACGCTCTGTAAGGATAGGTTTATATTTCTCTCCCTAGAGTCTAACACAGCTGCCTAACATATAGTAGGCATTTAATAAATGCTTATTTATTAGAGCATTTGATGGTAAATAATTACCTTGCAATTAGAGTTAGTTAAATAGATTGTAAATAATCATTCACTTTGTCCTTGGTTCAAATTAACTATCTATTGAATTCCTACTATGTTCTCAGCATTGTGGACAATATAAAAGGATGTATGATATCATTTCCATCCACAAAAAGCTTATAGTCTTCTCATGGAGACGAGGTATATGCACAAACATAATAATAAAAGCAGGATATGAACGAGTGCCAAAATAAATAATATAGTCAGTAAGTGCTAGAGTTGTTCTAAGAATCAATTAATCAGTAAGCATTTATTAAGTGCCTGCTTGTTCTAGGTACTATAGTAGGGTTACAGATACCAAAATGAAACTGTCCTCACCCTCACAGAGTTTCTGTCCTACTAGAAGGAAACTATATATAGAAGTAGATATAAAATATAAACAAATTAAATACAAGGTAATGTCAGGGGCAATCAGGTTAAGCCCCATGTAGGAGATGGTGCTTCCCCTGAGTTATGGTGAAAGCTACAGATTTTAAGAGGCAAACATGAGAAGAGAGTGTGTTTCTGGCATGAAGGACAAACTGTACAAAGGCACATAGGTTGGAGATGAAATGTCAAGTCATCAAAGTGAGTTTGAGGATATCGTTATGTCTGTCAACATATAAAATTGCCCAAGTATAGACTAGCCTGGCATCCAAACACAGCTAGGTGGCTCAGTGGATAGAGCACTGGGCCTGCAGTTAGGAAGACTTGAGTTCAGACACTTACTAGCTGTGTAACCCTGGGCAAATCACTTAACCTCTGTTTGCCTTAATCCACTGGAGAAGGAAATGGCAAACCACTCCAGCATCTTTGCCAAGAAAACCCCATAGACAATATTGGCATGCTATAGTCCACAGAGTTATGAAGAATCAGACAAGATTGAACTACTAAACCACAAAGACTAGCCTAGAAAGATTGTATAGACCCATGAGGTTGAGTAATTTTAGTCTTCCTATGGAACTCATACTTGAGTGCTACCTGAGCCCTACCTTGGACTCTTAACTCAATTATGAGATGGGACAAGATGGGTAAAATAGCCAATAAACACAAGAGGTAGGGCTTGAATCCAGGTATTTCTAACTTTCAGGTCCACTCTCTATCTACTACACAATTGGGGCTACACTGCAACCAGATCCTGAGCCAAAATCACTAGTCTGGGAAGGCCTGGTTCCTTATACCAACTTCTTCTCTTGATCATGATTTATTTAAGGATGAGGTTTCTATTGACCAAGCAAGATATGTCTCTTAGCATGTATCTGGAAGCTTTGCACAATTATGTCTTAAGATGTGAGAATATTTTAAAAATAAATTAGCTTTAGTGCTCTTTCTTTGTGCCTCCTTTAATAATGCAAGCAGAAAACATTTCATGGCATCCTAATTAATGACATAAATGGAGAGTTGGTTCCTTTAAACTTTTCCTCATCCAGCTTTTCTATTCTGTCTGGTTTGGATAAGTAAGAGAATCTAGGGATGTTTAGAGAACTTACTTTGGCATCTTAATACCTTGAGTATACAATTCCATCAGGGATGCTAAAACCTTCTCTATATTTTCTTCTCCTGTGTAATTTTATACATGTTTTCCCATAACTCCTACTTAGAGAATCTAGCCAATTTGCTGTTGGCCTTCCTCTAGTTCTTTCGGTAAGTGGAAGGTACCAGTATACCACCTGGTCCATCTCACTCACACTGTGACTGGCCCCTTCCTTTTATGGTCACACCTATCCTTGATAACATCTTTGAAAGTTTTCTCTTGTAGGTAAGTCACCATTTGGAGAATATCCCTAACCATTTGAAATTGGCTTCATGTGCAGCAACCACAGCCTCCCCCATCACCCTTATGAATAGTGGCCTAGAAACAGAGGGTCCTAGAGCTGACCCAGCTGAGTTCTTAGCTCCACATATCAGATGCACTTACCACTCTAGCGTATTGACAATATTATACTTGAAGCTACTTGATTTGCCCTTGGTCTCAATAATTTACCTTAGACAGTACTTGTGACAGATTTAGTTGTGGCCAGTGATGACTAAGGATGGGGCATGAGTGATTTATCAGTGACTAACTGAATCCTGGGAAGGTATTGATCTTTAAGGCATTTGAAAAAAAAAGTTTGAGAGAGAGAGGAAGGGGGAGGGAGAGAACGAGGGAGGAGTAGGAGGAGGAAGAGGAGGAGGAAAGAGAGAGTCTGAAATTCTTTTTTTTTTCAATTCTATTACAACATAACATCCATTTCTCCCAAGGAAAATTTCAATTGCATTCATATTCCACAGACTTCTTTAACTCTGTGATTTATCATGTCTTTTCAAAATACATCATTAAGATGATCATATGCATTTATGAAGGCAGCAAAGCTGGAGTCAGAAACTCATTTTGTGATGACATTTCAGACCCCCTCCTTTTTTTTTTAACATGGCACTGTTTTGCCATGATTTAGTACTTGTATGTATCAGTTATAAGAAAGTATCACTTTTGATATCCTTGTTTTTTTCCCCCTCCGCTACTGATTGGTATAATTTATATAAATGCTTTAAGCCCCCTGCCGGGCTGAGACTGCTTATAATGCACATATAATTACAAGCCCTTCTTTCCAGCTTTGTGTACTGCTCTGAGGAAAGACATTTTTAAAAGAGCTATTTTAGTTATACTGATGAAATACATATTCATTTTGGGGCGCTCACTTATTTAGCTATTATTACATAGTACAACTCATCTTTCTTAGCAAGCCAGCCCAGACTGAGCATAGGAACATGAATTAAATAGCCTGAGGATGAGCAGAATGGGCAACATAGGACATACAAGAAAAAGTAGCTTGCTTTCTTAGTAGAAGCAAGGATTTCTGTGACATTGGACTGGCATCGAGTTTAATTCAATTCCTCAGGCATTTATTAAGCACCTACTACACACCAAACACAAAAGATGAACCAGCTTCTGCCCTCAAGGAACTTATATTCTGCTGGAAAAATACAACATATACACAGATACATAAATATAAAGCATATACTGACTTACTTTGGGATAATCATTTGAACTAGGTTTTAAGGACAAGTGGGGAATCAGCAAGGAAAGAAGGAAAGGGAGTAGATTCTATACATGAGGGCTGGTGTGAACAAAAGCTTATAGGGCTGTGTTTAAGGGACAGAGAATAAGTAAGTTTGGCTGGAGCATAGAGACCATTTTTGTTCTTTGGTTATGTCCAACCCTTTGTGATTTCATTTGGGGTTTTCTTGGCAAAGATGCTGGAGTTGTTTGCCATTTCCTTCTCCAGCTCATTTTATAGATGAGAAAACTGAGGCAAACAGGGTTAGTCTATGGTCTCATAGCTAGTAAGTATCTGAGGCCAGATTTGAACTCAGAAAGATGGGTCTTCCCAACTCCAGGCCTAGAACTCTACCCACTGTACCACCTAGTTGCCCCAACAAAGGGCACAGATGGTAGTAATCAACCAAAAAGTATTTATCAAGCTCTTACAATTTGCTAGGTACTGTGTTACAGTTTGTGGATACAAAGGAAAAAACTGCACCAAGACTTTTGGGACACCTTGTATAGGTAAATAGAAACAATGATGTTTGGGGGGAAGGCACTAGACATAGAAGGCTTAAAGATAAGGCATGATCAAATCGTGGGGATCCTTGAATGCAAGGCAAAGAAGTTTAAACTCTATTAAGTAAGTCTGCCAAGTCCCTGAAGACTTTTGAGAAAAGGAATGACATAACCATTTTATCCTACTGTATCACCCAGTATGTAGTAGGCTCTTAATAAACACTGGGTAGATGGCTCATTGGTTAGTTGAGCCAGACAGAACATGGTTTCATATAAGAGGCCTAAAAGATTGCACCTCATAGGCAAGAATCAAAGTCCAGGATGGAGTATCCTCTGACACTCTGACGATGCTTCCACATGATGTCTGGGTTGCAAACAGCAATTTCTAGTCCTTTGCAATGAGATAAATTAGTGACCAAATGAGATAATATTTGTAGAATGTTTAGTACAGTGCCTTGCTTGAAGTGGGTACTATATAAAGACTTATTCCTTCTTTTTCCTTTTTTTTCCTCTTCTTACCCCCACGCCCTGCACCAAGCATAGCCACAGTTACCTAAGCAGGGAAAACAGCACCACATTTCCTAGATTCTATAGGAAGCATTAGCACACCTAATGATATCAGGAGGGAACACAAGGTCAGACAACAGAAAAGATGTAGGCTTCAACTTAAAAAAGTGCCAGTTTGCACACAATCCTATTCTGGACTTGGAAACTGTGGAAATTTGTTTGTGAGATGTTCACTTTCTCCTGGCAGCTTCTCTGCATTGCCAACACCCCAAAGTTGCCAGCTTGGCACTTTTAAAAGAAATTTTGTTGGGTATTTTTAGTAGCAGAAGGGGGCAAGGAAGAAGCCTTTCCAGGGTGTGGGTAAGGACCAGGCTGAGAGAAGAAGCATGAGGTAGGCGTGTTGGGGACACAGAGCTCAAACATCAGCTGGTTGTGGCTGTCACAGGGAGTAGTGCGTCCCCAGCTGCTCCTTGCCTCTGGGGGATGTGTGTGGTGGGGAGGAATGTCTGTAGCCTGCACATGGGCTTTACTGAATCCACAAACAGTCATGGAGTGTGGCCAGAAAACAGACTAGATTTCCATTATGCTTTCAGTGTACACAAAATCTGAGGCCCTGAAAATGAAAGGCAATGATACCTGACAGATTTTAGTATACTGGGTATATCCTGGGCCCTGTGGTATTCATCCATCTCATCAGTGGCTTGGATAAAGGCAGAGACAAGTAACAATAACTTCACGTTTATTTAATGCTGTAAGACTGAAAAGTACCATACACAAAACAGTTCTGTGAGGGAGTTAGTACAAATATTATACCCATTTTGCAGATGAGGAAACTGAGACAGAAAAAGGTTAAGTGACTTGCCCAGGGTCTGCGTGAGTGTCTGAAGCCAAATTTTTACTCAAGTCTTCCTGACTCCAGGTCCAGCAATCTATTTACTATGTTTTGTTTTGATGATCAAAAGATGTTCTATAGCCTCAAAGTATTATATAAGTGTAATAGCCCCACTGTGCTCAATCCTGGTCAGATGACCTCTGTTCCATTCTAGGTGCCATGTTTTAAGAAGTACATTCATAAGCTGGCAGGTGCCCAGGCAATGCTCAATTGGGAGAATTTGAGCCTAAAAGACAGACAGACTAGGGGTTGTGTTACAACTACCTTCAAATATAAGGGCTATTTTATCAAAGAGGAATTGATCTTGTCCCAGGTCAGGTAGCTGTGGAGAGAGTGCTGCAGTCTAAAAGACCTAAATACAAATATGGCTTCAGACCCTTAGTAGCTGAGTAACCCCGGGAGAGGCACCTAACTTTTTTCTGCCTTAGTTTCCTCATCTGTAAAATGGGGATAATAATAGCATTCACTTCCTAGGGTTGTTGTAAGGATCAAGTGCTAGACCCAGAATCAAAAAACACCTGAGTTCAAATACAGCTTCAGACACTCACTAGCTGGGTAACCCTGGACAAGTCACTTAACCTTTGTCTGCCTCAGTTTCTTCATCTATAAAATGTGGATAATACTAGCATTTAGGAGGCTAGGGTTGTTGTAAGGATCAAATGAGATAATACTTGTCAAGCAATTTGCAAACCACTGCAAGTGGAATGAACAACTTGTTGGAGATGTTTAAAAGGTGATTCCTGTTTTGTATATAGGTTAAAAACTCTTCCTGAAAGTGGTTTTGGTTAATCTAGAATGGACTGTGTCATCTGATTTTTTGTTGTCTTATTCAGCTGTTCTTGGACCTCTGCAGATGTGACATCCCTGAACATCTGTTAGTATGAAATCAGAAGAACAGTCTCCAACACATATCCATGTTCCAAGAGGTGGAGCAATGTATTGGCAACTGGTAAAAGGTTTCATTTGGATCTCATGACCGCTCTAAAAAACACTCCCTCCAAAATACAGTAGAGGCCTCCTAGACTTCTTAGGACTCTGAGGCATCCCTTCCTTCCAGGAGAATTTAACAATAGAGTAATTTGAGAAGCAGAATGGTATAGTGAAAATGACCAGACTGCAAATGAAGATGTATTCTGCTAACACTAGGCAACATTGGGCAAGCAACTTCCTTCTTTATCTCAGCTCAAGGTCTTCTTTAATTTCCCCCCGCCCAGTCTATACAATACTCTCCTTTCTCTGAACTTCTACAGTGCTTGTAATCTGTCCCACACAAATCCCACACTAACTTGTTCTTTCATATTGTTTTCTGGTGCACATTAGTCTTGTGATGTCTGAGTATCAGAGAGTAACAACAACATCGTGGGCTCTCCAGACAGGCCTTAAGCTCCAGTAAAACTGAGACCATGTCTAATATCTTACACAGCACTCAGCATGATACCAGGCACAAAAATAGTACTCAATAAATATGTTAATATGTAATGGATCAATGATTTCATCTCTAGGAGAATGTCCACTACCAATGTCTATAATTTTATATATATAATTGTTGTTAAGTCATTTTCTATTGTGTCAGGCTCTTTGTAACCCCATTTGGGGTTTTCTTGGCAAAGATACTGAAGTGGTTTGCCATTTCCTTCTCCAGCTCATTTTGCAGATTTGGAAACTGAGGCAAACAGGGTTAAGTGACTTGCCCAGGGTCATACAGCTAGTAAATGTCCGTGGCTAGATTTGACCTCAGGTCTCCTCAACTCCAGGCCCAGTGCTCTATCCACTGTGCCACCTAACCGCCCTTATATATCTATGTGACCTTAAAGAGGTCAAAGAATTAGATGGCCTGCCTATGGTCATATAGCATTTGAACCCAGGTCTTCCCGACTCCAAAGCCAACCCTGTCATCTACTCTGCTACATTGCTTCTTTTCAATAAGTATTTGATTGAATGATTTGAGCTGTGACTGTCAGCTTCTTCAGTCTGGCTTACGCTGACTGGCCTGCATGCATTCCTCCTCTGATATGGAATCAGAGAGGTTGAGAGCTGGAAAGGACCTTGTAACCATCTAATCTAACCCCCTCAGTTTCCAAATGGGAAAAGCCCAAGGTGTGTGTGTAGTGGGGACAGGGTTGGGGGGGGGGATGATTTGTCCAAGCTCATATTGAAATTTAATGAGAAAGCTAGAACTAGAATTTAGATTTACAGATTCCCAAGTCCAGTGCTCTTAAGTTTCATTATACTACATTGCCTTATCATTGTAATTTAATAATGATGATGGTGGTGGTGGTGGTAAAGATGATGATGGTCATCTAGCGTTCATATAGTGCTTTAAGGATGGCAAAATGCTTTACAGATACCATCTCATTTGAGCCTCATATGAACCCTGTGAGGTAGGTGCTATTATTATCCCCATTTTACAGATGAGGAAACTGAAAATAATTTGCCCAATATAACATAGGTAGCAAGTGACTGAGACAGTATTAGCATTCATTTCTTCCTGATTCCAGGTCTAATGCTGTATC
Source organism: Phalanger gymnotis (assembly GCA_028646595.1). NCBI lineage: Eukaryota > Metazoa > Chordata > Mammalia > Diprotodontia > Phalangeridae > Phalanger > Phalanger gymnotis. The sequence goes on along the minus strand of CM053625.1, from coordinate 139,642,808 downwards.
TTCTATCTTGCCTACCCCATTTATTGATCCCAGAAAATCCCCACCTCATATTATTAGACAGAGCAGGAAGCAGGGACAATGTAGAAATCAGGGTCTGGATATTCAGTTATCAAAACATAGTGTCCTATGGCAGCATCATGGGCAGAAACCTCACCTCCACTATCAAACAGCCATGACTTGGACTCAAAGTGTGTCTGGAAAGCCCACTTCCTGTTCACAAAGCCTGGCTCTGCCTGGCAGGCATAGGGTGATTTGGAAATGCTTTGGCAGTCCTGCTGGTAGACAGTGATCTGTTGACTTGGGAGTTATCCAGTTCTTGGGCCAGAGGTAGGTATAAAAGTGTATAGCAAGTGGCTGTCTTTAGCACACTTTGTTCTTTCTTCTAGCATGAGGTGTCTGAATTTCAGCTTTCAAGCCTTTGGACCAACAAGACTGGCTCCTGTCCCCAAAGTTTAGAGGTTCAGAGGAAGTTAGTTGGGTATTCTGAACACAGCACATGCTGATAAATTTTGGATTGGAGAAATGTCTCCCCCACCACCACCTCCAACCAAGAGACAATAAAATGAACATACATGAATTATAGCCATGTTTTAAACCACACGGTCTGCAAATGAAGGCCCAGTTCAGCCTATGCAGCTGTCACACCAACTGGGGGGAGGAAGAAAGCCACTGGCCACTAAAAAGATGGATTGTATGTGGGTATGAATCAAATTCCTGATGACAAGCTGGAAGCAAATAGGCACACAGTTGCCTTACATCCACTGATTTCATCTCATTCCCCAGAATCACATGAAAGGTAAATACCTGATAAAGAACAAAACTATGAAAGATTTATTTTCTACTTTACATGTTGACATATATGTCACATATGTATGTGTACAGGTACAAATAATAGATTTATACTCTGTACTAGCATATATGTAATCTAAATACATAAATATACTATGTCAATGATAAAAATGGTAAACACAAGGTCAAAGACACATCTCTGGGGTACTTCATTAAAGATCTTTCAATATGACATGAAACCATTTGCTACTTTTTTGGTTCCATCAATCATGCAGTTCTGAACATGAATCTGAATTAGAGCTGGAAGAAACCTTAGAGATCATCTAGACAAATCCTCTTATTTTATAAGTAATGAAACTGATGCCCAGAAGCACATAAATGACCTGCCCATGATTCATAGCTAATATGGAGCAGACCCTTCATCCAATCCATACCTTCTGGCTCTAAATCCAATGCTCTTTGCTCTCCTTCATCCTGATCTCTCTTAATGCTTTGTACTTTCTTATAGCACTGAAACAAATATTGTTTTGCAGCTATCTGTATGTCTCCCTTCTATGTTCCTTGAGGACTGGGACTGTCTTGTTTATTGTATCTCCCTCAGGACTAAGCATAAAGTAGATGTTTAGGAAATATTGGTGGAATTGAATGAATTTGGCCTCCCAATGGCACGTATTTGTGAGGTAGGTAAGCCAGAATTAGTTAAGAAGACAGCCCCTGAGCTATGGATACAGTGAAGCTTCCTAGCCCTAGGGGGATGCTCATGTAGTGGTGGCATTGTACTCCAATGGCTGAGCTAAATGAACAGATATCTCTTCACTTTCCTCTTCCCACAGGGTATGTTTGGGGAATTTTAGCTACCCATCTGGATGAAATTATTCATTCCCTCTAGTAATCTATCCTCCTCGGTATCTTTCTCCTCAGCTACATGGAGCCCTCTAAAACCTTCAGAGGAACGCCCAACAGATGCTTAATGGGTCTAGGGATGCTTTGTACAGCATGCCTATTGGAAAACAGTTATGTGCCTTCTTATGCTCTATTCCAGAGTAGGAGAGTGAGTGGGTATACCAGATGATAGACTTGAAAATTATATTTGACTCTGAGAAATTCATACCTCTTTAGAGTGTGGAGATAACTGTAGCAATCGAGCAACACAGAGTTGTGGAAGGCCCTACCATGTGGGAAAGACTTGAAGGTGGACCTGGTGAAGAACTACCTATATCTGCTATCTGATGCCCAGCCCAAATTCAAAAAGATTTATTATCAGAATTCTTGCTACAGGGTGATGGCCTTTTGGGCAATTGCAGCTTTCAAGACTAAGGTAGGGAAGGGTTATGTTAGTGGAGGGAGAATACCCACGAATAGAATCTTGAATCCTCTAAGAACTGCCTTAAAAACACTTCAAAAAAATCATTTGTTGTCAGGCATGGATCTCTGGGATGGAGGCGAGAAAGGAATACGGGGGGAAATTTAGGTGATGTAAAAGCAAAAGATAGCAACAAAAAGCATTTTTTTAAATGTTTGTGAGATTTGCTAGATTTTTTTCTCTTTTTAGGCAGGAAAGCAGAATCTGAGGACTTTATTTTTGGACATTATCTCTTTAATAATTTACTCATTTTCAGTCACTATGCTTTGAGATACTAAGGTCTGTGCCCTAATGTGTTCATGAATTATGTGTTCATTATTCCAGCATAGCGTAAAAAGCATCTTGGTGCCTGGAAAATCACTCATGTAATAAAACTTTGTCATTTATTCATTTTAATACAATAACCGTTTTGTATCATGTTGTGAGTGTTATTATGGAGCTTTTGATGATGGCAATAACATGAAGAGACAGTCATTTTTATAGCAAAAAAAATTATTGCTGTGTTTAGATTATCAGAATTTTTACTAGGACACTAAAATGGAAACTGATAAGGAAAAGAAAGTACAATATAAGACACCTGTAGTTCAAAGGCTTTTCCCAGATTTCTGGCCTAAAAAATGAGATATGTAACCTCATTGTATCAGTCAATGAACCTTCGTCAAGTCACCCTGCTCAGCCCTATGGTTAGCCTGCTAAATTATCTAAGTCAGCATAGGCAAAGGGATGGAAAACCATAGATAGACAAGCCATATCAAATTAATTTGAATCAACAAACACATATTAAACACCTATCCTATGCAAAGAACTGAGAGCTAGGTATCCAAAGACCAAAATGAAGCACTCTCTGCCCTCAAGGAGCTTGCGTTTTACTAGAGAGATACAATTTGTGAGCAGACAGGTAAATACAAAATACATACAACCTTCTAGGCCATGCTATTAGGAAGTATATTAACAAGATTGAGAGTATCTGAAAGAGGACACCAAAAAAATCAAGGATTTCATGTCCATGCCACATGAGGATGCTTCGCCCAGAGAAGAGTAGATTCAGGATGGACAAAATGGCATTTCTCAAGTACTTGAAAGTCTGTCAAGCTGAAATGGAATTAGACTTTATTTTTAAAGCCCTTCCCAACCTTGAAAATGCCTATCTTTCTAATATTCTTACGTTTTACTCCTCTCCATGTACTCTACTACACAGCCTTCTGTTATTACTCATACATAATATTCTGTTTCCTGAATCTGTCTTTTCACTGACTATCCACCATGCCTGGAATCTTCTCCCTCTTCACCTTTACTTACTCACTTCCCTGACTTCCTTTAAGCCTCAGCTCAAATACCATCTGGAGGAGGCCTTTTCTGCTCCAACCTAGTGTTGGTGCCTTCCCTCTGGGATTACTTCCCTTCTATTCTGTATAATTTATGTCTAGTATGTAAATAATTGTTTTCATGTTATCTTCCCCAGTATAATATGAGGTCTCTGAGGGCAAGGACTATGTTTTTGCCTTTCTTTGTATTCCCAGAATTTAGCACTTAATAAATGCTTGTTGATTATTTGATTAGCTCAGTCTCTTTCACACCCAGAGATCAGAATCAGGAACAATGGCTGGGAGTTGCAAAAAGGCAAATATATCCTTCCATCTATCTATCTATCTATCTATCTATCTATCTATCTATCTATCTATCTATCATTTCTCTGTCATCTACTCTCTTCTACCTTCTATCGTCTACCCTTTCTATATGATATATATCTTATGCATGTGACATATATATATATGTACATATATATACATATCAAGCAAAGAATCTTAATTTGAAGAAAATTTTCCTCAATGATTAAAGCTATCTAATCATGGAATAGACTGCCTCAAGAGGCGAAGAATCCTTCACTGGAAGTCTTTAAGAAGAAGCTGGATAATTCATTATTGAATGTGGTGTAATAGGGATTCCTTTTCTGAAATGGGGTAGACTAAATGGCCTTTGAGGTCACTTCCAATTCTGAAATTCTGTGATTCCATGATTTTAGGAAAGGACAGTGTTAATTATGGAAATCAGGAAAGGCTTCATATAGGAGGTCCCTCTTGAATTGAACTTTGAAAGGAGTTAGAGATTCTAAGAGACTGAAGGAAGAAGAGGCACAAGGAAATGAGGTGACTTTGTCCTGTGCCAAGGCATTGGATAAATTATATGAATTCCTTCAAAATATTCCCTTTTCTTCATTAGGAACAATGCAGATCATGCGGTCCCCACTCCCACCCATATCTCATCTTAAGACCTAGTCATAGAGGAAACAAAGGCAAAGGTCCATTTCAGAGGCCAGTAGGGAATTTTCAAACCACTAAGAGATTGGTCAAATCCTCCTCTTCTACTTTCCTACCTGTAAGCATTAGAAATTTTCCTGGGGGAGAATCGAACTTAAGAACAGAAGGCTAGTGCTCTCTAATAAGCCATAGCTTAGAGGAAAGAACGTTGGATTTAGAGTCAAAGGACCTGAGTTTTAAATATAAAACTTCTCCCTGTTACTTTTGTGCCTTTGGTCAAGTCACTTTCTTCTCTGGACTTCAATCTCCTTATCTATAAAATAAAGAAGTTAGACTAAATCAGCAATCCTCAGACATTTGGACCTCAGGACCCTTTAACACTCTTAAAAATTATTAAGGACCACCAATGGGTATTTTATATGGGTTCTATCTATTGATATTTACTACATTAGAAATTAAAACTTCTTAGTGTTATAAAACTTACCTGAAAAAAGAGCTTTGACCTTGCAGACCCCCCAAAAGGATCTTGGGGATATCTTCAGACCAAATTTGAGAATTACAGGCCAAGAAGCTTCTTAAGGTTTCTACCAATTGGATATCTGATAATCCTATGATCATGGCAGGACCCCTTCAGAGACCACTCTCATAACTGATCCCACAAAAATCTCTGTTTTCATCCTTTCATAGTGGAGAGAGAAGGTAATTCAGATTGATACCATCTCTGTTATTTAAAGTCCTAGATTAATCTCAAACCTGTAGTTTGCTGATCCCTGTTCTAGAGAGTTGTTTTAAGCACCGAGAAACATAAAGCTAGTATGTGTCAGAGATGGAACCTGGCTTTAAGGACAGCTTGCTCTCCACTCCATACTGCATTGTTATAATAATTCTTATCATCTCTTCCCCTTAATGACTTTATATTTTTTCAATTTTTTAAACATTTTTATTTAAAGTTTTGAGTTCCAAATTTTATCTTTCCTTCCCTCTCTATCTTACACCCTCCCTGAGATGTCAAATAATCAGATATAGGTCATACATGTGCAATTATGTAAAGCATTTCCATATTAGTCATTTTGTACAAGAAGACTCAAATAAAAGAAAAAATGAAAGAAAGTAAAAATAGCATGCTTTAGTCTGTATTCAGTTAATATAAGTTCTTTCTCTGGAGGCAGATAGTATGTTTCATCATTAGTCCTTTGGGATTGTCTTGAATCATTGTATTGCTCAGAAAAGCTAAGTCATTCACAATTCTTCATTGAATGATACTACTGTTACTATGTACAACATTCTCCTGGTGCTGCTCACTTCTCTATGTATCAGTTCATGTAAGTTTTTCCAAGTTTTTTCTGAAATCATCCTGCTTGTCATTTCTTACACCACAATAATATTCCATTACCATCGTAAACCACAGATTGTTTAGCCATTACCCTATTGATGGGCATCCCTTTGATTTCCAATTCTTAGCTACCACAAAAAGAGTTGCTATAAATATTTTTGTATAAATAGGTCCTTTTCCCTTTTATTGGATGTCTTTGGGATATAGAACTAGCAGTGGTATTGCTAGATCAAAAGTTATGTACAGTTTTATAGTCCTTTGGGCTATAAATTACTCTCCAGAATGGTTGGATCAGTTCACAACTTCACCAACAATGCATTAGTGTACCAGTTTTCCCACATTTCTTCCAAAATCCAACATTTTCCTTTTTTGTCATATTAGCAACTATTTTTCTAGCTCTATAAAATAATTTTAAAGGCTGATTGGTATGGCATTGAATAAATAGATTAATTTAAGTAGAATTGTAATTGTCATAGCCTTAGCTCTACATACCCGTGAGCAATAAATATTTTTTTTCCATTTGTTTAGATCTGATTTTATTTGTGTGAAAAGTATTTTGTAGTTGTATTCATACAGTTCCTAGGGTGGTCTTGGAAGGTAGACTCCCAACTTTTTATATTGTCTATAGTTATTTTAAATGTAATCTCTCTATCTCTTGCTGCTGCACTTTGTTGGTAATATATAGAAATGCTGATGATTTAGGTGGGTTTATTTTGTACACTGTAACTTTGCTAAAATTGTCCATAATTTTAAGTAGTTTTCTAGTTGATTCTCTAGGATTTTCTAAGTATAAATCTGCAAAGACAGATAGTTTTGTTTCTCCATTGGCTATTCTATTCTCCTTAATTTCTTTTACTTCTCATTGCTATAGCTATCATGTCTAGCATAACATTAAATAATAGGGCATCCTTGCTTCACCCCTGACTGTATTGGGAAGGCTTCTAGCTTCTCTCCATTACAGATAATGCTTGCTGATGATTTTAGATAAATATTACTTATCATTTTGGGGTGAGCTCCACTTATTCCTATGCCCTCTGGTAGTTTTAATAGGAATGTATCTTGTGTTTTGTAAAGGGCTTTTTCTGTGTCTATTGAGATAATCATATGATTTCTGTTGGCTTTGTTATTGATATGGTCAGTTATGCTGATAGTTTTCCTAATATTGAACAAGCCCTGCATTCCTAGTATAAATCCCACCTGGTCATAGTGTATGATCCTTGTGATATATTGCTATAATCTCTTTACTAGCATGTTATTTAAAGTTTTTGCATCAATATTCATCAGGGAAATGGGCCTATAATTTCTTTCTCTGTTTTGGCTCTTCCTGGTTTGGGTATCAACACCATATTTCTGTTGTAAAAGGGATTTGGTAGGTCACCTTCTTCATCTATTTTTCCAAATAGTTTATGTAGTATTGAGATTAATTGTTCTTTAAATGTTTAGTAGAATTTGCTTGTGAACTCATCTGGTTCTGGGGATTTTTTTCTCAGGAAGTTCATTGATGGTTTGTTCAAATTCTTTTTCTAAGATTGTGTTATTTAAGTATTTATTTTTTCTTCTGTTAATCTGGGTGATTTATATTTTTATAGATATACATCTATTTCCTTTTGATTGCCAAATTTATTGGCATATAATTGGGCAAAATAGCTCCTAAGAATTGTCTTAATTTCTTCTTCATTAGTGGTAAATTTACCCCTTTCATTTTTAATGCTGGTAATTTGGTTTTTTCTTTCCTTTTTTTAAATCAAATTAACTAATGGTTTATCTAACACATACATAGAACACATGGGCCACTTGCAGCTCGCCAAAGGATTTCAGGCAGCCTGCAAAAAATGTAGAGTAGCTACTGCACACTCTCTTGTTTGTCACATGACCCACAGCAACCAACCATCATCAGTCTGTCTCAAGTGAAACCTATCTGTGGCCTGAAAAAGTTTAGCCTATTTTAATATTGGCCCCTACCTACTGCCAAATTGTGCAGGTCTAATCTAATGCGTTGATCTTTTCATAAAACCAGCTTCTAGTTTTATTTATTAGTTCAATGGTTTTCTTACTTTCAATTTCGTTAATCTCTGCTTTGATTCTTAGGATTTCCAACTTGACGTTTAATTGAGGATTTTTAATTTTTTTTTCTAGTTTTTTTTTTTCTCTACATGCATGCCCAATTCATCGATCTGCTTTTTTTCTATTTTATGTAAGCAATTAGAGATATACATTTTCCCCTAGGTGCTGCTTTGGCTACATCCCATAAATTTTGGTATGTTGTCTCATTGTTATTATTTTCTTTAAGGAAATTATCAATTGTATTTCCCTTCATGATATTTTTTGCTTATTTGTCCCTCCCCCTTACCCCAATCCTTTCTCTCTTCAAAAATGTTTTACTTCTGCTCACCACCTTCCCCAATATACCCTCCTTTTAATCAGTCTTCCCTTCCCCTTCTGTTATTCCCATTTCTTCTTACTTCCTTACAGGCTAAGATAGATTTCTACATCCAACTGAGTATGTATGTTATTCCTTCTTTGAGCCAGTTTTGATGAAAGTAAAATTTAAGCTTTGCCCACCCTCCCCCCAATTCCCCTCCATTGTAATAGCTTTCATGCCTCTTTTATGTGGGATAATTTACCCCGTCTAATCTTCCCCCTCCTTCTTATTCTAGTTCTATTTTCTTTTTTACCCTCTTATTTTGGGGGGGATATCATCTCATCAAAGTCACCTTATATCCACAACCTCTGTCTACATATACTCCTAATTCCTGTTCTAGTAATAAAATTGGTAAGAGTTACAAATATTATCTTGTCTTATAGAAATATAAACAGTTTAACCTTATTGAATTTCTTATAGTTTCTCTTTCTTGTTTCTTTTTTACTTTTTTATTTTTCCCTTGAGTCTTTTATTTGGAGGCCAAATTTTTTATTCAGCTCCAGCCTTTTAATTACAAATACTTGATAGTTCTCTATTATGTAAAATGTCCATTTTTTTCCCCTGAAAGATTATATTCAACTTTGCTAGGTAGGTGATTTTTGGTTGTAATCCTAACTCCTTTGCCTTCTGGCATATCACATTCCAAGCCTTCCAGTTATTTAATATGGAAGCTGCCAAATCCTGGTTAATCCTGACTGTACCTCCATGATATTTGAATTGTTTCTTTTTGGCTGCTTGCAATACTTTCTCCTTGATCTATGATCTCTGGAATTTGGCCATGATGTTCCTCTGAGTTTTCATTTTGGGATCTCTTTCAGGGAGTGATCAGTGAATTCTTTCAATTTCTATTTTGTCCTCTGGTTCTAATACATCATGGAAGGTTTCTTTGATAACTTCTTGAAAGATATTGTGCAGGCATGTTTTGTTTTGTTTTGGTTTTTTATCATGGCTTTCAGGTAGTCTAATAATTCTTATTTTAGCTCTCCTCTATCTATTTTCTAGGTCAATTGTTTTTCCAATGAGAAATTTCACATTTTCTTCTATTTTTTTGATTTTGTTTTATCATATCTTAATGTCTCAAAGAGTCATTAGTTTCTACTTGTTTAATTCTACTTTTTAAGAAATTATTTTGTTCAGTGAGTTTTTATACTTCTTTTTTCATTTGGCCAACTCTATTTTTAAGGAGTTATTTTCCTCAGTAAATTTTTCTATATCTTTTCCTATGCTATTGAATTTTTTCTCATGATTCTCTTGATTTACTCTCATTTCTTTTCCCAATTTTTCTTCTACTTTTCCAATTTGCTTTTTAAAATCCTTTTTTGAACTCTTTCGTGAATTCCTTTTGGGCTTGAGACAAATTACATTTTTCTTTAAGGCTTCACATGTAGCCATTTTAACACTATCATCCTCCCTAAATTTATGCCTTGATTCTCCCTATTGCCACAGTAACTTTCTATAGTCAAGCTCTTTTTTTGTTTTGTTTTGTTTTTTGCTCATTATCTGCCTTTTTTGTGACTTGGTATTTCTGTATGAGCTTTGGACTCTGGTCCTGCACTGTCCCAAGTTTTTTGTTCTGGGGCTCTGGGTCTTTCTGCTGGCTTTCACTGGTCTTCAGGGCTTAGCTGCTTGCTTTATCTGGAGGGTAGACTTCCCTTTTGACTTGTACTGGGGAGTGTGGCCTCCCTGTTGGCCTCCCCTTGGTATGAGGTTTAGCTGCTTGTCTGCTTCAGGGGTGGGGCCCTGCTTCTGGACTGCCGTTGAAACAAGGTCTCTCTGCTGGTAGGCTCCAATGGTGGGGGTCTCACTGTTGGCCAGCCCTGAGGCCAGACTTCACTGCTACTCAGCAGTGGGGTCAAGGCATCACTGGTGGCTTGTGCTGTGAGTAAGGTTCCTGAGTTGGGGCCTTTTTGTACTGCACAGACTGCTCACTTGCCTAGGGGGCTGCTGATTTGCAAGAGGGTGGGGCCTTATTGGTGGATTGCTGCAGCCCCCCTACTGTAAGCCTTGCTGCTACTGCTCTTGGACTTTGTTCTTCTTCCATCCCATTGAGATCAACCTTTCCTGCCATGCCGATAAACTATTTCCCTGCTCCTTGATCAATTCCGAGGCAGTTTTCTAGTTGTTTGGAGGGGAATTTGGGGGCGGGGGGGGGGGGGCTTCAAAGGATTCCTTCCTCACTCTGCCTTCTTGGTTAGCATTGGAAGTGATGACTTTGTATTTTTTAAAATATATTTTGCACATATTTATTTACATGTAGAAAAGCCGTGGGCCACTATGGGTCAAGACCTCAAAGCCAGGAAGCACTGGATTGAAGACCCTCTCTGACACATACTGACTGTGTGACCCTAGGTGAATCTCTGAGTGTATATGTTGCAGAGAATGTCCCAGCCTGCATTGGTAGAGGGAGTTTACTTATCCAAGAATTCCCTATACCAATGAAATCACAGCCAATGTAATCCCATCCTCTACCACTGAGCCTGGCACATAGTAAGTATCTAATAAATGTTTTTTTCATTATGTGATTGATTATCAGTGGTATTTCTTCTGATCACATGAACAACTTTGATGATTTTCTACTAGCACCAGTAGTAGCAGACCACATCAAAACCTTTCTAGATCATTGAAGAGCAGGCATAAGTAAGACATTCTTCTCTCAGAGAGACAATTTTTCTTCAAATGTCTTGCCATCAAGCTCTCCAAACAAGACTGAGAGGGAGAATAGAAATGTAGCAATACATAGTGAAAGAAGGGATTTCAGGAGGTAGCTCAAGTGTTCATCTGGTTTAAAACCCTATTTCATAAGTGTGGAATTTTTCCCTGATTTGCTGTCCCAATGCCCACAGTTAGTTCCAGAAATCCTTTGTCATGCCACATTTCTTAGTCAGTGCCTCACTGAGCCCATGGTATCCTCTGAATCAGCAGTTTTTTGGCTCAGGGACCTGGGCATTGGCATGGATTGGGACTCTTGGCTCACACTTTTGGGTACTGCACAGAATCCAGGCACAAATGCAGCTGTGTCCCTAGTGCTGGCCAAACCCAGAGGACCATTTGAGAACCTATTCAAACATCAACCCCTATTGTCTGGGTATAATTACTGATATCTTTAGTAAGACAAAGGAGCCAGCTCAGCCCAGTGTTTGTTTAGGGATAAGTAGCATGTGCCACCTCCTTTGATTGTCCTGGGAGCCAATGGCTTTGCCCAGAGCAGCGAATATGAAGGCCAGAATTCTCCCAGTAAGTTCCTTCTTAGCATCACTCAGTAGTTAACCAAGAAACTTTATGGCCTGGTTCTTGGTATCCAATTTGGCAAAATGCTACCCGCTATTCCACCCTAGTATAGACCTACTCTCCATCTTTTTTACCTCCCCAAATGATAAGTAGATGTTTTCTACCTGAACAAAAGTACAGTCATGGTTCGATTCTCTGAGTTAGAGCCCATGAATGCTATTTGAAGGTCACTCCAGATTAGATTGTCACTTATAGACCAAGAGAAATAAAACACTTCTTAAAAATTTTTCCTTCCTTAAAAAAAAAAAGAGAGAGAGAGAGGAGAGAGAGAGAGAGAGCCAAAAACCTGACACCAGTGACTAGACTGTCGTCACAGCTTCTCTTTCCTGAAATTTCCTGTACATTTGTTACAATAGGACTTTTGTTAAACATAGAAATAGTCATTAACGAATTATCTAGAAGTTAGATTCTTGATTATTATACTTGTAACCCCTTATATCCACGACATCCAAATGGATCACTTACTTTTCAGCAAGTCAAATTCCTATTGGCTCAGTCCCCCTTCCTTGAAACTTGGAGAACTCTCTCTCCATTGGATTGCTCAGGGCTTTCATACTTCTAAACACAGTGGGCACAAAATACTAAATGAAATCCGAACAGCCAATAGGATATAAAGTCAATATGGAGTGTGACACCCTCTTTCAACATTCCCCCCTTCCTATGCACTCCATGTTACTGAAAATTCTCCCTGATCTAAAGACACCCTCATCGACTTGAATCACGTTAAATTTGTTTTCAGCTAAATCCTAGAGGGTCCCTTTCCCCTTATCACAAAAGCACTAAGTACTTAATCTACTTACTACTCATTACTGGTCAGATTGTCCCAGATATGAAACTCACTGCGAGACTATAGGCAAATCACTTAACCCTTCTGACCTTCAGTTTTTTCATTTGTATACTGGAGTTAATAATACTTGCATTACCTCACAGAGCTACTTTGTGGAAAGTATTTTGTGAGCCTTAATGTGCCATTGAAATGCAATTTATTATTATCAAATGGTGACCAAAGAAATGAGTGGAGATAGAATCGCACAGTGGATAGAGTACAGGACTTGGGGAGGTAGCGGTTGTGTAGTTGAAAATATGGTTGATTTGAAATCAAAGGAACTGGGTTCTCATCCCAGCTTTGCTGATTGCTACCTGTGCAACTTTCAACAAATCTCTCTGTGGGCTTCAGTTTCTTTGCCTTTAAAATGAAATAGTTGGACTTGGTGACCTCAGAGATCCCTCCCTAAATTTATTATTCTGATTCAGAAAGAGCCAGGGTGAAATCCCCTATGTGACTTTAATAGCTATGTGATCTTTGATAAGTCACTTACCATCCCAAAGCCTCAAACAACTGTTTAAGAAGATACCATATGGACAGGTTGCAATCTGAATTGCAACAGAAGTTTCCAAATGGATTAAATCATGGCTCTTTGATGTACTGCACAATGCTTCTTTCCATCCCTGATGTCCTTCTGTCTTCTCTAGAATAAAGTTGGGCACCTCCTTCCCCAAAGGGTCACATTCCGGTTCTTCTGTTGCTGCCAAGTCAACTCCAATTCCTTCTCTGTTTATCCCCCATGAAGCATAGAGCCACACAGGAAAAGATATAAAACCACACAGAAACTGAGGAGGAACAGCCCAAAAAATTATTTAAAGTTAGAAAAGTCTAAAATTATTTTGGTGCACTTAAAAAAACATTTCCTAAAGGCAGGATGACTTTCTTAATATTTATGGATGTTCAGCGTATGCAGAACACCTGCCTGGCAGGGATTATTGCATCTGACACCCACAAGAATAGTTTACAAAGTTTACCAGCTTAGAGGTAAATAAATGTGCTTTCTACTGCAGCATGAACACATGCATGTGAGCTCTTTTATAAATAGAATATTCTTCTTTGCTGAGTGAATTTCATATAGTTTAGGACAGCTCCTAATTGTGCATTAAAATTATTTCAGAAAACAACATCAATCCAATTAATTTTGATTGAAGTTTATTGAATTCCCGTAGAGTAATACAGAGTAATAAGTACCCTGTCTCAAGTACTGAGAAGGAAAGAAAGGTGGATGAGTTAAGACATGGTCCTGCCCTCAAAATGCTTATGATAAAATATATCATGTGTGCAAGTAATTATAGAATCAAGATTTAGAAAGGACCAAATAGAACATCTAGTCTAACCTCCTTTATCACAGAATCATAGGTTTAAACCTGGAGAGACCTTAGAAGTCATTGAATCAAATCCCTCATTTTATAAATTGGGAAGCTGAGGTTAAATGATTTGCCCAAGGTCTCACAAATAGGATCAGAAAAATGATTTGAATTCAGGACTTCTGACTCCAAATCCAATGATTTTTTCATTATAGTACCTTCTTTATATCTAAATTATACATCTTATTGGAAAATTGTAAGGAGAAGTAGCTTTTTAGGATAGATACAAAATTTCTAGAGGGAGTTTTATTGTTGTTCAGTCATTTCAGTTGTGTCTGATCATTTGTGGCCCCATTTAGGGTTTTCATGGCAAAAATACTGGAGGGGTCATTTCCTTCTTCAGTGGATTCATTTTATCAGGCAATCAAAAGTTAAATGACTCGCCCAGGGTCACATAGCTAGGAAACCAATGAGGCTAGACTTGGATTCAGGTCTCCCTGACTCCAGATTCAGTACTCTATCTATTAAGCCACCACTGCCTCACAAGGGGGAGAAAAGTCCCCCAAAATAACTTCATTTGCAATAAATATTACCTCTTCACATACCTTCCCAACTCATATACCTCCTCTGCATGCTTTGGTAGTAGCAGGTTCTGGGATGAAAGAACCTTATATTTTTCTTGACATTCAGATTTCTGATCTGTTTTCTAAGTGCATTCTTCTCTGCTTTTGTGGTTGTCCCAGAACACAAAGGTCTCCAAAGACATACATATCTAGTTCTCTCACCTTGGCCAATAGGAACAGCTTGTTGAGAGTTTGATACCTAAATGGCTGATACGATATGAAATGAGAAAAATGACTCCTGACACTTGCAAAGATGAAAAGAGCAAAGAAGAAATTATCTCCCCTGGCTACATGAATTATGTGAACTGATGCTGTGTGAGAAGGCAAAGGAGAATTAAAGCAGGGAGCAATAAAGTAGGTATCATTAGGGAGTGAGATGTTTTATCCTGGAGAGATAACATTCCTATCACTCAGCTCCCTAAGCTAACAGTTGCCCAAGTTCTGTACATGGAGTGTTTTTTTAGATCATTCTCATTAATTTATTTGGAATTACTCAGCATGAGAAGAGAAGAAAGGTCTTTATAAGAAATAGAGTAAGCTGGTGCTGAAAAAGAGATGTAGGTCAATGTTAATCCTATTGCAAGCATCTTTAGGAAAAAAATGAATCCTTTAATTCAAATGTATTATTCTTTTGTAGCATTCTTCTTTATTATTGGGAGGAAGGTATTTGATCATGAAATAATTCCGAGGGAGGGCAAAGTGGATTACGGATAATCAATTATTAGAAGGTGAAATTCTGGTTTGGATTCACCATCTCAAATAGTTTTGGAGGTGAGCACAAGGTACTTTTAAGTGTTGACATTGTCCCCATACCCAGGTATCTGAGCAGGACCTTAAAGTCTTTTCCAATGAAGAGACCAACAGTCATAACAACAACAACAACAACAACAATAAATATTTATAAACAGTATAATTTTCACTATCTACTTTCTTCAACCCTATAAGTCAGGCCATGACAATAGTGAGGTGTGCTAAATATGGTTCACATTTGTAGAGAGCTCTAAGGTTTTGTAAAATTTTTCTTCACAACAGCCCTGTGAGATAGGCAGCTACTTATCAATGTCCCCATTTTATAGATGAGGAAACTGAAGGTCATAAATGGGAAATGAGTTGTCCAAGAACAAGCAGTTTGTAAGTATCTGAGCTTGAGTGCAGGATCACAGACATAAACCTTGAAGGGGCCTCAGAGATCATCAGAGCCCAAGTGTCTTGACTCCAAAGCTACCTTTCTTTTCCAGGATGCCATGCTGTATCTCAATTCCTCAGCCAAACTTCAGTTCCTAGAAGCTGTAAAGAACTTTTGTTAAAGTATTTATTCAGTAACCATTGGGGGTGTGGGTGTGTGTGTGTGTGTGTGATACTGTGTTACAAAACTGAGCATTTAATTCCTATGAGGAACTTATACTCTGAGGAACCAAAATTCACACATAGACTTGGGTAATAATCTAGACAGTATCTGATTAAGTGCCCAACAGTAGCATAGACAGAAAGTGCTGCAAAGGTTCAGAGGATGTAGGGGTGGTGGAAGGCTGAAACAGTAAGAGTAGCATTCCTGGTGGAGGTGAGATGTGTCCTTATATTCTGAGAATGTCAAGAGAGGATGAGTTGAACTAATACTGACAACAATAATTCATTGAGCTTGGACCTGGAAAGACTTAACAATGAATGAGTGGGAACATCAATGGAGCTGGCAACATCACTCAAAACACTTGAGAGAAAATTCAGGATTTGATCTAATTTACATTGAAATGGTATTGTGGACTATTATTGCATGTATTGTACAATTTATGAGCACATAAAAACCCTAAGCAGTGTTCAGACTGAATATAGGCAGAGTTCCTCTACATTAAAAAATTAAAATGTATTATATTCTCCTTTCAAAATAAATGTGTGATGTCTTGGAAAGAGCACTGGCAAGTGGAAAAATTGGGACTCTGATGCAATATTGGTGGAGTTGTGCACTGGTCCAACCATTCTGAAGAACAATTTGGAACTATGCTCAAAGGGCTATAAAACTAGGGATATTCTTTGATGCAGCAATACCATTACAAGGTCTGTATTAAAAAGAGATCAAATAAAAGGGAAAGGGACCTATTTGTACAAAAATGTTTACAGCTGTGTAACTGTAAGGCAAGTGTCACAATATCAATAGTGACCATGAATATGCCTGTATAGTTCTGTATTGCAGAATATGAGAGTCTCTATATTGAAAGCAGAAGAAGTAAAACATTTATTCAGACACCAGAGGATCAGATCCCAAAACCAATAACTCCAATTTGACATAGCAGCAATTGTATCCCAAAACCAGTAAATCCACTTCTTATAACAGCAAGGAAATTAAAACACAATATCACAGCAGGGAGCCAAGCCATCCAGTAACCTTCTTCTCTGCTGATGTCTTCCTGTAAACACTCACTCACAAATCCTAGCTGTCTACTTGCCTGCATCCTCTCTTCCCAAAGTCCTGAGAGCTTTCAGTTCTGAGAGCCCTTGCCATTCTGAGAGTTCAACGTCTACCTTCAGAGTATATACCCTTTTTTAGGGCCGAGGGCTTCACAACTCTCCTGACCTAATTGGCAAAAGGGTGTGGGTCTTCCTACAAACAAGCCTCCCCTAATCAAGTTTTCCTTAACTAGCTCCACCTGAGGCCTATTAAGGGGATTAATGGGTGGGGAAGATCTTTATTCACATTAATACCACAAACAGCTCTTTTTGTGGAGGCAAAGAGTTGGAAATTGAGGGGATGCCCATCAATTGGGGAGAAGCTGAATAAGTTGTAGCATATGATTGTGACGGAATACTCATACTATAAGAAATGACAAGTAGGGTGGTTAAAAAAAAAAACTTCGAAGTTTTTTATGAACAAAGTAAAATAAAGAGGACCAGGAGAACATTGTACACAGCAACAACAATATTGTAATGATGATCAACTGTGAAAGACTTAGCTACTCTGATCAAGACAGTAATCCATGACAATTCCAAAGAACCCACGATGAAAAATGCTATCCACTTCCAAGAGAGAAAACTGATGATTTGAGGGTAGATTGAAGCATATATATTTTACTTTCTTTATTTTCCTTGTTTTGTGTAAGTGTGTATGTTTTCTTTTGCAACATGACTAAAATGAAAATATGTTTTACATGACTTCACATGTATAACTGATATATTGCTTGCCTTCTCAAGGGAGTGGGGGAGGAAGGAGGGAAAGAATTTGAAACTCAAATTTGTTTTAAATGAATATTAGAAAGAATTTTTAATGTAACTGGGATATATTTAATGAAATAAATATTTTTTTAAAAGAACACTGGTCTCGGATTTGGAAGACTCAGGTTCTAGTTCAAGTGTAGTCATTGGTTTGTATGTTCTTGTATTAGTCAACACTACTAATATTCTGATACTGAGTTTTCCCCAATTCTTCCTCCTCCAGCATGCCCCTCCAAACCCTAGGGATCTCTTAACAGTTACCTAAAAGAGTGTTATTAATGGACCAAACCCAAGTAACTCACCTAGAATTATCAACTTCTCAAAAAAAAAAAAAAAGGCCAGTGCATTTGAAATCTTTGGAAATGAAAAATGAGTTACCAAGTTTTGTTGATTCTACAACTATTATATCTCTCATCAATCCCCTCTTCTCTATTTTTACTGCCACTACTCTGATACAGGGCCTTATTACCACCCTTTGGGACTACTGTAATAGCCTAAGAGATCTTTCTGCCTTATTCTCTACAAAATCTACCCTTCATTCAAATACCAGACTAATCTTTCTTAGACAGAGATGTGATTTTGTCACTCTCTGTTCAAATCCTTTAATACCCCCCTACTGCCAGTTCATACTCCTTTGCCTGGTATTCAATACCCCTCACCATCTGGCACCACACTATATTTATAGCTTTTTTTCATATTACTCTCCTCTACTTATTCTAGAATTGAGCCAGACTGGATTATTGGACTGTTACCTGTCCATTTATGCATTCTACCATGCTACTTTCATGCCTTTGATCATACTGTTTCTGTGTCTGTAAAAGCCTTGCTTTTTTAGTTCCTGCCTACCCTTTAGAACTCTAGCTAAATACCACTTATAGCATGGGGCCTTCTCCGATGCCCCATCTACCTCTCTGCCCTTAGGAATAGCCTTTCTATTCTTGGATTGATCTCACATAGCTCTTTGTTTGCATTGTGCTTACGCACACATCAAATATTATCTTGTTCTAGACGTGCATGTGTGCATGCATGCACTTTGCATATGTTTGCGCATAGTATTACCGTACTACCCTGTAAGCTTTATGAAGGTAAGGACCATCTCTATCTAAACTGTGTATTTCTCTAAATGGCGAGCACGGTATTCTCTGCAATTAGTGTGTTTTTTTCCCAATCGAATCGAATAAATCATGGAACTAAAATTCATAGACTATACATTATAAAATAGCATCTGTAAATTGTGAAGTTATTTACTAACACTAATCCTAATGATTCAGGAACCCTTGCAAATGGAGATCAACTCTGTGTGTTTGTGTACACACACAAATCTCTACATAAATAGCTATTATGCCATTTCTGAGTCTTATGGATTCTACTGATATGAAGGGAGAGGGACAGAGAGAGAGAGAGAGAGACAGAGAGAGAGAGAGAGAGAGAGAGAGAGACAGAGAGAGAGAGAGAGACAGAGAGAGACAGAGAGAGAGAGAGAGAGAGAAACAGACAGACAGAGGCAGAGAGAGAGACACACACACAGTGACAGGAAGAGACAGAGACAGGGACAGAAAGAGAACTTAGAAAGGGTAGCAATGAAATAAAAAGGGATTCAAAAAGGAACCATATCTCAGAACACATCATTTCTAGAGCCAGTGAGAGTGAAGAGACAACCTGCTTTGTTAGAATCCAAGAAAGAAGACAAAGGAGGGAGATGATGATCAAGAACTGCGCTTTGGAGGAAGAAAAGAAGGAGAATAGAATGATGCAACTACCTGATGAAGGACCATGGGAAATAAGAAGAGAGAAAGTTCAGCTCAGGTGAAATGCCTAGTGCAAAGAGGGAAAGGTCAAGAGATCTCACTGCTTAGGACCAGTTGCCACCCGACTTATTTGTTCTTTAAGAAATGACCTAGAAACCCATCCAGTCTAGCTAGTTAATAATAATTATAACAACAATATATATGTAGCGCTTTAAGATTTACAAACACTTTACATGTTATCTCATCTAAGACAACATATCCTAGTCAAGTAAGAAGTACACAAAAAGCTCCAACTTAAGTATGCATGCATGTGTTGAGCCTATGTTCTATAATCTACTGAAGACATCAATGTCACCTGACCTATGAAGGGTATACTCTTCACCTGGGCAATTTGCTTCTAGCCAGATTGGAGTATGAGAGCAGCTCAGTGGGTAGAGTGCTGGGCCTAGAGTCAGAAAGACCTGAGTTCAAATCTAGCCTTTGACATTTACTAACTGTGGGGCTTTAGGCAAATTCCTTAACCCTGTTTGCCTCAGTTTACCCATCTGTAAAATTAGCTGAGGAAAGAAAATGGCAAACCATTCCAGTATCTTTGCCAAGAAAGCTCCAAATGGAGTCACAAAAAGTTGAACATGACTGAAATAATTCAACAGCAACAGATGGAGTATGAGTAGGTATGCACTTTAGCAGACTTCTTTAGTTGTCTAATATAGCCTACTCCTTAACTCCTCCTGGAGACTCAAGCACCCATTACATTCTGAGGTCAGCCAGAAAACCACAACCTGAAATCTTTAGTTCACTACCCTATTAAGAGATAGGTTAGTTTTGAGGGGTCAAAAGGGCTTGTCCTTGTAATTAATAAATTCCCCCCTTCATCTGTCCATGTTGCCTATTGAATACTCTCTTTTGTCTTTTTCTATTGGAAGCCAACAGGAGGAGAAAATTGATAACCTCTGCACATATACACTCTAAGTATCTAGACAGTAATAATGATTGTGATTTTGTCATTGATAGCAAAATAAACAGCCGTTGAAATATGAAGTTATTGAACTTCATCTATTGAACTAGATCCTTAACTTGGGGGTCTGTGAACTTTTTTTAAAAAATATTTTGAAACTTGTTTCAATATAATCATTTTCCTTTGTAATCCTATGTATTTTACTTTATACATTTAAAAACATTATTCCAAGAAGGGGTCTATGACAGAAAAAAGATGAAAAACCCCTGGACTAGATGGTCTCTTCTTTCTAGAATCTTCCCAACCACATCCTTAACTAGCCAAAATTATTATTACCTTCATCTTCCCTGCCTATATGAAACATCTCAGGAGAGAAGAACAAATCCAAAAAGGAAAGAGAGAGAGAGAGAGAGAGAGAGAGAGAGAGAGAGAGAGAGAGAGAGAGAGAGAGTGCTTCACAGCAGCACATTGTTATGTGGAGTTGGTTAAGACCTGATGTGCCAGGGAAGTATTGACCTCCTTTGACAGGACTAGTACCCTGACATTATGTCAGAGCCTTAAAACCTTCAAGCTTGTGTGGTGGTTGAGCTGTCTCCTTTCATTACAATTCTGGATGACTTGAAAACTCCTGCATCTGACATGTACATCTTGAAACATGCTTGCTGTCAAAGTCAGAAGTTGTCTCTAGAAAAGGGCAGCCTTATGTCAGGAATGCCCTTGAAGGAGATCTTATATCCAGTGGTACAAACTGTTCTCCCAGGGTGTCCCTCCAGAATTCATCCGGAAGCACAGAGGCATACAAATATCATTCTACCCAGAAGCTCTTGCCTTTCCACAAGGGATTAAATGAATCTATTTGCTGTTTGGACTTACTGTTGAAATTTTGTAAGCCCCTGGGAGAGGCAGGGTAGGAAGCCATTGATCAAAGGATCATTCCTTTCCTGTTGTCCTGGAGAGAGGCAACTGGAGCAAGGGGATGGACTCTGACTTTAATTCTCTGTTTGCCATGTCCTCAAGATATCTGCATTTTTCTAGATCTTTGGAGATGTCATAGTCCATGCCTGGAATATCCTCCCCCCTACTCATTGAGATCCTACCCATTCTTCAAGACTCAGCTAAAATAACTCATTCTCCTTGAATCCTTCCCTGATCCACCCTTCCTAACCCGAGTTGATATTAACTTTCTAACACAATAGTTCCAGGAAGGGGGAGAATTTTGTGAAACGTAAGCACTCTACCGAGCACTGGAGATAGAAATATAAGACAGCCCTTGCCCCCAAGGAACTTACATTTTAATGGAGAAGATACATGTAAGGCTGTGTTATGAGGTCTGGGAAGTCAGGAGGATAATGAATGGAACCATAGGAGAGTGAAATGACATTTTCCAAAAGCAATGGTAGTATTGATTTGGTTATAAGAGTTATATCCTCTGTCTCCCTCTTTGTCTTTTAAACCAGGGATCGGCATACAATGGTGGGAGGCCAAACTTGGGATTGTCTGTTTTTGTAGGGTCAGGGAGCCAAGAATGGTTTTTACCTTTTTAAATACAATTTTATTGTACAGTAACTTTTTATTTAAAAAGGTAAAAACCATTCTTAGCTCCCTGGCCCTACAAAAATAGATAGGGACCAGATTTGACTGTGGGTTTAGTTTACCTACTTCCTTAATTCCTTCCCACTTTAAAGCCCAATTCAAATTCCTTCTCCTCCATGAAACCCTCCAGGACTAATCAGTAACAATTTTCCCCCTTCAAACCTCATTTTGCTTTGTATATTTAATTCATTTAACATGCATTACTGTGCACTATAATTATCTGTATACTTTGTCTTATTTTATTATAATAGTAGACTAACTCTTGTGTTTAATCTGTAAACTTGTATCTCTACCTGGTACCTAAGAGTGCTGAGCACACAGCTAGTACTTTGTAAATGTTTGTTGAATTAAATAGTTGTCATTCTTGATGAAAGAGAATCACTTGTCTTCTCAGTTCTGTGACCAATTAGCCACATAAAGACTTAAAAAAACATTTAGGCTGCTTATTAAAAGTTTATATAAGTAATTCTCAATTATTTGAATCCTAGGAGGAAAGCTCAAGTAATTGAAACAACAGATAAGCCAACATTTATTTATATTTTATTTGGATTATATTATGCAGCATGTTTGTGTGTATTTTCTAATAGAACTATCTTCTTGAATATGTATGGATTAGACTGACATTTAAATTATTTGTATTCCCTTTTCAACTCTGATTTGGAAGTAAATAGAGAGATACATTAGGCAGAAAAAAGTCTCAGGTTGTATCAAAGGGGCTGTTAAGTCATCTCTGAGGGCAGCTTGGTGGTAAAATAAATACCTGGAGTCTGGAAGACTTATCTCCCTGAGTTCAAATTTGGCCTTAGACAATAGCTGTGTGACCCTAGGAAAGTCACTTAACCCTGTTTCCCTCAATTTCCTCATCTGTAAAATGAGCTGGAGAAGGAAATGGCAAACAGCTCCACTATCTTTGCCAAGAAAACCCCAAATGGAGTCGTGAAGAGTCGGACATGACTAAAAAATAACAACAAAGTCACCCATACAGTGCGTAATTTGCCCAGGGGAGACACCAAGAGTTAGAGATTAAAGAGGAGAGTTGTTTTTTTTTTTGTTTGTTTTAATTAAATAAAATTAGCAAGCATCCATAGTGAACCCACTATTATCCACTTCTGTTCTAAATAGTGGGCAGAGCTGGGACTGGGGAGGATGATGTTTTTAAAATTTTTTTTTAACAAAGCAAATGCTTTTAAATACAAGAATATTCTGCTCTTAGGGCATGTAAATAGTTATTTTGTGATGTCAAACTGTATGTATTGCCATCGACGCTCTGGACTCTACAATTCAACTGATAAAATTTTCAAAACTTGTCTGAAGCCTACTAATCAATGCCTTATCACAGCTCTAGCTGTACGGGATACAAAGATGTCTAAGATAGGGCCATGTATACCCCAAAATCTGATATTCTAGCAAAGGAGATAAGATTTAAATACATAAAAGTTAAATAGCAAAAGTTCTAAATAACAGTTTAAGGGAACAAAAAAGGTAGGGATGGGATCTGTGCTTTGTTGATACAAGAAACTCCTATGTGGAGAAACTTCTTCCATCAATGCAGAGCAGCACCTTCTCTGCAGTTCAGAATCTTAGCGAGCACCCTAAAAACACTGAGAGGTTAAAAAAAGCTTACCTAAGGTCGCACAGCTAATGAGTCAGAGACAAGACTTGAACAGAAGACTTCCTGGCTCCAGGAACCTCTGGCCACTATGCCATACCATCTCTCAAAGACAATAAAAATGATATTCTGGACCATAATCATGTCATCAGGAACCTACACATGTGGTTTATAATGTGGTACTTTCCATATATTTCACTACATTTATAAAAAATCATGAAATCACAATGTTGGAAGGGACCTCCAAGTCCAACCCATAACTGAATAGCAATTCAATCTGCAATAACCCAAACAAGTAGCAATCCAACTCCTGCTTGACAACTCCTATTGAAGGAGAATTCACTACCTCCCAAGACAATCTATTTTGATTTTAGATAACTCTAATTGTTAGTAAGTCTTTCCTTTCATCAATCCACAAATCTGCCTCTTTCTTATGCCTAGCCCTTGGTCCTTGTTCCTTTTCTAACACCAGCAACCCCATCTAATCATCTTCTGTGTAAGAGCCCTTCAAAAATCTAAAGTCAGCTCTCCTCACTAAGTCCCCCGGCCAAAAAATTACCAGTTCTTTCATCCAATCCTCATATGAAGGAGGTCTCCTGTCCCCCTTCCCTCTTCTTACTCTCTTCTGAATATGTTCTAGCTTGTCAATGCCTTTCCTAAAATGTTCTTAGAACTGAATGTGATACTCCAGATGTATGGTCTGCCCAGGATGGAATGCAGCAGGAAAAACCACTTTCCTTGTTATGCTTCTATTAGTGTATCTATTCTATTATTCTATGATGCTCCTTGAGAGTAAATACTGCTTCTTGCTCTTTTGCTAGTCTTATAGCATATCTTATATAATACACACATAGATTGCTCAATAGTGCCTTCCCTCTAATCCTTGAGAACAGAGACTGTCATTTACCTTTCTTTTCATCCCCAGCACTTAGCACAATGCCTGGCATATAATAAGGATTTAATAAATGCTTATTGACTGACTGATAATGATCAGTGACCTGATAAGCCCAGGGTAAAACATTAGAAATCACAGGGCTCCCCTTAGCAGAATCAGGAAGACGCATACAGGGAACCGGCCAGCATCAGAGACTGGCAATCAGGCAGAACTATGCTGAGCGGTAATGATGATCTCTTTTAATTAAATTTTTTATTAATTTTTTCTTTCTTATATTACTGTCATCTCCTAGTCTGCCCTCCTCCTCATTGACCCCTCACTTAAAACAAAGAAAAAGTTCAGAAAATTAACCAGTAAAGTAAACATGTGTGGCACCATATCTGTAGTCCTGTCCCCTCCCCCCACCACCACTGCAAGGAGAGAGATGTTTCATAATCTGTTCTGAGGGACCGAAATTGGTTATTGCAATTAATCTGAATTCAGCTTTCTCTTAGTGGTGTTTTCATTTCTACTATAATAATCACTGGGCCTGGAGTCAGGGAAACCTGAGTTCAAATCTGACCTCAGACATGTAGTAGCTGTGTGACCCTGGGCAAGTTACTTAATTTCTCTTTGCCTTAATCTACTGGAGAAGAAAAAGGCGAACCACTCCAGTATCTTTGTCAAGAAAACCCCATAAACAGTAGGGTCCATAGAGTCACAAAGAGTTGAACATGACTGAAAAAAAAACAACATATAGGTATATACAGGAAAGAGAAAGGAATAAAGATCATATATGCATATTTTATATGAATATATATGAAGAAAGCATATTTACATATAATAGAAAGAAGATCCTATATAAGTATATGTATGCCATTGTATGTATATATTATCAGCATATTTTGTATGTATTTTATATGCACAATATATACAGATATGTATACATATATGATCTTTCTTCCTTTCTTTGATCTCCTGAGGGTATATGTCCAATAATGGAATTGCTGGGTGAGAGTATGAAGAATTTAGTGACTCACATAATTCCAAATTGTTTTCCAGAATGATTTGACCAATTCACAGCTTCACCAACAGTGTATTGGTGTACTTCTCTTTCCATAACTTCTCCAACAAAAATTGTTTACATTTTTTATCATTTTTGCCACCAAGCCTTTGGCCTTAAGAGCATGGGCCGGGTGATAGATTCATAGGCTAGAATCTAGATCAAGTATTCACAGATGGTTTAGAGAGTGAGGCATAAAGACCAAATATAGCTGTTGCTATACCTGGCCCACAGAAGTATACTAAGTAAAAGAATCTATATTAATATGTCTATGCCCATGACCTAGGCCAGGCCAGACATTTTTGGTGTTCATAACCATGGAGCTACTCTGGTTCTATTGATGGCAGCATGACAAACTTACTTCGGTTTATTTAATTTTCAGAAGTCCTTCCTAAAAAAAATCCAAGACCAACCCTTATTCCTTTGGGAGTCACCTCCCCTCCATTGATTCTCTTAGAGTACAGTAGATCTGATATCAATCCTTATCTCTTTCTATAAATTATAGTCAATGTATTATCTCTTTTAGGGGTATTCACATTTCAATCACTCTCTCACTATATAATAAAATGCTTTGTCCAGGTTAGAGGCACATGAGCATTCAATTGAGGGAATTTTTTTTTAAGAGAGAGAATATGTAACCCACCTAATCAATGAGGGTTATTAGTTATATTCCATTCCATTCTCCAAACATTTAGTAAATACCTACTATTCTCAGAGCACTTAGTGATAGGCCCTGGAGAAAACACAAAGGTTAATTAAGGCATGGTCTCTCCCAGGATTTACAAGCTTATAAGAGGACATGTAGACAAATGATTATAATGTACAATGGAACATAATCTTATAGATTTTTATATTTATTCTTACATTATAGATTTTTACTATTATTAAGTATAAAATCTAGTAAATCTGAAAATTAGTTTTCATCATTGACAGGAGGAAGTCCTGAAGGGCAATACATGCAGAATATCAGAGTATCAGAACTGGAAAGGACATAAGCAGCCATTGAGTCTAATTTATATTCCACAAAGAATCTTTACCCCAGTTATTACATACATGACAAGTAGTCACCCAGCTTTTGCTTAAAGACCTTTATATAGGGAAACTTATCTCCTCCTGAGTCAATCCATTCTACTTTTGGACAGTTGAAATTGTTAGTACACTTTTCCTTACAGCAAGTTTGAATCTATATTCTTAAAACTCCCACTCATTGCTCCTAGTTCTATCCCCAAGGCCAAGCAAAAAAAAAAAATTAATCCTTCTTCCACATGACAGCCTCTAAAAGGGTAGAAGAGACCAATGATATCCCTCTCAAGTCTTCTCTGCTTTAGATTAAACATCCCCAATTTCTTCAACTGGTATTCATGATTTAAAAGCCTTTCCCCATCCTACTCACTCTGCTCTGGACCTTTTCCTACTTTTAATCTCCTTCTTCAAACGTGACACTCGGAACTGAACATGGTAGGTACTCCAATTGTTGTCTAATTAGGGCCGAGTAAGGTAGGATAATTATTTTCCTGGTCCTGTGTACTCTCCCTTTTAATACTGCCTAAGATTGCATTAGCTTTCTTTAACTGTCATCACCTTATTGACCTATGCTAAGATTGAAGTCCACTAAAAAACCAAGGTTGTTAGACAAAATTCCATTTGGCCACAATTTCCCCACTTTGAACTGGTAGAGTAAACCAACTTTACCAAGTATATAAAACTTTATTTTTATCCCTACTAAATTTCATCTTATCGCATTCAGGGACAGAAAGAAAATGAAGTTAATCTGGCATGATCTGTTCTCAGTGAGACTATGATGGCCTCTCTGATCAGTGTTTCTTTCTCTAGACTAGGGCAGGTAGGTGGCGCCATAGTGGGTATAGCACTAGGCCTGAAGACAGGAAGACTCATCTCCCTGAGTTCAAATCTCGTCTCAGACACACCAGTTATGTGACAAGTCATTTGGGGCAAGTCATTTAGCCCCTATTTGCCTTGGTTTTCTTGTCTGTAAAATGAGCTGGAGAAGGAAACAGCAAACCACTCCAGTACCTTTGCCAACAAAACTCTAAATGGGCTCATGAAGAGTCAGACGCAACTGAAACAATTCAGCAACAATCTTTCTGTAGACATTGACTATTTTCGTAATAGTACAGTATGGGATTTTGTCAGAAATCCATATCAAGTTCACTGGCCTATCATTTATACACTCCATTCACTTCTCTTTTTTGAAAATTAGAACATTTACCTGTCTCCAATCCTACAGCATATTTTCTGTTTTCTTCACTCTTTCAAAAATAATCAACAATGGCTTAGCACTTACATCTACCAAAACTTTTGGTACCCTGGGATGTACATCATCTAGAATAACATGAACTCCTCCAAGACAGCTAGGTGCTCTCTTGCTATCTCTCTGCTTTTCTTCCCTCCTATCTTACAATCATCTTTATCACCTGCACTCTAATTTTCCTCTGCTCCCCATGGAACTCAGACTCCTGCCTAGGACCCTAGACTCTGAGAGGTGAGCTCTTACCTTAACTTGTCTCTTCACCACTTCCTGGCCATCTCCATACCATACAGCTTCCAGTATAGCCATCACCTTCATCTCCCTCCTGCTGGAAGTTGGACTTTGTCCCTGGGCTACTGGGCTCTGATAGGTTGGGGATGGCTTTCATGCCACTTCCTGGCCATCTCTATACCATGCCCCTCCTCACTTTCTACCTCCCATCTATGTATTGTCTTCCCCAGTTAGAATGTAAGTTTCTTTTGGGAAAAGACTATCTGCTTGTATATTCATATTTTGAGTACTCAGCGTAGTACTTGGCACATAGCAAGCCCTTAATAAAGTATCTATCTGTCTATCCTATTTATCTCTCTCTCTATCAACCTGACTTTCGCAGAATCAGGCCACTATGTCACTTCTTGGCCATCTTCAAACTATGCCACCACACACCACCACTTCCCCCCGCCCCAGACAAGCTCCCCTATATATGTTGTTTCATTTTATCAGAATGTAAACTCCTTGAGCACAGGGAGTGTCTCAGATTTGAGCTTGTGTTCTCTTAGCATGGTGTTTGGCAGATAATAAATGCTTAATAGATACTTTTTTCATTCATTAAGCTTTAAGAGATGAGGTCTGTAAAATCTAAGGGACAGATTTACAATCCAGAAGCATTTTTATCCTCTCGGACAAGATTTCATTCTCCCAATCAGTTCATCATGATTATCATTAATGAGAATAATAAGCCCCTACTAATCACTCCTGCATGGGGGTGCTGTCCATTACACAAAGCTCTTAAGAAATTTGGTTCCAAATCCCTTGCCCTTTGCTCCCAAATTTTGGAATTACTGTAGAATTCTTCCTACTTCTACAACAAAGAATTTGGCGTAAATTGATCAATTTATAGATTCCTTAGTATGTAGCTTTGAAGACATGAAGACAGGTAGCTTTGAAGACATTATCATAAGTAGTGATGATATTGATGGTGGTGAGGGTAGTGATGATAGATGGCAGTGGTGGTGGTGGTGGTGGTGATGATGATGGCTAATATTTTTATAGTGCCTATCATATGCCGGGCACTGTGCTAAGTGCTTTACAGATATTATTGTTCCTTACAACTACCTTGCAAGGTAGATGCTATTATCCCCATTTCACAGTTGAGAAAACAGAGGTAAACAGAGGTTAAATGACTTGCCCAGATTCACACAGCTAGGAAGTGTCTAAAGAAAGATTTGAATTCAGGTTTCCTTGACTTCAGGTCCTGTATTCTATCAGTTGTGGTACCTAGGTTCTCCGCCTTGCTACAAGGAAAAGGATGAAGATGAGGAGGATGATGATGATTCATCTAGCACTCTAAATTTTGCAAATATGTGTGTATATATTTATATGTGTATGCATGAAATCTCATTTGAGACCCAAAATAACCCAATAAGGTTGCTATTATCCCCCTTTTGTGAATGAGGTTAAGTGACTTGCCCATGTTCACACAGCTAATAACTATACAAAGTAAGATTTGAACACAGTTTCCTTCTGACTCTAAGTCCAAAAGAGATGATCATATTTTGAGTCTCTTCCAAAAAAACAGGATATAGACAGAAATTCAATTTTATTTTAAAGATTTTAAAAATAAATAAATAGGAGGGATGAGGAGTGATTTGCTAGAGGGCTCCTTAATATAGCAGAGTTCTCCTGATACACTAAAAAACCTGTTTCCAAATTATTAATAATAGAGAAATGGGGGAGGGGAAGAACTAAAGTGTCAGAAGTCCATCGAAGAGTAGATTTGACCATATTATTCATGGCAGCACTTTTTGTGTAGAAAAAAAAGGTGGTAACAAAAGTGGGTATTCTTCAATTATTCAGTCATTTCAGTTGTGTCCTACTTTTCATGATCCCACTTAGGGTTTTCATGGCAAAGATACTAGAGTAGTTTGCCATTTCCTTCTTCAGCTAATTTTACAGATGAGAAAACTGAGGAAAGCAGATGTTAAGTGATTTGTCCAGGGTCGCACAGTTATTAAGTGTCTGGGGCTGGGTTTGAACTCAAATCTTGACTCCAGGCCCTCTATCCACCATGCCTCCTAGCTGCCCATACTACAATTAGAGAATGGCTAAACAAATTGTGGTATATTAATGTGATGAAATATTATTGCAATGTAAGACAACACATATAATAATTCAGAAGATTCAAGCAAAGCAGAAACAGGAGTACAATATATACAATGGCTACACTTAATTTACAGTATAAATGAAAAATGGCAATAAAGCAGTGGTATTCTGATTATTTGTGCTGACCAGTCTTGGTCCAATACAACTGAAGAAGAAATATGTGTCTCCTGACACTTGAGATCTAGAGGACTATGGGTGTGGAAAATGGCATACACTGCCAGACCTGCTCCATGTGTGCATTGGCTTTGCCTAAATGTTTTTCTTTGTTTCCGGGGAGGATTAAGTTGGGGAGTGGGAGAGGGATGGATCAAGGACATTAAGGAGAAACTATTAGGATGTAAAACAAAGGTTATTGATAAAAATCTAAGGAAAAATAAGCTCATAAAAGTTTGCCTTACTCATAATATTTAAGAAATCTGGGTATGAAACAAAATGACAGCGACTAAAAGTTGCCAAAGCAAATGTTCCATCTGTATTCTAGTTCCTGTTTATCCTCAGTCATCTAGTCTCTATGTGGAATTCCCTTGTGTGCAAGGGAGAATGTCAGGATGTCATTTGTTATCTTGAGGCTCAGGGCCAGTGCTAGTCAGCCTCCTGCCCACCAGCCTTTAGCATGACACAGGAAAAAGTCATTGACCTGGAGGTAAATTGCAGTTTAAAAGCAGTGGGTAGTTCTGAATCACAAGAGACACAAAAATGACTCTTAATTTTAGCCCCTTTGGTATGCCCTCCCAACTAAAAAATGGCTTTAGTGGGGTAAATAGGCATTTTTTTCACAGCATGAGCAGTCACTTCTCTTCATTAAACAATTCATAAGGGTTTTTAGCAGGTGAAGTTATTACACATTCATCTCTAGATTAAAAACTCCCCAAGTGGCTATTGATACAATAGACCATAACAGCTCCTTTGGAGTCATTCCGAGCTGTTCCCGTCGTCCCTATCGATGATCCACAGATGATAGGTCATTAGGAGGTTTCTGAACCATAACTCTCTTTCCCTGTGCTGAGGCGAATATCTTGGGCAGAGTGTCCTATTCACTCCTACTGAGATGCTGGCTTAGGAGGGGGATGGGAGGGCAGTATTTACAGAAGAGTAAAATAGTAACTCAAATCAATGGAAGCAAGTAGAGCTAGTGCCAGAGCTCACACTCCTGGCTCCATTCTGCCAGAGTCCTTTGTCCACCATTTCAGGGATCTCCCAGTGTGTGGCACACCTTTCCTTTAGTCTGCCATATGGTTGTGTTTTTCTGCCGCAGCCAGATTCAATCCTACCCAGAGTTACAGAATTACCTCTCCTGAAATAAAGCCTAGGGAGCAGGAGGAGGAGAATCAGGAGTTTAATGGAAATATAAGTGCAAAGGAGAAGGGGGAAAAGTTTAGTGTAATTTTGACTGCTGTATCTGCCAGCTTTGAACTGGAATACTGTAGGGAAAGAGCCAAAATCAAAGCCCCCAGGTATGAAGGTAGAATAAGGAAGCAAACTAAATGCTGGGGAATTCAGTATGGAATCAGTGTTCTTTCCAATTCACTAACATTCAGAACAACTTACTACTGGGTCTATTTTCATTAGGAAGGTGAATAGCTGCCGTGCCTGAATGTTTAATGAGTTCATGAATTTTAGCCAGAAAAACTCTTGTATGGACTTGGTTGTGTTGGACCTTTATTTCCTTCAATACTAAGTGTGACCAAGGAAGTTGATACCACCTTTTCCATCATTAAGAGGGGTATGAAGGACTAGATGAAAAGGTCAAATAGTCACATTGTAAGGGGAAGAAGAATTGTCCTTCCCAAGCCCAAAGTGATTTTTTTAAACTTCCCATTCACTTGCATTTCTTTAGTAGCAAAAAAAAAAAAAAACCAACTTTTTTTTTTCATAGCCCTAGCGTTTTAAGATCCCTGGATTTAGAGTAAGAAACATTGGGTTTTTAATGCCTATATGAGTTTGAATAAGTTCATTTAAATACTTCTAGCCCATAAAAAGTGTTGGATTGGACTAGATGGGGTATAAAATTCCTCCCAGCTCTATGTCCTTTGAACCTAAATCTCCTGTGTCTGTGAGCACAAGCAACAAGAATAATACTGTTCAGCTGTCCTTGGCTAAACATTGCTGTCTTGGCTGTCGCTATGAAGTATAAATTCAATTCTGTAATTCTGTAGATCTTTCTCATTCTTAATGTATAGGTTAGGATGCTGCTTCTACTCTATGAGACGCTGTTCTAAGAGGAAAACACTTTTTTATGGCCATGGAATATGCTTCAGAAAAAAAAAAACTATTTAATAAGTGACTGTTGTGTATATGGCACTGGGCTAGGTTCTGAGAATATGAACACAAAAACAGAATATTTCTTGACTTCAAGGATCTTATGTTCTACTAGGAGATGAGGGGAGGATACAAGATGTACACAGAGAAGTCTATACACAGTAATTTGAGGAGAGAGCCAAGACTAACAACTAGGGACTTTGGAGGAGGAAGGTGGCACCTGAATTGAACTTTGCAGGATAATAATGATTCTGAGAGGCAAAGAGGAGAAGGAAAGTAGAAGGGGGAAGGAAAAGTAAATGCATTTACATAGAAGGCAGAATGATGAGGTTGAGTGGAATATGAAAGGAAGTTATATGAAATAAGGTTAGAAAGACAAGTTGGACCTAGATTGTGGAGCATTTTTAATGTGTGGCTGAAGGATTTGTATTTCTTTTTAGGGTAATAGGGAGCCACTGAAGGTTTTTGAGAAGGCAAATAACATGTTCATATCTGTGCCTCAGGAAATTATTTTCTATGTGCAGGATGCATTAGAGAGGAGAGAACATAGGAAGCAGGGAAACTAGTTTGGAGTTCATTTCAATAGTTCAAGGAAGAAACGATGAGGGCTTGAACTAATGTGACCACCATGAAAGTAGAGAGGGAAAGATGGATTTAAGAAATATTGTAGAGCTAGAATCAACAGAATTTTGCAATTGATTTGATGGATACTTTTGTGGCATAGCTCTAAATCAGCCAATCAATAATCATTTATTAAATGTACCTGGCAATTGGGATAGGAAAAAAAGGGAACAGAATTAAAGACAATTTCAAAATTGAAAGAGAATTGAGATGCAGGGACTTCTTATCTTATTACATTCAAAAGAAAAGTTGGATTAAAGTTGTATCTAAGAGGCCAGGAACAAGTGATTTAAGGTCTGAAACCAGCCGGGCTAGTGCCAGTGCCGATGGCCAGTCTCCCTCCCTGTCTTCAGCTTTTCTGAATTGGCTCCACTTGCAGCAGCCAGGGAGACTCAGGAGCAAGAAGAGTAAGTTCTTGCCTGAAGGGAAAATTTTCCAACCACTCGATCATTCTTTGTCACAATCCTTCAGTTATGTCCCCATCCCTCTGCCCATGTACAAATGCATGTTTTCCTCAAGCTAAGATTTCCCAACAGGGGGTATTAGTAGAATAAGAGACATGGTATTAGAACAGCAGAGAATAAAGTTTGATGGATAGAATACTGGATCGGTAGTGAGGAGACTAAGATTTGATTTAGCCTTGCTGCCACCACTGACTTGCTTATTACCATTCCTCCCAAACCTACCCTTCCTCTGAACTTCTTTAATTCTGTCAATGGCACCACCATTCTTTCAGTTACCCAGGTTTGTGCGTGTCACCCTCCACTCCTCACTCCCACTCACATCATATTGCCAATCAATCACCAAATAGCATTCTTTCTTCCTCCATGGTATATCCCAAATTCATCCCTCTCTGTCCACTCACATAGCCACCACCCTAGTCTGGGTCCTGATCACCTATTGCTCATACTTTTTTCTTCATTTTAAAAATTTTATTTATTTTATTCTGAGCTTAAAAAATAAAAAAGGCATTTCTGTAACATAGTGGAATAGGGGGAGAAATGATTCTTGCTCATGTAACTACAAATCTATGATGTACTATTGCAACAGCCAACTTTTTGGTCTCCTTGCCTCAAGTCTCTCCCCACCCAGGAAGCTGCATATTTCTTGTTTTGTTTTGTTTTGTTTTTTTGGAGGGCAGAAGGCAGGGCAATTGGGGTTAAGTGACTTGCCCAAGGTCACACAGCTAGTAAATATGTCAAGTGTCTGAGGCAGAATATGAACTCAGGTCCTCCTGACTCCAGTACTGGTGTTCTACTCATGATGCAAGTCTGACTATGTCATTCCTCTCCACAATAAACTCCAGTGGTTCTCTTTTACCTCTAGGATCAAAAATAAACTCCTTTGCTTGGCTTCTGAAACCCTTCTTTCGCCTTCCTACCACTGCTGTCTTTTTACACATTAGTCTCTTCTATTATTTTGTGGTCCAGCCGTACTGGTCTAGGCCAGTCAGAACAGCCCACTTGTTGTTCCCCATTAATAATCTGCTCCTGGGAGTGGTTTGAGCTGGCTCCAGCACAGCCCAGACTCTGAAGAATAGCTGAACAATATTTGTTTCCAAAAATTAGGAAAGAATACTGCATGTGGAAATGCTGAAATCCCTTAGGTGGGAAGCCATCTTTAATAGAGGCATTCATCCTCCCCTAGGAAGATGTTTGGGGTCAGGGAGAGGGCTTGTTTCTGGATAAGGGGTGGAGTGACTATCCTGGGAGTGCACCTGACCATATTCATTGTTTAGATACCCAGGGGTTCTCTTGCCCAATTAATTTTTGAGGAAACTGCACTGGGCCTCATGACTCTACCCCTACACTTCCCCTAGTGGTCTCTAAATGTGTATTTTTACAATAAACAAACCCTCCTTTAATAAGGCATATATGTGGAAGCTATCAGTACACCATTAAATATAGAAAGGCTGTTGCTGAAATGCATTTTGTGTGGGGAAGTCACACACACACACACACACACACACACACACACACACACAGCCTCCGTAAGTGCTGACTGACAAATCATCCCAGAAAACTTTTGGTGCACAAATATTGAGTTTCTTGGCTCCTGGTCAAACTCATCCTGCATCCCTGCAGTGCAAAGGGTTTTGAATAAGGGGACTTCAGTCTCCTGTTTACAGGATGCCATGTAGCTGATTCCAAACCACCACTCATTCAGATAGAAAAACCCCTTTCATCCCCTAAAGAAAAAGAAGAGTGAAGATTGGGAGAGCTGAGCATCTTGGCAAGATCCAGAAAGCCCTACCACATACTACTTATTGGGTGAAGAATAAGTGGACAAGGGCTTTTTGTTGGAAATAATTACCAAGAACCATATGATTTGCCCTCCACAAAAAGCCATAGCATGTTCTGGAAACAATGAAAAAGAGAGAGAAAAAAATCAATGCTGGGAGGGCTGTCAGAGGTCACCTAGTCCAACCCCTTCATTTTACAGGTAAGGACATTGAGGCTAGAGGTCTGAGGTCTGACTGGAAGTTTTGTATTGGAAAGTAACAGCAAGATAAACTGTGCCCCTCCTAACAACCCCATGCCATTGCTATGGCTGATAAGGCAAATTCTGTGCCTACCTCAACTGCGCCCCCTCACTGGTTTACAATAGCTTAATCTTGAACTCGTGACTCAGAACTGAGGCTAAATATTTCTAAAATGTCTTGAGCCCCTGAGATGTAAGGTGCTATTCCAACAAGAAAAGTCAAGTAGCCACAGGTGCTAGCAAGGACTTGGGGGTGATTGTGTCTAAGCCTCTGTCCTGCTTTTAAGTCCTTTTTGGACAAGTAGACAAACTGAGAATACTGTGTCAGCTTGTTGTATTTCTTCTAGGTTCTTTTGCCCTAGCCAGTAAGTGAGAAGTTATTTAAGGAACAAATCTTAGAGGTGCAATTGCTGCATTGCAGATGTAGATTTGTATCTCTAAGAGGCTGTCCTAGACCATTAAGTGTGTTTGGCAAACAGATCAAAACTCCTATTAGGTGTTTGTAGAAATCCATTTAGTTCCTTGATTTAATCCTTTTTTTCTCCCTTAAGCTCCTAGCCTGGCATACACCTGAACAAAATAGGGCCTGGAATTTCTCCACTTTATTAGTCATCGTACCCTTCTTTGAGTGGCTGCCACATGCAAGGTATTTTCTTAGGTGCTGAGACTCCAAAGTAGTATAAGAAACAGATCCTATCCTCAAGAAGCTTATGATTGAGTAAGAGAGCAACAAAAATGAGCCTACAGAACATGAGTTTATATCACAATATTTCCATTAAATGCTAAAAAGCCATTTTTGAATATTTATTTTGTTTCATCTGGGTTCAAGAATATGATGAATAGAAGGTGGCACGCTTTGATCCATGTGAATACTAGGCCACGTCACTGGGGCTCCAGAGAATTTTCAGTGCTGTAAGGACTATTTCCTGGGACTTCTTGGATCATGGGATGGTGTCTACTTGGTAGATCTCCTGATTTATTCTTGGCATCCCAGTCATCATAATAACCAAACCATCTTTCAAAGTGGTTATTTTACTCACCAGGACAGAAGTCCACAGAATATTGAATGTAATAGGCTAATAGGTGGATGGTGGCTTATCCCAGGGCCATTTTTATCACAATTCCATGAAAAGCAAAGAGAATAAGATGATCATCACCATTGTCATAGATGACATGTGTATAGCATGTTAGAGTTTTCAAAGCATTTTCCATACAATAACTCATTTGAGTCTCATGACAAGAAACCTGTAGGTTTACGTTAGGTGCGACAACCATCATTATCTCTGTTTTGCAGACCATAGACTTCCAAATTTGATATGACATCATAGTAAATTGAGCTAGGAAAGGAGGTGTAGTCAAACTAAGTACGGAATTAAGGCTCACTCTAAAATACCCACCTGACCATGCCAACCAGAGAGAGTATAAGCCCTGTTAGAGACAAACTGACTTCATTAAAGAAGGGGCCTGGTATAGTGGAAGGAAAACTGCACTTTGGATCTATGTTTGTTCTAGTGTTTACTTTGTAACCCTGGACCCATCTTCACCTCTTTCAGACAACTAGGTAGTTCAGAGCCTTGAAGTCAAGAAGACCTGAATACAAATCCATCCTCAGACACTTACTAGCTGTCTTATTCTGGGAGAGACATTTAACCCCTGCCTGCCTCAGTTTCCTCATCTGTAAAATGGAGACAATGATAGCACTTCTCTCCCAGGGTTGCAGTGAGGATCAAATGAGGGAAATACTTGTAAAGTGCTTAGGTACAGTGCCTGGCACATAGGTACTTAATAAATGCTTGTTTCCTTCTTTCCATCCTTCCTTTCTTCTTTCCATCCTTCTTTCCTTCTTTCCATCCTTTCTTTATTCCATCCTTCCTTTCTTCTTTCCATTCTTCCTTCTTTCCATCCTTCCTTCTTTCTTTCCAGCCTTCCTTCTTTACATCCATCCTTCCTTCTTCCCATCCTTCCTTCCTTCCTTTCATCCTTCTTTAGATGACGGTAACCAGATGTCAAAGGTTTTAAATCACCCCATATGAAAATAGGTGGAAGGAAATGAGGATGTTTATCTTGGAGAAGACTGGGGGACACACAGAGATGTCCTCAAATATTTGAAAGACTGTCATGTAGAAGTGTGATTAGACTTGGTCTGCTTGCCTCCAAGGAACAGGACTAAAGTAATGGGTAGAAATTACAAAGACACAAATGAAGCTAAGGAAAAATTTCCTAAAAGTTGGAGTAATCAATCAATAAGCATTTATTAAGCATCTGCTACATACCAGACCCTAAGCACTGAGGATACAATGACAAAAGTGAAACTAGCCTTGACCTGAAGGAGCCCACATTCTAACAGGGACAGTGCACATACACATATAGGCACATACAAAATGGATATAAAGTCATTTTGTGGGATCAGTAGGGATCAAGAAGGGTCTTATGTAGAAGGTAGTATTTGAACTGAGTGTTGAAGGAAACTAGGGAATCCAGGAGATAGAGCTAAGACTGGGTGGGGTGGGGTGGAGCGCTTCCCATACTTGGAAGATCACCAGTGCAAAGGCATGGAGGTGGGAGATTGTGTGCCACATGGGAAGAGCAATAAGAAAGCCAGATTGATTGGACCATAGAGTGCATGATGGGATATAGTATGGAATAAGGCTGGAGGAGTAGCATAAGTAATACAGTAGCCTTCCTGACCCACTAAACAAGCCCTGAAGAAGCTCAAAAACCACTATCAGAGAAACTGAGTCATCCTGTCAAAGTAAGATCAGCAGTAACAGACCCAAACTCTTTTTTTCCTGTAGCTGGGAATTTGAATGTCAACTAGCTCCCAATTCCCCAGGAATCTTCCTACTCCCCACTAACATGAATCAGAACCATTTCCCAGGTCCAGGCACCTGGCTTCTGTCCCCAAGGCCTAGTAGTCCTTCTGGATTCAGATAAAAACCCAATGAAAACCCACCAGACTTTCCTGGTTTGGGGAGAGGGTCCCCTGTTCTGTTGGGGACTCCAGCAATGAGCCCAATTCCACCTGGGGTCCAGTGGATCTGTTTCTATCATTTTCCCTGACTACCTTCATTTTGTTAGAATCTCCGCTCAATAAAGCTAGCTCACTTTTCTGTCCTCTTGTAAACTCCATGTTTCCTTGTACTGGGCCTTTAGTATTCTGAAACCTTCTAATTCTGTGTTAAGATACTTTAATAGTATATCTCCACATATCCAAGGGCCTCCCACCTTCCACCTCCCACCTCCCACTTGGGTATATGAATTCCTATACACTCTCTGGATTGGCTTACCCCCTGCAACCTGTGTCAGACTAACAGATTTAGGCTCCCTCAAAAAGGCTACCATCACAACTTATTGAGGGGAGATACAAAATGAAGGGCAGTCAGGGAAAATGGACAACAGGTCCAGTAGGCCTCAAATGGAGTTGGGCACACAGGTGGAGTTGCCTACAGAACAGGTGACCATATCCTCAAACCAAGAAATTCTAATAGATTTTCATAGGATTCTTATCTGAATGCAGAAGAACCAGGCATTGAGGTCAGGGAGCAGAGTGTCAGGATCTAGGAACTGGTATCGCTTCATGTTAGTAGGGAGAGGGAAGATTCCTGGGGAGTTAGGAGTTAGTTGGTATTAAAATTACCATACTCAAATTCTCTCAGAGTACTAAGAGTAACCTCACTGTGGGAAAATACACTCTCCATTCACAATTTTGTTTCTTGAGCCCCCTTTGATGCTTTTTCTTTTACACAAACCAGTAAATTGGAATGATGACAGTTTTAGATCTTAAATGGAACCATTTACTTAGCAGTAAGCAAAACAAATAATAACATCACAGGCATACATATATTGAAACAAATGCAGTAATAGTAAATACATTGTGATATGCACATAGACCTAAAGCACATTCTCTTATCAGTGTACTCAGTATCTGTGGAAGAGAAAAAGTAGACACAGTAATTCGGCAGAAAAACACATGGGGGAGGAAAACCATGTGCTATGTGTGAGTAACTCACAACTCTGGGCTGCAGGAGTTGCTGTCTCTGGTCCATTCAGGATCTTGTACCACACATAAGCTAGCTGCTTGTTTACTGGTCCTCCCCACTGTCCAGATGGGCAAACCTACTTTTATTCTCACTTTTATTCAACTTAAAGCTACTTTTAACAGGGCATTGAGAAAGCATTACTTCTTAATTTGCAGAACCGTTCTGTTCAAGACAGAGAACTACA
Source organism: Phalanger gymnotis (assembly GCA_028646595.1). Classification (NCBI taxonomy): domain Eukaryota; kingdom Metazoa; phylum Chordata; class Mammalia; order Diprotodontia; family Phalangeridae; genus Phalanger; species Phalanger gymnotis. Next base: position 139,603,314 of record CM053625.1, on the reverse strand, counting down.
CACCTTATCAGGCTGGCTATTTCTGAGCAATAGAGATCAAATCCAGCCAGTTATTCACTTGCCAGAGTGCCCTGTTATCCAAACAACATAAGCATGCTAGAAACTATTTTGTTTCGAACAGAGCCCACAGCAAAACAGCCCAAATCAACTCTGAGTAAGGTGGACAAGCCTAGCTAGTTCCTTACTTGCTGGGATTTTGCCATATCCAATTACATCCTGCAGGCTTGGGGAACCTGTGGCCTCTAGGCCACATGTGGCCCTCTAGGTCCTCAAGAAGTTTGGATTCAGTCAAAGGGCCACACTTGAGAACCTAGAGTTCCACATGTGGCCTCAAGGCTGCCCCGCACCCCTGCAGTCTACAGCATCTGCAAAACCTGCCTTTCCCCACTTTATTCTTTTCATTCTCAAACCAGAAGGCAGCAAAAAAAAAAAACCCAGAAACTTTTGAAAGGCTTCATCTCTCAAACTCTAGGACATAATAAAGAGCAATATCTGGAACTAAAACTTCTGTCCAGTGAGGTTGAGCCTCTTTTCAAACAATCAGGAGTCATGTTGTAGGTGAAGCTTTCTGTCAGCTGCCCCAGCTACTTTTCCATGCATTGCTCTGACAAAGCTGCTCTTTCCTTCTCTATTCATCAACTTCTCATCCTCAGCCCCAGCCTCCTATGCCTTTCAGTTGCTTAAATAAAAACTTCTGCGGCATTTTGACACAGCTAGATGAAGAAATAGTCAGAAAGACCTGAGTTCAACCTTGGTCTCAGATACTAGCTATGTGACCCTGGGCAAGTCACTTAACCTCTCTGAGCCTCAGTTTCCTTGGCTACAGAATGGGGATAATAATAGCACCTACCTCCTAGGGTTGTATGAAGATCAAACTAGATAATATTTGTAAAGTGCTTAGCACAGTACCTAACCCATAGTAGATACATAATAAATACTTGTTTCTTTCTTTCCTTCCTTTCATTTAAAAGGTAAGAACTCACCAAATTTCCTTTATGAAATCTATAGATGTTTTGAAACCACCTCTTGATCTCTAAGCAATTCTAAGCAGGAAGACTTGAATCCAGATCTCTCTCTCTCTCTCTCTCTCTCTCTCTCTCTCTCTCTCTCTCTCTCTCTCTTAAAACAGCTATATACAAATGAGGTGGGGGGCAGTAATATCCTGCAGCTCTAAGTTTTCATCTCATTTTGTGTCCTTGAACTGGTATTTCTTTATACTCACATTTTTCCAGTTTTTAATAAATAAAAGTTCTTTTTCTGTCCTCTTTAAACCATCAAACAAATGAAAAATCATCCTACATCTTTTACAAGGTGATTTGAACCTTTATATTTATGCCACGGTTCATTTTCTGTCCAAAACTGTTCAAATCCCATCCGACAACTGTATTTCTTCATATGTTTATTTTAGCAGTTTTTATTAAATCAAAGTTCTTTTCCTAGTTCTTTCAGCTTTCAAAATGTTCTTCTCTGATCGAGGCAATATCTTATATCCTTTAATCTCTTTTACACATACTTTTTCTACTGCTTTCAGCAGTAAACTGCACCGTATAAAAAGAACATTATCTCAAAGAGTCAGTAGGTTGGGGCCAAGTTTTGAAAGGCTTTAAATGCCAAAGAGAGAGGTTTATATTTGTTCCTGGAGGTGGTTGGAGTCAGGATATAGGGGACTTTAAATGTCAACAGGATAGTTGCATTTGACTCTAGAAATAAAAGAAAGCCGATGGAATTTATTGAGTAGGGGTGTAGCATAAATGAAAATTACATTGAGGTTGATGGATAGAAGACAAAAGAATGGAGATCAATTAGGAGACTGTTGCAATGGTTAAGAAAGGAAGTCATGAAGGCCTGGACTAGAGTAGTGGCTATGTGGGTAAAGAGAAGGGGATAGATGACTCGATTTGGCTAATGATTTTGTATGTGAATTGAAGGAGAGTGAGAAGTTGAGGATGATAATGAAGTTGTGATACAGTCTGGATAGGAGATTGGTGGTGCCCTGTATGGTAACATGGAAATTCAGACAAAGGCAATGTTGGGGGTTTGGGGGAGGTAGTTAATGAGTTGTGCTTAGGGGCATGTTTATTTTACAATGCCTATGGAGTATCCAGTTAGAAAGGTCCAAAAGACAGTTGATGATGTAATGAACTAAGGTGAAACATAATTTGCCCCTCAATAGGGATACTCAAAGAAATATTGGATAACTTACCATTTCTCAGGTATTGGATCCTGTTTCTTATGCTTACTGTGTAAACTCAATGAACTCAGAGGATTTTTGTTTGGGTAAGAGTTGGACAAGGTAGCTTCTGAGCTCCCTTCCAATTCTGAGGTTCTGTAATTCTATGCAACCACCAGGTACTCCAAGCCAGTAGTGCACCTCAGGGCTTCAGGGATCTTTTCAGATTTTAATGTGATACAGCAGGATCATCTACTTTGTCAACCCCAGGAAGCACTTGTGGAATCTATAGATGCCTAATTCCCATGTCAGACACCCATGAGACCTAACCCCTCCTAGTACAACTAGCAGAAGTGCTATGAATGCATGAATCCTAATGCATGAATCCTCTTTGGAGATTCTAAAAAGTACTACTTTGGCCAGTACAACTCTACTACAGTAAAAAGACTACTCTAAAAAGTAGATATTGGTATTGCTTGGACCAAGTTAAAACAGCAAAAGACTAAGACTTCTTAAGACCATAGCATCTTCCAGAAAGAAAGGAGGGAGAGAGGGAGAGAGGAAAAGAGGAAGAGAGGGGGAGAGAGACAGAGAGAGAGAGGAAGGAAGGGGAGAGAGAGAGAGAGAGAGAAGAGGGAAAGAGTGTTTTGGCCAGAAACCCTGAATGTCTTCCCCTCCCAGATTGATATTTTTTAATGTGTGTGCGTGCGTGTGTGTGTGTGTGTGTGTGTGTGTGTGTATGTTTCTGTGTCTGTGTCTGTGTGACTAGGTAAAAGGTCATTCTTTGCCTCCTTTTTTACCCTAGCTTTAATCACTGAATGGTCAAACTGAGACCTGGGAAAGACTTAGCTTAAAAGTGAAGGCCATGGTCTCCCACTGCATCATGGGCCATCTCCAGTCAAGCTGATGTATATCTTGTCATTGGACCCAGGTGGCTCCAGAAGAGAGTGAGGCTGGTGATTTTGCACAGCTCTCCCTCACTTAAATCCAATTCACTTGAAAGTCATGGCATCACCTTCCTGATGTCATGGTCCTCTCCAAGAAGGAAGGACAAATAACAGCTAAGTTCTAGCCACCAAGTTAAGCCCTGAAGAGATAAATACAAATAAGCAAGATAGTGTGCACTTTCAGGGAATTTATATTCTATTGGGAGAAAACAACAGATAAAGGGGACAGCTGTAAAGGGACAATGAGGAAATACTTCAGGCAAAGAGAAGAGAATCTGGAAAGTCTAGGTGAGGCCTTTTGATTGACTCTAAGTTTTACATAACAAATCCTTTTATTTAGGGGATATGTTCTGTCAAGTTTGGATTAATTCAAAAGGCTGCACTTGAGGACCTAGAGGGACACATGTGGCCTTGAGGCTGAAGGTTCCCCACCCCTGGAGGTTATAAGTGAAGTGAAACAAGGTTGGTGTTCTTCCAAAAATGATGGTTTGGAGAAGAGAGTCACCAATCTGGAGAGGTGTAGTGCTGGAGAAATCAGTTATTGCTAAGGAGACTCCTGCCCCACAGCCCATGAGAAAACCCCAGTTTGCATAAGAAAGAATGGACTCAGACCTGTTGGCATTTAGCAAATGTCCCTGGAGCTCCTTGACTCCTGCAGAAGAATGTCAATAATTAAGATTATCCCACTTAAAGATAACCTGTCAAAATCTTTGATCTGTCAGGACCTTTGTTCCAGTTCCCTCTGGGACCACCCTGTGACCTGGCCCGTAAATTTCAAGAGATAATTAACCACTGCACCCTGTTTTTTCTGTATAAATACGACTTCTTCACCCCAATTCCTGGCTGTTCTGATTTGGGCTGTTTATGCCCCGGAACGGACGCCGGCTAATAAATTCTCCATTTAAAACTTAAACTCTGTGACGTGTCTAGCTCGCTCTTGGTATAATAGAGTATGGCCCCAAGTCAGAGGTTTCTCAGAGTGTAAATGCAGCAGGCAAGGCGGGGAGAGGGGGAGGGAAGAATTCAAAGGGAAAATTCCTTTAAAAGAAAAAAAAATGGCAAAAGCCCTGTTAGAGTTGATGATTACACAGCTGCAGACAGGTGCACAGAACAGTTTGCGTTGCTGCATCACATCAGGACCAAGCCCTGCAAATTAAACTCCCAGGCCAGGTGCTGGGGTGTGATCGCTGTTGGGGACTTGGGGGTGGGGAGCTGTGGCAAGCAACACTGCAGTTTCCACAGCTGCTCCTAATGTCAGGTGAAGGACTGATGTCTCAAACCCAGCCCCATCTGTGGGAGTTTGAAAAGGGAAGGGAAGGGAACAGGTTGACTGGGCCTCATTGCTGAATGAAACAGGCCCAGACTTTCTGGTGCATTCTCCAAGCCTAGATATCCATTAGTCCTGTATGTATCACTGCAAATATCCCTGGGCTTCACTTTGCTTTCCTGCTAGACTCTGTGGAGACAGACAAATGCCCCTTCTCTTCTCCCTGCCTGTTGGGGATAAGGCTCCATTCAGTCTCACTGAAGGATCTTATGTGCCTGTCTTTTAGACCCTAGATCAGCTGTGGATGAGAGTGAAGACTTCTGGGAATGAGTTCTTGGAGCTGGGTTAGAGATGCAAGAAAGTGCTCCAGGACTCTTACAACTGTTACATTATCCCAAAACAAGAAGCAACTTGCTTGGCCTTGTTAACTTCTTGATTTGACAGAAAGTGGCCACTTGGTGATTAATTCAAAGAAAACCTTCCGTTAACATAGCAGTTAAGGCAAATGCAGTTGAGTTATTGGGAGAAAAGGGGAGCCACCTGTGTTCAGTGCCCATGAGGAATGCACTCACCTCTTCTCCATGCTGGGGCTGGACATAACAGTTGGAAAAACCTGGACTCTCTGGTGAATTCAAACAAGGACATATCGTTAATAATGCAGAGAGAGAACTTTGAGAGGAATGTGTAAGGAGAAGGACCCAAGATGAAGTCAAATGAGTATTACAGTAGGGTGATTGCTTTGTTATTTTGCTGCTGGGTATTTTGTCTTTGAATATGTACGTTTGTAGGTGAGCACAGTTGTGTCTGTATCTTTTCACTGATCTGTGTGAATCTGCAACTGTGTTGATGTACTACTCCTGATTCCTCTGGACCCTGATCTCACTGTTAGAGGTGATGGTGATGACCTTGTTGTCCCAACTGCATCTTAGAGCTGCCTGACTGTGACAGCTCTTCCCATTTCCTTGGCCATGAGAGGAGTACCCTGCTGAGTGCAATCCTGGAGGTGCCTATTTATTTGTTTATTTGTTTGAGCATTAGAGCATAACAGTTCATTGAGTGGCGAGGCTCATCTAGCTATGAATATCAAGTCAATTACCAAGTATTTATTGACCACAAACCACATACCTAACTCTGTGTAAGGCATTGGAAGCCATATGAGATATTGTCTCAGATGTTAAGGAATTTAAAGAGGTTAACTGGGAAGGCAAGTCAAATGCTTATTAATTATATTTAATATAATAATACATAAATATAATATAAATACATAAATATGATGTAATATATAATATAAAATAATTATATTTGAGATCAAATGACTTGGTTCAAGTTTTACTCTGCCAATTGCTACCTTTGTCATCTGGAGCAATTTACTATGTCTCTTTGGGCCTCATTTTCTCATAGTTAATAATTAAGGGATTGCCCCCCAAGGATATAAATATATAAAAGGATATAAATATAAATTATAAAGGATATAAATATAAAAAAGGATATAAATGCCCCCCAAGGATAACTGATAAAAAGAAAGGTCCTATATGTACATCAAAGGATCCATAGCAGAACTTTTTGTTGCAGCAAAGAATTTGAACTTGAATCAAAGTAGATTGCCTGGCAGCTGAGGAAATGCTTAACAGCTTGTAGTATATTACTGTAACAGAATATTGCTGTAGTGTAAGAAATGCAGAAAGGCATGGGAACTCTTATATGAACTGATACAAAGTACAGTAGTCAGAAACAGGAAAACAATATACACAATGACTACAACAATATAAATGGAAAGAAAAAAACAAGACAAATGAAACTGCATGCTGTGAAATTATACTGACCAAGTTTGGCCCCAAAGACGAAACATGAAAATGTATCTTCCTTTCTTTGCAGAGCTTGTTAACAGTAAATGTAAAACACTACATATAAGGGTGGATATGTTGACATGTTGCTTAGTTTTGCTGAATTGTTTTTCTCTTTTTTTATTCTTTGTTAAATGGGATGATTCACTGAGTAGAAGGGGAAGAATATCTTCAGAAATGTAGATAATACAAAAATAGAAGATATCAACATTTTAAGAAAAATTAAGAATATTATTGGTTTAGACTAGTGGGTCTCTAATTTTCCTAATTGGAGAATAATATAAATTGGAGATAATTAAGAGCCAATATTTATGGTACAGGATTCAATTTCTATAGGTTGGCCAGGAAGGGGAATGATCAACATGAGCTAGATTGTTTGAGATCTTCCTAGAAGCAGGAAAACATAAAAGAAAGTGGGAGAGCTGATACTAACTGAGGAAGAAAAGAGAAGAAAAAAGGAAGCTCTAATAAAGAGGGAGATCAGCAAGGGAAAAGCAATAGTTCTAAAGTTGGAAGGGAAGAGGAAAAATGATGGCTCAGGAGGAAAGCAATGACCCTGAATTCTTGCACACTAGGAAAGGGGAAGATAACTATTTATTAGAATTATGTGTTGTGATGACTAGTTTTGCTCTGATAGCAGTGAGAATCTTAAGTTAGTTTCTATGCCTAAAGGGACATGGTGTCTTATCAGTCTTTCCTCAACTACACTAAAATTTACCACTGATGAGTTCAAGAATGTAAGTCTATGGGCTTAGCAGGCTAATTAGATGTATTCGGAGAGAAGTCATCTGCTACCACAAAATGATTGCAACCCCTAATTCTGGCCATTCATTGCTCCTTCATTCACTGAGCAAATGCTTACTGAGTACCTACTACACGCAAGGTACTATGCTAGACACTTATACCAGTCACTACTACAGGAAAATATAACAACAACAACAACTAATTAGATAGTGCTTTAAGGTTTAGAAAGTACTTTTCATAAGTTATCACATGTGACTCTCACAATAAACCTGCAAAATGGCTGCTATTATTATTCTGTTGTTATTATCGCCAATTGAGATGATATTTATAAAGTACTTAGCACAGTTCCTGGTACAGAGTAGGTTCTTAATAAGTGCTTAGTGTATGTATATAGGTAGGTAGGTAGATAGATAGATAGATAGATCTGTATTGATAGGGGTGTGTGTGTGTCTGTGTGTCTGTGTCTGTCTGTGTCTGTGTGTGGTGAAGTGGATACAGTGCTAGGCCTGGAGTCAGAAAGACCCAAGTTCAAATGTAGCCTCATCCATTTACTACCTATATGACCCTGGGTAAGTCGCTTAATCTCTGTTTGCCTTAGTTTTCTCAACTCTAAAATGAGGATAATAGCACCTACCTCTCAGGGCCTTTGTGAAGATCAAATAAGATACTATTTGTAAAGACTTAGCATAGTATCTGGCACACAGTAGAAGATGCTTAATAAATGCTTGTTCTCTTTTTCTTCCCATTTTATAAGTGAGTAAATTGAGGCTAAAGGAAGATAAATGCCTAGGGTCTCACAGCTGGTAAGTGTCTGAAGCAAGATACAAACTTTGATCTTACCCTAACTCCGTGTCCAACACATCACCAAACTGTCTGAACGAAGCCCTATGTTTGGGAAACACTTTGACACCCATTGTCTAACCCTCCCAGGAGTCCCGTGAAGATGGCGAGGGAGTTATGAATTTCCCCTTTTTACAACGGGTAAATGTTTTGGAAACAAGAGCGTATATTCAAAGAGTTAAGCTCCTTAGGAGACCAGAAATGTACCAAAAAGTCTGGGATTTTTCAGGTTTCTGGAGTTGTTTGGAGATGGTTTTATCTTGAGAGAATTTTAATTTCAGCTACTTGGCATGCAGTTTCTCCCAGTAAGTAGTACACTTGGTATTCATAATTACGTCTTGCGGTTTTAAGCATTTACAATCTGCTTCCCTAAACTATTCTGTTCTGAACTTGTCATGTCAGTAATTTCGGAGAAACTGGAAGTAGTTAGGAAATTAAAATACCAATTAATAGATCAAGTTCTATTGCTAGGAAGGAAGAAGAGTTTTGCTCTCTCTGGGAAATATGAGAGAAAGGACTGGGAAAATTTAATCTAGAACATCACTGCTCCCTCTTTGTATTTCACTTTTTGATTTCTCAGGTCTTTTCTGTCCAATGTTTGAACAACCCTAAATTCTAGGTCCTCCAACCCTCCTCTATCACGTCCTTTCCAGTGGTATTGTTTGGTAAGGGGAGGACACCTTTTCATTTTCAGTGGGACGGAATGAGGCATACGGGATGAGCAAGCATGGATGGACTGTCATGGGAATCACAGATATCGTTATATCATGTTTCTCACCAAAAGAACCCATCTTCCAAACTTCCATGTTATTATCACCACCACCCTTTCATTCACCCAGATTTTCACATGCTTTGGTGTCATCTTCAACTCCTCCTTTTCCCTACCCCCACATCCACCCGTCCAAACCATTATCAGTTCTACCTCCCTATCTCTCACATCCTGTCTTTCTCTCATATGGCCACTACCTTATTTCAGGCTCTCATCACCTCTTGCCTGAGCTTTTGCAGTAGCCTCCTGATTGATCTTCCTGCCTCAAAACTCTCCCCCATTTCTATCGATCTCCCACACAGCTGCCAAAGTGATTTTCCTAACGTTCAAGTCTGACCATGTCATTCTCCTACTAGATACCAGTGGCTCCCAATTGACTCAAGGATCAAATATTATTTTGTCTTCATTTCATCCTTTTTTAGTTATACAAGTCAGTGAGTGAACATTTATTAAGCACTTACTGAGTGCCAAGCATCATTGTTAAACACCAGAGATACAAAGAAAAACAAAAAACAGTTCAGATTACCAAGGAGCTCATAGTCTATTAGTCTGTTTTGCAATGTTCATAATTATCAGTACAGTAGTACACATATATAATTTATAAATAAATGCTTGAAATGTTTTTGCTAGTAAAAGTATATAATAAAAAATATTTGTAACCACTGTGATAGACAGATCTTCATTCATTTGTTTTTGTTTTTTTCGTTGTTGGTAGGAACTAGACTTATGAGTTCTTTGGTACAAGGAACTCCCAGGTGAGGGAACTCCTTCTACCAATGTAAAACAGCACTTTCTTTGAAACTTGGGGTTTTCCACAGTTGGCCAGAGCAATGGTATCAGATTCAAAAAGGGCCACTGAACCATAGGTAAGAATCCCTGTGGATACATAATGACTTAGAAAAACACAAATTAATGTTACCCATGTTTTATTATACTTTTGTTTGTTTTGTTCACTATTTCCTGTTTACATTTTAATCTGGTTCAGGCCTGAGTGTTTTAGGCTGCAGGGTGCTTGACACCTCAGACTTAGAGCACTAGGAGGTTAAGTGCCTTGCCTAGGGCCATGCAGCCAGTATGTATCAGAGCCAGGTCTTCCTGGCTTCAATGCCAGCTCTCTATCCATTCTGTCTAAGCTGCCTATTCATTAACTCAAATGCTTCTAAATGTTCGTGGATCTTTTTTAAAAGATTTTGCAGTGTTCCTGTGCTAGGTGAAATCAACAAAATGTCATTTGCAAACAAGACCTTATCATCTATAGGAAATCTCTTCCAGACTCGGACTAGGTATTGAATGTACTCCAAGAGAGTGACAATATCCTTTGGCAAGCCTACCTTTTCCTGTTTTACGTTTCACTTGGTACTAATGATCAGAAAGTCATTGAACAAGGTTACCTCTGTTGTTATATCTTTTAAGGAAATCTTGTATAATTTGTACAGATGCATGGGAGATCCCTTATTGGAGAATAACCCTTAAGGCAGAATTATGTTCTTCTGAATCATCTCTGTGAGATTTCATCATGCAAGTTCACATTCTAAACTAGTATTGCCCTTAACTGTCCAGTCTTGCCAGTTGGCAAGTAAGTCAAGTATTTGCTGACTAAAGTGATTTGGAGGCCCTTTTGATCTCATTTTGACAATTGATTTACTTTGGTTAAACTGTAAAAAATTACTATGATTAGTATTGATATTCTTTCTTCCTTCTAGTTTCCATTTTTGTTGTTAATAACTTGGTTTTGAGAGGTAATGAGTAATATAGTACAGTAGAGAGAGAGCTAGCCTGGAATTCAGGAAGATCTAAGTTCAAATTCTATCCCTGACACATGCTGCATGTCTCATCCTAGGAAAATCATTTAAAATCCCAGTGCTCTAGGCAACTGGCTTAATACCCTCAGATACCTTTTTGCACTTTTTAAATTTCTTCTAATTTTCTGTTACTTTTCATCTCTGCTCCAAGTCAGTGGACTGACACTCCACAACTGACTCCCATGTCAACTATGAGTTGTTTCCCATCTGTTAGAAACATATCAATTTAATTTTACTGATGTTATTCAATGCTTATCATGTCCAATGCCTTGTGGAGATTTTTTTCCTTGAAGAAAATATTCATGACCTATGCATTCTTTATTCCTGAACCATATTTTTGGCTGTCCTTGCATGTTCCCACCCCAACACTGAAGTCACTAAATATCAAAGTTGATTTAATTTGGAGAGTATTATCAAATTCTTCATAGAATTGCTCTACCTCTCTATCCTCTGAAACAGATGTTGGCACATAAATTATCATTTTATGGGGGTCTTTGTGCAAATATTTATCATGAGCACTACCATACAAGATGAGCAATTATTTCACGAAATGGTATTTCTTGTTTCCTTTGGACACCTGATGAAATGAACTTCTCTCTTTGCCTTTCCAAGGAGAATCTGTGAATTCTCCTCATATTTAACTGCGACTTCTGTCTGTCTTCTAGTTTCACTTGTAGTGAGGATACCCAGATTGGTACAATCTAGTTCTTCCAGTAGTGTTTATGTTCATTGGTCAATGAACAAGAACCTTACATTTTGAGTACATATTTGTAGATGGTCTGAAAATCTAGGGATTCTTATACCTCTTGCTCTCCTGTGCCTCTCTGCCACCACTATCACTGTTTCATGGGTTGCTGTGGCTAAAGAACTCCTCACCAAATGACTAGGCTTCTGGTGATGAGAATCTCCATACTTAACCAGTCTGGTCCTCAAAAAGCAGACACTGGCTGTTGCTGGAACTGGGCTCAATGCCTTTCCAGGGTAGCAGTAGGAGCCAGAACTTGGGACCTAGAAACTGAGGCTGGCATGGCCTCTGAAAAACTAAGGCCATGCCCACACCACACTAAGGGGTCAGAGGATTCTTTTGGCTTTTAAGAGCTATCTTTAAGTCACTATGCAATTCAATAAGAATTTTGAATTCACAGTGAACAATCATCATGTGACACCTATGCCTAACAACAACTTTCAATGATTCCTGGTTCGCTACCATACCAATTCTAAACTTCTCTTCCTGGGTCTAAAGCCTGCCATTATATGACCATACCCTACATAACCAACTTTACCCTAACATACACCTCTGCTTCACTCAGGCTGGTCTCATTATCTGCAACGGTCAACTCCCTATTCCCCTCTTTGTGCCTTTGATCACGTCAGAATCCATGCCTAGAATTCCCTCCTCCTCCTTTTTTTCTCTTATTTCATCCGTCCTTCAAAACCCAGGTCAAATTACATCTCCTGAAGCCTTTCCTGACTATTGGTATCCTTCTCTAGCATTCTATAAAACTTAGAACAAGGGCTCTTAACCTTTTGGGGGTCATGGATACTTTGGACCCACTAGTGAAACCTATAAATCCCTTCTTGGGGACCTGTGCATTTATTTAAGTGCATAAAGTAAAATACATAGATTATGAAGGAAATCAATTTCATTGAAATAGTTATCAAAATATTTTAACATGTTTATAGACCCCCAGCTTAAGAACCCCTAGTTTAGAGACTGTATAGGATAGATTATTAATGAACTATAATTTACCTTGTAATAATTACCATTATTTCATAGATTATATATCTTAGTCTTCCCAACTACAGAATAACCTTCTTGAGGCTAGGTTTGGATTCCAGCTCTGCTACTTAATGCTAGTGTGACCTTGGACAAGTCATGTACTTTCCTGGACTTCAATTTCTTCACCTATGAAATGATGAGGTTGAGCTAGTGTTCAATTAAACTAGGTTAGGTTCGGATTCGGATTCACACTGGCAATAAGACACACTCCCAACAGAATAAAGTTTTTATTGAAAGACAGGGGAAATACTCTATTACCCCACAACCACATTATTTAACAATTCCTACTACACAGTTAACGCAGTGACAAAGACAGAGACACAGACACACAGAGGCATCACCTGTTCAGAGGAACACCACTGCCCAAGGTTTCTTCAAGCTGGGGAATCCCTCTCTTTTTTACAAACGCAGCGACAATGACGAAAGACACATATACAACATACAACATACACTTCACATTCAGCACCTGCACCAAAGGCTTCTCTGAAGCTGGGGAACCCCTTTTACAGCCTCCTTGGTGGTCTTTCTGAACATAATCCCATGCAAAGCGTCCTCTTCGTGGGTGAGGTTCCAATGTGCATGTCCCATGTGGTGACTTTTATAGTGTCCTGAACAAGGAAAACTTACTGCTAACTGTGCTGGATGTTCTCCACCAGAAAGGGTAGCCACTCCCCTAGGGAGGGAAAGATCCTGTCAGTCATTTCGTTTTTGAGGACTGGGTAGGTCCTCAAAAAACAGTTTCAGAAATATTTCTTGTCCATTGTATCCTGTTCTTTGTTCAGGGCCTTTCAGTCTCCTAGCCCTAGAGGAGTGTCCCAGGAATGTACCCTGGTCTTTGTTTAGGACCTATCAGTCTCCAAGCAGGAGAGTCCAAAGGTCTGCAAGGGGGGCAGGGAGAGAGCTGGGCTTATGCTGTGATATGGAAGATCTTCTATAATGATTTATCATTTGGCTAGATGACTTTTCAGCTCCAGCTTTTTGGTCTTATGATCCTATGATTCCTTCTAGCTCTAAAACAATGATGCTGTGGTCCTATGATCTAATCTAACATACTATGATTACTGTTGTCTTATCCTTAGAGCAACCCACAACTAGGGGAGTTACCTTCATTTCAGACAGCAGAGAGAGTAATGACCTGTGTAGAAAGGGACACTTCATTCTTTGAACCTCTTTAAGGCTTTATAGACCTATAGGGACAGCTAGGTGGCCCAATGGATAGAGCACTGGGCCTGGAGTCGAGGATACCTGAGGTCAAATCTGGCCACAGATATTTACTAGCTGTGTGACTCTGGGCAAGTCATTTAACCCTATTTGTCTCAGTTTCCTCATCTTTAAAATGAGCTAGCAAAGGAAATGGCAAACCACCCCAGTATCTTTGCCAAGAAAACCCCAAGTGGGGCCACAAAGAGTTGGACACAACTGAACAACAACGAGGTCCTTGAGAGCTTTGTAGTTGCATTCCCAGAACCTAGGATAATGCCTAGTACAGAGGGAGGCATTTAATAAATGGTCTTGAACTAAACTAATCTGAGCTGAAAGGAATGGAATGAAGTGTAATGGAAGAGAATGGAAAAGACAGAGATTACAAGTGAATGAATTGTGGGCATAAGGACCCTCTTGTCCTCTCCTCTTTCACATGCTTTCTTCTATGTTTGAAGCAAACTCCCTCCACACTTCATCTGTTTAGATTCTTCTCTTGCCTCAAATCCCAGCCCAGATCCATGACCTCTACGAATTTTTCCCTGACCTCTCTCCTCCCTCCAGCCAGAAATGATCTCTTGTCTAATCTCTCATAGGTCTGGTTTAACGTTTCTTGTGTACCTAGTTACCATCTGAGTTATAGCCTAGTTACTCTGTACATGCCTCTTCCCTAGTAGTACAGATGATAAGCTCCTTAACAGTGGGAGCCATATTGTTTTGTTTTTTATCTTTGCATCAACAGTGTCTACCATAGTTTCCGCACATGCTTAATGTGTGCTTAATGTCTGTTTGCTTAATTGTTTTTTAAAGGGGGTAACCCATCCCACCAGAAGCTTTGGTGTCTCAACCTGGGAAGAAGGAAGTGCAGTGCAGGTCAGAGATCACCATCTCTGGCAGCAGCAGGAGATTTGGGTTCAAATGCAACTGATGGTTACTAGCTGCGTGCCCTGGGATAAGTCACTTTACCTCCCTGAATCTGTTTCCTTACTGAAAGGGTTGGGTTAGATAGCCTTTGAGGTTCCTTCCAGTTCCAGATCTGTAATGATCGTAATAGCTACTATATAGTTAGTGCTTTAAGGGTTGCAAAGCATTTTGCATATATCCTCTCATTTGATCCTCACGACAACCCTGTAAGGTAGGTACTATTATCCCCATTTTATAGATGAGGAAGCTGAGGCGAAGAGGAGTTACCTGTGACTTGCCCAAGTTTACATGACTAGTGTCTGAGGCAGGATTTGCACTCAGGTCTCCCTGATTCCAAATATAGCAATTTATTCACTCTGTCTTACTTGCATGAATACTTGGGGGAGGGAGGGAAAACTGGTATCAGCCTAGAAAATGATCGATTAGACACAATTTTGTCATTTAAAATAATAAAGCTATACAGATAAAAACTATTTAATAATTTTAAAAACACATTCTTATCCACATTCTTATTTGAACCTCACAATGACCCCATAAGGTGGGAAGAGCAGATGTTACTATCCCTTCTTGTCTGATGAAAAAATTATGACCTGGAAAAGTGCTAAGCCTTTTCCAAAGTCACACAGATGATTTGTTACAGAACTGGGTTTAGCACCCAGTCCCAATTCATTTTTTTCTGCTGTGACCCACGCTTTCTCTATTCTTTCAGACTTAGTTCTTTAGCTACCCTCTAAATATCTCCTTTCTTGAGTTCATAACAGTAACCCCAGCCTCTTAAAACCATAAAACCCACTCTAAGTGTTCCCGGCTGAACTGGAGCAATGTCATATATCCTCTGGAAACAGAGCAAACATCTTTTGACTTCTGGGTTTCAGAGAATGCATCAGAAAGTACTCTAGGCCTCTACCATCCTTCTAAAGCAGGATCAGTGGACCAGGCAGGGGAAGGAGTTAACAGTCAAATGGGCTATTGACTCAGATAATTTTATTTTTTTAGAGATTAGCTAATGAAACAGGAAAAAAATTCCCAAAGATGAAGTTCTATGAATAAATTTCAAATCAGTGAAGTTCAACTAGCTTTGAAATTTTCTGGGAGGCAGTGTCATGTTCCTAATGAATTAAATAGCTCAGTCAGCTGAAGCAGTAGTTGGGGAAGACTGTGAGAAAGGTATAGAAGAGACAGGGTTGGTGGGGAGGGCAGCTAAAGGAGGAAGAAGACAAGTGAAGAGGAGAGATTTTTGAAGAAAGGGGATAGAGGCCAATAAATGGAAAAGGAGAGGAGAGAGATTGTTACAAAAGAGATTCCTGAAATCAGGAAGCAGATTGGACTAAGGGTTAGGTACTAAACCTATGATGTAGTTGGTAGAGGGTCAATACAGATCAGCATTCACAGCAGATTCTGTGGAACTCATAGTGTTAGAGTTGCCTAGAGCACTGAAGGATTAAGTGACTTGCTCAATCGTACTGCCAGTGTGTCTCAGATGTAGAATTTGAACCCAGGTCTTCCTGGCTTTAAAGCTAGTTCTCTATTTACTACAGCATGGTACCTCTCTGATACAGAAGAAGATTGGACTAAATTATCCCTTAAAGTCCCTTCCAACCAGGGATGTGCTCAAGCCAGTGTGGGCATTTACTCTTCATAAATCAGGGCTTGATCTATTGTTTTGTTGATTGTCTAGACTTATGAAAGTGATGGAGAAAGTGTTAATGTAGATTTAACATAAAAGGATGTTGTCCATACTTTTTTTTTGTTTTTCTGGAAAACTGGTTGTTAAATACAGACCAACATATTCCTTGTTTCCACCTATGAGACTGAAAGAGTCTGGGATTCTAGGTCACCCTAGGAAAGAGAATCTGAGGATACCTCTGGGGGATAGGAGAGGAGGGTCCATTACTGAATTCAAGAAGCAAAGATGGAGGAACGTGGAAGCCCAGCAGCAGCAGAACCCTAATGAAAAGGGAATATTAATCTATTGAGGATGAGAGCTTTAGGAAAGCAAATTCCAGAGGCAGTGTGGCAACCAAATGTACCAGGAGAGGGGTAGTTAGTGTTGGTTACAAAGGCTTTTTTGCTCCTGCAGATCACTAAGAGGGAAGAAATAGAGAAAAAACAAGCAGAGAACTATATCACAGAGAGAGAGAGAGAGAGAGAGAGAGAGAGAGAGAGAGAGAGAGAGAGAGTTTTAAACTCCCAAATAGTTCAGATTCACTTTGGCTGAGGGTTAAGGATGGGAAACCTGCAGCCTTGAGGCCACATGTGACCCTCAGGGTCCTCAAGTATGGCCCTTTGACTGAAGCCAAAATTCATAGAACAAATCCTCTTAATTAAAGGATTTGTTCTGTCAAGTTTGGAATCAGTCAAAGGATTGCACCAAGAACCTAGAGGGCTACATGTGGCCTCGAGGCTGCAGGTTCCTCACTCCTGGAGAGTGTGATTGGCAAACTGGCACCTTCCCCCAGAGTGGTTAGATGAGGTGAAGAGGAGATGAAAATCAAGATAAGTCTTTACTCCCATTCAGAGTTGAAACCATCAGTAGGTTGGCTGTGTTAAACAAGAGTCCAGTTGTAGTTTTCAGTTCTTCTGAGAAGACAAAAATAAATGCTGGTGGGGCTTTCCAATAGACCTTTTCATGGGGTATAGGAGTTTTGCAGAGGACTGTACATTTAAGTTTGTGGAGGGGTCTAAAAGTCACTCTGACCATTGTAAACAGTCTCCATTTATACCATTGGACCACTTGGGCCTCATCCTTGCAGTTTGGAAGTCTGGCTTAGCATATGAATTGGATAGAACTACTGTTAGTTCAGGCCAGGAGAGTGAAACGACAGGGAAGAGGCATAACTTATTATGAAAGTAAAGGTCATACAAAAACAAATTATATCCCATGAGACTGAGGAGGGAATGGGGGAAGGCAAGCAGTTGTTATTTACTCTCTTATTCCCCCTGCCTGATGAAAGCCGTCTCTTGGAGAAATAGAGAAACATCGTGTGTGTGTGTGTGTGTGTGTGTGTGTGTGTGTGTGTGTATTTTATATGTCTCTCTCAGAGAAACCTGGGGGCTTTGCTCTCTGGGGCATCTCTTTAAGCATATAAGAGGACCTTTGTAGCCCAGGTTGCAGCAAGGTTGTAGAGGAAACAGTATCAGAAGTATAGTGATACAGATTCCATTTCTTTTTGGAACCTTAATGCCTAGCACAGTGCTTGGCCCTTAGTGAGCAGTTAACAGAAGTTCAGAGACTGATTCAGTTCCGTGGAACTGGAGGGCCCTCTCCCTGTTGGTCAGATTTGACTGGACACAGAGCTGATGTAAAGGTGATCATTTTGATCAAGAAATGGACCAACTGCATTCTCCTTGGGTATTTCCTCCTGCTGCAGGCCCAGGGAAGAATGGAAACTATTGCCTAGTCAGCATTTCACAGGGCAGATACAGTAACTTACTGTGGGACCTTGGGTAGATCACTTCACTGATCTGGGGCTCAGTTTCTTTACTTAGATTTGATATGCTTACTCTCAGAGGGCAGAACTAGGAATGATGTGCCGAAGTTAAAAAGAGGCGGCTTAAGACAACATCAGGAAAAATTTTCTTTTAGAAGTATGCAAAAGTAGAACAAGGTGCCCCACAAGGTAATAGATTCCTCCTCATTGGAGGTATTCAAATAAAGAGTGGGCAGCTACGTTCTACAGAGGATTCTTATTCAGACTCAATTCTAGGATTGAAGACTCAGAACTGGAAGGAATCTTAGAGTTCATCTGGTCTAACTCCTTCATTTTTCAAGGGAAGAAACTGAAGCCCAGGGCCATTAAGTGACTTTCCCAAGGATGAAGAAATAGATGGTTTCCGAGGTCCCTTTCAATTCTGATTATTGGCATGTAAATGCTGTGTATAAAAGCAGGGGGTTAGGCTATCAGGGATGGGGAGCCTCTGGCCTCAAGGCCACAGGTAGCCTTCTAGGTCCTCAAGTGTGGCCCTTTGACTGAATCCAAACTTCACAAAACAGGTTCAAAGGGCTATATTTGAGGACTTAAAGAACCACGTATGGCCTCGAGGCCACAGGTTCCCCAACCCTGGCACAGATGATCCCTAAATCCTGTGATTCTATATAGTATTAAGATTGCTCTCTGAATCCTACCTAGTCTTCAAGGCCCATTGTAAGTCATATCCCCTCCAGGATGCCTTTCCTAGACTTCCTGACTTCTACTTCAGCCCATAGTGATTTTCTATTTCCCAACTATTCAGAGCATCTGTATGCCTTATTATTTGTAGCCTTTATTTTGCCCTGCCTCATTTTGTTCCTTAACTTGTCTTGTGTATAACTACTATCTGCTAGCCTGCCTTTAAGACCTAGTAGAATGTAAGATCCTTGAAGGCAGGGACCAATTCATTTTTTATCTTCACGTCTCCACTTCCTAGAATAGTGCCTTAGTAACTCCAGTGCCTGGTGTGTGATATGTGCTTAAAAATGTTTTTTGAACTGACAGTATAGACGATGATTTCCATTGTTCTTGAATCTCCAACAGCCCTAGGTATTGGGTTCTCCTTGCCCACCCTCAACCACTATTTGTTAATACATTGTCATTACGGGCTTATTTGTGCCCAAACTGTGGTAGAGCCTTCTGAGCTCATATTGGTCTTATCAAACAAACTGCACATAGACTCCGCCTTTGTTCAATCATTTTTAAGTTATGTTTGACTCTTCATGACCTCATTTGAGGTTTTTGTTAGCAAAGATACAGAGGTGGTTTGCCATTTCCTTTTCCAATTCATTGGCATTCATAGCAAATGAGGAACTGAGGCAAACAGGATTAAATGACTTCCCTGGGGTCATGCAGCTAGTGAGTGAGTAAGGTCATGTTTGAACTCAGGAAGATGAGTCTTCCTGACTCCAGCAGGCCCAGTGCTCTGTCCACTGCCCCACCTAGAGGTCATTTTGGTTGTCTTCCAGTATGAAGGATAACAACCAACCAATTTGTTGATTCATTATCACTATGCCGTTGAGTCATTAGTTTCTAATGGTGTAAAATTAAACAAATCAAAGGCCTCCATATACCCAGGAATTTGGAGTTTCCTTGTGCCATTGGCAATAAAGAGGAAATTAATAAAGATCTCAATTAAAATGATAAATCCTCCAAATGGAGGATTCGGAGTTTCTTCCAGTTGCCAGCTACTACTCAAAACAAGAGCCCCCAATTTTCATGCTTGAGTTCCAATTCAGTGGTAGCCTTTTTTCTTTTAAAAGATAAGCTGTTTTATTAGAAGATAACCAACTTCTCTGCAGAATTGCAGGGAATAAAGAAAGCAATTCTGCTGAAATACCTGGATTCATTACCGTGCCTCCTTTCTGGGGGCTCTTCCATGCCACAGGATGACACAACTCACTTTCCTACCATGAGGGCCTAAGTATTCCAGGGTGGGCAATATCAACTGAGCACATCAGAGCCAAGGCTGCCAACATGATGGGTGATACCATTGCTCCCAGATCTTTTATTAATATAGTCTTTTCATTTGTTTTCCCCTTTCTTGCAATCCTTCACTCTGATGACATAGAGTGTCACCAACTGCATTAAATATTGATGTACTAACAAAACAATGCGACAGAGCATATTCAGAGCAATGGCACCAACGCAGATTTCGCAGAGGGGACCTGCAGCCCCATGCTGCTTCCTATTTCCAGTGCAGCCACTTTTCATGTTTCTAATGCTAAGCAGGGGGACAATTATGGATAATGAGCTCATCATCATGCCAGAGCAGCAGCAATTGAAGCTTGCCGAATCTCCACTAGCCAAGGGAACAAGGTGCATTGGCATACCATACTACCCATTCCAAATTCCTCTTCGTTCTTACCTCCCCATGGTTTGGCACGAGTTTGACCAAGTATACAAGTTCTCCCTGTTAGCCAGCCGTGGAGGCCCGTGGCATCCTGACAACTGAGCAGGTGAGGCCTTAAGCTTATCCCTGCCAGGGTCATGAAAAGCACCTGAGAAAGGTTAACATGTCTTCTCGTAGCCAATGCAGTGGTATTTGCCCAGATTTCCAAGATGCCTATTCCAAGAGCAAGTCCCCAGAGTTACTAAAAGGTATGCATGGACACCCCCTCCCTTATTTGTTCATTTAATCATTATGTAAATATCAGGTTTGGAATTATGTGCCTAGCTCAGTCAAGGAGATACAAAGCTATGGGACAGTCCTTCAATCAACTTGCATTTATTAAGCAACTGCTCTGTGCTAGGCATCATGTCTGGAGCTGGGGATACATAGACAAATACGAAACAGTATCTGCCCTCAAGGAGCTTCCATTCTATCAGAGGAAATAGCATGTACACATATAATCTGATGCAATATATATACTATATATTATATATACACAATATATAAAATGCAGGGTAATTCCGGTTGAATGGAAAAAGTACTAGCAGCTAAGAAGACCAAGAAAAGCTTCCTGATGGTGGTGGAGTATAAGCTGAGCTTTGACAGAAGCTAAGTATTCTCAGAGGGGAAGGTGAGGCCAGAGTACATTCTAGGTACAGGGAACAGTCATTGCAAAAGTATGGAACTAGAAAATGGAATGTTTTGTATGAGGAGCAGAAAGTGAGCCAGTTTGACTGTAAGTTTGTGAAGAGGAATGATATATAATAAACCTAGGAAGTCGGCTGAAGCCAGACTGTCAAAGGCTTTCAAGGCTGAAGAGAAGAGTTTATATTTGATCCTAGAGGTAATAAAATACTACTACAGCTTCCAAAGCAGGGGAGTTTCATGGTCAAATCAGTGCCTTAGGAAAGTCATCTTGACAGCTGTATGAGGGATAGACTACAGAGGGTAGAGGCTGGAGGCAGAGAGACCACTTAAGAGGCTATTGCCATAGTCTCAGCAAAAGGTGATTAGAGCCTGAACTAGGACAGTGGAGAGAAGGGAACAGATGCCACATTTGTTGTGGAGACAATGTCAACAAGACTTAAGATCTGATTGGATATTTGGGCTAAAGGAGAGGGAGTAGTTGAGGATAACTGAGATTGCAAAGCTAGGCAACTAGAAGAATGGAGATGACCTTGAAAGAAATAGAAACGTTAAGACAATGGATGTGTTTGGGGGAAAGATAATGAGTTCCATTTTGAATGTGTTGAATTTAAGATGCCTGTGGACATTCAGTTGCAAATGTCCAAGAGGAAGTCAATGATGTAGGAAAGAGTTTATTGTATAAATAGAGAGGTAACCTTTTGATCTACCCCTTCCCAACTGGATTCTCTCTTTCCTTAGTTTCAGAGACTCTCCTGGTTTTCTTCCTAGAGTGAAAACCTCTCTTCACCCTCCTTCACTGGTTCCCCCATCCTCTTACTATAGATATCTTAAACTCAGTATTTCAAAATGGAACTCATTATCTTTTCCCCTGAACCTTACCCCCTTCCTAACTTTCCTATTTCTCTCAAGGGCACCACCATTCTCTCTGCTACAGGCTCACAGGCTAGATGTCATTCTTAACTCCTCACTGTCTCTAAACCCCTCCCCACCCATATCCTATCTCTTGCCAAGGCTGATCAATTTCACCTTTGCAACGTCTCTCGAACATATACCCTTTTCTTCTCTGATACAGCTACTATGCCAATTCAGCATCCTCATGCTCGAACCATTACAACAGCTTGCTGGTGGGTTTGCATACCACAAATATCTTCCCACTCTAATCCATCCTCCCTTTAGCTGCAAAAGTAATTTTCCTGAAGCACCGGTTGACCCATGGACCACCCCCCCCCAAAAAAAAAACACAAACTCTCTCTAACTCAATAAATTCCAGTGGTTCCCTATAACCTCCAGCATCAAATATAAAATCCCTTATTTGGCATTCAAAGCCCTTTATAGCCTAGTGCCCCTCCTATCTCTCCAGTCTTCTTATATCTTATTCCTTGCCATGTACTCTTCAACCCAGTCAACTTGCTCTCTTGCTGTTCCATAAGCTAGACATTCCATATCTTGGCTCCAGGTGCTTTCACTGGCTGTCTGCCATGCCTGGAACACTTTCCCTCCTCAGCTCCACCTACTGGCTTCCCTGGCTTTCTTCCAGTCCCAACTAAAATCCCACCTTCTATAGGAAGCCTTTCCTAATGCCTCTAAATCTTGATTCTTTCCTTCTCAATTATTTCCTATATACCCTATAAGTAGAGAGAACTTCTTTATCTTTCCCATTAGATGGTGAGCTCTTTGAGGGTAAGGACTGTTTTTTGCCTCTTTTTATATCACCAGTGCTTAGCACAGTGCCTGGCACATAGTAGGTACTTAATCAATGTTTATTGACTGAATGACCTAAATGTTTTCTTTAAGGGTCACTCCTTTTCTTTTCTCTTTGTATTCTCTGTTTTGGCAGGATCATTCACTTCTACTACTTTTTACTACTTTTAATCAAAATGACTCCCAGATTCTATCTCTATGTATCTTTTTTATTTATTTAACTTTATTTTTAATTTATGGAATAAAACAAGCATTTCTATAACAGTATAATAAAAATGTGATTGCACATGAAACTGAAAATCTATTATGTACAACTTGCTATTCCTTTTAAATATATAATAAAGTTATCATGTAAATTTCTTTTTTTCTTCCCTCTCTCCTCTGCCCTAGAGACAGCTACCATTAGACACAAATAGGCACGTGTGTATACACACACACACACACATATGTATGTGTGTGTGTGTGTGTGTGTACACACACATATATATAATCATTTATATATACTTCTATTCATCAGTTCTTTCTCTGGATGCAGATAGTGTCTTCCTTCATATTTCTGAGCTTTAGACCTACAGCTCCAATTGCTTGTAGTACATCTCTACCTGGATGCCCCAAAGGGACCTCAAACTCAACATTGCCAGAACTGACCTTATTATGTCTCCCTGTTTCTTTCTCTCCAAATTCACTCCTATCAATGGTACCGCACCATCCAGTCCTTCATGTGAGGAACATGCTGAGATCATTTTTACCTTTCCCTCTCCCTCAGCTTTCATAACTAGTCATATCCTAACAGTTCCAGACTGTCAGCAACTCTTGGCATTTGTTCCCACTAATACCACCTTAGTATAAACCAACTGCCTAGACTATTGCAGTTGTCTCCCCAATGGGTCTTCTTCTCTATCTTCTCCTCTAATGAATCCTGCATACCAGTATCTGACTAATCCTTCCTTATGCTTGTCCATGTCACCTTCTACTCAAAAGTTTTCAGTGGTTTCCTATTACCTACCAAATAAAGTTCAAATTCCTTGGCCTCTAATTCAAGCTCTTTCATAATCTACTACTGTGCAAGCTACTGAACTTTATTTAGCCTCATACCCCTCCATGCATCCTGGGCCATCTCCAGTCATTCTGACAAATATCAGGCCTCTGAACCCAGATGGCTCTGGAGGAGATAGTGAGGCTGGTGACTTTGCATAGCTCTCCCTCACTCAAATCAAAGTCAGCTACAAGTCATGTTATCATTTCCCTGATGTCATGGTCCTTTTTGAGGGAAGGACAAACTTTATTGTTCTCTGTCCTTAAGCATATCCTCTACTTTCCTACCTCTATGTATTTATTCTTTTTACAATATAATACCTGGACTACTCTACCAATCTCTCTTTGTGTGTTAAATTCCTTTCTTTAAAACTTAATGATATCTTCTCCATGAAAACATCATTCCCCTTTAGATCTTGGATAGCACTTTCTTTTGCACCCCTCATTGACTTACCATGTTTTTATTTTACTTGCTGTAGTTATCTGTGTATGTGTCTTAATCTATTACACAGTAAGTTCCATTGGTGGCAGGAGCCATGTCCTTCAAAAATTTGTATCTTACTGGGAGTCTAGAAAACTCTGTGCTGAAGTTCAGTAGGCATGTCAACAAATCCAATTATATGCTTCTTAAGGTGCTTTTAAAACATTTACTTGAATTTGCTGGAGTCATACATGCATGGAATAGTTCAACAACAATCCAAGACAATATAGGATAAGTGAGTATTATAAATATTGAGAGATAAGAGCCCAGAGAGAACAATATAATTATGGGCCTGCACAGTCAGGGAAGACTTCATGGATGGAGGAGGTACTTGATCTGGACTTTGAAGGAGTAGGATTTCAGTAGATAGAAAAATCAGAAGAACAAATTTTCCCCTTTTAGATTTCCATATTTTTCAGTTTCTTAAGGCTTTGTAAACAGTTATCAATCAACCAATTTTTATTGAGCTGCCACCCTAAAGCCATCCCCCTCCTCCTGCTCAGAGCTTTGATTAAGTACTTTTCTGCTCATGATGCTATGTTGGGGTCTGTGCCAAGCCAATTACAGAAAGCCGGTGTTTGCCCATTCAGACTTATCATTTCAGACAGACAAACACAAGTAGAACATATGGACACACAGACAACTATGCCCATGTTGAACAAGTCTGTAAATATGTGGATTAAATCCCATATCTGTATGTTTGTGACTGTGGCAGTTGGGATGAAAAGTCACAATGACATCTGAAAGATTGATGTCCTTTGATGTTAACAAAAATAAAATAAAAATTGTATGTGGGAGGTACTCCTGAGTATGGGAGGAAAATACCAAGGCATTAAGTATTCACAAAATGAAAATTTTCAGCCAGGACTTTAGAGTCAACATTTTAGTTATTTGAAAACAGTCACCAAAACAGCTGGCTAAATGATCAGGGATGGACCCAAGAAACAAACACTAAAATTCAATAGCTCATCATGTTCTTCCATTTGCTACTTTTGTTCTCCATCTTGGACAAGTTAAGGTAATGAAGCCTTCCAAACGAATTTGTCTTACCCCTGGGTATGGTTTTATTTGTTTGAACTGGGAGAAAGACTGGGAGAAAGCTCTTGGTTTACCTCAGCCAGCCAAGGCTGTTATCCCCTTTTATTAAAGGATAGCAGCATATCTTTTTCTTTCTCAGGGTTTAGTATCTTCTTTGACATCTAGAAATCCATTGTTTTCATTCCAAAGCTGGCTGATTCCTAAATGTCTTCATACTTTCAAAGGATTCCATCTTTCTTAGTATTGTGTTCTATAGCCAGAGTTGCAGTGACTAACTTCTCATTCCAGTACATTGAAGAATTTCACTTCTGATCCACATTCCTCTGCTCTCTGACTTTTTGAAGGTTCATACTAAAGTCTAATTTTAGAAAATTAAACCTCATTTTTCATTAAAGATATAAATTTAGTTGATGTTGGAAGAGATTATGAAATGGTGGCTGAGAAGTTCATGAATCACTTTAAACATACCACAAAGTGTATTTTAAAAGCACTTTGCCCCACAATTGTTTGAATGCTAAGATGTAGTTATAATACAATATTCCCACTCAAATTAATGAGCCAAATTGTGGGGAGAGACTGTGGGTGTATATATTCTGGAGAGCCATATTTGATTCTAAAGAATCCTACTTTAAAGGGTTTGAGGATGTTTATATTTCTCATGCTTTATGAAACACTTTCTATGCAGGATGGAATCCAGTCTTCAATTATTTTCAATTAGGTTCTGGTAATGAGCAGAAAACCCAAGGATGTAATATGAAAGGTGTTTGTTGTATAACATTGGCACCATTATACATTACCATTCACAATTACTGTGAGTTTTATAAATCATGGAAAAACCCTCAAAGTCCCATGAATACTAATGAAAATCATGAATATATTTGTACAGGATTTGCCTGGTAGGGAATATTGAGTTAGAGATATCTTTTACATGACCCAGATGGGTGGTGAGGTGTAGAGTGCCTGACAGAGTCAGGAAGACAAGTTCCAGTTCTTCTACCTTAAATGTTTACTAACTGTGTGACTTTGGGCAAGCCATTTAATTTATTGCCCTCAGTTTCCTCATCTATAAAATGGGAGTGATAACAACACCTACCTCAGAGTTGTTGTAAAGTTCAGATTCTGATATAATAGCAAATGTTAAAGCTTTATATAAATGATAGCAGTTATTATTAAAGCACTCAATTAAAAATAAAATAAGGTATATATTTTGTTTGGAGGTTGTTTTGTGGACATGCTAATTTATATCAGATGCTTTTGTCTTTTCCCCTCTCAACAGCATTTAGAGACTTCCTCTTCCTTGTTACCTTAAGCGACTTCTCAGAGTAGGCACCAGATGACTGAAATTTTTGGGTCTTGTGCCAGCTTCTGAATGAATGATAAATTGAAGTTTCTTTTAGGGTGGTAATAAGGATATTTATATGGGAAGACCTACTTAGATCAAATGCAGTCAAGACCTCTATAACGGAGAGAGCTAGCTAGGTTTCATCAATGCCATCTGGGTGGATGAGTACTAGATTGCCCCAGCATCAGAAAGGTGGAGTTAGAATGAACCTTAGCCCTCATCTAGTTTAACTATTTGATTTTACAGATGAGGAAACAGATTCAGAGAGAATAAGGAACTTGCTCAAAGTTAGACAAGTGACTAGCAGAGGAGCGAAAATGTCCCTAGGTCTTCTGACTCCAAATTTAGTGTTCTTTCTATTGAGGCATAATGGATAGAGAGTGAGCCTCCAAGCCAGGAAGAGATATGGGTTCTGACACATCCAGGCCATGTTACCCTGGGCAAAACCCTTGCCTTAGTGTTCTAAGCAACTGTCTAAAGCAAAGATGCAGAGAAGGTAGTGGGTGACCTAAACCGTAGAGGAAATTTCTTCTCCTGAAAGTTCCCAACACTAATGAAATCCCAGATCTAGTCCGGTCTCTTATCCCCATCTAAGATACCAGCCCTACCACTTTATCGCTCTAACCTTTCCTGGGTTGAACCTCTCTCTTGATCGGTCTACATAAGAAATCCTGTTTTTATTCTTATGGGGACTTATTCTCTGCTAGTGCTTAGAAACCAGTACAAGAAAACAATTTGTTGGATTCTGGCATCCTTTCTCCAATATGCATGGAAGGAAATAGCACAGGAATGCTTAGACTGAAGTCCTGATTCCAGAAGTCTTATGTAAAAAGAATAGCATACTAACTTTTGTAAGCAAATATTTTATTTTGTGTGTGTGTGTGTGTGTGTATTATAAAGATGTATGGATAGATTAATGGCTATATGTATGTGGTATGAATGTAGATATGTAGATGTAAGTAGCAGTATGAATGAATGAATTTAAAAGTATTCACTTTATTAAGTGATTGCTATGTGCTAAGTACTATTTTAAATACTAGGGATATAAACAGAAAGACAAGTCACTCCCTATTCTCAAAGAGCTTACATTCTAATAGGGAGAAATAACACATATAGGAAGTACCAACTGTAAGTCAGATGGGAAGATCTAGTGGCCTTCAGGGTATGGTTGTTGTCCTTCATTCTGGAAGAGGACCAAAATGACATCACTATGTCAGAGTCAAGTTACAATGGGTCGGACTGTGGCTGATCAGATCAGTATGAGCTCCAAAGGCCTGATGAGGGCATTCCATGCTGGGCTGTCCTGTGCCAGTGTCTCCCATGTCACACAATCAATTCCAAAGTTCTAAAGAGAGACCTCAAGTGTCCCTGTATCACTTTTTCTGACCACCATGTGAGTATTTGTCCTGTGTGAGGTCTCCATAAGATAGTCTTTTAGGCAAGCACGTGTTTGGCATTTGAAAAATGTGGCCTGCCCATCATAGTTGTACTCTCTGCAGCAAAGTTTGAATGCTTGGCAGCATCTTCAGGGTAGAGCAACAAATCAGATGGCAATGAGTCTTCTTTATTGTCATGTGCATTAATAAGAACATAATCTGTTTTTGAGTTTGAGCCATTTGATGGTGCCAAGAACTTTAGTGCTAAGTTTTGTTTCTGGGATATGTGGTTTGAGCTGTACTTCTAATATGGCCTGTGCTGAGGCTATCTCCCCTTAGGACTAACAGCAACAGTAAGCATGAGAATAGTAGCATTTAGATAGGACTTCAAAATTTGTAAGATGCTTTACAAATATCATCTTGTTTTATCCTCACAACTAACTTGGGAAGTAGGTGCTATTTTTTTTTGGAGGGGGGAAGGCAGGACAATTGGGGTTAAGTGACTCGCCCAAGGTCACACAGCTAGTAAGTATGTCAAATGTTTGAGGCCGGATTTGAACTTAGGTCCTCCTGACTCCAGGGCCAGTGTTCTACTCACTGAGCCACCTAGCTGCCCCTAGTAGGTGCTATTTTTGTCCTCATTTTACATATGAGGAAACTAGGGCAGAAAGAGATACCCAGTGATTTGCCCAGTGTCACAGGGCTAGTATCTTAGGCTAAATCTGAATGCTTCCTGACTCCAAGACCAGCACTCTACCCACTCTGCCACCTAAATTGCCTTTTGTGAAATGAATGGCTAAAAAGCTGGGCATTTTTTCCTGCATTAAACTAACCTTCCTCTATATGGATTAAGCTTCTACCTTACCTTCATTTACAACATACCTGACACCTGAACTAACAATCCTGGTGTTGTGGTGCAGTGAAAGAACATTCCATTTTGGAGTGACAGGACCTGGATTTGAAAGCCCACTCTATCGCCTTAGCAATTATGTGACCTTGAGCACTTCCACCCTGTGGGACTCCATTTATTCATCTGCAAAATGGGAGAGAGGGAGTTGGACTAGATAACAGCTAAAGTCCTTTCTAGCTAAAATTTAGGATGGATGGATGGATGGATGGATGGATGGATGGATGGATGGATGGATGATTGGATGAATGAATGAATGAATGAATGAATGAATGAATGAATGAATGAAAAGGCATTTATTAGGCAGTTACTTTGTGTCAAACACAGGCCTTTTCCCTGTGGATACGAATACAAAAAGTGAGACTATGATAGGCTGCAAGGAACCGGTGACCTGAGGACATTCATGTCAAGGGAGTCCCTAGGATAAATTCACAGGAAAGTCAACCAATTAACTCACCATTTCTAGAAATAAGAGTACTGTTGTTTTGGTTATTGTGCCCAGAGCAAGAAATGGAAAGCTTGAGGGGTGAGGAGGAGGTATATTGAGGCTTAAGAACTTAGTCCTTAAGCAGAACTGTTTGGCCTCAAGGCAGAGTTCCAAAAGTGATAGGATTAATTTTCCCATGGCCAGGGGCATGGATTCTGTGAGGAAGGGTTGATCCTGGTGAGGAGAAATAGGGCAAAGGCTACAGGAGAAATGGCACTATGGCCCAGTTGGATGGTGGGATAAGATAGGAAGTAGAACATGGTCTGAGGTTCAGATAGGTATAGAAGGTTAAGAAAGTGTTCACTTCTACAGTCCCCCATCTTTGCTAATGAGGATCACGTATCATAGGTTTAAAAAAAAACTCAGTCCTCTACTTCCCTTTCTTTTTTTCCCTTTTATTTTTTCTTTCTCTTTTCTTTCTCTATATACAATCTTAAATTGATTGCTTTCACTTACTAATACTCAGTGGTTTGTTTTGTTTTTTCAGAGAAAAGAAGGGATTTTGATTAAATGACCTTTAAGGCAAGGGTTGACCTATTTTTTTTAATGTCACAGACCCCTTTGGCAGTCTGGTGAAGCCTATGAACTTAGTTCTCAGAACTTTTTAAATGCAGAAAATCAAATACCTAAGATTATAGAGGAAGCCAATTATTTTGAAATGCTGTTATTAAAAATGTATATATTTTAAAAGAAAAATTTACAGAACCCAGGTTAAGAACCTTGCTTTAAGGTAGTTACCTTTCAACTGTAGCATTCTGGAATTGAAATTCAATAATCTTCATTTCTTCCCATTCCTTTGTTTCTTCCATTGATTTCTTTTGCCTTTACCCTTTCAGCCCACTAGTTACCTACTTGAATAGCCTTGAGAGGCATTGTTGAATCCCTCAGTGTTAAAGAAGTTGCTGACCACTGGGCTAGGTGTTATATTGATTCCTATAAAGCAAGACTACTGCCCCTTTTTGTAGCTTGAATTCTAGGAAGACACAAACTATTGGTCCCAAGACCTTGGGTTTCAAGGTGGATAAAAAGTGGAAAGAGAGGGTACGAGATCAGAGGATATGGTAAAGTGGATCCTAGGCCATGGGTCAGCAACCAGACGTGATCAGGATACCTATACAAACTGAAGGTCAGGGTCAAATAGCAAGTCAGAAATGAAGCAAGCAAGTAAGAAGTTAGGGCTTAGATACTGAAGGTCACAATAAATCAGCAGCTGAGAAACAAAGCAGGTGGGTAAGAACCAGGATAACCCAGATGTCAGACAGACAAAGCAAGGCAAGTGGTTATAAATGTGGATAGCTAATAGGAATCCAAGTGTGATCCACAGGCAACAACAGGGTCAGGGCCAGGTAGGCCAGAGAACAGATGTGAGACAACAGTACCAAGGAGATCTTGACTTTGAGCCTGTGTGAAAACATAAGAAGAGTCATTGTAAAATGCTCTTGGAACAAATGACAGCCACCCTGACAAAGCTGGAAAATGTGTCTCTGTGAACTAATCATCCTACCCCTGAGCCATAGTGAAGGTAAAATATTAAAAGAAAGTTATCCTAACCGGCCATGGTAGCCACAAAGAATAAAGTAGTTTCTGTTTAGCATCCCGTGATACCTCAAAGGATATCTTGATTGACATAAAATTGCAATATAGCTTGGTACCCTCTATCTTCTCTTTCTCTTGTCCTTGTAAAGGATATTGACATGTTCATAGGACTATAGAATGTCAGAGTTGAAAGAAGCCTTACACCTTCAATTTACAGATAAGGAACTGAGGCACAGAGAAGTTAAATGATTTACCTAGAGTAACCCAGCTAATAAATCTTTGAGGTGAGATTTGAACCAGGTCTTCCTGGCTCCAAGATCAGCACTTTTTCCAGAAAGTCATGCTACATCTCTAGCACAAACTCTATCTGAGGCATGAATCTCCCATTTTGATATCAGTGACTGTCTTTGAAAAAGCTGTTTTCTGCTTTTTATGAAACTCATTCAGAAACCCAATCCTTTGTATGAAAATAAAAGCATCTCACTTGTTTTCTTGGCACAGCTTTCATTCTTGTATCTCAGATAAAAAGACTGAATTCAGAAAGGGAAGAGAGATGACCAGTAAATAACTACACCACCAGAAATGGCACTGGAGGTCTTGGCTTCCAGCATCAATTCTTCACCCCCTAATCATCCTTATGATCTTGTTATAATGGACCAAAAATACATAAACACTAGCAGCCTGAAACCTAATTTAAAACCAGATTTTCTTTGCTCCTTTTATCAAAGATGCTCAAAGTTTGAAGTTGTTCAACATTTCAGTAATTCCTTCTTTGCCTTTCGGTACCATTATTGGCACCAATATTGCATCTCTTGCTTTCTGTTTCAGCATATTCTATGAGACTTGAAAAAAAAAACATTGGAGTCAAGTTTTTCTATAGGGATTTGACATTCAAGGGAATTGTTTCAGGTTTTCCTTGTGGGGAGCTAATCCTAGTCGGTACCTCCCAGGGAAGATTCCAACCACCACTGTGTGTGTGTGTCTTTGGTCCTTTCTCTAAAGGCTGTAAGGAGCAGAGTGATTTGAGGTGGAGCAGTGGAAAAGGCTGGAGGTCAAATTGGGTGGTCAATTATTATATCATTTTATTTGCTTATAGGATCATAGAATCACAGATCTAGAGCTGGAAGGGAGCTCAGATACCTCTTCATTTTATGTGAGAAAACCAAAGCCCAAGGAGGTTAAAGGACTTACCTAAGATCACGTAGGCAGTGAACATCAGAGATAGGATATGAACTCATGTCCTCCAGTATTCTCTCCAATCTTCCTTGAGTTCAGGGTACAAAAGCTTCTCCAAGACAAATGGATATGATGCTCTCATTTGGGGAGATTGCTTTGGTTTCTGAATGGCTTGAGAGGCCAACTAAGGAACAACAATTTCTTGGGAATACTAAGATCTGGGGCCTGAGACAAAGAGGAGAGCTAGGGGCAATATGGATGTTATAAGCCAGAGGTAGTCTTCATGAAATTAGGAATCCCGTGTTATCTTGGGTCTTGGCAAAACAATGAATTGTCTGACATGATCTTCCTTACGAAAACAGGCCACTTGGGCTTCAATTTCCTCATCTGTACAATGATGACCTTAACTTTTTTGTGGTAGCAAAAAACTAGAAATAAAGTAATTTCCCATCAATCAAAGAATAGTTTAACAAGTTGTGGTACGTGTACATAATGGAATATTATTGCACCATAATAAAAATAATGATAGCTAACATTTATGTAGTACTTCCTAAGTGCCACTCACTGTGCTAAGAGCTTTACAATTATCATCTCGTTTCATCCTCACAGCAACCCTGAGAAGTAGCTGCTATTCCCATTTTAACAATGAGGAAACTGAGGCAAATAAAGGTTAAGTGACTTGTTTTGATTTTTATTTTTCTGAAAACTGCCTGTTCATGTCCTTTGACCATTTATCAGTTGGGGAATGACTCATATTCTTATAAATTTGACTTAGTTCACTATATATTTAAGTAATGAGGCCTTCATCAGAGAAACTTGCTGTAAAGATTTTTTTTCAAGTTTTCTGTCTTCCTTCTAATCTTGGCTGCACTGGTTTTGTTGGTACAAAACCTTTTTAATTTAATGTGATCACAATTATCTATTTTATATTCCATAATGCTATCTCTTGTTTGGTCATAGATTCTTCCAATAACTTTCTTTCTTTGGAGATGTGGGGGACTATTGGAGTGGAATGCCGTTTATACTGTCAGTCATAGTTGCTGTATCAGGTGCTTTTGCTTAACTGTTTTAACTATTTTTCTTTGTTACCGTGGAAGGGTCATTGTAGGGGTAAGAGGCAAGAGTATATCTGGAAATGTCTAAAAGAAAAACAAAAAGGTACCAATAATCTTTTAAAAAAAATGTTTTTCTTTAATGAACAGCTTGGATTATACAATCCCACAACCCATTTTATGCTTTGACATTCTGTGATTTCACCTGGAATGTGGACACGTTGCTTTTTTTTTCTTTCTTTCTTTGTTCATAGATCCTACTGAGTATCGTGAAAAGGAGTATATTGATTTTCCTAAGAGGAAGGCTGTCATATGAGTAAAAAATTAAAATTGTGACTTTCCTCTGTCTTCAAGTTCATTTTAAATTAGGCAAATATCTCCTCCTTTGGGGAGAGTTTTCTAGAATCCTGTATTTCATCCTATGTTTTCCTGGGGATGAAAGCTTCATCCTGGGTTCAGAGCCAAAATCCCTGGATGAGCACAATCACTGGGCATCGTAAGTTATTTTAATGAAGACATCGCTTTAAACTAACCTTTTACCATCTGTTCTGTCCTTTAATAACAAATGCAAAAAAGCATCATTCTCCATTGCATCATAAAAAGTGAGCTAAGCGATTGAAATGTGTGTGTGTTCTTTATTCATAGCTCCATCATATGCTGGTGTTATGTTTTTCTCATTTTCCAGACACAAATCAAGGGGAAAACTACTCTCCTCTGATCTGGGTGAATTCTCTCACACAGTATTTCTTTTTAATATGGTAAACTATGGGAGAATTCATAGCATTCTGTGAGAGACTGTGCAGATTGACTGTATATGCAAACCCCACAAAACAGTCTCCTAATGCCTTTCCATATTTCTAAAAAATTCTCTGTATAGTCTTGGAGAGTTAGGCTGGTGAAGTATGATGGTCAGAATTCAAGGTGATTATTTGGCAAAAAAAAAAGACTGCTTTAAAATGTGATTATTTTAAGGGGGTTGAAATTAAATTTCCTTATTTAAAAAAAAAATTGGCCACCAAGAACTTAATGTCAGTACATAGAGCATATCACCATGCATCATTGCAACTATCGTCGACTACTCATCTCTATCCCAAGCCTCAAGAAGGCTGTACCTCGATAAGCATATTAAAACACCCCACTCTGGCTACTGCTACTGCCTGAAAGGGCTAATGGAGGTACACAGGAGTTGTCCAGAACTCATCAAAAGATGGGGCTGAGGGGAACAGCCTATCTTTTCACTTGCTCTCCTACTTAAAAAGCCACACAGATGCTCTGCTCTCCAAGGAAGACAAACCATGAGAGAGCTCTTTCCTGGAGCTCAGACACCTTCTTTATCCTGCCTGTAATCTAGCTTTGTTCACACCTCTCCTTGGCCTTGGATGATCAGTTCTCCTCATTGCCTCGGACCCCAGTGACTCTAACTGTAGTATCACAACATACAGATACCTTCCTTTGCCTCTGGCCTTTCCTAGACTCAGTGCTATGCGTAAAGCCCAGCTTTTTGCTTTCCTCCCTCTTGTCCTTCCCAGCTTCATTATGTTTCTTTACTGACATCTATCTCTTCCCATCCAAGGCCCCACTCTCTGGTGCCCCAGGAAATTTATATGGAAACATTTCATCCCCAATAGCCTCTAGTCCACTCTGGGCAGTCATCAGAACTGAACTAGAAAAAGAGAATACCAAGCTCCTACTTAATGTCCTCTCTCTTCTTAATAGGTCTGGTATTTACTGATTTTGGGGTTGTATCCCTCAGGAGAATCCAAGTTTCTTAAGAGCAAAGACCATTTCCTTTTTTTTTTTTATTTTGAGTCCCTAGGACCTAGCACAGTGCCCTGGACATAGTAGGTATCTAATAAATGTTTGCTCAATTGAATTAAATTATGGCATAACAAAAAGAAAGATCAATTTTAATTCAGAAGACAGAGTTCAAATCCTAGCCTTGCCACTTGCCATCTGTATAACCTTGAACAAGTCATTAATCCAGGCCATTTCCTCATCTACAAAATAAGGAGAATGGGCTTGGTAGACTCTGAAATCTCTTCCATCTCTTGATTTATGATCCTATGATCTATGAAATCCTGGAGTGAGGTGGTGAAGTAGGCGATGGTGACATTGAATGGTAGGCAGCCAACCTCAAATCTATGACATTCGTCATGTCACCTTTTCTTTTCAAAAGTTTGATCTAAACCATTTACTGGGTACCATAGACCATATCGAGTAGGGTTTTTTTTTTAACAAAGTCTTAACAAAAATGACTTTGCAGTCTCTTCTTTATTAGCACTAATGAAAAATATGCAAAGAAATACTTATATGTAGAAGAAACTGAACCCCAATAATGTGAGAGGTTGAGCCTGCTGTGAATAGAAGGCCTGTATTCCATTGATGTTTCCTGAAAAGATCACATTATACTTTAAACATATGTTTGAATATATTTCCTGGATGTTTTTCAGTTTGCAAATCCAGGCTTTTTTTCTTAAATATTGATGGTCTGAAATGGCTGCATTTTTTTTCTTATAGGAGAGGACACCACACAGTGACCTTCAGTGTGGCACTGAGAGGTATAATTAAGACTCAATTCCAGTCATTTCTAGTGATAACCAACACTATTAGCAAGGTGACCATGAATGAAGGCAGGAGACAGAGAAGCAAATGTAAATTCAATAATGACAGAAGGCAACAGGCTGGCTCTCACTGTGATGATCTGGAAAGGCATTTGAAAGTTCCTCCTCATGAGGCCAAATTCACAGGTGTGATTTAGGAATGTGACTAGTGTAGACTTGGGTGGAATAAGTAGGAGCATGCCTCTGCCAGGGAAAAACACAGCAGGGCTCAGAGGCAGAATAAAGCCCCAAGAGTGGAGGACAGGGAGGGAAGAGAAAGGAGAGGGAGCTGTATACTATGTTTATTGGAGACTTCCCCCTGATAGTTCTACCTTTGATGAGAGAAGGGTATAATAGCTATGAGTTTCATCATGAGTTAGCATTTCTGAAAAGGTTTTTAGAAGAGCAAAATAAGCAAATGGATTGGAAATGTTATATTATCACTCACACTAGCCTGATTGTGGTAGTGAAAAGATGATGTAATGATATTGAAGAGAAAAAGGCCCGGTGAGACTGAGAGAAAAATATGGGGCATACTGTGTACTGGCATGCCCATAGTATTACTATTCCTGAATTTTTCCCTCATCATATCATCATTATAGGCTATTCCCATGTTTCTTCTTCTCCTTCTTCTCCTTCTCCTTCTTTTTCTCCTTCTTTTCCTTCTTCTTCTTCTTCTCCTTCTTCTCCTCCTCCTCCTCCTTCTTCTTCTTCTTCTTCTTCTTCTTCTTCTTCTTCTTCTTCATAATTTTGCTTTTACAAAAATATATTTACTTTCCAGATTTAAAACTAACAAAAGTATAGCCATTTCCTCATCTATAAAATGAGCTAAAGAACGAAATGGCAAACCACTCCATTATCTTTGCCAAGAGAACTCCAAATGGGGTCATTAAGAGTTGGACACAACTGAAAATGACTAAACAACAACAAAGATCCCCTTCTATATTCTTAGGTTCCTCCTAACTCTGAGATTCTATGATGACATTGACACTCCAGAGTTGGTTTGGTGGTTATTGCAGAGGGGGAGGAGTACCTTATAACCTACCTTGTGTTTTCTCTCAGAAAATTGCCTCTAAGATATAAAATTTTCTTTAAACTGCTGATTAGATAAATTCCTTCAAATTTAAAGGTTTTTTATTCTTCCATAGAGGAAATTTGCCCTAAATTTGTTTTCTTGCATATGTTTGCAAAGTTTGTGTAACTCAATACTTAAGAGACCATTCCTTTCAAAATATCCTTTTGAAAACATGTCATCAGCTAAACTTAACCTCTGTAACTTGTGAATGGTGGGCAAGGTCAGGCATCAGGGGCTTTTCTATGTCAACAGCTGCCTCAGGAATCTATATGATATGATTTGACAGTGAGTTACACTTTTATTTTTTGCCCTCATATCAAAAGTGTTATGGCTCTACACCCTATTTATTAAAATTGAAGAACTATGTATAGTGGATATAGACCTGGATTTAGAGTCAAGGGGCATGGATTCAGCTCTCAGTTCTACTGCTTATTGCCAGGATGACCTTGGGTAACTCACTTACACCCCTACCCCTGACCCCTGCCCTTAGAAGTAGTTGGTGGTACTCTAGATATGGCACTGGGCCTAGAGTTAGAAGACCAGAATTCAAATATGGCCTCACATACTTACTGGCTGTGTGACCTTGGGCAAGTCACCTAATCCTTGTCTCCCTCAGTTTTCTCAACTGTAAAATGGGGACAATCATAGTACCTACCTTGTTCAAATGATCAAGTGAGATAATTATAAAGCACCATACAAACCTTAAAGCACTGTGTAATTTCTGGCTATTACTTTCATCACCACTATTACTACTATAACTATAAATATTATTTTGTTATTTTTAATATCTTTTATTACCTTTTATCACTTCTCCAAGTAATCTGTAAGGTCCTGAAGGATGGGACCAGCATGACTTATATGTTCTATTTCTCAGAGTACAAAGGGCTGGGTCTAATCAGTGGCTTCAATGAGAATTTTTTGATTTATTATGGTTGCTTTACTCTGGTGTCTTGAAAGTTCAACTGTAAATGAAAATCTTAGCTGACATTGCTGTTAAGATGTTACTTTCAGATGCCACTTCGTACCTATCGAATTGAGTAACATGACAGAAAAGGAAAATGACAAATGCTGAAAGAGATGTGGAAAAATAGAGACACTAATGCACTGTTGGTGGAGTTGTGAACTGATCCAACCATTCTGGAGAACAATTTGGAACTGTGTACAAAGGTCTTTAAAACTGTGCATGTCCTTTGACCCATTAATATTGCTACATAATCTATACCCAAGAGAGATAAAAGAAAATGGAAAAGAACCATGTATACAAAAAATATTTTATAGTAGCTATTTTTGGTGGTGGCAAAGAATTGGAAACTGAGGTGATGCTCATCAACTGAGGAATAGCTGAACAAGTTGTGGTATGTGATTGTGATGGAATATTATTATGTTATAAGAAATGATGAAGGAGGTGGTTTCAGAAAAACCTGGGAAGTCTTATATGAGCTGAATCAAATTGAAGTGAGCAGAACTAGGAGAATATTGTACATAGAAATAGCAATAAAGTAGTGATAATCAACTGTGAGAGACTTAGCTACTCTGATCAATACAATGATCCACAATAGTTCCAAAGGATTCATGATGAAAAACGCTATCCACCTCCAGAGAGAGAACTGGCACTCTCTGAGTACAGGTTGAAACGTGGTTTGTTTTTTTTTTTCCAGTTTATTTTCATTGCTTTTCTTTTGTAACATGGACAATTTTTTTTGCATGATTTCATATGTATAATGAATGGGCATCATATTTCTTGCTGTCTCAATAGGTAGGGGAGGGAATGGATGGAGCAAGAGAATTTTGAATTGAAAATAATTTTATTTTCAAAAAATGCTGCTCCTCTTGCTTCTCATCTTCAAGTTTACAGCATCTTCCTTTTCACTTTTGTCTTTCAGATTCGGTCTGACAAGGATAATGATATTCCTATCCGATACAGCATCACTGGAGTTGGGGCTGACCAACCACCCATGGAAGTCTTCAATATTGACTCTATGTCAGGTCGGATGTATGTAACTAGACCCATGGATAGAGAAGAACGGGCCTCCTACCATGTAAGCATCTGAAAGCAATGAGCTATGGTAAAAAGAGCCTTGGGATGGGAATTGGGAGAGTTGGTTTCAAATCTCACCTCTGCCACTGTCTCACAATTTGACCTTGAACAACTCCTTTCCCTTTCCCTATTCAGACCCCAGTTTTCTCATAAAAGAGTTGAACTAATTTCTCTAAAATCCCTCCTTGCTCTTCCAATCTATGAGTCTTGCTTCATCTTTGATCAAGAGAGACCATGTAACTCATCAATCATTCCTTGTAGCCTTACATTCTGATTGAATTCCTTTCTCTAAAGCTGTAAATCCATTGTCTTTCCCCATTTTCTCTAGTTCCTAGATATGCATCCTGTAGCCTTTTCATTTCCTCTTAAATGTCTTTTTGACAGCAGAAAAGTCATCTCAGAAAGGAAATCTACAGTGCATTCAATCTCAGAGATTATTCCCTGCAACAGCTGAAGAGGATAAAAAGAAAATAAAGTCCTTCAGGGCCCATGTTTAAAGGCATAGATATGGGTATTTCATCATGGAGTGTGACCCTGTGGCAAAATCAAAAGACCACTGGCCTTGGGATCCAGCTATATCTCACTAATCAACTTCTGGATCTCGGATATTACAACCCCTCTCTCAGCCTCAGTTTCCTTATTCATAAAGTAAGAGGATTGGACTATCTTGTCTCTAATATCATTTTCATCTCTATTATTTTGAGGCAAATACCTTAACTTTTAGAGGAGATTAAATTCTGAATCATCAGCATTGCCTATGCCACATTAATCATCTGACTTAACCTTGCTTCCACCATATGGTGCTGAATGGAAGATCCCCCTACCCCCTACCATGCCAGGTCTGAGGATACAGTGATTCTCTTCAGTGATCCCAGTGTGTGATGGGCTTCTGGACTGTGCATCAGGGTGTGGAGACAGAGACTGCCTTTTAAAACACCTATGTCTTTTGTTAGTGTTATCAGACCCTGGGTGTAAAAGGGGAGCCCAGGTTGTTAACAGCACACATTCTATATTATAGCAAATCTCATGAGCCATCTGGGTTGGACTGCTCTCTTCCCACAGCACAGGAAGTCTGCCTTTCTGCTTATCCTACTCAAGTACCTAGCCCAGAGATCTCCAGGGCTCCAAGTTCAATATTTTAGATCTTAAGGGGTAAGTGGAAAGAATGAATCAGTTTCAGTTCTAGAAAATCATGAAGATGGATGGACAGGGTGGATACAGAGTTAGTTGGTCAGCGATTTAGAGATATGTAACAACAATGCTGCTTGCAGCTGCTGCTGAAGTGTAAGACCCAACAAGACCAGCAACAAGAGCTGCCAGCATTTTAACAATCTTACTTTAATTAAACATACATATACCATTCACTTAGTTCAGGAGGGAAAGCCAGCACCCTGAACTTCAGAGAGAATACAAACAGAAATTACAAACAGAAAATATCGACAGATCAAATAACGTAATTCAACAGACAGGCTTTGTCTGATCAAGACATCACATACATATTTACCAAAAAGAGAAGCACCAACATCTGGCTTTTCTTCAAATCTGGGGGGCTCTTAACAATGGCTACCCAGAGTCTCCAAACCAACGCTCTTCCAGTGAGTGAGAGCCCCAAACAAAATGCTAACCTCTGCCTTTATAGACCCTTCTTAGGGCCCGAAGGCTCCACATCTAATCAGCTAAAGGGTGTGAGTTTGGGGCTTCACACCTAGTTAGCAAAAGGGTGGCTTTTCACCTAGCAAGACTTAATGGAAGGCACTTGATTACTTTAGCATTCTAAAAGACAAAACAGTAAAAAAAAAAAAAAAAGGAAAAAAAAGTCCCATCCTGCTTAACATTAGAAGATACTAGAACTTACACTCCCCATTTCAAAGCTCAAAGGAGATAATTATATGAGTTTTAAAAAGGCCATGCCACCCTGCACACTGCAGAGTAAATTTATAAAGCTCATGCATTTGAAAGATTGAATAGGTTGATGGCCAATTCTTAAGTAAGGTAAGAAATAGCAGAGATGACTGAAGTTGACATCACAACAAATAACTATGCTTTCCTCCAAATGGTACCTCAGTATCACCATAAGAGATAAAAGTACCCCATAATATAAAGGACCCTGAAATGGACATAGTCTGCCATTTTTTATTGTTGTATGTGATTGAGATGGATATTTTTATCCTCCTCGTATGAGTGGATTTAGTCTCTGGCAGCTCCATCTTCTCAGGTAGTAGTAGTAGTCCCACCTCCTGAAAGGACCTTTGGAACTCCCTAAGGGAAACCTCTCTCACCCCCTAGAACTGTCTAATCTATGACTCCCAAGAAAAGTCATTTTATGACCAAAGGCATGAGTTTCATACATGCTGGGGAAAAGTTTCAAGTTGTTCTCCTTTCCCCCTGACCAAGCCAGGTCTTCCCCATTTCCAAGATTGAAGCAACAGGTTATTCCCAGTCTGTCCGTCAAAAAGTATTTGCAAAGTCCTTACTATTGTGACAACTACTCTGCTAGATACTGGTGATATAAAGACAAAAATGGAGGGGGAAAAATCCCTGCCCTCTACCAGCTTACATTGCATCAGAGGATATACATATCATACTTTAAAAAAAAATCTGTTGTAGTAATAAAGATAAGAGGCAATCAAGATCAGAAATAGGGTGGTGGTTGTGAGTGGAGAAAAGGTGACAAGTGTAGGAAATATTTGGTTGGGAAGAAATGGCAATATTCTGCAAATTGTTGGATATGTGGAGTGATAGAGAATAAAGAATCTAGGATAACTATGAGGTTGTGAACCTGGGTGACTAGAAAGATGGTGGTGCCTCTGACAGAAAATGCTACATTTGGAAAGAGGAGTAAATTTGTGAAGAAAAATGCATTTTAGTTATATTGGTTTTGAGATGCCTATGGAAATGTATCCAAAGAGCATTTGGTGATGCAAGACTGAATTTAGGAGAGATTAGGGCTGGTAGGATTCACTGGTATGATGAATTGATGATATGACATGATAATTGAATCCATGGAAGCTGGCTGGGGAGAGAGAGACAGAGACAGAGACAGATAGAGACAAACAGAGAAAGACAGAGACAGAGAGACAGAGATAAGAGAGGAGAGGAGAGAGGAGAGATGGGAGAGAAGTCTTGATGTCAGGAGGATCAGTGAAAGGTCAGGTCACCTAAATGTTTCTGAGTGCTGCATTTAGGCATCCTAATAGCCATTGCTGGTAAGAATTAAATGTCAGCAGAGGCAAGGGGTCACTTGTGCTGACATGGTTACCACTCATTCCATCACCCAGGCACACTGTCAGTGAACTTAGATATCCCCTTAAACATACTGAAACTGCCGTTGGATGGTCCAGTGAGGGGGTGAGGAGGGGTAGAAAAGGAAATAGATTATCTTTTTAGCTAGATGGAAAAAGAGATTTCCCCTGAGTCTTGGAGTATCTGAAGGAAAATTCTTTTATCTGCTTTGAACAAGAAAGATTATTTTGTACACTGGGCCAAGGAAAATGTGAAGAAAAATGATTTAGAAATGGGGGCACTTGAGATACAGTGTATATGTTGTTTCAGCACTGGGAGGATTATTTCAGGTCTGGTCACTGCAACTAAAGAGCTGAGATAGCAGACTGAGGGCAAGAAAACTGTGGTACCCTTTGGCAAAATCTAGTAGCACCATCTTCAAACAATCTGCTTTCTTCTAAAGGTACAGTGTCTTTATTGCCCTCTTTCCCCAATGCTGGGGGGTCTCTCATCCTTGAAATTTGGACATATAGATATAAAGATATACATATATACACATACACGTATTTTTAATATAGTAATACAGATATAAATATAGCTATAGATATGTATATGTTAATGTTCATATATTCCTATCTGTATGAATAGAGATGATATTATTTTATTTGAATAGGGAAATTCCAAACAAGAAAACTCTATCTACCAATTCAGGTTGGCACCTTCTCTAATAGAGTCATGGAATCAATATGTATCAGCCGGAGGGCTTAAATCCAGATCTCTCTCTCTCTCTCTCTCTCTCTCTCTCTCTCTCTCTCTCTCTGTCTGTCTGTCTGTCTCTCTCTCTCTCCCTTTCCCTTTCTCTTTCCCTCCCCACCCCCTCCCCCTCACACAAAATGCAACTCCGTTTTAAGTTTCTGAGTGATCAATGTCCTCTCAAAGGGGTCCTCTAAAAAGCCCTGAGGGTAGGATTTCAATCTTTGGGGCTGAAAAGTAAGGGACATGTTTGAGCTGATGAGGCCTTTGAGGCAAGGTCAGTCATTGACAGTCAAGGACAGTCATTGACAGGTTGCCAGAAATTCAAGCCATCCCAGGTTTGGAATGCTCCTATGTGGTGATCGCTAGAAGGTTCTCTCATCTCTTTCTACAAGAAATTCTGCCCCCTTTCAGATGGAAGGCCTGAATATATGGTTGGCTGTTGACCCTGTTCCCTCTTTCTACATG
This sequence comes from Phalanger gymnotis, assembly GCA_028646595.1. NCBI lineage: Eukaryota > Metazoa > Chordata > Mammalia > Diprotodontia > Phalangeridae > Phalanger > Phalanger gymnotis. The sequence goes on along the minus strand of CM053625.1, from coordinate 139,560,230 downwards.
TGCAGAAGCAGCAACTGATCTATTTAATTACGTCTTCCACCCTAAAAATAAATAAATAAATAAATAAATACAGCCCCCTAAGAGGAAGGTAGCATAGTATAGTACAGTGAGATGAAAACTATCTATGAAGTCAGAGGACCTGGATTCAAATCCTAACTTCAATGCTTACTACCTGTGTGACCTTAGGTAAATAAGCTTAACCTTTCAGGGTGTCAGTTTCTTCATCTGTAAAATGAACAACTAGGCTTAGATGGCTTCCGAGGTCCTTTCCGTAGATCTACAATTCTGTGATCCCAGATTACTACCATCCTCCAAAGTTTCTTTTCTCCTCTACCCTATCCCCAGCACCACCAGTCTAAAACTGAGTTCTTTTCATTATCCTAAGGATGCTTTGACACAGGAACTGTCATCACACACCATGATTTTCTTGCAAAGCTTCCCTTTGCATAATTAGTCAGATAGCCTCAGGTTCAGCATTTTTACAGCACTTTCCTTTTTAACTGTCCACATGGGGAGGCCATTTGCCTGATTAAATTCACCTTTTCAAGATGAGACAGATTAATTTTTAATTATTGTGGTAGCTCCGAGAAAGGAATCTTTCATCAACCTGAAAAGTCCCTCTTGTTCTCTCCTCTCTTAGAGACCTTGGCTTCAGGGCTTACATCATCCCGCTCTTTGATTTCTTGCTGAAATGTTACTCCTGTCAGATGTGTGCCTCACTTTTTTAAAAATCATGTCTCATAACTTTTTGGAAGTGGCAGTTGTTAGCATGGATCACCTCCCCTGTACTCAGCAAGCCTAGGCCACTCCTGAGTAGCTACTACTATTTCAGATAATAATTCTCTCTGAAACTTCAGTCCTTTCTTCCTGAAAACTCACTTTCCCTGAAGCTTCAAGAGCTTTTCAGCTGATAGAAAATCTCTTTTTAAAATCAGAGTTGTTCATCACACTTAGACTCAAGATTCTATTTTGATTGGCTTATCTTAGTGGCTTTTAAAATGTACACGATTGGCTTTCATATTCAGGAAAAGCTGCCTCCAAAATTCATGTCGATGCAGTTACATAAGCTGAGTTGAAGAAATAGAAGTTAGACCTAAAGGTCTCTCTTTGCTGAGTCTACAGTAACTCAGCCAGGCATGCCTAACTCAGCACTTAACACAGTGCCTGGTGCATAGTAGGCCCTTAATAAATGTTTACTGTCTGACTGACTGACTGACTAACTCTTCTGTCCAAGGACTGAAATTCATTTAGGACAATTCAAAACCCATGGAAATATCAGCACATTATGAATGAATGAATGAATCAGTGAATGAAGAAATGAAAAAGTGCTTGTTATGTGCCAAGCACTGTGTTAAACACTAGTGATAGAAATATAAAAGCAAAATTGGGCCCTGCTTTCAGGAAACATAAATTCTAACAGAGAAAAACAACATATTTAGGGAAATGGTACAATGTTGTGTTGTCTCTGACTTGTGTGAAGCAAAATAAGCCAAAAAAAAAAAAACCTGTCAAAGGGCATTTGGAAGGCGTTTGTGGCACTGATCATTTTGAGAGACAAAGGCAGCAAAATGCGTAGGATGAGGCCTAGTCAAGCTTTTTGAGGTTAGTAAAATTCGCCTTTGTTACTTTTCCATCTTGCCTTTCTACATAGCTATCCAAATAACAGGCTGTGCTATCACTATTACAGAGTAACCCTTGCTTGTTTCCTGTAGGTCTCGGCTTAGTCCTGTCTTTCCTGGGGCATCCCTGAGTTCCAAAGTTGTCTCTACATTTTATCTTTCAAGACTTGCAGCTAGCTGTCACTAGAAAGGATCTGATAAATATTCATCCACACAGGGGTGTTAATGACTGATAACCTAATATGTTACCCCTCCAAGGGAGTAGTTGTATTTTAACAAGGGAAAATGAGAAAGGAAGCTTTTATTGTAATCTGTGTGACAGAGGAAGGTAAAAAGGACCTTTCTGTCAAATCATGATATTTAAGCAACCTCCTACTCTGCCTTACTCAGACAACCAGAACTTCTAAAGAGTGCTTGATGACATAGTTGGTTTCCTTCCTCTCCATCTGCCCATGCAGATGAGCTACACTGGTACCTTTTCACTGTCTTCCTACCATAAAGATGTAGTCCCAGCAAGCAGAATTCATTATAAGCTCCCTGTCGGAGAAGAAGGGTCCATTGCTGATAACTATCCAAATGAGAAAGCAAGCACAATTCATCCAGCGCATTGCAATGAGAAGAGACAAGGTTTGAGGATTGGAGTTGGGAGTGACAGTGATGAAGGAGGAGCCTGTGTTCTTTGTAGTGTCACATCACCATTAATTGCAGAGGGAGGACAACAAAATCAACAAGGATTGTAACAATAATACTTAGCATTCAAAGTTCACATAGGTCTTTACATACTTTTTCTCACCTGAAGTAGTGACTACAAGTATCGCTAGTTGTATTTTACAAATGTGGAAGCTGAGGCTCATGGAGGTTCAATGACTTGTCTATGGTCACATAACTAGTGAGTGGCAAAGATGGGATTCAGCCCCAGATTTTCTTGACTCCCAATCCAGCTCTCTGGCCATTAAGCCACATCGCCTCCTTTTAATCCAATGTTAATCTTCAATCAACTGTTCATTTAAAAAAAAAAAGCAAAACCAAAAACATCATTTTCATTCAGAGTTCTGTCTAGGCATCAGTGAGCTTTTACAAATTCAGTAAATAACTGGGACCTGTAGTGTCTTTACACCATTAGCAAAGTACCTTTGCATCAAGAAATGATAGGGGAGGGAAAAGAAGGCAATGAAGAAAATAAAGAAAGAAGAAATCAACACATAGACAAGAAAGCCCTGCCAAATTTCCATTCATGCATTTTTCAGGAACTCTTGGAGTGCTCATTTGTGAATTCTCAACATGTACATCTACTCTCCCTAAGCCTGTTTATTTTTCCCCCAAGCAAAGTTGGGGGGCAATTAGCTTCCTGATTTTATTTTGTTGGCACTTCAACATGCCCGGGATAGGTGACAGAAAGCACTGCTTCCCTGTGCCGGCCAGGGAGTAAGTCGCTGGTGAACTGAAAGTCTGAACACTTAAGGGCCATCAGTCATGTCTATTGTCAGATAGGAGCTACTGTACCAGGGCTAACAGAATGCAAACCTTGGACACATTCGTGGGGGAAATTCAGACACAGCTGGAACCTGTCTTTTCGTTTTTCAATCCTTCTCTGAAAAAACATCTTGTATTCAAGAGTAAATCAGATTTTGGTAGGTCTATTCAGAAGTCCATGCTGGAATTCCATCCAAATCCATCGAAAAATTAGTTGCTGTTTTTCATAATTGGCTTTAGCACCTCTCTCGTTATGCATGGGACTCTTGCTAAAATGAACACATATTGCCAAAGAGATTCCCCAGGAATATCTCAATTGTGGTGTCTCCTTCATGATTTTTAAAGTTTAAGGTATAATATAAACAGTCAAGTGGCAGGAGGAGATAAAGAAGAGCTGTGTCCTTGGGAAAGTAAGAGGGCCTGTCCAAGGTCATACAATAACGTCAAGTCTTCTAAATCCCAGAAGAGGGTTCTTTCTACTATACTATGGTCAAGGAGCAAAGAATATGATCCCAGCTTTAATACCACTACTGACTTTAGTTCAATTCAGCAAACATTTGTTGTCTACTATACATATGACATTGCACTCGACACTGGGGAAAGTGATGGAAAATAATGCCATTCCTGCCCTCACAGAGCTTCTAGTCTACTGGGGGAATGGAGTATGGTACAACATGTAAATAAAGAGTAATAATACAAAGTAAAGTGATATGAGAACAAAAGGAAGGTGCAGACAAAGCTCCATCAGGAAATTTGAGGAGGAAGTCAAATCAAGTCAAAGAACATTTATTAAGCACCTACTAAGTGCTATGCATTGTACTAAGTACTGAGAAAACAAAAACAAGCAAAAAGAAAGATAGTACCTATTCTGAAGGAGCTTACATTCTAATAGTGAACTCAAATAAAAAGAGGCTAATAATGCTATGGGAGAGAAGGCACTCCAGGAGACATGGTGGAGAAAGCACATTGTCAGGAGTATAAAGAAGCTGGAGAGGAATAAAGACATGGCTGGCCTAGGCATTTTCCTTAAAATAAAAGATCTGGGAAGAACCAGATAATCAGAGGAAAAGGCAGGGAGAAGGAGGTAAGGGTACTTCCAGTATGAGAAGTCTCTTTCAGTTGAGGGAAAGGAAAGGTCAGGGTAGGCTTCACAGAGGTGTTAGATATCTCCATATAAATCTCCCAAAGGCACCTCAACTCAACATGTTGAAAACATTATCCACACCCTCTCCCCTTTCAAACTTCTGTATTTCTATTTGTCTTTCCACTCACCTAAGTATACAGCCTTGGGGTTGACCTTTCCCTGATCTTTCCCATATGCCCCTAATCCAATCAGTTGCCAAGTCTAATGTATTTTACCTCCACAAAATCACTAGCATCTATCCCCTTTTCACACAGCCATCACTGTGGTTGGGACTCTCATCACCTATTTTAGGAATTTTTACTAGTCTTCTAATTAGATTCTCTCTCAATTCTATCCTTGATATAGTAAGTAAGATTCCTAAAACCCAGATCTAACCAATCATTACTCTCTTGCTCAAGAATCTTCAGTGGCATCCTATTGCCTCTAAGAGAAAATACAATTTCCTTAGCTTCATATATCAAGCCCTTCACGTCCTGACTGCAATATACTTTGCCAGACTCAATTACACGTTACTCCACTTCAGGCACTCTGCATCCCACCAAAACTGGCCTATTTCCTGTCTCTCACCCATGACAATTCACACCCCATCTTCATGTCTTTGTGCAGACTGGCCCCCATTTTGCCATTTTAAATACCTATATTTTGTTAAGGCTCAGCTTGTCACAGTTTGGGTATAACCCTGAAATGCAAGAATATGGGAGTGGAGGGTCTGCCTTAAAAGAACCACTCAAGCTTTCTTTCAGTCAGAGTAGTGAGGTTTTATTATAACACTGGTTAGATGGCCAAGATTCCTGGTAAATCTGCCATTATTGTGACACCAATAGGAGTGGGAGAGATTCCTAATGAATCTGCAAAATTTAATGGGGGTAAGATTGGTACTTATATGTAAGAAAAGACAGACGATCTGGACAGGATTAAGGAGTGGTAAATAGCCTGAGATGGACCAGGTATAGGCAATAAAAGGAATTATATGGTCATGGTCCCAGAGAGCCACAGTGAAAGGGCAGTTAAAGGGATTATTGGGTATCTAGGTGGGTTGAGATGGACCAGATGCGTCAAGTGAAATGCCAGGGACTGGATTGCTTTCAAAGACATGATCTTTTCCTTTTAGTGTTCAGGTCCCATGACCCCCATCAAGCTTATGTGCCACCTCCTACCTGATGCCTCCTAGTTTTCAGCACTTTTTCCCACCTTAAATTATTTTTTTACTTGTCAGTTTATTTGTATCTCCCAGGATAATATAAGCTCTTTAAGAGGCAGTTAATGTTTTTCATTTCTTTCTTTGTGTTTCTAGCATGTAGTTCAGTGGTTTGCACACATAAGTTGCCTAATAACTTGTTGTATTGAGGTGCCATATAAGTTGAGGCTTGAAGGAAAAGAAGGCTTTTAATAGGCAAAAATGAGAGAAGAGTAGATTCCAGACACGGGAGATGGCTCCTATACTAACATACCAAAGCAGGAGTTGGCTGTCAAGTCAGAGGAATTGCTAGCAGTGCAGTTTGGCTGAAATATAGATGTAATATGAAATAAGACTGAAGAGGTAGGCCAGTGAGAAACTGTGGAGGGCCTTAAATGTCCAACTGAAGAGGTTTAATCAAAATGAATATGGTAGGGAACCATAGGTTTCTAGGGGTGCTTGTGACCCCAAAATACCGACATGCCGGGTCCTGCCGAAAGAATTCGACTCAAGCCTTCTCAGCCAATGGAGAAGACAAAGTTTATTAAGGGTTAGCCATATTGGTCTGCCCCAAGAGATTCCACCCTTTGTGACACTTGTAGCAAGCCGGCCCCAGATTAATCTGTGCTAGATTGGATCTGAGCACCTTCATGGAGGCAAGATGGAGATTATATACACAAAGATTGTGGGAGGGATTGAGGGGTGGTCTAGGGTGACTAGAGGAGGGGTTTAGGGAGGGACTTGAGGAGGAGTCTAAGGAGGAGCTTGATGGGACTGAGATGAGGTCAGACTCCAGGGTGGGAAATAGCCGAAGGCTACATGGAGACATACAGACAATAGAGGGCTGGGGTAACAGCGCTAGGGTATATATCTTTTGATCAGGATTAAGTGATCAGGAAACAGCTGGACAATAGAGGGCTAGGCTAGGCAGAGACTTGGGCCCAATGATAATGCAAGGTCCATGGCCAGATTCAGTTGGAAGACCCCAGAGATTGTGCCTTCTTCACAACCAAGGAACTTGCATTTTATCATATTGGCAATAGGCAGCTAAGGAAAGTTTTGAGTGGGCAAAGTTTTTGATGTGGATATCCTTGTGTATTAAAAGATTATAGGAATCTATGAAAAAGACACATTAGAGGGAGGAGTCTTGAATATTCTCTGTTTTCCCATATGTACAATAGACATGATCTCTTCTCTTCTACAAAGGGAAATTATACAGGCAAAAGAGTTACTAACTAATATGGTAGTTGGAAACATACTCAAGTACTTTTTACAATCATTGTACCTCCACCTATATAGAATAGAACATGGGGATGGACACTAATACTATAATCTTTAGCCACTTGAGATAGTGTGTAGTAGCAGAATGAGCCCTGGATTTCAGTTCAAAAACCAGAATTTCAATCCCAGCTCTGTTGCTTACTAGCTATGTGGCCTTGGTAAAAATACTTAGTCTCTATAATCTTTAGTTTCCTCATCAGTAAAATGAAGGGGTCAAGCTGGATGGTCTCTGAGATCTCTCTACCCTCTAAATTCTTTAATCCTGTGTAAAAGTCCTATTATAGTTTACTGTATTGCTTATTTTTAATATGGAAAGAACCCTGAAAGGTCATGATCATCAACCACTTAAATAATTCTCATTATTGCTTCGAATCCACTAACTAGCATTCATTTGGAATTGCCCCCTTTTCAAGAAAAACTCATCCTTCTTGAAGTCTTACTCCCAGGAGACATGACCTCTGGAAACAACTTCTTTACTGATTCACAGAGAAGGAATGTTTAAAACAACCAGTGCCAAAACCATAGTGACTGCTATTGAACAAAGGAATTTCCATCATGGCTATTCTTTCCAAACACTTTCTCCATTTTTATGTTTATTCTCTTTGCCTGTAATACAAGCATTTAGACACCACCATGTTCTATCTGGGGGTGCCAATTGGATGTTTTTGAAACTAGATCACCAGTATACAAACTCCTGGTTGAAATGAGAGGGATAGCCCAAATAACCCCTGATTATAAGTGCAGACCCAGTGGCCAACTCAACCATCCTCCTGTCTTTAGACAGGACTGTTCTTTAATCATTACTCATGAGATAGAAATCTAAATAGGCAAGGGAGTCACCTTAAGGAATTGGGCATCAGAGACTAAGACACCTGGCTGAGTTCCAATTTTCAAGAGAACTAGAGACCAAGCCAAAGATCATAGAGCTGGAATGGATTTTAGGTGTCGTCTAATTTAACTCCCTAATCTTACATATAAAAAACTGAGGACCATCAGGAGTTGGGGTATGGGAGTCCCAAGGGAAGGACTTTGGTTAAGAGGAACAAAACAGTGACCTAGTCTCAGGACTAGTTACCAGATCAGGTCTTATTCATAAAGAACATGTCAAAATCAGTCTGTTAATCAGAATTTGTTAAACACCATCTATGTGTCAATTATCATACTGCAGTCTGGGGATACAAAGAATGAAACAATTCCTATTCTCAATTAGCAATTGCTAAAGGGTATGAGGTCAGAATTGGACCAGCAAAACAGCTGACTAAATGCTGTGGATCCTTATATTTCTGAGTGATCACAAGGCCTGGAAGAGAGCTAAGCCTGGTGCTGGGACTTATCTGGCCCTGGCTGGAATGCTGTGGTCTGAGAAGGAAGCCAGATGGTTTTCCACAGTAAGAACAGAAATACTTTTCACAGTAAAAATATTTATTCCTGCTTCAGTTTAAGCAAACCCCAGAAAATCAATTCATAAACAGACAAAATCATGAGATGATGGGGTGATTTCTTTTCAAAGTTTGCTCCCACTTTACCAAAGAGTAATCTGTGCTATTCCTTTAAATTCAAGTGGAATGTAAGCTCTTTGAGGCCTGGAGATGTTTCATTCTTATCTTTGAATTCCTAGTACCTACAACAATGCTCTCCACATAATTAGTTGTTACTTAGTAAATGTTTGCTTAGTTAAATTTAAAAGTCTTAAAAGACCTCTTAAAATATGGTAAGATTTCCAAATGATCAATCTAGGAATAACTTTTCAGGATCACAATTATTGTATAAATTGAAGTGTTTATATACAAAATAATTTGGCATATAGACATGTATGAAGGAAGTGATTAAGATATATTTTTGTGACCTGTAGCAAAGGAAAGCAACCCAAAAAAGGGGGGGGGCGGGACTTTGTGATGTTTCTCTGAATTTTCTTATTGACCAGGAGATTCATTTTAGAATGCAGATTTATATTTAGAAAGAAGCTAGAGGCCATCTGATCCAACCTGCTCATTTTGCAAGTGAGAAAACTGAAGCCCCAAAAAGGTTAAATGCTTTGTCCATGATCATGTAAGTAGTACGTAATGGAGCCAAGATTTGAACCCAGAACCTTTCATTCAAGATCCATCACTGTTTCTACCTAACAATTATTCAAACATAAAACCAAGCCTTCATTTTGTATTTTTAAATATATAACCTTCCATTCATTCCTTTAGTATTTCATGGATCCATGATTGCCTTGGTTTGGGTATTCCCTCCACTGGGGAGGATCACTGTCCTTCAAAGCTTCCTTTGTAAATAGTCTTCATAACTATTTACCTGACTTACTACAGCCACAAAGAGCTTCGTCCTGGTGCAGACCTGATGATGAACCTGTCCACACTCAAGACTGGTCTACTGCAGATAATAGGCACTTAGGCCATCACCAGACGCGTACTCAAAGCCTCTCCAATTTAGTCACACTTGCCACAGGCAGTGTTCCATTGGCATAGCCATTGGCAGGCTAGAGAAGGACTTTAGTGGAGGCATTCTCCACTCAAAGTTTAAAAAGTGCCCACTTCCCATGAACAGGGGAAAGTGCTTCCCTAAATCCCAGGAATATAAGAAGACCTGGGTAACATTTCAATTATTGAAATGGTTTTTTTCCCACTTTAACCAAGGTGGGTGAGTGGCACGAGCCGATCATGGCTTATCAGAGAGCTACTCCTGAAAGTTTCAAACAAAAGCTATCAAATTTGATTAATTTTTTTTTTTCTGGAGGTAAGGCAGGGCAGGATAGAAGACAAACCTGAAGGCAAAATAAATATGTGATTCACGTGACATGTTATCTCTGAATGAAGCAGTTTCTGCACCTAAAGATAGAGTAAGAAACACCCAATACTACCTTAGTTTGAAGATAATAACTTTAATTTTAGTCCAGAATTACTTTTTTTTCCAAAGACATTCTGACCTTTGACTTATAAAGTTATTGACTGGCTCCATCTGACATGATGAAGGATAGCTCTGTGGCTCCTGGCTGAGTGGTTTGTCCATGAGGATGAAATGCAGATAGTTCACAGAGACTAGCAGCTGGATGGATGCAGGGGGCTTAGCATCACAACACAACACTTTAGGTTTGTTCTTAATAGATTAGCCTGGGCTTGGACTTTTGCAAAATCTCATGTTGTGTTGTACTTTGCAATTTTCCTAGGAATCAGTGTTAATTTGGTTTGTTGCACAACACACATGGCTTTCCCTCTCCCTTTTTTCCTCTATTTTTTTTGTCAAGTAAGCCTTGAAATTCTTCTTAAAAACACAAATTAAGGGGTAAAATTCCATTCACTGCTGTCTGAAGCAAACCAAAACACTGGAGCCGATATGAATACAATTAGCACTTTCATTTTTCGTTCAGCAGCCATCATGTATAAATGCCTTCCTTTCGGAGGTACATAAAGCAGCAGTGATGAGAGCTATGCTAAGAGATTGGATAATAGGAAGAATTCACTTGGAACCAGCTGGATCCAGCTCTTCACAGTCGACATGCACCAACTCTCATTCTCTAGACATTCTCTGTTTCAAAGTTCTATTTCCCAAAGGCTTTCCTTTCATCTTGTTTTTTTTGTTTTTTTTCTTGGAGGGGGGAAGGCAGGGCAATTGGGGTTAAGTGAGTTGCTCAAGGTCACACAGCTAGCATGTCAAGTGCCTGAGGCCGGATTTGAAATCAGGTCCTCCTGACTCCAGGGCCAGTGCTCTACTCATTGTACCACCTATCCGCCCCTCATCTTGGTTTTAACCACTTTTCCAGAGTCAAAGAACCATGGAATCCTAGAGTGGGAAAGCATTTTAGGAGGGATTTTGAAGGTCTAGTTGGACTAGATCATCTTATCCAATCCCCTGTCCACAATCAAGAGGCAGTACAGTGGCATGGGAAGACTAGGAGTTGGAAAACCTAGGTTCTAATCTCAGCTCTACTACAAATTAGTTTTACAACCTTGGGGAACCTCTAATGGACCTCTGTTTTCTCCTTTATAAAACGTGGGTCTTAGATCAAGCAACCCATCAACAAACATTTATTAATCACTTACAATGAACCAGGCCCTATGCTGAGCACTGAGAATATGAAGAAAAAATATTAAAGTACCTATCCTCAGTGATCTTAAATTTTAATGGGGAAAATTGCATATGTAAATCAGTGCATACAAGATAAACGCAGAGGAGATAGAAAGGGGAAGGCATTAGCAGCCATGGGGACTAGGAAATAATTCCTGAAGGAGCTGGTGCTTGGACAAAGCTGATTCTGACATTCTATGAGCTATGTTCTAAAGTCCTTTCCAACTCTGAAATTCTATGGCTCTATGGTCCAAGACTCCTTTAAGCTCTGACGTTCTTTGGTTCTGTGACCCTGTTCACCAGAAGCCCTGTCAACAAGTCATATATACCCATCCTCTATTCTTCCCAGAGGGAATTTCTACCTATCAATTAAATCCCCCCAGATCTGAATGCTGTTTTGAGCATCAGCCCCAGAACGTTCACCCACACTCTACTTTTGTTTTGGTTTTTGACCTGTGTGTTCAGCTTCTGAGGGCAAGCGGGACAAATAGAAACAAATAGATTTGAGAAGGGAAGAACTTATAAATGTAGTCTTGTACCAGATGCCCAAATTAGCAGAGTTACCTGGTCTGTCCTCTAATGCCTTCCAATTCTTTCTTGCCTTCAGCTTGTTATCCCAGAGGGCTTGTCACTCTACTCATTCATTTTAATAGACTATGGTTGTCCTTTCATTTTAAGGAGACAGACCTTGGTCTCTACTGTTACCTGGCAAGAATTTCTCTTTCTGGAGATATCAGCATTTTAAGTAAGAGACATTTTAAGTAGAAACCCTCAAAGCTAAAATGGTGCTGCTACTATAGACATATTCACCTATTTGAGACATTAGATAAATATATACAGAAGTGGCACAAATCAGTTTTCAGATGCCCAGCAGATCCTGTGATGAGGATATTCTGACTACCTGGGGCTCTAAGAATGAATGTGTATTTCAGCTTTCAGCATGTCAGAAGACCCTATGATAAGTATGAAATGTTCCCTACCCCCACTATCTTAATAGTAGTGAGAAAAATTTCATCTTTAAAGACTGCCACAAGGAATTTTCATGGTCATTTTATCAGACCCCTGGGATGAGAATTCTCTGCTATCTCTGTCACCAAAATATTATAGACTGGACTCTTGAACCATGGAGGCAAGATAGCAGCTGCTGCCAATAGCCCTAATGTGAATACCAGCCTCTTTCCTACTCTTGGGCCACATGCAGGTAGCAGGGAAAGTACATACACATAATTGGCCACTGCTTGTTATATACTGGCACATTACTGCAGCCTTGATTATCAGAGAAGAGAAAGAGAAATGTAGTGTTAGGGGCAGCTTCTTTGTGGCAGACCAGTTCAGGTCCAAGGTTTTTGGGTGAGGTTTTCTTTGGTGTTCCCTTATCATATTTGTTTATATGTCTCTTGAGAAGTCTTTTGTGCTCATCTGTGCTATGCATCGCCTGAGGTTTGGGACATAGAGAACACTGAAGGATTTGGGTGACGATGATTCTGCTCCATAAGGTCAACACTGTCGGCATCCTTAAAAACATCTTGTAAGTCCTTCTCTGTGATCTCAGGCATCTGTATCAAGGCTGAGGGACCAGGGTGAGGTGTTCTCATGTTCACTACGTGGCTCAGGAGCACCTGGGAATTTCTATAAAAAACACATGTGATACAGATCAGAAACTTACTCTTTGAGGCTACTAGCATACTTTCTTACTTTTCATCCCCAGTGAATGAATATTATACTTGTTAGGGTGTTAGAGGAATGTTTGGAAATAAGCCCACCTCAACACCCAGACATTCATCATTTTCATTTCTTAAAAAAAAAAAAAGACAGCTTTCATTTCATTGGAAAGTACCATAAATCTGGTAGACTTGGGATGGAAATGATATGTTTTTTTTTTGTTCTGGTACATGACAGCAACCCTCAGAACTATTTGGAAGCATAAGCCAAATTCAGATTCTGACCGTGTGTTATTTCTGTTTCTCTTTGTTTGTTTGTTTGTTTGTTTGTTTTTAGCTTAGAGCACATGCAGTAGACATGAACGGAAACAAGGTGGAGAACCCTATTGACCTCTACATCTATGTGATTGATATGAATGACAACAGGCCAGAGTTTATAAACCAAGTCTACAATGGATCTGTGGATGAGGGTTCCAAACCAGGTAGAGTACTGTGCCATAGCTCTGGTGTCTTAGCAAAGACATTGCCCAACAATGGGCCACCTCTGATTTACCTTGTGGGTAGTCCCACACTACATCTTCCATATACATAAATGAGTCCCCAGCTCTGACTGAAACTCAATCTGGCCCCCTATGAATATAATGGTAAGAGCAGTTGATAAGTTCCCTTCCTCCATTCCCCTTTGGGAAGAAGAGAGAAGGACTAAGCCTGGGACTTCTTTGAAAGCTTTGTTTTCATCACATATGCCCCAACAGGCTCTCTGACATCATCAAAGCAGGAACTCCTTCTAAGAATGCCAATCACAACCCATGCCTATAATGGTGATCCATTACATGTTCACTAATTTTTAAAAAGGAGTTGCATCATAGCTTGGGTCTCTAACTGAGAATCATCGGAGTCTGCCTAAATAATTCACCCAAAGTAGATTCAGGACAAAAATGCTGGACCTGGAGTCAGAAAACCTGAGCTTGAATCCTGCCTCAGACACTTACTTGCTGTATGACCCTGGGCGAGTCACTTGACCTCTCTCAGCCTCAGTTTCCTCATCTGTAAAATGAGGATGACATATAGATACTATACCTACTTCCAAGGGTCATGGTGAGGACCAAATGAGATAAGATATTTGGAGCACTTTGTAAACTTTAAAATGCTATATAAACGATACCTTTAGTTATGATAACATAATGATAACTATTCATACAATTCAGCCCAGTTAAGTTTGGTGAGGAAAGAGGAAGACAATTGAAATATTCTGAATAGTTAGCAAATATAACTCTACTTGAATTTAGGTCTAACCTTAGAATATCACTTAGAAGAAACCTTAGAGATCACTTAGTCTGGGGGTTCTTAATCTAGGGTTCCATTGGTCTGTCTTTTTTTAAAAAATATATTTTGATGACTACATTTCAATATAATTGGTGTCTTTTGCAAACCTAGGTATTTTATTTTGTTCATTTAAAAACTTTCTTCTGAGAAGAGCTCCGTAGGCTTCCTTTGCCAGACTATGAAAGGGGTTTATGACACACAAAAAGAATAACATTTCCTGGTCTAGTCCAGGTACTTCATTTTCACAGAATCAGAGATTTTCCAAATATTGTTGTTGGAAGGAACCTCAGAAGCTATCTAGTCCAACCCATACCCTAAAAAGAATTCCCATTACAGCATACCCAGCCAATGCCCACCCAGACCTCCGGTGAGAGGGAACCCATTGCCTATTAAGGCTACCCATTCCATTTCACAGATAGGAAATAAGATCATCTAGGGGAATGAGCTTGCCTAAAGTGAATAAGCAGGGACTGTGGAAATATGAGTTTCAGTGATAGTAGAAGTCTCCAAGACAGGCAAGCCAAGAAAAATCAGATGTCCAATAATTAGCATCAGCTAGGTGGCGCCATAGTGCACAGAGTGCTGGGCCTATGGTTAGGAAGACTCATCTTCCTGAGTTCAAATGTGACCTCAGATACTAGCTGTGTGACCCTGGGCAAGTCAACTGTTTGCCTCAGTTTTCCCATCTATAAAATGAGCTGGAAAAGAAAATGGCAAACCATTTCATTGTTTTTGCCAATAGAACCCCGAAAAGGTTGATGAAAAGTAGGATACAACTGAAAAATCACTGAACAAAACACATCAGTATATTGTGGGTCCTAAGCAGAGCTTACTGGAGACTGCAGAGGGTGGCTCTCTTCAGAAATCAAGAGAAATGCTTTGATGAAGCTCAGTAGTGGAACTATTAAAATGTATCAGTGCTGTGATCCTTCTTGCCATCCACTTACTTTCAGAGGAAATTGTTCTTGGGCTGCTTTGCCTGATGGAGGGGTTAACTGGTCACTGGCTTTAGGTTGGTGTCAGCAGACATTTATCATTTCTTTCTCACTGCCTGAGGTAGTTGTCATAGAATGGTCTCCAGGGGCTACTATTTTCAACAAGGTGAATTGCATTCTCTACTGATTGTCTTTCAGGATTGCATGACCCTGGCACAGAAAAGGACGAAATGTGACATGATTTCTCCTAGAACCTTCCTCTTACCTCTCCTTTGGACAGAAGAGAGGTGGGTAGGATAGACTCAGGCAGGCAGAGACACTGAATGATCCTTTCTGACAGCCGTTTCCTTGAAGGAGTCATGTGGCAGGGGTGATTGCATTAACATAGCAACCAGCAGTGACTCTAGTGTGGGAGTGTGGGGCAGCCGGTGCTGATGTGGGCAGGACCAGTGTGAGGTTTGAAAGTCCTCTAGTTTTGGGTGTTGTTCCCATAACAAATCTAATTTCCTACATCTTCTAAAAACCAATCGATATGGAAAGTCTTCCCAAATGTTTAACTAGCTTTTCTCATTAGGATAACAAAAGCAGCAAATTGCAGCATCTTCTGAACAAAAATCCAGATAAGCCTTTAAGCTAGAAAACCAGCATTGGGCCTCCTCCTGAAGAGAACAGAATGTAGAAGAAGGAGAGGTGCCTCGGGGCTTTGCCCATAACTGATGGAGTGAATTCTGCCTTGGAAGCAGGTCAAATGTAGGGCTTCCTATTCCAAAACATCAAATTTCCCATGGCCTTGTGATTATTACCCTTCTTTTCCCACACCATCACTTTTCTCTTAAAGGCCTACATTTACATTAACATGTCAATTCTCTGTCTTTCAACTGCTCCCTCCCCAAGGAACATGGAAATCTGTAGTTCTGATATTAGTCCTCCACAAGTAATGATAAGGCTGTGTCCTTTAAAATACTATGATGAAGTTGTACCATGCTTCTGTTTAAATGACTCCAACCATCCCAGGCCAAGCCTTATTCAGAGCAGAGAAAATAAAGTCACAATTGAGAATGGAATCCAATTACCTAAGCAGGAGACTCCCCAAAACTAGAAATACTTTTACTACTGCAATTTCTTCTCTTACATCAGAAAATTATAGTAATAGACGGGTGCTGTGCTGAGTCTTTGTGAAATGAGGAAAAGCTGCAGCCAGAATTAATCATTATTCCTCAGATTGATGGGCTAATGAAGGGTTTAAGATGTATATTCTTTCAGAAAACAAATGGAAATATATATTAAATATTGATTCAGCAAGACAAGAGTCTTTTTTCCCCAAAAAATGTAAGTAATATAATTAGAATAGTTAAATGTATCCACATAGCATACATTAGCTTCAGACCACAAGTTCACCCCAAGGTTTCTTCTTAGCCCAGGCTCCACTAGAGGTTTTCCCAACTCTTTTCTGGTTTCTGTAATGAATTCCCTTCTTTCCTCTTTTAACAAAAACCTTCTTGCAATTGAAATGAAGGAATAGCAGTGGTTCAGGGCTGCCCACTCTCACTACAGCCTGAGTCACTACTAGAAACCGAACTCAAAGTTCATGTTAGATTATTAGCACCATATTTGTATAGGATGGATAGTTTCCATTCAAACTGAATGCTTGCCCTAGTGAAGGTGCCTTTGGTAATCACTACCTGAAGGAAGAACCTGGCGACTGACTAATTAGACATGTGCCCGGACCCTTAAAATCAGCCC
>CM053625.1:139515049-139543303 GCA_028646595.1 Phalanger gymnotis | reverse complement strand
GACTGTCCATGACTTCATCTGGGGTTTTCTTGGCAAAGATACTAGAGTGGTTCGCCATTTCCTTCTCTGTGTTCATTGTACAGATGAGGAAACTGAGGCAAACAAGGTTAAGTGACTTGCCCAGGGTCACATAGGAAGAGTCTGGGGTCAGATTTTAACTCAGGATGATGAATCTTCCTGGCTCCTGGTCTAGCACTCTGTCTGCTGTACCACCTAGCTGCCCAGTTAATTAAGACCAAAGAATTAAACCTAGCCACAGTGTGGCATAATGGAGAGTCTCGAATTTGGAGTCAGAGAATCTAGCTTTGAATTCTGTTTCTGATACATCCTACTTCTGTGACCTTAGACAAATCACTTCACAGCTCTGGATCTCAGTTTCCTTACCCATAAAATGACAGGATTAGGCAAGATGACTCCTAGGGTGCCTTCCTACAGTAAATCTATGACCCTACCTAGCCACCTTGTGAATTCCCATAGGTGCCTGTGCCCACACACTTTTCCAAACTGAAATATATTCCTTTCTCCTTCTGTCATTCTTTACCTGTGTATCTTGTCTCATCTTTGAAGTCTACCCTGACTACCTCAGCCCAGCCTGATCTCCCCCATCTTAGAACTCTCATAAGGTAATACCATCCCTCTGCAAAACTCTTTGTACATCTTTCCATAATGATATGTCTCCTGGCTTCCCTAGCTTCAGTCAAATCTCAGCTAAAATTCTACTTTCTGCAAGAAATCCTTTCTAATCCTCCTTTATAGTAGGGCCTTCCCTCTGAGATTATCTCCAAGTTTTCTAGTATACATCTTGTCTGTACATTGTTGTTTCCATGTTGCCTGCCTCATTAAACTTTGAACGTCTAGAGGGTAGGGACTGTTTTTGTCTTTCTTTGTTATACCCAGGCCCTAGCACAGTGCTTGACACATTGTTGACTATCTCTGATGGAAAGAAGAAAGAAGGAAGGAAGGAAGAAGGAAAGAGGGAAAGGAAAGAAAAAGAGAGAAAAAGGAACGAAGGAAGGAGGAAAGAAGGAAGAAAGAATAGATACTCTGTGGGTAGGGGTGTGGGGGTGTGTTGTTGTTCAGTTGTTTTCAGTCATGTCTGACTCTTTGTGACCCCATTTGGGGTTCTCTTGGCAAAGATACTGGAGTGGTTTGCCATTTCCTTCTCCAGCTCATTTTGCAGATGAGGAAACTGAGACAAACAGGGTTAAGTGACTTTCCCAGGGTCATACAGCTAATAAGTATCTGAGGCCAGATTTAAGTTCAGGAAGATGAGTCTTCCTGACTCCAGGCCAGGCACTCTATCCATTGCACCACCTAACTGCATTCAGCTATATGTCTAGGTATATACACATACATGTGTATATGCATACACACATTATGTATCTATACATATATCATACGTAGTTGTTTACATGTTGTCTCTCAATGGAACTCTCAACACATATATGAATGAATAATAAATGAAAAGAAAAAAAAATTTGTTGTGCTTATCATGTACAAAGCATTGTGCTTAGCCCTGGGGATACAGACAGAAAATAAAGACGGTCCCTACTGTCATAGAACTCACTTTCTGATAGGTAGAGACAACATATAAAGGAGGTTTCAGGTACAAGTTAGATGGGAAAGTCCCATGGTCCTTAGGGTACAACAAAAAACAGATGATAATACATCATCCTTGATGTCATCTCCACTGATAAAGTGATATCGTTTTCTAATTTTGAACCATTTGACAGGCTGGAAGCAGTCTAGTAGTCTTTGGAATGCTACTGTTCTCAAAACTCTTGGGCCTACTTAACCATCAAGATGGTTCGTCAGCAATTGCTGGTGGTAGGGATGGTGGGACCCCTCCCCATAAGGGTTGCTCCACTCAGTGCGACTGAGATAGAAACAAGACTGGTGGTCTGGAGCATAGTTCTATTTGAGGGACTCTTGGACCTACCCATTGATTGATTGTTTCATTATAGGTGCATTTGACTAAACAATGGCAAAAAGCAAAACAAAACAAAAACCCTACTACAAAAAGACTCCCTTCTTAGCTGGAATCTTGGTGAAAGGAAACAAATTCTTTCTAACTTAATTAATGGACTAATGGGAGGAAGACATCTTGAATTAGTGACAGATCTGACTTTTAAACTGAATACACGTTTGTAGTCAATATATAGATTTTTTAAATTCTAGCAATTCCAAGCTTATACAAAAACTTTAACTAACATAGTGATTCTAAGATATTGATTTGAGTTTTAATGATCACAGAATTCACTTAAAATTAACAATTTCCTTTTTCCTACCATGTACTCAAGTCCTTTACAACTCTGAAGACAGTCAAATGGATGCCCTTGAAGTCTTGATTGTGTCATTAATTTATTTAGAAAACCCTTTCTGCATTGTGTTTTTTATCTTTACATTCACCCAGCACCTACTGTAGTTTGTTGCAGATTGTGAAGGGGACCGGGAAGGTCAAGTGGGCTGAACTGGACCTGTAAAGATATTCAATTGTGGAAACTCCTTCCACCAATGTAGATCTGTAACTTAGCTACAATTTATAATGTTCATTGCCTATAGCATTGGAAGAGTAAGTGGTTTACCCATGGTCATATGATTAAGTCAGAGGCAGGATTTAAACTTAGGTCTTCCTGACTCTACAACTTGCCATCTCCCTTCTATACCATGTTGCCTCTTTACCTGTATGTAGTAGACATTTAATAGATATTTACTGAATAAATGGATGAATGAAAGCAGCAAAAATTAACTTCAGTTACATTTGTTCAGAATAATCAGATTCTAGGTTAGTTGAGTCTGAATAACTAAGGTTTAATTCATCAGGATGGTCCAACATAGGTCTTTGGAGACTCATGTGAATGTCCTGGTACTACCTGCACCACTCTCTCTCTGTGCATCTCTGTGTCTCTCTCTGTGTCTGTTTCTCTCTGCCTCTCTCTCTGTTTCCCTTTCTCTCATCCTTTCTCTCTCTCATGTCTAAGAGACCATTTTCCAAATCCCCATTAAGGAACAGTCTTGTCAGTACAGAAGTAGAGACCCTTGAGTGATCAACATGTGGGATTTGAGAAGACCTTCAAATGAAAACTTGTCTTGGGAAATAGACATCCCTCACTGTGAAATATATTGTTTTGTGGGTTTTGCTTTTTGATTTTTTTTTCCCCATAGAGCAAAAGCTTTTCTTTTCCTCTCGGTTTGGTTGCTGGCTTTCCAGTCTAATGTGCTCCTGTTGCAGAGTGTATCTTAAAAGACCATATTTTACTCCCCATGAATTATGTTCTGCTTTTTTGAACTTGGCCTCTCTGAAAAAGAGAGCTAAGTTTGAAAAGATGCAGCTATACTCCAGAGCTGGGACTCCCCATGCTCCAAGACAGCCTTAATCAGCAAAATTCTTTCCTGTTGCTATTGTTTTTTGTCCTTTGTCCTCAAAGAGGACCAGGATATCAGGAAGGTGATGCCATGACTTATAAACGAATTGGGTTTAAGTGAGGGAGGGCTGTACAGAGTCACTAGACTTACTTTCTCCTCTGGAGCCATCTGGATCCAGTGGCAAGATATAGATCAGGACAACTGGAGATGATCCTGGATGGAGTGGGAGGCCTTGGCCTTTTTAAGCTAAGGCCTTTCCGGGGTCTCAATTTGTCTGACGCAACATCCATTCAGTGATAAAGGCTAGTAAAAACGAGGCAAAAAATGGCCTCTTTTACCTAGTCAAAAAAATAAAATAAAATAATAACAGTCTGAGAGGGAAAGATTCTCAGGGTTTCTGTCCAAAACAGAAACAATTGCTATTTACACTCACTCGGAGTCATCAGAATCCAAACAATGACTCTCCATGACCCTATTTGGGTTTTGTTTGGTTTTGTTTTGTCAAATATACTGGAATGTTTTGCCATGTCCTTCTCCAGCTCATTTTACAAATGAAGAAACTGAAGCAAACAGGGTGGAGTGACTTGCCCAGGGTCACACAGCTAGTAACTATCTGAGGTTGGATTTGAACTCAGGTCCTCCTGACTCCAGGACCAGTTCCCTAACCATTATGCCACCTAGCTGCCCCACATGTGTGCATATGTGTATATATATATATATATAGAGAGAGAGAGAGAGAGAGAGATGTATGTATGTATATATATGACTTAAGAGTAAGACTTCAGAGTAAAGGAGAAATTAATGAGTGATGAAGTAGTTGGGGAGACAGGCTGAGTGGAAGATGTGAGACTTCATTTGGCCATTGGAGGAGGAGTATTTAGACAGGCTACGAGCAGAGGTCAAGGCATTCTTTCTATCATGTATTAGAACAATCCACTGAAGGTGTATGAAAACTCAGTGACCCCTGATCTACACAGCACCTGAACACTGTGTTTCCTTGTCTTAACCCACCTGAAAATAAACGTCCCCCACCCACTCCTACTAGCTCCACCAAATTGTGACTTTCTATATTACCCTCACAGACCACCCATAGCAATTTTCAGAGACTAGAAAATAGCTCTGAAGTAACTTTTAAATAAATGACTCACTCTTCTGGACCCACTCTGATTTCATTTAATTCTCAATGGCATTCTCTGGCTAAGAATCAGAATTGGCATTACTTCCATACAATAAGAGGAAACAAAGGACAATGTCTTGTAATTATGGATGAATGGGGGGAGCTGGATATCCTTATTGATACTTTTTAAGTGAAAAATGTTATAATTAAAATTCACTGCCTTCTCTAACCCTGCACAAATGTATTAGTGTCTATATTATGAATTTTGGAATCGATATCGCTTTAAAAAATTAAATAGCTAGGAGGTGAAATCTACATGCTATAAATGAAGTTAAAGAAACCTTTATCTATATAACATAGGGCTTATTCCTAAATAGATTATTCTATTAGTGTGGCTCGTTTATTTATTTATTTTATTTCTATGCCAGCACAGATCCCCTTGAGAGATTAATACCATGGACTAATGCACAGATGGGGCCAGATACTTGAAAGTCATCTGAATATTAAGAATTTAAATCTTTAGCCTCAGTGATTTGAGCAGAAAGCCAATTATGGGGCTGAATTAGTTTTCAAATTAAATTGCAATTTAAGGCTCGTGAAATTAATCCTTTAAGGCACATAGTAGCATTTGTACATGAATTCATAGGAAGAACTGAGTCTTAGATTTTTCTGCTCCCTTTTCCCCCTTTACCTGTTAACACAATTAATAAAGAGATGCTTAGCATCATGTACAGGAGGCAGCGTTCCCAGCTAAGTGACTGGGGGAGTGCTGACAGGGGACAAAAATCTGGAGCAAGGGAGAAAATGAAATGACAGGATTTTCCACTTCATAGGTTGGCAGACACACTATTTTTCTGTAGGGGGAGAAAATAGCCTACGGTGAAATCCTGGAGAATGTGCTTCCTTTCAGGTGTGAAGTTTTCTAGGCCCATGGGGCAATGTATGCTGTACTCCACTGTCTATTTCTGTGGAATTCAGAGCTGGAAGGAACCTTAATGATTTCCAAGTCCAACCTCCTCATTTTACATATGAGCAAACAGAACCAGAGATGCAAAGTGACTAACCCATAATCAATTCAACTCAACAGACATTAATCAAAAGTTTATTTCTAATCCTTTTGGTTTTGTCTTTATAAACCTATATATGTAAGTGTTGTCTCCCCCTCAGAAAGGAAGCTCCTTAAGGGTAGCGCCAGTTTCACTTTTATTTTCGTATCTCTAAGCACTTAGCACATGCCTGACACCACCCTCCCCACACAGTAGTCACTTCATCTACGCATGTTAATTAATTGATTTTTATCTCTACTACCCTATACTGTTCTTTGCACATATTTGGTACTAAATAAACATTTATTGAATTGAATTTGTTGAATAAACCATTAACAATCTACAATTCACTAGAAATCAAACTCCATTAGGCCACTGACAAACAGAATCAAAATTAGCTCACATACTCTGTCCAGATCCTGCTTTAGTTCCTTGAGCTTTGATAACGAATGGCTTCCTCCCCACCACCACCACTGACACTGACAGGTTATAGGAAAAAAAATATCGACTTGGTTATTCTAGTTTATTCATCTTTGTGGCAGAGAGAGAGAGAGAGAGAAAGAGAGAGAGAAAGATGAACAGAAGGAAGAAAGGAAGGAAAGAAGGAAGGGCATTTATTAAGAGCTTACTATATTCCAGGTATTGCACTAAATTATGGGGATGCAAATACAAGCAAGACAGTTGACACCAAAGCTGAAATTATCTAGGCTGTATGCATCATTGTGTTCATAGTTATGTTTTCCATGGTCCAAGACACCCAGAGATTTCCAAATAGCCCAGCTTTTTGACCTAGTGGAAACAACACAAATGGATGATTAACTGTTTCTCCCCCTAATCTTCATGTGGATTTTTGGCAACCCATTTAAACCACCCACCAAAGATCTACAAGAAAAATAGGGAGGAAAAAAGATAATCACCCACATGTTTTATTGCCATGATGCCAAAAAAAGTGGGATATTTGGAAACTTCTGGGTATTTTTGGAATTAGGTAGACACATGACAAGCACAATAATACCTACAGGCTTTTGTGTTAATGGCAGTGAATCTCCTTTATTCTCTGAATAGAAGACATCAATTCGGTTGCTCTCTAGGCATAAAATCAGAGCCTCCAAGAACACATTTCTCCCCCTTTTCAATTAAAAAACTCCAAATAAAGTAATCAAAGAGAAGACAAGCTAACAATGATAACAATTCTGATACTTACTTGGCATTGCCTTTGTAGAGATGCAGTATTCTATGCACATTTTATCCTTGTAATTAAAAGTTTTGAGTGTGTGTGTGTGTTTGTGTTTCATGGAAGAAAATTGTTACAATAAGTGATTTCCTATCCCATCCGGGTGTCCTGATGAGAGATTAAGCTGACTGAGCTCACCAAACCTTAGCAATGGTCCTTGGATTTGATATCTAGGGGCTCAGGGAGGTGTACCTTGTGCAACAGATTGTGTGTTTCTAACATCTTTTACATACCATCCGGGTACAACCCACGCAGTTTTCCTTTATAGAATACGTATGTGTGTCTCACCACTAGGTCTCAGCAAATAAATGAAAACAAATGTAAATAGCACTGAGAGCCTGGAAGAGAGGGAACAGATGTTGGGAAGAAAATGTATAATATCTGATGGGGTACCTCCTGTGTCATTGGCACATCCCCGTAAATCAAGAAACTGTGCCCAGAAAGAGGCCTGATGGTGCTTCTTTATCTGTCAGAATCTGTGGGTCCGTGTTCTGCAATAAATTTTTCCAATTCATTGCCTGCCGAGTAATAAATTTAGCTCAGGATAGAACTTGGTTGCAACCTGTTGAACAGTCTGTTCCTTTGACTTCATGAAGAGCTCAACTTATTCTGTTTGAAAGGGTACCAAGAAGACATGTCACTGATTATGTTCCACATGGCTTCTGCCAAGAAAATGATAACTTTGGCTTAATCTCTAGAATTCTGAAGCAGATGATCAGGGAACTTTTCTGCCTCTCCAAAGGAAAAGGTTCATGGGTCTTAGAAATCGAAAGCATCTCAGAGATCATCTAGTCCAAAGTCACATAGCTAGTTAAATAGTGGGGCTGAAAGAATACCATCAGCATGGATAATCTTTTCCAACAGGCTTCAAGGACCAAATTACTAATAAACTCATGCATATATTTAATCATTACAAGAGGGGACAACCTCATCTGGTGGAAATGGGGGAGGTTTCCTTTTTGTAGAAGTAGGGGAGCATGGATGTGGAACACTGCATATGCTGTCAGACTCAATTGATATCTTGCTTTATTCTGCTGAACCGTTTTCTCTGTTTTATTGTTACAAGGAAGGGCTCACTGGTGAGAGGAGAGAAGGGAGGGAGATGTTCAGAAATAAAGGTGATATTAAAATAGAATATATCAGTAAGACATTTTTAAAAGAAAAATGGGAGAGGTCCATAACAGATAAAAGGGATAGGGTGATTGTGTTGAAGAAAAGCCCCATTGTTGGCTGACCCCTTTGGAAAGGTAAGATCTGTACTGTGACTACTTTGAAGGTACACAGGATATGGAGGGTCACAGACATGGATAGGCTAGATCTGCATTACAGATCTCAATATATTACCTTTCCCTCCAATCTCACCCCTTGCCCCTCGAGGCTCAAAAGCATGGTATCCATCTTGGTATCATCTTTGACCCCTCCATCTCAGTTGCCTCACATATCCAATCAGCTGCCAAACCTGGTTTCTACCTCCACATTTCTCCCATCTGTCCCCTTCTCTCTACTTACATAACCTTCCTAGTTCAGATCTTTTACCATCTCTCTTATATAGCTTCTCCCTATCTCAAGCCTCTTCTCACTCCAATCCAAAAGAATCTTCCCAAATGCAGATCTATCCGTGTCGCTCTCCTACTTAGTAAGCTTCATTGGCTCCCTATTGACTCAAGGAACAAAGAGCACATATTTCATCCTTTTTTAATTTACATTTTTGCTGTAGTTTTATTACATGCATAGTCATTAGTGCAGTAGCATATGTATGTAATTTATAAATATGTAAATATACTTATTTATGCATATTTGTGGCATATGCTTAAAAGTTTTCAACTGACTAGGGTGTATGGTAAAAATAAATAAACAACTTTGGAGATCACTGTTCTATGCAGTATTGCCCTTTGATATTTGCTGGGATCCTTTAGACTTCAGGACCACAGTTTTGTTAAACCATCCTTTGTCCATGCCTGTCACGTCTGGAATACAGTTGATGATCTGGTCTCTACTTTGGTCTCATATTCAGTATAAATGAAAATATCATCGGATTTAGAAATAGAAGTAATTTTCAGAGGCTATCTAGTCTAAACCCTTCATTTTAGAGATTAGAAGCCTAAAACCCAGGTCAGTCAAGCCCAAGGCCACACAGTGAGGAAGTAGTTAGGATGAGGTATGAACCCAGAGTTTCAATTACCAATTCAAGAAGCAAGCCCAACTTTGAAAACCCGAGACATTAAGGAAGGACTACGTGACCTTGGACAAGTGTCTTAGCATAAAAGAGATGAATCCAAATCTAACACCTTTTCCATTGAAGCGTGCTTCCTCCACCCAAATTTCATTGATTCCCACTCTCTACCTAGAAATTACTTTGTATTTACTCTGTGTGTGTGTGTAATGTAGTGTAGTATGATGTTGACTTAGTCACGTTCCTGTTGTCCCCATCTCCCAGCCCTAGGAGAATGTAAGTGCTAGGGGCTATATATTTTTTTAATCTTTGAATCCCCAATGTCTTTCACAGTGCCAGGCACACAGTAGGTACAAATTAAATGCTTGTGGAATTTAATTGAATTGGATTTCCCGTACAATTGTTCATCTATTTTTGAAAACACTCCAACTTCTTTCTTTAATGGTTCTTTCTGCTCCCTTCTGAGGCTGAGCTGTTGGATACATCAGACTGGTCCAGGAGCATGCTGGAGCCAACTTGAATGGGCTCAGAGTCAATTGTTAAATTTTCAGTGTGAACATTTACACCTCCAGAAATTGAAAAACTTAGGGCTTGATGAAAACTTTCAGTGATTTCTACACTTAAGAAAGTAATGGAGAAAATGTTAATAATACAAATTAAACTTTTAACCAGCTGTTAACCATTTACCAGCATACAATTGGTTACAATATAGGTTTAGAGTCTTTATCTTTGCTGCTTGGAATTTTGTATCCAGTTTTCAGCATTCTAAGACGGGGAAGATAGAGTTCTGTAGTACTTGAGGGATATCTGAGAGACAGGCAGCCTTCAGAACAGATAAAGAGAGGTAAAGGGAAAGAAAAATTAGCCAAGAGAGAACAAGAGGACCAAGGATGGCACTCTTGGTTCTCCGGTCTCAGAGTTTATTCGTTTTCCCTAGACTTCGTAGTATTCAGGATATGGCTTAAGCCCATGGAACAATACTGTAAATAGCGCTTTACTGTTTCCAAAGTACTTTCACAACTATTATTTCATTTGATCCTCATATCAGCCCTATGCAGTAAACATAGCAGCTATCATTATCCCTATTTTAAAGATGTGCAAACTAAGGCTCATAGAAAAATGGCTTGCCCAATCACAAGTAGTGGAGCCAGAGTTAGAAGCCACATCTCCTAAGTCAGCCCATCAATAAGCATTTATTAAGCTCCTACTAGATACTGTGCTAAGTACCAGGGATAAAAAGAAAGGCAGAAGATAGTCTCTGCCCCCAAAACTCACAGTCTAATAGGAGAGACAACATGTGGACAACTATATACGAACAAAATATATACAGGATAAATTGGAGATAATCAGCAGAGAGATGCTAACATTAAGGGGGAATCAGGAAACGTTTCTTCTGGAAGGTGGGATTTTCTTTTAGCTGAGACTTAAAGGAAGCCAGAAATGCCAAGAGATAGAGATGAGGAGAGAGAGAAATCCAGGCATGAGGGACAGCCAGAGAAAATGCCGAGCATTTGGAGATGAGGTTTCCTGTGAGAGGAGTGGAAGGAGGCCAGTGTCACTGGCTTCACAGAGAGCATGCTGGAGAATAATATGTAAGAAGACTGGAAAGGTAGGGGTCAAGGGAGGTTGTGAAGGGCTTTGAACACCAGAGGATTTTTCATTTGATCCCAAAGGTATCAGGGAGCTACTGGAGCTTATTGAGCAGGGGGGTGCCACAGTCAGACATACGCCTCAGGAAGATGACTTTGACAGCTGGGGAGGATGGACTAGAGCGGGGAGAAACTTGAAGCAGGGAGCCCAAGCAGCAGGTTATTTCGATTATCCAAGCTTGAAGTCATGAGAACTCATACCAGGCCGATGGCAATGTCAGACTTCCGGTTTAGTGTTTGTCCTTTCCACACTGAAGAAATTATTGTATTCATACACAGAAAATAATGGCAATAATATAAAGTGTCTTAGGATTTGCAAAGTTCTTTACATATATGATCTCATTTGATCCCTACCATACCTGTATGGGTTAGCTTCTGGCGTTGTTCCCGTTTTGCAGATGAAGAAACTGAGGTTCAAAGCAGTAAAGGTACTTACAGCCAATAAATGAGTCAGGATTCAGAATCAGATCTTTCTAAACTAGAATCCAATGTTACTCAGCCTTCCCTTTCTACTAGATTCATTTTGTAAGAAGCACAGGTTGCTGTTTTTTAGGCCTTAAAATCTCATTGTTTGCTGCCCTGTGTTGCTTTTAAAAAGGAAGGGAAAAGCAAAAGTTTACAATCCAGGCTCCTAGAATAAGTAAAAAGAAGATTGTTTAATATTAGCATTTTTTTCCTGCAAAGGCCTTGACCACCCTTTTAGGTTATTAAGCTAGTTACTAAGGCTGTCCTTGCTACTAGCAAGTAAGCACCCACGCTCCCTGTGAGAAGGAGGGAGGGATAGGGAGATATGTGCTGCTGTTCCTCCTCCTCCTCCCCTTTTCATGTTCTCAGAAGCTGGCAGGAGCCTGGGATTGGCAAGGGCTTTGCTTTAAGAATTACTTACAGTGCAAGGCCCTTGTCAAATCCAATCCTCCCCCAGTTCCTGAGAAGAGAATCAGCAGGAAAACTGGTACTACCTGTACAGAGTTGTGAAGAGGTAGGAACCAGTGCATGCATGTGTAAATGCACATTCACACACACATATAAGCTCGTACACACACACACACGTGCACATGCACACAGGCTCTTAATTCTGAACCAAAGAATGTAGCCCTATCTCCCACCTCCAACCCTCTTCCCTATAAACATGATAGTTTCTCTCTCTCTCTCTCTCTCTCTCTCTCTCTCTCTCTCTCTCTCTCTCTCTCTCTCCCTTTCCCTCTCCCTCTCCCTTCCCCTCCCCCTCTCCCTTTCCCTCTCCCTCCCCCTCTCCCTCTCTTCCTCCCTCCCTCCCTTCTTTTCTTCTCTACATCCTTCCTTCCTGTCTCTCCCTTTCTTTTGGTTGCTCTTTCTTCTTTTTAAAGAATAGGGTTAGCTCTCAACCTAGGAATTTCATGTCTTAGAGGCTGATTAAATTGAGGCCCGATTAAAAATTGAGTTTACACTGCCCTTATTATCCCCCTCCCCTGCTCCCTATCCCACCCCCATATACTAGAGGCCACCAAATGGGCAGTTTCTCATTTGAGAAACAGGAAAGAAGGGGGAGGAGAGAGAGGAGAGTTCCATTAGTCGACAGCCATTATTAGCTTGGGTTAATGAAGATCTGATGTAATATAGCTATTGCTACAAGCTGGCTCCTAATGATTCAATCCTTCTCTATGGGGGGATGATTAAATTAAGTAGCTTGTAGGTCAAAATTAGACTGCAAAGGTTAACCAACCTTTAATGGTTCTATAACATATGCTGGTCATTCAAGAACATACGGGATGCTTCTCAGCATAGGCAAGGACCGAAAGCTACAAAGTCTGTGTGAAATATTTATTTAAGGGTTCTATTTTGAATCACAGAAGTTAAGTTTAGGGTTGTTTTTTTTAATTGTTGCTTCACAAAATTCAATGGCCAGGTATGATTCTTCCAGTTAATATCTTGTTTGTTTTATCTGTATATCAATATACTCAAACAAGTAAGATAACATTAAATTATCATTTTGTAATAAGATGACTCTCTTCCTGGCATGCTCTGAATGATGAATGTACCATTGTGCATTAAAGAGAGGTGTTTATTGGAATATCTCAAGGATCTGTCCTTGGTCCTATTCTAATCAACATTCTCATCGATAACTTGGATGAAGTCATAGATGATATGCTTATCAAATCTGCAGATGGTATCAATCAATAACAAGCATTTCTTAAATGTATACTATGTAAAAGGCACTATGTTAGGCATGGGGATAAAAAAAAATCAAAACACTCCCTTGTCATCATGGAGTTTATATTCTAATGAAGGAAACATGTTTAACTCTGTACATACAAGATAAATATAGAATAGATGGAAGGTAATCTTAGAAGAGAAACCACCAGAGAAGCCACCAAGAGAAACCAATGGGAAAGAACCCATTGGAAGCAGTGTTTGTCCTGAATCTTAAAGGAAGCCAGGGAATCTAAGAATGATAGGTTAAAGGAAGAGCAAAGAAGCACAGTGCAGTGAAGAAGCAGTGTGTGTGTGTGTGTGTGTGTGTGTGTGTGTGTGTGTGTGTGTGTGTGTGTGTGATGGCAAAAAATGGAATTCAAAAAAAGTTTTCAATGTACTGAAACAAAGCATTGAATATAATAAGATATGATGTCATCAATGTGAATGCTTCCCCAGGAGTACATTTTATAGCCAATCTAAAGCATTCTATGTGACTTTTGTCCATGTTTCCCTTAAATCTTCAACACAGGTTCTACCCAATGTGCTAATCACCTTCCTCCATGGTACCAATTTAATATATAGATTGCCAATAACCTGTAGTACATAACCAGTCTACTTCCTTTCCCAGATACATATCACTTTGAAGGTCTCCTTCATGCCATTCATAATTCTTAGTTGCTAATATGCTATAGCCTTTTTTGTGACCACTATGATGTCACCATTGCCTATTGGGTCAACCAGATGGGGGGGTAGATTATACTATTCTATGATTCAGGATCATATGACATCACAAAAAGAATATTGGTTTTATATATGTGTACAGTTTTTATATATATTTATATATAATATATTGTGATATATATGGTGATATTATATGTATAATATATTAACATATATATTATATATATACAATTTTATTTCAGGGAGACTCTTGGAGTCACTAATTTCCCAAATGAGATTCAATACATTTGTTTTCTTCTACTCAATTCTGTACCTAGTTCATTATTCATTGGCTTTATTTAATAGGGATAAATATAAAGTATTCTACTTGCGTTCAAAAACTAAAATGCATGCAGAAAGACTTAAAAATGTCTAGAGATTTTAGTGGACTGTAAGCTCAGTACAAATTAATGTGGTTTGCAAGGAAGCTAAAAAATATCGTTGGATCTTAGATTGCATTAAGAAGCATTAATGCTGTCTAGAAGGAGGGCAATAATAGTTCCATTTTTCTCTGCCTTGGTCAGGCCACATCTTTAACATTGTGTCTCATCCAGGGCATCACATTTTAGGAAGGACATTGATAAGCTAAGATATATCCAGAAGAGGGCAAGCTAGAGGGGATGCGAAAACATGTCATAGAAGGATCAGCTGAAGAACCTGAAAGTGTTTAGTACAGAAAATACTTAAGAAGGATGTGATAGTTGTCTTCAAGTACTTGAAGGGCTGTCGTGTAGAAGAGAAAGTATCTTTATTCCACTTAGCCCCAGTGGGCATAATTAGGATCAATGGGTGGAAATTCTGCAGGTAGCTTTCAGCTCCATGTGAGGAAAAACATCTTAACGATTACAGCAGCTCAAAAGTAGAATGGGCTAACTCATAAAATGATGAGTTCGATTCATTTTTTTATACCCCTCAGCACCCAGCATAGTGCCTTATTTATACTGGGTACTATATAAATATTTGATGAATTAAAAAGAAAGAGTAAGCTCCCCATCACTGAAAGATTTTAAACTACAGCAGGGTAAGCAATTATCAGGGACATTTTATAGGATGTTCCTGTTAAGGTATGAATAGGACTAAATAGCCTTTCCAACCTATAAGTCTATGTATCCAACAGACAGGATACAGTTGAAATAAAAACCCTCAGTTGTTCCAGGCCCTTCACTGCTAAGGACTTTGCAGATTAAACATGTAGTTAATGCGAGAAGCAATGGGAATTGAGGGGTGAAAAAGGGTAGGCCCAGTTGAGGGACCAGCATAGGGGGAACAACATAAGTATATCAGGGCCAGTGATATGACTTGCTTTGGCCACATGTGTCCCCTAAATGTCTGCTATTGTATATAATAATATCTTCTATATGTGTGTTCTCACTCTTTTCACATATGTTGTATGTCTTTTTAGGAAAATATGCCCCATATTTGGGGGGAAATATGTTGTTACTATTATTCATGTGATGCTATCACAATAAATGCCTTTGCTGTTGGATGATTATGTATACTGACTGCCTATTAAATGTAAGCTCAATGATGGGGGCTCACAAACTACAGTTTTAGAGTGCAGACACACAGAATATTTTGAACCTAAAATATTTGGGACCTCTCAGTTCAATTGGGACATAGCTCAGAGGGGAATATTTGTGTATGTATATATGTACGCACATGTATACAGATGTGATAAATATTATTCTCGAACATAACAAAATAATGTTTCTCAAGAAGCACTAAGGTGAAGTCAAAGGAATCTAGACTGGAAGTAAGGAAACCTGTGTTCTGATATTAGCTTTGTCGTTAGATTCTCAGCCCTTCCAGTACTATCATTTTAGGATTTAGGATTTAAGTTCTCCTTCACAGCTTTCTTCTTTGTCAGATATTTCAGTCTTTCATAGAATCAAAGAATATCAAAGCCTATAAAAGACTCTAGAGATCATCTAATCCAGTTCCTTCATTATACAGAAGAAATTGAAGCCCAAAGCAGTCAGAGGATCACAGATTTTGAGCTGAAAGGGACCTCAAAGATCAAGTCAAACCTTATCATTTTACAGGTGAGGAAACTGAGGCCTAGAGAGATGAAATGACTTGTCCAGTGTCACAAAGTACTAATGATCTGAGATTGAAGCGTAAATCCTTTGACTCCAAAGCCAGTTCTGGTTCTGCTGTCCCACACACTACCTGTAAGTGATTTGCTCAAGGTCATGTCTCTAGTCTTCCTTTAATGCCTCAAGTTTTTGTTTTTTTTTTTCCTAGACCATGCTTGTTCTCTGGCCAGCAAGGAAGAAATGGACATGTTACCATATTGTTAGTGATTCTAAATAGCAGCCCTTCCCTTTTCTATGTTTCTCTCTCCATCTCTGTCAAGTAACCACATCCTAAGTGGCTCCCTAACAAAGAGGATGTTCATTAGAATACTGGCTTGCTCAAATGCCAGCACCACCTCCAGGAAACCTCTATCTCTCCTCCTTCTACCTCAAGGAGCTTTTCTCTTAGCTCCTACCACTTTTTTTGTTTTAGTTCTCTATTACAGCCCTTTCTTAGCCTATGAGCTCTGTGAATCCAAGAACTGGGTGCTATGTATTTATCTCTTTCCTTCACGGTACCTAACACAATGCCTTGCCCATAGTAAGCGCTTAGTAAATGTTTGTTAGGTTAAAATAGAATTGGATGGAAAGGATTTCATCTGTGACTTAGAAGTGCATTAGGGCTTTTTAATGGTAGATCAGCTTTAAAATGTCATACGTTAATTCTCTCATGGGTGATAGATGAACCCGACTTATAGGTTAATGAAGATCTAATGTGCAGTAATCAAGTTATCATTGCCTGCACACAGTAATCCCTTTGGGTTCCTGGGAGAAATTGTCACCTTTTGGCTAATTTGATTTCTCATCAATGGAACTTACTAGTGTGGGCCCTAGAATTTAACATCTCAAATCTCTGATGTTTTAAAATGTTTTCAATTCAACAGGTAAATTAATAAAGCATGCATGGCAA
Organism: Phalanger gymnotis; assembly: GCA_028646595.1. NCBI lineage: Eukaryota > Metazoa > Chordata > Mammalia > Diprotodontia > Phalangeridae > Phalanger > Phalanger gymnotis. The sequence continues at coordinate 139,526,841 of CM053625.1, read as the reverse complement.
AGTCCTACATTCTCATGGAAACAAAAGAGTGTCAAAGTTGTAACAATAATGATAACTCTCTTTAAAGCTTTTAAGGTTTGTAAGGTACTATTCTCACAACAGCTCCGTGAGATAGGTATTACAGCTATTGTTATTATCTCCCTTTTACAGATGAGGAAACGGAGTGCACAGAGAGGTTAAGTGACTTGTCCAAGGTCTTCCTCCTCCCCCCAGTTTGTAAATATATGCAAGGTAGGGCTCAAATCTTCCAATTCTCAGGTGGCTAACTCAAAGCTAGCCTGTTCCTTTGACTTTACAGTATGAATTACAAGCATGAGTTAGGTTAATATTCCATTCATTAGCACTTTCTTTATAGAGCCAGTTTTGCCCAGGGCTTGAGGTACCACCTGGAAACAATAGGGTCACCTTGGGAAAATGCAGTCAGTCTCTGAAAGTACCTAATAGAGAAAACTGATTAATACTCCAAAGGTATATAAAGCAGCAAAGGTCAAAATCTCTAACAGTGAATGCCAAGTCACTTTCCATCATCGAATAAAATACAAACTTTTGGCATGACATTCAAGGCCTTCCACAATCTGGTTTCAACTTGTCTTTCCATCCTATTCTCACATTACACCCCTTTATATACTTGCCTTTCCATCCAAACTATACTAATACTAGCTGTTACCCATACCATGTATTTTTCTGATTTCTTGCATATGGGACGGCCATCCCCTCATGCCTACAACATATTCCTTCCTAATATCTTCCTATTAAGCACTGGTCTTGAAATCTGGAGAGACCTGGATTTGAATCCCATCTCTAAAATTTATGGGCTGAGTACATGGTCACTTAACCTATCCGAAACTTAGTTTCCTTGTTTATAGCATATTAAAAAAATACTACCTATAAATCTACTTCATAGCATTGTTATAAGGATCAAATTAAATTGTTTACATATATATTTATATATGTATATATATATATTTTGGCAAATTTAAATGTAAATAGCAAACATCATCAGAATTATCATCATCACCATCATCATCATCATCATCATCTGCTTTCAAAGCCCAGCTCAGGTCCCACCTCCTTCATGAAGCCTTCTCTGATATCTACAAGGAAAGGATTTCCTCTCAATTATTTCTGAAACACTTGGTCAATGTTTTTTCTTTTCTCTATCACAGCCTACTTTCTATAGCATAAGGAATACCACTACTGATCAGGAATGTTGTAGAAGGAGCTTCTTGTTCAGATATGGATTGCATTAGATGGGTTCTCAGCTCCCTTCAGCCCGTGGTTGTCTGGTTGTATTCACAAAAGATTTCTCTTGCTCCTGTCCTTGTCACACAAAATCTGATTAGCTATACTGTAGGTAGCAAGAGTTGAGGTGAGCTGAGCTATGGTGGAAAGCTTCTAAAAGTCTGAAGTTTAAACTCAACTCACACACTATTGAAGATGAGAGCTAGCCTTATTCTATCTCTGTATGCCACAAAATTACCCAGAACCTTGTGGACTCTCCTCATGTGAACTATTCTCATGAAAATTACAATAGTGTGCTAGTCTGTTGTGATTCTGTACCTCTATAACTTGAGCAAGGTAATGAGGGCTGAAATGGTACAGAAATTTAAAGGGTGCAGGCAGCATCATCCCAGGGAATTATTCCTTTTTCCCAGTGGCCAACCCTACTTTTTACAGTGGACAGTTCTTAAACAACATAGAAACCTTGTGATTTCCTAAGGCGTGTTTCCTCCTCTTCCCTCCCAAGCCCTGCTCTGCCCCCACCCACACTTTATCTCAGGTATGAAAATTCCTAGTTACCTCTTGGCAAACTCAGATGTTTGGAGCCAGGTTCCAAGGCTGAAACAGATATAGGTTATGTGCCCATGCAGGCCAATTGACTTCATTTCATTTCATAGTCACAATTCATATCATAAATGCTCATCACACATGCCACAAAGGGGACTGGGAGAGAGATTGTGGGTAGCTTAGCATAGATCTATCCCTATTACTAGAAAAGCAATTCAAAGGACATTTCATTTTGATGTCGGATCAAAAGCAGGGTGTTGTAGTGAGAGAGGACTGGACTAGGGATCAAAAGACCTTATCTTAACTCTGCCAATAATTAGCCAGTTTGAGCAAGTGACATTACCCCTCTGGGCCTCTGTTTCCTATCTTTAAAATAGAGATCATAGCATTAGCCCTAACCTGTCTCACAGGGCTGTTGTGAGAACCAAAGAAAATAATAAGTTATATAAAATGCTATATATCTTACTTTTCTGTAGGAGGTAAGTTTTTGTAAAGAGCTTTATTCAGAACAACACTATGAGGCAGGTAATATAAGTATTATTATCTCCATCTTACAGATGAAGAAACCAAGGTACAGTAAAGTAGATTCCCTGAGTTCACAGAACTCAAATGTCAGAGCAGCAACTCAACCCATCTCTCCTGACTTCAAGTCCAGTGGATGATTGTTGTTATATCCATTTCCCATCTCTTTGCTTTTGCACAGGGTGTCTCCCCGTGCCTGGAATTTAATCTCTTCTCAGCTTACTTCTCAGAATTTGTAAATTCCTTTAAGTCTCAGCTTAGAACCAACAAGGTTCTGGGTAATTTTGTGTCATAGAGAGATGAAATAAGACTAGCTCTCATCTTCCGTAGTGTGTGAGTTGAGTTTGAACTTCAAACTTTCAGAAGCTTTCCCCCATAGCTCAGCTCACCTCAACTCTTGCTACTTATAAAACAGCTAATCAGATTCTATGTAACAAGGACAGGAGCAAGAGAAATTGTTTGTGAATGAATCAGACAAGCACAGAGGCTGAAGGGAGCTGAGAGCCCATCTAATTCACTAAGCTCAGCTTAGAAGTCAACTCCTATATAGTGCCTTCTCCAACTCTACCAAAACCACCACCATATTCCAAGTCTATCTTCTCATAGTACCTCCCTTTTGATTATCTACACACATAATATAACATCCCAGCAGAACATAAGCTCCCTGAGAGCAGGGACTCTTTTTTTTGCCTTTCTGTCTCTAAATCTCTACTTTCTCATCTCTTCAAAATCCTTGCAAGAAAAGAACATTCTTGATGAAGCTATGGGAAGGGAACAGGCACAATTTTTTAAACAATGCTCTATAGTAGACCACATCTTTACTATCACACAAGTAACTAAAAGATACAGAGAATGTAAGATTTTACTGTGTATTTCTTGCTTACAAAAATGTTCGTAATTCAGTATAACACAATATTGCCTTAAAAGCTCTCCTCCAACAAAATGTCTCACATGCATTTGTCAGAATCATCAAGGTCTGGTGAAATATGGAACAACAGAACGGACTTTGTTTAATGACCCTTTGATTATTCATGCTAACTGAGGCATAAAAAGGAGATATATCATCACCAAAGGCATTTGCCACCATTATTGATGAGATACAGCTCAGAGTCCGAGTGGAAGTGGGGATCCTCTAGGTGTTGGGGTCCTTCAGATGTTTCTGTTTGCACGTCATTTGCTGATAACAACAATGCCTGAAACACTATGGAGGCTCCTAAATGAGAATCACAATTATTCAAAAGAGCTCAGCCTTACTATCCACAAGAGAAGAACTAAATGGAGGAAGAATGCTAATTACCTACATTCACGCGGACAAGTGATACAGTTGGTCCATCAGTATATACATATCTTCAACAGATTTTGCAGATAATAATAAACATTTATATATCACTTACTATGTGCCAGGCTCTGTGCTAAGTGCTTTATAGATAAAGAATGAAATTGAATGGAAAGATGAGAGTGGGCTGGGTTGCCTTTGAAAAATTATTCGGTTTTTTGAATGACACCAAACTTTTCCCTGAAACAAGGATCCTCCTTTTAAATATCAATGTCCTATGGCTGTGGAATACCAAGAAGATCACCCAAAGTGCTGTGGAGAAGTGTATGGTGGGTGTTATTAGGCTGAAAAGCATTACTTACAAAGAATTACACAGGAGAAATGGCATCAAGGATACTCTCAGGGAGGTGTGTATATAAAACCTAAAAAGTGAGCTGGTTTATAGGGAAGGTGATAAATAATCAATGGCCAGCCTGTGTGTACTACTTCTATCCACTCAATGTCAACAGATGACTCTCCAGTATGTTGGGTGAACTCTAATGTGGAGGATTTAATGGAAGATATAGACAAGAACTTCACAGCATGAGAAGGCCTAACTGTTTTTTCATCTGTACTCATACAGGAAGTACCCCCAATAATGAGATGACAGTGTCTAGGTCAATGCTTTTCCAACAGAAGCTACTTAATACATGCAGGTTGAATCGATGATTTGAATTACAGCAGCACTCATTTATAAAGGGTGATGTCATGTAATTATGGACCTCAGAAGGAAAAAGTGATGTTCACTGTTCGCTTCAATACTCCATTTCTTCTGGGCCTTCTGCTCCCAGGATGGTGTTTTTATTTGTGCGTCTATCATAAACTCCCACTGCCTCTCACATCCTTGGCACTTGGACTTCCCAACCCTGAACAGTCTCATTCTTTAGAAGTAAGTAAATGTAGCACACTTATTCTGGTAACTGTCTTGACTCAGCTTCCTTTCCTGGTGTGCTAAGCTCCTACGGAAGGTTTTGCAGCATCCTAGGAAACAGGGGCAGTTGGTATTAGGGGTGAGGTCCCCTCTGATTCTTATTACATTGCTTCTGTTGCTTCTGCTACCTCCACAGTGCAGCATGGCAGACCTGAAGTAGGGAGCGGCCTCTGTTGCTTCACAACCACTGATTCTAAAAGCCAAAGGAGGAAGAACAGAAAGAGTGGAATTATCCAGAGCCAAAAATTGCAATGTAAAGCAGTCATACTGTGTGCCACTATCAGTGGTATCAGAAATGACTGATAACCATGAGGAAAGTTCCAGGGAGAATGATGAAGAGAGAAGAGTCCCAGTTGTAAACCCCATCCAGTTAATTCCTCTTATGTATTCGAAAGAACCTCTCTTATCTATTTCTACTACTAACAGAGCAATGACAGACACTTTCCTAAACTCCAATTGCTTTACTTTAAAGCCCGAAAGTTTTATGCCAGTAAAAATTCTCAAGTCAAGTATGTTAGAATTTAGGCCATAAATGCTTTATGCTTTAGAATCTTTCTCCTCTTCCTCCCTCCCTTTCTCTCTCTCTCTCTCTCCCTCTCCCTCTCTCTCCCCTCTGTCCCCTCTCTCCCCTTCTCTCTCTCTCCCCCCTCCCTCTTCTTTTTCTCTTTTTCTCCTTTCTTCCCTCCCTTTCTTCCCCTTCTCCCTCTTCCTCATTTCTGTCTGTCTCCTTCACTCCTTTCCTCTACTTTCTCTCTCACCCTCTGTCCCTTCTTTCTCTCCCTCTCCCTTTCTCCTTTCTTCTCTCTCTCTCTTTCCCATATCTTTTCTTTCTCTCTCTTTCCCTCCCTCCCTCTCCATTCTCTCCTCTCTCCTCTCTCTCCCTTTTCTGTCTCTCCCTATTTTACTCTTTCCTCATTTTCCTTTTATCCTTTCTTCTCCCTTTCTCTCTCTCTTTTTCTTTTATTCTGTTCTGTTACAATTAAAAAGAAGTGTTTAACATCTAGCTAAGGGTGATTTTTCTAACAAAATAAGTAAGCTTAAGCTAGTTTCTAAACCAACACGTCCAACCAACTTCAATATATTTTCTGTTTCAACTTTCCCCAATAGTTCAATATAGGGCTATGCTTTACTAGTTATTTCTTTCTATCTACTGTGTCTTTATATAAGTGTCCTACAACCTCAGATCACCAGTGTCCTGTGAATTTTGGCACAGATGTGCTAAAGAGAAGGGGGAAGGGAGGGTATTTCCAGATCATAGCTGTCACTGGCCATGTGACAAAGTCATCATTAAACACTTCAGGTCTCTCTTTGCCTAAGGTCTCACAGCATGGCCTACTGTATAAGACCTCCTTATGGGCATATGTAGGAGACCACATATTAAGTAAGCCTCAGATACCTGGATCCATACTGCTCTAATATAGACATTTCACACAAGTGCCTGTCACTCATCCCCAGACAATCAGTTCTGCAACCACTTATAATGAACACTAGCCCCTCCCTCCCTTTGCCTCCAAGTAATAATAGCTAAAATTTATACTGCACGTACTGTGTTCCAGGCACTGTGCTAAGCACTTTATATCATTATCTTATTTGATACTTAAAACTAACTTGGGTGGTAGGGCTATTATCATTCCCATTTGACAGATGAGGAAACTGAAGCAAAGGAAAGTTAAGTGACTTGCCCAGGGTCACACAGATAGTAAGTATCTGAGGCTGGAGTTAAACACAAGTCTTCCTGGCTCCAGGCCCAGCACTGAGAAGCTGTTACCTGCAACAGAGCTTGTTAGCAGTAGCTATTACCTTCCACTTCCCACAGCTCAGATGTCCTGCCTCTCTGATTATGGTAAAAGTAAGGATTTCTTTACACTGTAATAGTGTGATGTTGGCACTAAGAGTTCTCTAACTGCTTTGAAATTCTGGAATCACAGATGGAAATTATAGTTAGAATATAATATCCTCCACTTTGGGGCAGCCAGGTGGCACAGTGGATGAAGCGCTAGGCCTGGAGTCAGGAAGAGTCATCTTTATGAGTTAAAATGCTGCCTCAGACACTTACTAGCTGTGTGACCCTGGGCAAGTCATTTAACCCTATTTGCCTCCGTTCCTTGTCCATGAAATGAGCTGAAGAAGGAAATGGAAAACTCCTCCAGTATCTTTGCTATGAGAACCCCAAATGGGGTCATGAAAAGTCAGACACAACTGAAAAATGACTCAACGTTATTAGCCTTCTCTTTGCCATTGTCATGATCTTCTATTTATCCTGCCTACTACATATCTGTTTATTGAGCCTTTGGCCTTTTGGATTATAAGTCCAATTATTGCATGTTGGTTTGTACAAAGGCAGCTTATAATGTTTTTCTTTTCATTTGAGAGAGAGAAGAGAGAGAGAGGGAGGGAGAGAGAATAGCACTTCTACTTTGCTAGAGATTTTCTTTTTTCCTTGGAAAGATGTATAAGTACACATGTATAACACAGCAGGCCTCCTCACATCTACCTATATTACAGCCCCAAAGAGAATTTTCATCCATGCAATCATCCAGGGTTAGAATGAAGGATGGTCATTGAGGAAAACTGGACCCAGAAAAGGGAAGTTCCCTAAATAAAAACTCAGAAAAAACACTAGGAGTTTGTACATAAACGTGGAGGGGTTCGGAATAGGGGCTCAGCTTCCATCAGTTAACTTGCTGGGTGTTTTATTTCTCTGAAACTTAGTTTCCTCTTATGTGTAACAGAGCTAACACTCGTACTGTCTACTTCTCAAGATTTTATGCAGATGGCCCCTTGCAAACTGTAAGGCACAAAAAAAAAAAAAATGTGACCCGGCATCATCTTATCATGGCTTCCATTATTATCTCTGTGAAGATGCCACTATCCAGAACCAATGACCTCAGTTTAGAATACTACTTACAATGTTGTCTCATATTTGCATAAAATTCACATCAATAACCTCATTCGATCCTTACAAATCTGATAGTCACAAAGTAGGCATCGTGTCCATTTTACAGACAAAGAAACATACTTTGAGAAGTGACCTACCTAAGGTCACTCAGGGCAGTAGCAAAATGTTACATTCAATGTTCATTAAACATTTATTTAATGTTTCCTTTATTCAAGATGCTATGCTTGGCACTGGAGTTTGTGGGGTTTGGAGGGGAGAGTCTAGGAGTCTTGTAGTTTTATCCATGTGAGGAACTCCAGGTATAGAAGCTCCCCTCACTGATGCAAATCAGCACCTTTCTGTAACTTATCGTCTTGAAGTTGTCTGAGGGCATTGAGAGGTTTAGTGACTTGCCCAGGGTCACACAGCTTGTATGTATGTATATGTATATGTGTACATATATGTAAATATATATTATATATGTGTATGTATGTGGGGGGAGGGAGGGGGTGAGAGAGAGAGAGAGAGAGAGAGAGAGTCAGGATTAGAGCCCAGCTCTTCTTAACTACAAATCTGGCCTTGTTGCATCTGAAGTATTGAAAATACAAAGGTTACAAAATGACATGGTCACTTTCCTCAAGTAGTTTACCACTTAGAGGGGCTGGGGCAGTGAGTTTAAGGGAGTACAAATATCTACACAGATAAGTATGACATGACATAGAGATTGATGGGGTAAGCAGAGTGAGTCAGGCTAAGTGCCCAAAGAACATTTGAAGAGGGTGAGACCACAATCCATTTTTTCTCATTTCCAGTCAATCACTTTCTCCTTTTCATCACAGACTCAGAATAGCCAAATCTCTCAACTTACTATGGTGGTGGTGGTGGTGTTGGTGGTGGTGGTGGTGGTGGTGGTGGTGGTGGTAATAATGATAATGATAGTGGTGGTGGTGCTGGTGGTGGTGGTGGTAGTAGTAATAGTAGTAGTAGAGGTGGTAGTGGTAGTGGTGGTGGTAGTAGTAGTACTGGTAATGCTAGTAGTGGTAGTGGTGGTGGTGCTGCTGGTGGTGTTGGTAGTGGTGGTGGTAGTAGTAGTAAGCGGTGGTAGTAGTAGTACTGGTAATGGTGGTGCTGCTGGTAGTGGTGGTGGTAGTAGTAGTAAGCAGTAGTAGTAGTAGTACTGGTAATGGTGGTGGTGGTGGTGGTGGTGGTAGTAGTAAGGATATAAATAAGAATAACTTCTGTTTCTTTAAGGTTTGCAAAGCATGTTCCCCCACACACACTCACACACAACAGCCTTGTGAGGGAGATAGTACAAGTATTATTATCTTGGGTTTACAAATGAGAAAACTGAGGCAAAGAGAGGCTCTTCCAGGGTCTCAAAATTAGTTGTCATAGGATCATCGCTTTATAGCTAAAAAGACCTGGGAGGTGGTCTAATCCAATCCCACCATTTTACAGACAAGGAAGTCAGAGAAATTAAGTGACATTGTCCAACATCACACAGGCAATAAGTGGCATAGTCAGTATTTGAACTCAAGTCCTCAGAATGCAAATCTAGTGCTCTTTCTACCACATCGCCCTATTATCCCTTTCTTTCCCCTATTAAATATTCCATCTCATTGAAATATGAGGTTCCCCCTGGATTTGGCTAGACATATGAGTACAACACAGTTGGGGGAGTCTGGTTCATCCAACCCATTGCCCAACCTTGTTTACCCTCACCATGATTTCCTGCTCTGTTATTCCTGCCTGGCTCTGGAGGGAATCAGTCTGTGGCACTCTCTGATTGGCCAGAATAGACATGTTTTTTATTTCCCTGGCTAAACGAATGAGGAAGGCTGTGTGCCACAGGCAAGAAGCAGTGAGACACCCCCCATGCCCCTACCCCTGCTGTTCCTGAAGGCTGAGATTTGAACAGAACAGCCCACTAAAGATTTTTTTTTCTATTTCCAAAAATGCCAAAGCACATCCTAGGCACAGCTAGAGACAGGCACCTGCAAGGAACACCAGGAGCAAGAGAGGGAGTGGGGCTCAGGGTTACATGCTGAGATGACATCCACTAATATCCTGGGAACTGACTCCTTACAATAAAACAATTTCACTAGAATATGGGAAAGACTACTGAAAAGAAAATCAGGAGAACCAGGTTCTAGGTGCACTGGGCCTGGCATCAAAAAGATTTGAGTTCAAATATGATCTCAGATACTTTTTAGCTGTGTGACCCTGAACTGCTGCCTGTCTCGGTTTCCTCATCTGTAAACTAGAGATAATAATAGCACCTACCTCCATGATTGTTGTGATGATAAAATATACTATTCATAAAAGGCTTTGCAAACCTTAAAGCCTTATATAAGTTCTAGCTATTATTATTATCCAGTCGCTAACTTTCTGTGTGACTTAGGACAAATCATTCCATATATCTGGGCTTCAGTTTCCTCATCTATAAAACCAGGGAGTTGAACTATAGTTCCTAAGGTCCCTTTCAAGTATAGTATTTTGATTTTTACAAATGTTTAGGTGTTGGTCTTTTGTTATTTCCCCCCCTTCTAACATAGTGGTTAGTACACTCAATGTCTTCAATGCCTATTTTTTTTCTTATTTAAGGTGTTTTGTTTCTCCCTAATTATATGCAAAAACAATTTTCAACATTCATTTTAAAAACTGAGTTCCAAATTCTCTCCCTCTCTCCTCACCCCCCTCATTGAGAAAGCAAGCAATTTGATATGGGTTATACATGAGTAGTCATGCAAAACACATTTCCATATTAGTCATACTGTAAAAACAAACACAGACCAAAAGAAAAATAAAGAAAAATTTACAAAGTATGCTTTGATCTGGATTCAGACTCCATCAGTTTTTTTTTTCTCTTGGCATGGATAGCATTTTCATCATTAGTCCTTCAGAATTGTCTTGAATCATTCTATTGCAGAATATTAGCTAAGTTGTTCACAGTTGATCTCACAATATTGCTATTACTGTGTACAGTGTTCTCTTGGTTCTACTCATTTCACTTTGCATCAGTCCATGTAAGTCTTTCCAGGTTTTTTTCCTGAGAGGATATAGTTCATCATTTCTTACAACACAATAGTATACCAGCACAATCATATGCCACTTGTTCAGCCAGGTGGTGGGCATACCCTTAATTTCCAATTCTTTGCTACCAGAAAAGAGCTGTGATAAATATTTTTGTATATATAGGTCATTTTCCATTTTATTCTTTATCTCCTTTGGGAAACAGACCTAGTAGTGGTATTGCTAGGTTAAAGATTATGCATGGTTTTATAGTCATTTGGGCATAGTTCCAAATTGTTCTACATTATGGTTGAATCAGTTCACAACTCTACCAACAGTGCAGGAGTGTCTCAATTTTCCCACATCCTCTCCAACATTTGTCATTTTACTTTCTGTCCTATTAGCCAATCTAATAGGTATGAGGTAGTACGTTAGAATTGTTTTAATTTGCAGTTCTCCAATTAATAGTGATTTAGAGCATTTTTAATGACTATAGATAATTTTGATTACTTCATCTGAAAATTGTTCATATTTTTGATCATTTATCAATGAAGGAATGGCTCCTATTTTTATAAATTCAACTCATTTTTCTATATATTTGAGAGAAAAGGCCTTTATAAGAGAAATTTCCTTCAAAAATTTGTTCACAGTTATGATTGCTAACTGTATTTCCCTCCACCATATTTCCCCCCTCTTTATTCTCTCTCTCTTTTTCACCTTGTCCTTCCTTGATTTCAATTTTATTAATCTCTCCTTTGATTGTCAGTATGTCTAATTTGGTATTTAATTGGGGATGTTCAATTTGTTCTTTTTCTAGCTTTTTCAGTTGCATGCCCAATTCATTGATCTCCTTTTGCTCTATTTTATTCATGTAAGCATTTAGAGATGTAAAACTTGCCCTAAGAACTGCTTTTGCTGCATCCCATAAGTTTTGGTATGTTATCTCATTATTTTCATTCTCTTGAATGAAGTCATTAATTGTTTCTATGATTTGTTCTTTGGCACACTCATTCTTTAGAATTAGATTATTTAGTTTCCAATTAATTTTTAGCTTATTTTTCCATGGTCCTTCATTACAAATAATTTTTATTGCATCATGATCTGAAAAAGATGCTTTGACTACTTCTGCCTTTCTGCACTAGGTTGTGAGGTTTTTATGCCCTAGTACATGGTCAATTTTTGAGTATGTGCCATGTACCACTGAGAAAAAAGTATATTCCTTTTTAACCCCATTCAGTTTTCTCCAGAGGTCTGTCATATCTGCCTTTTCTAATATTCTGTTCACCTCCTTAACTTCTTTTTTTTTTAATTTTTTTTAATTTTTTTTTGACATGTTTGGTTTTCAG
>CM053625.1:139481513-139514549 GCA_028646595.1 Phalanger gymnotis | reverse complement strand
TTGATGTCTCCCATTATTATGGTTTTGCCATCTATTTCTTCCTGTAACTCCCTTAACCTCTCCTCTAAGAATTTGCATGCCATACCACTTGGGGCATGTATGTTAAACAATGATATTGCTTCATTGTTTATGGTGTCTTTTGGTAGGATGTAGTGTCCTTCCTTATCTCTTTTAATTAGATCTATCTTTGCTTTTGCTTTGTCTGAGATTAGGATTGCTACCCCTGCTTTTTTTACTTTAGTTGAAGCACAATATATTCTACTCCAGCCTTTTACCTTTACCCTGTGTGTATCCAACTGCTTCAAATGTGTTTCTTGTAAACAGCATATCATAGGATTACGGTTTTTAATCCATTCTGCTCTCCATTTCCATTTTATGGGAGAATTCATCCCATTCATATTCACAGTTATGATTACTATCTGTGCCTTTTTCTCCATCATATTTCCCCCTGTTTATGCTTTTATTTCTCCTTTTCCCCCTCCCCTCCTCAACAAAGTTTTGCCTTTGACTGCTGCCTTTCTCAGTTTACCCTCCCTCTTGATTCCCCTCCCTTATCTTCCAATTTTCCAGTTGCTATTTCTTCCCTCCCTTCTGTCCACCCACATCCATTTTTCCCCCTTTCTCCTCCTATTGCCTGTAGGACAAGTTAGATTTCTGTACTTATCAGGGTATGTGATTCCCTTCTTGAGCCAAATCCGATGAGAGTAAAGCTCTGGTACTGCTCTTCTCCCTTGAGTTTTGTATTTGGAGATCAAATTTTCCATTGAGCTCTGGCCTTTTCATCAGGAAAGTCTGGAATTCCCTTATTTCATTGAATGTCCATCTCCTTTCCTGGAAAATTATGCTCAATTTTTCTGGGCAGTTGATCCTTGGTTGTAGTCCAAGCTCCTTTGCCTTTCAGAATATTGTATTCCAATTTCTCCTGTCATTTAATGTAGAAGCTGAAAGATCCTGTGTGATCCTGAGTATTTCCATGATATTTGAATTGTTTCTTTCTAGCTGCTTGCAGGATTTTCTCCTTGACCTGGTAGTTCTGGAATTTGGCTGTAATATTTCTTGGCATTTTCAATTCGGGATCTTTTTCAGGGGTTGATTGATGGATTCTTTTGATGACAGTTTTACTCTTTGGTTCTAGGACCTCCAGGCAATTTTCTTTAAGGATTTTATGGAAGATACTCTCCAGGCCCTTTTTTTTCATCACAGCTTTCAGGTAGACCAATAGTTCTTAGATTGTCTCTCCTGGATCTATTCTCCAGGTCGGTTATTTTTCCAATCAGATATATTACATTTTCTTCTATTTTTTCATTTTTTAGATATTGTTTGACTGATTCTTGATGTCTCATAGAGTCGTTAGCTTCTACTTACCCAATTCTAATTTTTATTGTTTTCTTCCTTTGTCTTCCCTATCTCCTTTTCCATTTGGTTGATTTTACTTTTCAATGAGACATTTCTCCATTTATATTCTTATTTTCCTTAACCAATTCCCCAATTTTACCTTTTAAAGATTTGTTTTCCTCAATGAATTTTTTTTCCCATTTTTTTCCGTTTTTTCTTTTACCTCCCTAATTTGGTTTTTAAAGTCCTCCTTGAGTTCTTCCAGGAATGCTTTTTGGTCTGGAGACCAGTTCACTTTCCCTTTTGAGGTTTCAGATGTGGGTGTAGTGTCCATGCTGTCCTCTTCTGAATTGGTATTTTGGTCTTCCCTGTCTCTATAATATGATTCAATCGTCTTGGAAAGCTTCTTGCAATTCTTTTTCATGGTGTTTTTTCCCCCCTCCTGGTTTCTGAAGTGGATCTCTGTTTCTAAGGCTCTAGGGGCTCTGTCCCTAGTTTCTTTTGTTGGGATTTAGCTTTATGTGCTATGGCCTCTGGTTTCGTGAGGTATGGGGGAGGAGTGGTCTGCCTGCTGGGAGTCTCCTCTTCCCCAGGACTGCTCTACAGCAGGGATGGTCTCAGCTTGTGTCTGTGTTGGTTTCTGCCACTTCCCCTGGCTGTGCAAAGCCAAGCCTGGGGTCCTGGCATTGACCTTAGTTAGCTCCATCCCCGGGGCTCAGTTACTCTCGTTGTTCTGCTAAGGTGAGGGCTGCTGGGACACACACCGCTCTTCCTGCACTAGTCTCCTTCTGCCACTGCAGGAAGGGCCCTTTCCCCCACCTCTCTCACTACTGAAGCCCCCCTTCTGGCTCCACTGTTTCTCCTGAGGTTTTATTCTCTGGGTTTATTCAAGGGAGGGATAAGAGCCATTTTACCTGCACATCCTGGCTACCAGGAGTCCAAGAAGGTGAGTTTCAAACCTTTAGACTATGGGTTAGAGGCCTCCTGGCTAGCTGCTCCCATGGCTGCAGGCCCTGTGTTCCGACAGAGTCTGGTCCTGAACTGAGAGGCCTGGGGCTTGATCACAGCCATAGCTGGTATTTCTGCCCTGGGCCTGTTCCTGCTCCGGCATTTAGCTCACCCAGCACTCTCGTAGACCACAGGCTGGCCAGATTCCTCTGCTGCTCCCAGTTGGTTTGGTCTTGTGCCCTTATGTTTGTCTGAGGTTGGAGGCCTCCAGGCTGGCTGCTCCCGAGGCTGCAGGCTCTGTGCTCTGACCCCACCTTGTCCTTTTCCAAAAATGTTTAGCTTCTGACTACCCCCTCCCCCAATCTACCCTCCCTTCTAGGAGCATCTCTCTTTTGGTTGTCCCCTTCCTCTCCTACTTTCTGGTAGGATAAGGTAGTTTTCTATACCCAATTGAGTTTGCACGTCATTCCCTCTTTGAGCCAATTCTGATGAGAGCAAGGTTCAAGAGTTCCCCTCCCCCTGCCCCATCTTCTCCTCCACTATAAAAGTTCCTCTAATATACCCTACTCTGTCTCCCCCTTTCCCTTTTTCCCACTGCATTCCTCTTTTTCCACTCCTTAATCTTATTTTTTAGATATCCTCAAATCATGTTTGACTCACACTTGTGCCTTCATCTATGTATTCCTAACTGCCCTACTAATGAGAAAATTCTTATGAGTTTTATTTTCCCATGTAGGAATGTAAATAGTTTATCCTTATTAAGTTCCTCATGATTTCTCTTTCCTGTTTATCTTTTTATGCTTCTCTTGAGTCTTGTATTCGAAAGTCAAATTTTCCATTCAGCTCTGGTCTTTTTTTTTCCTCAGGAATGCTTGAAAGTCCTCTATTGCACTGAATATCTATTTTTCCTCCTGAAGGATTATACTCGGTTTTGCTGGACAGGTGACTCTTTGTTGTAATCCTAGCTCCTTTGCTGTCTGCAATGTCATATTCCAAGCCCTCCAGTCTTTTAATATATAAGCTGCTAAATCTTGTGTTATTCTGACTGTGGCTCCATGATACTTGAATTGTTTCTGGCTGCTTGCAACATTTTCTCTTTGACCTGAGAGTCCTGGAATTTATCTATAATATTCCTGGGAGTTTTCATTTGGTGATCTCTTTCAGGAGGTCATTGTTCAATTCTTTCAATTTCTATTTTATCCTTTTGTTCTAAAATATCAGGGCAGTTTTCCTTGGTAATTTCTTGAGAGATGATGTCTAGGCTTTTTTTTTGTTGTTGTTCATGGCTTTCAGAAAGTCCAATAATTTTCAAATTATCTCTCCTGGATTTATTTTCCAGGTCAATTGTTTTTCCAATGAGATGTTTCACATGGTCTTCAATTTTTTCATTCTTTTGGTCTTGTTGTTTCCTGACAGATTCATTAGCTCCTACTGGCTCAATTCTAATTTTTAAGGAGTTATTTTCTTCAGTAAGCTTTTGTACCTCCTTTTCCATTTGACCAATTCTGCTTTTTAAGTATCTTTTCTTGTCAGTGAATTTTTGTGTATCTTTTTTTTTCCATTTGGCAAATTCTCTTTTTTCAGATATTATTTTCTTCAGTATTTTTTGCTCCTCCTTTACCAAGCTGTTGACTCTTTTTTCATGATTTTCTTACATCACTCTCATTTCTCTTTCCAAATTTTCCTCTACATCTCTTGCTTGCTTTTTAAAATCCTTTTTGAGCTTTGTAATTTCAAGGTTTGGGGGGGATGTAAGATCTTCCCTGCCCATTAATAGGCCTCATGTGGAGCCCATTAAGGGAAACTTGCTTATAGGAAGGCTTGCACACCTTTTGCTAATAAGCTAATTAGGCAATGAGTCGGGTTGTGATGCCTTCTGGCTCTGAGCCTATTAGCTGAAAGAGTATGTATATTGTGAAAGGTGAGCTTTTGCTTTGGGGGCTTGCTTATGAGAAAGATGTTGCAATGCCTTGGTTGAGACTCCAAGTAGCCATATGTTCAGAGATCCTTGGCTCCTCAGAGGCAAAGGCTCTTTTGATTCAGTGGTGGATGTAAAGCTTTGATTCAGGCAGTAGAGCTCTGTCTGTTGGTCTTTATTTCTCTTTGTATTTTTTCTATGTAATTAAAGGATATCATTGACCCCTTTTAAGTTGCTTTCCTTAGTAAAACAGATCTAAGAATTGCACTAGCAGCCATCCTGGGTATGCCAGTGTGTGGTTGCTGGTAAAAGCTCTTCCATGGCCTGAGACCAATTCATATTTTTCTTCGAGGCTTTGGATGGAGGAGTTTTGACTTTGTTGTCTTCTATGTGTTTTGATCTTTTGTCACCATAGTAACTCTCTATAGTCACAATTTTTTTTCTGCTGTTTTGCTTATTTTTTCCAGCCAATTTTTTTTTTTACCTCTCTTTCCTAAAGTGGGGCTTTGCTTCCAAGGTGGAGGGTGTACTATCCCAAGCTTCAGGGGGTTTGTAAAGCTATTTTCAAAGACACTTCTAGGGACCTGTAAGCTTTCAGTTCTTCCAAGGTGGTATGATCTAAAGAGAGGTTATTTACTACTCTCCTGGACTATGCTGTGGTCTGTAACCACAAGCATTCTTTTCTGCCCTGGAATTTTGAGGAGGGTCCCTGCTCCATTGAGGCTGCAAGTTCCCATGTGCTACTGCTCCTCCTTAACCTGGGACTGCCACCCAAGACTGTGACCCAAATCTGAATAGGGGCAAAGCAATAGAGTCCTGCCCCCCAGTGCCAGGAAAGAGACCCTTGTAATCTCCTTCTGACCAGTTGTTCTACCCCTTTACCATTTGTGGTAAATAGCTGCTGCCACTGCTTATTCAGTGGCTCCCAAGGCCTGCTCCTAGTTTGCTGGGGCCCAAGCTGGTGCTGTCTTGCACTAGTCTCCCCTCTCACCAGGGTGTGACAGACCTTTCCTGCCTAATTTCCTCTAACTTTTCTTGTGCTGGAAAATTGTTTCACCCTGTCTTTTTTGTGGGTAATGCTGCTCCAGAATTTGATTTAGGGCATTATTTAAGTGTTTTAGGAGAAGTTCGGGGTGAGTCCCTACCTTTTCTCCAACATCTTTGCTCACCCCTCCTCAACACCTATTTTCTGATTGGTCATGTGATGGCAACAGCATATAGTAGAAAAGCCCCAGCTTTACATACAGAAGTACTAGGCCTAAATGACATCTCTGACACTTGCTACCCATGTGACCTAGGGTAACTTCACTGGGCCTCAGTTTCTTCATCTGTAAAATGAGGGGGTTGGATTTGATGGCCCATGAGATTCCTTTCAAGGTTAGACCCTATATGTAAATTACAGGAGCCTTTGAACCTATATGAAATTGACAGAATCTTAGAATTGGAAGGAACCTCAAAGGCTATCTTGCCCACCTCATTGCTGAATAAGAATACCCTCTCCAGTATTCTCAACTGGTCTTCCAATATCTCCCTTTAAGACCCACTGCAAAGGAGACCTCACTGTCTCAAAGAACATTAATTACTTTTTAGAAAGCTCTGACTGTTAATAAGTCCTTCCTCATGGACTTCCTTTGAAGTCTATATTTCATTTTGTTTTAGGGGCTGGATCTAGGGAAGATAATTAAGTCCAAACCCTCATTTGTCAGGTACCTGAGGAAATTGAGATTCAGACAGAAGTGACTTGCCCAAGATTATACTCACTTAGTACTTAAAACTTAGTAGTAGAGCTGGTTCTGGAATGCGGTGCCACATTCTGGTGAGCTGGAATCTGTTACTCTGTGACTTCTACTCATCGGTCCTAGCTGTGCCCTTTGACCAATTGTGCCAACTTTTATGAAGCTTCTACTAAGTGGGCATCAATCAATAAATGAAGGCATCATGCACCTAGACCCAGAAAGCCCTTAAGAAATGTTTGTTGAGGCTAACGTGACAAAACAGGAAAATTATAAATGCTGGAGAAGATGTGCAAAAATTGGAACACTAATGAATTGTTGGTGGAATTGTGAACTGATCCACCCATTCTAGAGAGCAACTTGGAACTATGCTCAAAGAGCTATAAAAATGTGCAGGACCCACATGTACAAAAATACTTATAGCAGCTCTTTTTTGTGGTGGCCAAGAACTGGAAATTGAAGGGACGCCCATCAATTGGGGAATGGATGAACAAGTCATGGTATATGAATATAATGGGATACTCTTGTGCTATGAGAAATGATGAGCAGGCAGATTTCAGAAAAACCTGGAAAGACTTATATGAACTTATATGATGCTGTGTGAAGTGAGCAGAACCAGGAGAACATTGTACACAGTTACAGCCACATTGTGTGATGACTGACTTTGATAGACTTAACTTTTCTCAGTACTGCAAGGACCTAAAACAACTCCAAAAGACTCATGATTGAAAATTCCATCCATATCCAGAGAAAGAAATATGAAGTCTAAATGCAGATCAAAGTACACTATTTGCTCTCTTTTTTTGTTTTGTTTTGTTTTCCAATGGTTCCTCCCATTCATTCTAATTCTTCTATCCAACATGACTAATGTGAAAATATGTTTAATAAGAATGTATATGTAGAGCCTACATCAGATTTCATGCCATCTTGGGATTGGGGGGAAAGGAGGGAGGTGGAGAAAATTTAAAATTTGTGGAAGTGAATATTGAAAACTAAAAATTAATTTATTAATTAAAAAAGAGAAATGTTTGTTGAATTGAGTGTCCTTGTGTTAAGTGCCAGGGATACAAAGGCAAAAATAACACCATCCCTGCCATCATCATGGTTACATTGCCCTAGGGGCATGGAATACAATGTGTCATAGAATAATAAATACAACACAATTTGAAGAAGTGAGAATTAACAGCTGAGGGGCAAGGGAGATCAGGGAAGGTTTTGTGGAGGGAATCTTACCTGATCTGAGCCTTTAAGGAAGATAAAGGTTCTTAGAAACAGAGATGAGTAGGAATGTGTACTGGGTATAGAGAACAGCTTGTGCAACTGCTCAGAGATGGGAAAAGCAAAACTAAGTTCAAGAAACAGCTAAAAATAAATCATGGCTAAAACAAAGAATGCACAAAAGGAACAATATGAGATTAGACTCAAAAGGCAATGTGGAGTCAGATTGTGGAAGCCCTTGAATGCTAGGCCCATAAGTTTGTATTTTATCCTGGAGGAAATGGGAAGCCACTGAAGATTTTTGAACAGCAATCATGTCCTCCCTATTGAGCAGACCCTTCTTCTCCAAGCTAAACACTCCTAGTTCTTTCAACTGAACCTAAAATGATATAGTCTCTGGCCCCCCTCACCATCCTGGTCAATATCTCCTGAATGCACCCCAGTTTGTCTATGTCCTTCATAAAATGTGTCAATAATGAGATTCAGGGTGAAGGGAAACAGTAAGTGAAAGAGAACTGGCCTGGGAGCCAGAAGGCCAAGGTCTCTGTGCCAGCTCTACTACTAAGTACTAATTAAGTAATCCTGGGCAAGTCACTTGTCTCTAAACTTCTTTCCTCACCTGACAAATGAGGGTTTGGACATAATTATCTCTCTTTGGCCCAGTCATTGAAACAAAACAAAATGAAAACAAACTATGATTGTAAATTCTGCTTCACCTAGTGTTGAATTCTCTCTGTTCCAGGTACTTATGTGATGACAGTGACAGCCAATGACGCTGACGACAGTACCACTGCCAATGGTATGGTGAGGTACCGCATTGTGACTCAGACCCCTCAGAGCCCATCCCAGAATATGTTCACAATTAACAGTGAAACGGGAGATATTGTCACTGTAGCAGCTGGACTGGACCGAGAGGTAAGATGAAGTGGGTGGGTTCATATCTCTGGTGATAATGGCCCCCAGTTGACAACATTAATCTGATTTTTGAAGAAAATTGTAAGATGTTCCCAGCACGAGAGAAAATCAGATTCTGTTCTTCATTTGTGTCTTCCTATTCAGAAGTATAGTCTACTTTGTGGCTTCTAAAAATCCATGTTGTCCTATTTAGACTTTGCAATTTTGAAATAATCAGGAAAATTGGCCCTAGGATGTTTGTTCTCATGCCTCTGAGTCCAAGTGTAATGTCATGAAGAGAACCTCCTGTGTAGTGGATTCACCACCCAGCACATTAATGAACTCCCCTGCAGTTGCCTATCTGTTTGTCATTTTCCATCTGCTCATCAGTAAGAAGAGCCACAATACTACCATTTATACATCCTAAATGGAATCCTGCCCTTAAGAAGTCCTCTCCCCTTTGCCCTTCTAGACCACAGAGACCCTAGCCCCTGCAGGGCTCTGTCTCTGGGGCCTTTGGTCCACTACCACTGCCTTTCTGAACATGAACTCCTGGTGCTGCCAAATCGGGGCTCCCTGGGGCTGAATACAAACTCCTTCTCAGAATGGAAGACCTCAAAAGATGACACTGTTCCTGGGCACTTTATGCTTCTCCAGTTGCCTTCACAATTATTATCTTCTGCAACCCTCATAGCACCCCTACTGGGGTGGTAAAATAGTAATTATTCAATAGTGTTCTGAATAGAGACACTATGGTGTCACAGATAGAGTTCTGGGTTGGGAAACAGGAAGATTCAGGTTCAAAATCTATCTCTAACACTGAAGAGTTGTGTAACCTCGGCAAGGCTCAAACAAGTTCACAGGACTTAGGTACTGCATTGAAGAAAGGTTGGAATCGGTGATTATGGTGTAAGTTCTCATGCTGGGATTTTTCTATGCTGATGTGATCATAGGTCTTTGGTGCATTGATATCAGTGTGAATATGAGACAGCTAGGTGGAACCATGGTACACAGAGCAGTGGGCCTAGAGTCAAGAAGACCTGAGTTCAAATCCAGCCTCAGAAACATACTAGCTGTGTGACCCTGGGCAAGTCACTTAATCCCTGGTTACCTCAATTTCTTCATCTATAAAATGGGGATAGAAATAGCACCTACCTTCCGAGGTTGTAAGAATGAAATGAGGTAATAATTATAAAATGCTTAGCACAGTACCTAGCACATAACATTATATAAATGTTAGCTATTATTACAGTTGGGGAAGCTAGGTGGATAGAGATCTGGACCTGGAGTCAGGAAGACTCATCTTCAGACACTTCAGACACTAGCTATGTGACCCTGGAAAATTCATTTAACCCTGCTTGCCTCAATTTCCTCCCCGTAAAATGAGCTGAAGTAAATGGCAAACCGTTCTAGTATCTGCCAAGAAAACCCCAAATGGGGTCACAAAGAGTCAGACACAACTGAAAATGACTGAACAAATTATTACATCTGTTACTAAAGAAAAGTATGTATAAGTATCAGTGAATAATATCATAGATTTTCCTCAGGTTTTTAAAGAAGCTGTATTAGCTCGTTCCTCTAGTGATAATAGTTTACAATGATTCATTTTTAAATTTTAATTCATTTTTTAATTTTTTCAGTGCCAATGCCCTGAAATGATACCTCTTTTAAAGGGAAAAAATAATTCTGTACGTTGAAGAAAAAACCATTGGTTAAAGGTCATATTCAGAATTTACGCAACTCAGGTTCAGAGAACAAGTGGCCCGTATCCATAAAGATAAACCAACTGCTCACATTTCTATAGCCCTTTACTATTGACAAAGCACCTTTGTGGTGACAGCTTTGCATGGTAGGTAATAGAATAGTTGTCTCCATCAGACACTTACTAGTTGTGTGACCCTGAGAAAGTCACTTAACTTCTGTTTGACTCAGTTTCCTCATCCATAAAATAGGGATGATAACATCACCCACCTCCCAAGATGACTGTGAGGATAAAATGGGATAATGATTGTAAAGCACTTAGCATATTGCCTGGAACGTAGTGAGTGCCATGTGAATGTTAGCCATCATCATCATCATCATCATCATTATTATATCCCAGATGAGGAATCTAAGGCTGAGAGAGACTAAATGCTTAGTAGAGCCAAGTCTAGAACCCAGATCTCCCAAGTTTTAGGCCATTGCATTTTCTGTTACACCCAGCTGATCATGATTATCCACTGATTTCCAGCAAAGACTATGTATGTGAGCAGAGAGATGCCAAACAGTCTTGAGAAGCATCTGTATCCTAGAGGTAGCTAAAGGTAAAGAGTGTAAAGGCCAGAGAACCAGCCCTAGCCGGCAAGCCTTGGCCCTGAGGGCTGTGAGTACTTTGAACACCTCACTTGAGACAGGGGTAAGGGGAGTCTTATGTGTTTAAAAAAAACTTGTCCCATTGTTATCACCCTGAATTCCCAGCAGTACTTATCAACCAGACCCAGCAAAGAGACTGCACTTGGTACATGCCAGCTTTTTTCCACCATGTGTTCTAAACCATTAAAAGAAGAGCAGGATAAATAGTGATTTTCCCCCCTATCATCCCTTGGGAAGGCATTTTCCCATATAGCCTAAATGGCTATCTGGGCACATTGTCACTTAGTTGCATCATGGGCAAATCAAACAGTGTCTCAAACTTTAGAGTCACAAAGGCTGTGTTTATCTTGCACTTTTCTAGACTGACAGTATATAGGCGGCCTCTCCGTCACTGTCCACAGCAGGGGCTGAGTTCACCCAGGAGCTCCCAGAGAGACCGTTATCACAGTGCCCCTCCACCAGCTTCACTCCCTAGCACACAGTCTGACAGGCATGTTTGCTCTGTAACCAGAGAGGCCCAACAATAATTGTAAAAATAATTTACCCTAGATAAATAATTTGACACTCGGTACCTTGTGGAAATTCTGGTTACACATCAGAACAAACACTGTGGTTTTTTACTGGCTGCCTGTTTGTTTGCTGATGCTGAAACAGCTGTTTCCCGGTGGCAAACTCTTGGTTTTACCCCCTGAGTTTTCTTTGGGTTTAGTACATCTGCAGATGCCACTGGAGAATGATCCTCTAGGGGTGTAATGGGAATGAGAGGGAGAGCAAAACAATAAATTGAGAGCTCCACAGTGGATGGGCAACAACATTTAGTTTTTTAAGATGTTGTTTTCTCATGATGAGTCTAATAGAACAATGAAGTGCTGCCTTCCATGTTCCCTGCTACTCACATCTGGTGAGGTTCTGCTCCTGGAATTATTCAATACTAAAGAATACAGCAGAGTAGTTATTGGACCACAGGTTCTTAAAGCCTTCCACCTGTAGTCAAGTCAGTTAGTTTCCATCATTTCATTCATTTTAAGGAAATAAATTCCAAATTATAAAGTTTTAAAAAATCCTATCACTTACCTACCGCTTTCCTCAGCATTTCCAAAGTTTTTGTTTCACCTCACTAAAAGATGTGAGAGAAGCCACAGTATATTTCTATTTAACCTTGGAATTCACTATTTGATTCATTTACTTTCTAGTTCTGTTTAACTCAGAGTGATATTAAAATAAGATTGCAGTCCCCAAATAAGAGTCTTTCTACCTTGTTTCTGCAAGGTTCCTATCTTATGCATCCTCAACCCTGGATCACTACCCATCTTCCCTCTCTATTCCTACTCCCAAGCCACTGAACATTGCTAGAAGTCACAAAATCGTGTCAATTGGGCCCACTCCAATTGTTATCTAACAAAATGTTATCTGCCTTCAGCTGGGCTGTTATGGCTGCACCACAATGCTTTCATTCGCTTCTGACCGACCCTCAGTCACTTTTCCCATAGTCTGTTCCAAACCTTCTCCTGCCTCCTCAAGCTCTCAAATCCAACCCTACTCACTTCACAACCAATGGCCTGGCTTCCTACTTTACTGAGATCATGGCCATCCATCCTGGGCTCTTTCTACCCGCTTCCTCCATATCTCAAAATCTCTCTGTCTTCATCTATTCCCTTCAGCTTTGTTCCAGTCCCAGAGGCGGAGATGGCCCTTCTCTTTGCAAAAGCTAATCTCTTTAGTTGTTACTTTGATTCTGTCCCTCCCCTGTCTTGCAGGAGCTTTCCCCATCAATCATTCACTCTCTCTTTTATCTTCATTCTTTCCCTATCTAGAGTTTCCTTTTCTACTGCCTAAAAATATATTCATCTCTCTTATCCTTGAAAAGCTTCCCTTGACACTGCCATCCACTTAAGGTATCAGCCTATATTTCTTCTCTTTTTCACAGAATCACAGAATTTCAGAGTAGAAAGGGACCTTACCGGCCATCTACTCTAACCCAAAGCCAAAAAAAGAATCCCCACTACAACTTATCTAGCAAATGGTCATCCAGCCTTTGCTTGAAGACCTCCACTGAGTAGGAATACACTCCCAGGAGGGAGCCCATTCTATTTTTGGACAGTTCTAATTATTAAAAAGTTTTCCCCTGTCGTCAAACCTAAATTTGTTTTTTTGCAATTTTCAACTATTTCTCCTAGTTTGGTCCTCTAGGGCCAAACAGAATAAATCTAATCCCTCTTCTACTTCATGGCCTTTCAAATGCTCAAAGACAGCTACATTGTGTCCCAAAAGTCTTCCCTTTTTTAGGCTAAATATTCTCAGTTCCTTCAACTTTTGCCATTTAACTCCTAGAAACTCCTTCTATTCACTATCAAATTCCCCCTCAATTCCTTATAATTTGGCTTATGAAACTGTCCTCACAAAAGTCACTAACGATTTCTTATTGTACAATTAAAAAACCTTTTCTCATTTCTCATTCTCCTTGACCTCTCTGCACTTTCAACAGTTAGCACTGTTAACCATCGTTTCTTCTTGAGTACTCTCATCTCCCTTTTTGCTCTCTCCTGGGTCTCCTTCTACCTAGCTGACCACTCCTTGTTTTTCTTCAATGATTCATCATTTTCTTCCTAACCTCTAAGCATAGGTGTCTCCCAAGGTTCTGACCTGGGCCCCCTTCTCTTCTTCCTTTATATTCTATACTCTTCCTCTTTATACTTCCTCTATACTCTTTTACTTGGTGATCTCATCTACCCTTAAGTGTTCGACTGTCATGTGAATGACTCCCAAATTTATATATTCATTCTTAATCACTCCCCTGAACTCTAATCTCACATCTCCAGCCTGTTGGATATCTCAGCTTAAATTACCTAGAGTGACTACACGTTCAACCTGTTAAAAGAACTCAGCTTCTGTTCTAAACCCAGCTTTCCTCCTAAGTTCACAATTTCTGTTGAAAGGACCATCATTCTCTAAGGTATCAAAGTTCGAGGCCTCAGAGTTTTCAGAGGACTCTTCACTCTCACTCGTCCCACACATACCTTCTGATTATGTGTTCACAGTATTTCTCGTGTGATGGAGCCTGCCCCTATTTGTTGCTGTTGTTGTTCAGTTGTTTCAGTTGTGCCTAAAATGAGGTTTGCTTGGCAAAGATATTGGAGTGCTTTGCCATTTTCTTCTCCAGTTCATTTTACAGATAAGGACCTGAGGTAAACAGGGTTAAGTGACTTGTCCAGGGTCACAGAGCTAGAATGTGTCTAAGGTCGGATTCGAATTCAAGAAGTTGAGTCTTCCTGACTCCAAACCCAATACCCTATCCACTGTACCATCTAGCTGCCTGAGATTTACACCTTGGTAATTTAAACTTAAAAGTGTGTCATGTATACTTTTTTTTGGAGAGCTAGTCATTTACCATTTACCAGTCATTTACCATAGAACATTTACCAGTTCCATTCCTTTTTCCACTCTCACTGCCACCAGCCCTGTTCAGTCCTTCCTCACCACTCATCTGGACTATTTTAATAGTTTCTCAATTGGTCTCCTTGCCTGTGGGTTCCACCATCTCTAATCCATCCTTCACAAGTTCCCAAAATAAAGACATGAGTTTGACAGCATCACTCCTTTGCCTTGAAGAAATAATTTCCTCAGTCTAGCATATGAAGACTTCTACAATCTGTCTCCAAGCTAACATTCCAACTTTATTTCACATTGTTCTCCTTCATGCACCCTATGTTCCAGACAGATTGGACTATTGTCTGCTCCTGAAAGACAGCATCACATCTCCTGTTTTCACAAATTCACATAGGCCATCCGCTTTGTTTAGAAACATGCTCCCTCCTCATATCTGCCTTTTAGAACCTTTTCTTTCCTTTCATGCTAAACTTTGGTATTTTTGTTCTCCCTAAAGCCTTTCCCCATGGTCTCTTCTAACTAAACAACACCCATCCTATCTCCCCCAGGAAAAATATGAGTTCCTGAAGGATAGAGATTCTATCCTGTGTTATCTTTGTATAGAGCAAAGTCCTTTGTACATTGTAAACATATAATACATGTTTGATGAATTAATGCTAATAACTGAATGGCTAAATGTTGTCCTCAGTCTACTTTTCTTTAACATCATATCCCTTGATCAAGCTTTGAACATGGCCCTAGATGACCTACTCCCAGCTTTTAGGATGACTTGAAGAAGGGCAAAGCTTTTGACTTTCCCCCTCAGAAAGAGCTAGCCTTAAAATGGACAAAATGCATAATCAATTTCATGCTGTGAACTGAGGGGCTATAGGAAGCATCTCCCACCTAAAAATCTCTCCCCGAATCAGTTTCCCCAACCCCTCAAGTTCCATTATTATTGTTGTTGTTGTTATTATTATTATTATTATACATTTACCAAGCTTAAATAATGCCTGCTCTATGCTCTTTCAAATCAGCAAATACCTTTTGTTGGAGTGACATACCCAGTTTATCAGAACACTTTCTTCCATGACAAAAGAGTTTTTAGAGCAGGAGTTCTTAATTTTTTTGTGTGTCATGGATCCCTTTGGAAGTCTGGTAAAACCTCAAAATAATGTTTAAAATGCAAAAAAAATAAAATATCTAGGGTTATAAATGAAACCAATTACATTAAAAGAGCTATCAAAATTTAAAAAATCAAATTCCTGAACCCCAGGTTAAGACCCCCTGGTTGGGGGGGGGGGGTAATAGCTACAGAAAAAGCACTCTAGAGAGGGGGTATTGGTAATGAAATGGGAGATGGGAAACATAGGTAGGTTAATTTCACCTTGTGAGCAGTGGAATGGTAACCACTGGTGAAAATACAAAATTTAATCAGACTTCTGACCAGGAAACTGACAATAAGTCAACTTAACAAGCATTTATTAAATGAGTATAATGTGTCAGGCATTGTGGTAAATGCAGGGGAAAGAAAGGCAAAAACATGGTCCCTGCCCTCCAGAAGCTCATATTGTAATGAGAGAGAACTACGTAAATAAATAGACATGTAAAAGACATATACAAAATAGATGGAAAATAATCTCAGAGGGGCAGCTGGGTGAGGCAGTGGATAGAGCACTGGTCCTGGAGTCAGGAGGACCTGAGTTCAAATCCTCAGAAACTTACTAGCAATGCGACCCTGGGAAAGCCACTTAACTTTGCCTCAGTTACCTCATCTGCAAAATTAGCTGGAGAAGGAAATGGCAAACCACTCTAGTATCTTTACCAAGAAAACCCTAAATGGGCTTTGCAAAGGGTCAAACACAACTGAAATGACTGAACAACAGCAGCAAAAATATCTCAAAGGGAAAAGTACTAGCAACTAGGAGACAAGGAAAGTTCTCTTGCAGAAGATGATGTTTGAACTAAGTCTTAAAGGGAGCTAGCTAAGAAGTGGATGTGAAGTGAGAAAGCATTCCAACTTTGAGAAACAGTGAGTTTAAAGAATACAGGAATAGAGGGATGGAGTGTTATGCACAAGAAACCGCAAGCAGCTTAGTATAGTTCTATCATTGCTTTTCTACCTAGAAAGGTAGAAAGGGGCCAAATTCTGAAGGGATTTAAATGCCAAACATAGGATTTTATATTTGATCCTGAAAGTGGTAGGGAACCCCTGGAGTTTACTGATTGGAAAGAGAGGTGACAAGGTCAGACATACGCTTTAGGAATATCATTTTGTCAGACTTGAGGTAGTGAGGCCAATTAAGAGGGTTTAGCAATAGTCCATCCAAGAGATGGTGAGGGCCATTATTAGGGTAGTGTCTGTGAGTAGAGAATATATATATGAAAGAGATTTTCCCCTACATTTATCACATCTGACATATAGCACTCATTTAATAATAGATACAAGATTTGGTAAATTATTATATATGTCATGTTAGTGAGAATTAAGAATTAAGAATAAAACCCAGGCTGTGAATTTAGGTCACTGGGATAATGGTGATGGATAGTAATAAAGAAGTCTGGAAGAAGAAAGAATTTAGCGGAAATATGAGTTTTATTTTGAATTGCTCAGTTTGAGGTTCTTATGGGATATCTATTTGAGATGTCCAAAAGGCAGTTAATTGGTGATACAAGACTTCAGCTGAGAAAAGAGGCTAAGGATACATAGATCTGGGGATCATCTGTATGCCAATGATAATTGAACCCATGGAAGCTGATAAGATTCCTAAGTGAGATGATATAGAATGAAAAGATAAGAGTGCCCAGAATAGAGTCTATGGGGACATTAGATCTGAAAAATTGAATGAAAAGGAACAGTAAAACAGAGGAGGAAACCCAAAAGTCACAAAAGTCCAAAGAAAGAGTATCCAAGAGGAGAAAGTGATCACCCATCTCAAATACTACAGAGAGGTCAAGAGGAATGAGGACTGAGAACATACTCAGACTTGGCAATTAAGAAATCTTTGGTAACTTTGAAGACAGTAGTGTCAGTTAAATGATGAAGTCAGAATTCATGTTCCTCAGAATTTAGAAAATAGAAAGAAGAGAGGAAGTGGAAACACCAAGTGTCGATTTTATCAAGGATTTTAGTTGTAAAGGGGAAGAAAACTACAGAAGAATCACTAATGGGGAAGGTAAGATCAAGTAGGGATTAAAAAATACAGTTCAGAAGTACCATTAGATTGAGAGAGACTGAAGGTAAGAGAGTGAGACTGATAGTGGAGAAAATCTTTTGTAAAATATGGGAGGGGATGGGACCAAGAGCACTGGTAGAATGGTTGACCTCAGCAATGAAAAGGCCCACATCTTCTTCTGAGAATGGAGTAAGCATAAGATAGTGAGGGAAGAAATCTGAATGGTGGGAAATGAAGACTTCAGTTTTTTCCAATGAAATATGAAGTGAAATCCTCCACTCAGATGGTAGAGATAGGGATTTAAAACAATAACTGTGGAAGAGGAGGACAGCAAATCGATTGAGTAGATTAGGATGATTGCCTTGCTGCAGTGAGAATCCAGTTAAGAATAGATAACATAAAATTTTAGTGGTCCCAATGGCAGAGTTTTGTGATTTAATCTAGCTCCTTTCAGGAACAGGTGAATAGAAACAAAATAGGCATATGGTAGGAATGATCCAAGGTTGGACTCTGACAGAGCGTGATCAGTGACAGAATGACATGGCAAGGGTTTGAAAAGTGAAGGATGTATAGAGTTGAGTTGGTTCACCAAGGAATAAATTTAGAGAATGGAGGAGAGTGTATCCAGTGCAAAGGGGAAAATTAGCTTGGGGAAAATTGAAGGGTAGAGGAAATAAAGGTCATGGTGAGGACAATAAGACACTGAAGGGCCAATGAATGAAAAAGCATTTATTAGCAGCTTACTATTTGCCAGGTACCTATGCCAAGCATAGGTGTGATACAAAAATAAGCAAGCAAGACAAGCCCTGACCTTAAGGAGCCTACATGCCAATGCAGCAAAGACAAATTATAAAAAAGGGAAGCAAGAATGGATGGATAGGGTACATGCTCAGTGATGTGTTTTAGAAATGATTGGGGGTAGGGGTGCAGCTAGGTGGCACAGTGAGTAGAGCACCAGCCCTGGAGTCAGGAGGACCTGAGTTCAAATCCAGCCTCAGATACTTAACACACTTACTAGCTGTGTGACCTTGGGCAAGTCACTTAACCCCAATTGCCCTGCCTTCCTCCCTCAAAAAAAAAAAAAAAGAAAGAAAGAATTGGGAAAAGATGTGGCAGCCTTGTTCTGGACAAGATGAGGCAAGAACTCATCTATCAGGGCCTAAGGTCCCAAAAATAGAGTTCAGTTATGGGAGGAAGGGTTGAGAAGGATGGCTGGAAAGCAGGCAGCATGGTTTGAAAATGGCCAAGAAGTGACATAGAGACTTGTCCCCAGGCAAGAGAAGGCATAGTAAAATTGAGATGCTGTCCAAACGTGGTGTGAGAGCTGTCTTCAAATATTTAAAGGATTGTCACATGGAAGGGGGATTGGATTTGTTTTACTTGGCCTTTGAGGAAAAGACTACTAACAATGGGTGGCATTTTCAGAGAGCTCAGTTTCCCCTCAGTGTAAGGAGAGACTTCCTCATAATTAGAGCCGTCCAACAGTAGAATCAACCACCTTATAGGAGGAAGGGGTATATAGTGAGTTGCCCATCACTAAATGTAAGAAGCTGAAGTGAGAAAGGTGTGCATTCAAGGCAAGGGTTCCTGTCATATCAACCTCTTATTTCAAAAGTATGGAAACAAATTAAATTCTGAGTTCAGGAGATAACAAATAGATTAGTTTGTTTCAAATGTAGATTATATGAAGGGAAATGATATGAAATGAACCTATAAATGTAGGTTGAAGCTGAATTTTGAAAGACTTTAAATGCCAAGCAAAGGAATTTGTATTTTATCTAGGTCATATGGAGGCATTGATGGTTCTCGAGTAGGGGGCAGTACTACAGTCACACCTCTCTTCTTGCATGATTGCTTTTGGTATCTGTATAAAGGATGAATTCAAATAGGCAGAGGCTGGAAGCTGAAAGGCTAATTAGGAGGCTCTTGTAATAGTTCTGGTATGAAAGACGGGAGGGCTATGAACTAAGGCCACATGTGGAAAGGGGAGGGCAGACATGAGACACATTGTTTAGGTAGACTTGACAAGATTTTGCCACTGTTTTGCTATAAGGGGTAAGGTAAGAAGAAAAGCTAAGGATGACTTAGAGGCTGTGACTTTATTTGCCTAGAAGGAGGGTGGTATGCTTAATAGGAATAAGGAAGTATGGAAGAGGGGTTGAGTTGTTTTATTATTATTATTATTATGTATTATTATTACCAATTAGCTAATGTTTATATAGTGCTTTAAGGCCTACAATGTTTTTACATACGTTATCTCATTTGATCTTCACAATAGCCCTGTGAGATAGATGTTGCTATTTATTCCCATTTCACAGATGAGAAAATGGGCTGAGAAAGGTTAAATTACTTTTCAATGGCAACATGCCTAATAGATTCCTGAGAAATGATTTTAACTCAGGTCTTCCTGACTCCAAGTCCAGTACTCTATCTGCTATGCCATCAATTCAAACATTTATTACATGCTTGTAACATGAAAGTCACTACACTAGGTGCTGGAGACACAAAGACAACAATGAAACATCTCTGTCTTTAAGGGTCTCATATTCTACTGAGGGGAAACATATGACCAGCTATGCAAACACAAAATCTATGTAAAATAATTAGGCCTTGTGTATATGTTAACATCAGCAGTGTGCTCATGCCAGTCATAAAACTATGGTATCTTCATAATGATAATGGTAATAATCACTAACATTTATATAGCGCCTACTGTGTGCCAGGCACTGTGCTAAACAATTTACAAATATCGGCTAATTTGAGTTAATACATTATTGCCTTGTGCTTTAGTGGTTAATAGGAATAGGTCTAATAGAAATTTGGTAAATGTCTGGCCTAGTTTGGACCCCGAGTTCAGAGAACTTTAAAATGAATGCTGCCATTTGTTTGATCCTGGTTATTTCTGGCAGGTTTATCTGTGATTCCTGAAGTCAACAAGTATTTTTTTTTTTGTTCAGTCAATTAGTCATGTTCCCATGAACCATACTGTCCATGAGATTTTCTTGGCAAGGATACTAGAATGGTTTGCCATTTTCTACTCTAGTGGATTAAGTCAAACAGGGTTAATCAACTTTCCCAGGGTCACACAGCTAGTAAGTGTCTAAGGTCAGATATGAACTCTTGTTTTCTTGACCCCAGGCCCAGTGCTCTATCCACTGAGCCACCTAACTGTTCAACAAGTATTGATGGAACCCTGACTGTGAGTAGGAAAAGAGTCTGACACATAATCCCTAGCCTCAAGGGGCTTTCAGTCTATATAAGATAGTAGAATGTCAGAGCTAGAAAGGACATTAGAGATCAATTAGTCCAAGCAGTGAGTCCATGGCAGAATCCGTGATCCTCTGAACCTATCACTTTCAAAGGCACTGCAGCTACATCTCAGGTTGGCGACAGAAGATATACCCATATGAAATAATGTAAGACAGGCTAGCTATGGAATGTCAAGGTTCTCTTATCTGGGGTGGGGAACCTGAAGTCTTGAGGCCACATGTGGCCCCCTAGGTTTTAAGGTGTGATGTTTGGATTCAGTCAAAGGGTCACACTTGAGGACCTAGGGGGCCACATGTGGCCTTGAGGCCACAGGTTCCCCACCCCTGTATAGTAAGAAAGCCTTCCTAACATTTAGAATTGATCCTGGAAATATATATAGTTCTCTGGGTCTAAAGGCATAAAATGGTCAGTCCGCTCCAATTACATGTGGCCACATTGACATGGCAGCGTGGGAAAGTAGACTCCAAGAAAGGGAGAAACAAGACTTTCTCTGAGGTGGTGGCCCAGTCCTGGTAGCATGGCGCCAACGAAAGACTTCAAAGCAGAGTGGAAGAACAATGCTGCTCTCCTGTTCCCCACACCTTCCTACATACATAGTCAGTGCCCTAGGGTAAAGCCTCATTTGCCTATGTTATTTATAATGCTGTGTGCCATTCTAATCCGTATTATCCCATATATGCTCCATAGAAGATCCATTCCATATACTGGAAGCTTTCCTTGTCTGGGCCTTTTTTTTTTTTTTATATTTTATTGGCAGCAGTACAATATAATAATAATAAAAACGACTAATAATTGTTGACATTTATATAGTGCTTTACCATTTACAAAGCATTCTACCTCACAACAACCCTTATATTCAAAGAAATTAGCCTGGTTGAGAGCTGGTTATTGAGGCCACTTGGGGGCTTTCCTATAAGATGAGCGTTCTGAACCCCAAACAGAGACTTGCCTATAGTAAGGCCTGTCTCCATAAATGTGCCTGACATTGAAGGCAGAAAAAGGAAAAGCAAAGGTATTAAAATGATGATGATTTTGAAGTTATCTTACCTGGATCCCATTAATCTGGATGTAAATATGGCTACAAAGCTCTCTGTCCATTGACTCGTTATGACTCTGCCTAATTGGATGGATCTCTTAGGAAGATAAAGATAATTGGACTGCACTTCATAAAAATACATTGAAAGGAGACCGGTTTTGCAACAGTTTAGTTTAAGCTGTTGCTGGCACAAGGGTGAAGAATACTGGGGATCAAACAAAGCCACACAGATGTCATTGACTAGGAAGGAGAAGAAAAATGATTGGATTTGAATTTTTCAATTTTAAAGAACCAAAGATTCAAAGCCATATTGAAAAGGCCAGAGTAAAAGGAAATGGTTCAAATCAAACAGGTGCTCTGAAGTGGCAAAAGTCAGGCCGAGGTAAAAGGATTGCTATAGAATGTGTTTCATGTGGGGGAGTGGGGGACTGGGGGAGGCAGAAGGTAAAGGAAGGTGAGGAGATGGAGGGGGAAATCAGATGTTGTTTGGAATCAGGAATATGAGGATTAGTGAGAAAAGGCAGAGAAGGTAAACCAGATCTATGGGAAGCTAGTAAAATCGTAAGTCTGAGAGGTAGGGAAGCAGGTTAGTTATAGTAGAAAGAGCCCATCTCAGTTCTGCTGTTTCCTTAAGATGGCATACCTCCACTTTTGAGTCCATGTTAGAAGGGCCCCTAAGAGTCACCTTATTCGACCCATATCAAGAGGAATCTCCTGTGGAACTTCACTGAAAAGTGTTCACTCAGCTTCTGCTTCAAGCTTCTCTCCAGGGTGGGACAAACCAGAATCCCCTCAGGTGGTCCATTCCACTTGGGGACAGCTGTAATTATTAGGAAGTTTTCCTAATTCAAGGGAAAATTAAAGAACCATGAGAGAGTAGGGATGAAAGAGGGGCAATCTGCTAGGGAAGATGGGATGGAATGGAATCAAGAGTACACATGGAGGAATTTGCCTTGGCAAGAAGGGCTACCTCTTTATGTATGAGAGAAAGGAGCAGAGAGTGGGAGAGGACTTGCCTAGGCACACTGATTTACTACAGAATCATGCATTTGGAGAGACATTTGTTGTCAATTGCAGGAATTAAAATGATGGGGGAACTTAATTATTTTCACTTAAAGAAAAATCCTATTAAATCAGTGGAATAGCATTTATCTTAATTGTACCCTTTACTGGGGGCCAAATCAAATAAAAGTTCCAGTTTGGCTGGAATGTAGCATGCTACCTAAATCCCCAACTACCAAAGTATGAAAATGTCTCTGTCCCTAAGTATCTATGTACCTAAGTACTAATTAACTGATTACCTAAGTACCTATATACCTAAGTATTTACTGTGTACCTTAATACCTAATTACCTAGATAACTTAAAGCCTAAGTTCTAAAGTCACTAGGTACTTAAGTGTCTAAGTACAGAAGTCCCTGAATACCTAATTATCTAAGTACCTAAGTGCACGTGTTCCTAAGTATCTATGTACTTAAGTACCTAATTACTTATATACCTAAGTAACTAAATACTCAAGTACCTAGTTACCTATGTTCCTAACTACCAATAAACCTGAGTACCAAATTAACTAATTACCTAAGTACCTAACAACAACTAAGGGCCTGAGTACTTAAATTTGTAAGTTCCCAAGTGCTTAAGTACTGAATTGCCCATGTATCTAAGAGCCTAATTACTAAAATACTTGTATACTAAAGTGTCTATATTCAATGTAGTTCAAACTAAACCAGTTTAATCAAGTTCAAATCAGTTCATGCTGATTCAGACTGGTTCAGACTGGTTCAAACTGGTTCAATAAGGTTCAAACCATTTCATTGTACTCCAAAGGTACCTAAATAGGTACTGAGTATCTAAGTACCTAACTATCAAAGTATTGAAGTACCTAAGTACTTAATTACCTAAACCTAAGAACCTAGTTATTTAAATGCCTAAGTACTTAATTGATTATCTAAGTCCGTAATGACCAAAGTTCTTACATACTTTATTGCCAAGTACTTAAATGGCTATACCTAGGCACCTAAATATTTAATTACATAAGTACCTAATTAACTGATTACCTAAGACCACAATTACCTAAGTGCTTAGGTACTTAATTAACCATCTAAGTCTGTAAGTATACTTAATTACATAATTATCTAATGCCTGATTACCTGTGGACTTAATTACTAAGATTCTTTTATACTTAAGTGCCTATTGAATTATTATTATTGAATTATTGAATAATTCAGTTCAAACCAAATAGTTTTAATCTGATTCAATCCAATTCTAACAAGTTCAAACTAATTCTATTCAATTCAAACCATTTTTATGTGGTTCAGACTGGTTTTATCCAGTTTAGTCCTATTCAAATTAATTCAATCCAGTATAAACAGATTTGGTCAGTTTCAAGTTTATGTAATCCAGTTCAAATGTACCTAAATTGGTACTAGGTACCTAAATACCTAACTACCTAAAATCAAGGCTGTCCAAAAGGTGGCCCTCAACCCTATGTGACCCGAAGTGCTATTTATGCCGCCCCACCTACAAGCATAGAAATTTACATAAATGCTTTAGTAAAGGAAGCTGAGCTACTGGCAGAGCTCTCACTAAAATGTCAAATCAAAATACATTGTCTATTGTTTCAATAAAAACCTAAGGTTGGACAGTCCTGACCTAAATACCTCTAAGTATCAAAGGAACCCAAAGAATGCCTAAGTATTTAATTACCTAATTATCCAAGTGTCTATGTACCTAATCACCTATATACCCAAGTACCTATTTACCTAATTACCTAATGACCTAAGTGCTAAATCCCCAAGTACCTAAATACCTGGCTACCTAATTAACTGATTATCTATAAGTACTTATGTACCTAAGTGCTTAAGTACCTTTGTAGCTATTTATAAGTTAAGCCTAAGTATTTACATAAATACCTTTATGTAGATATCCTTAAGTCCCTAAGAACTTAAGTACATTTGTGCCTAAGTACCTAAGTACTCCTAGTTGAGCCTGCTGAGGCCAAGTAAAAGAAGACTAATCCCTCTTCCATGTGACAGACTTCAGATGCTTAAAGCCAACTCTGTTTTCCACCCAAGTCTTCTCTTTTTCAAGCCAAACATCCCTAAAAGTTTGACGTATTGGTCTATCATTCTCTTATCATTCTGATCACCCTCCTCTGGACACACTCTCTGAATATAGAAATGAAAGTGAGAAATCCTTAGGTTTTGATCCTCTCTAGGCTTCTGATTTGCTTTTCAATCCTAGATAATCCATATTCAAACAACATTTAGTGGGAGAAAAGAAGAGGAAGGGAATGGTCCACTATGTACCAGGCACTATGCTAAGTGCTTTTTAATTTCCATTTTTACAAACTATCTCATTTACAATTATTAGGAACCTAGTCTTTGCAAAAGACTATGATGGGTAAACTAAACTAAAAATCCCTCATGGAGTTCACAATGAGAAGGTGATATATGACACTCTCAACTGAAAGAAAATGAGAAACAGCATGGTACAGTAGAGAGCACCAAATTAGGAACTGGAGGACTTGGTTTCAAATCCCACTTCTGTGACTTGTTACCTGGTGACCTTAGGTGAGCCTTGTGACTTTTCTTGGCCTCAGTTTCCTCATATGTAAAAGGAAAGAATTGGACTTGATGACCTCTAAGATCCCTTCAAGCTCAGTCTATGGTGCTGTAATTGTCAATGTCCTTCCTAAATTGTTGTATTCCAAAATGAACACAGTACTCTAATGTGCCCTAAACAGCAGAGTATTATCACATCCTTTATTTTAGATGTTGGGTGCCTGTTAATGGAGACTAATTTTTTGGCTGCCAGGCCAACACTGGTGACTCACACTGACCTTTCAGTCCACTAAAACACCCACGTCCCTTTCATATGAGCTGTTGTTTGGCCATGTCTCCCCACTTCTAAACTTGTCCAGTGGATTTTTTTAACCAAAGGGTAGGACTTTACATTTATTCTGATGTAATTGTATTTTATTAGTTTCAAATGGGCATTTCAGCCTGCCAAGATTTGGGGGGAACCTGATTCTCTCACCCAATGTATGAGCTATTCCTCTCAGGTTCATGTTGCCTGCCAATTTGATTCAAATGCATCAAGTTCCAAATCCAACTATCTATGCATCTCTCTGCATCCTGTCTGTAAGGATGCTATGAGAAGATTTTTCAGACAATTTGTTGAAATGTAGCTACATTATTTCCACGGCATCCCTCAGATCTATCAGAATATTAGCCCTACCAAGAAAGGAAATGAGGCTAGCCTGGCATTTGTTCTTAATGAATCCATGCTGGCTCATGGTGATTACCATTTCCCTTTCTAAGAGCTCACAAGCCTTTCATTTAATAATCCGTCCTAGAATTTTGGCAGGAATTCACATCAAGAGCCATGGACTGTGCTCTGAAAAATCCACCTTTTCCCTTTTGGAAAATCAGAACATTTGTTCATCTTCAGTTTTATAATGCCTCTTTTCTCCAGGATTTTTTTTCTTTAAAGATAATGCAGAGTGCCTCAGTAATCATCACATAAGCCAATTCATTCAGTATACAAGAATATCATGCTGATTCACAACTGGTAACTTGAACCATTGAGGGCAATAAGATACTTCCTACTTTCTCATTTTTCTTGGATTCCAATTCTCCATTAACCATTTTGTTCTGTTTTTTCCAGTCTCAAAATAATTTTCCTTGGTAGAGAAACAGAAACAAAATAGTAATTGACTAGCTCCACATTCTCCATGTCATCTTTTACCATTATCCCATATTCCCCAAGTAATAGTCCTCTTACCATCAACATTCTTTTAAAAGTCCTCTTTGTTGATCTTAGTATGTAGGGTAAGATTTAGTTTATGCTGGTCTTTGGTCTTTCTAACATTGTTCTTGAGGGACCACACCACTCTTTTTTATTCATCATTAGTTACATTGCCTCACATCTATCTTCAGTATGTCTTTTTTAAATCTGAATTTGTCATGTGCTTTTAAGGATCTGGAAAATAACTAAAGCAAACCAACATGTCCAGTTTGAGGGGGGGCAGGGAGGGAGGAGAGAGAGAGAAGAAAGAGAGAGAGAGAGAGTCCTTTTCCTGATCCCATGGAGTTTCTCTGCAGCAAGATCAAACCCAGCCTGCCTGTCAGAAGGCGACTGCTGCTCTCACTGCATAGTCTGCATGGGGGAACTCCCAATCCAAGGACACATTGATTTCTCTGGTAGAGAAACTCCACCTCAGCTACACAGCAAACCTTTGCCAGTTCTGCAGCATAGTCAATACCAGTCTCTGAAGAATGCTTCTGCTAAATATTTTATGGGTAAGGACTTAAGGCATATGAAAACAGAGACAAAGGAGAGAAGAGAAAAGTCAGATTCTGTACCCTGCTAGCAAGCCAGTTAGTGTCCAGACATCTCAAATGTCATCTGGACTTATTTGAGATAATAAGCATTGCAGCTGCACAACTCTCACAGAGAGACAAGACTGACTTGTTGATCTTTCCTCAAGAAAAAGGCATTTCTGGGGGCATTTGTGTTGGCAAGGAAAGAGCCAGAAAGCTGCTTCTAAAGAAAGAGTTCCTTTGTTTGTTTGTTTGTTTTAGGAAAGAAAAGAGTGGGAGAATTTTTTTTTCAAAATGACTGCAGCGCTCTATGTCCTCTAAAAATGGAAATGGCCTACCCTTCTTATTACCACTATTTGGTTTCTCAAGCACAAGAACATTCTAGTCCCTATTAGCTGAATGAGAGAGGAGTGGGTGTCAGAACCTTGGAGAGTGGCTAATTTTATTTATGAATGAAATGTTAGGATGTTCAGGAACAGTGGGAAGGCAAAGGGAGGCTCTTTCCCTTTATGAATTTGGACATCTTCCTGACTCCTCCCAGTTCTTTGGATATCACACACTGGGGAAATGCCATGCCTGCAGACAACTAACTGAAAGAAAGGTGTCAGGCCACATCTGGAGTATTGGGTTAAGTTCTGGATGCCACATTTTAGGAGAGATGTTGTCAAGCTGGAGTGTGTCCCTAAGAGGATAACCAGAATGGAAGGCATTTAGACCATACTGTATGAGAATCACCTGAAGAAAATGGGAATGATTGGCCTGGAGGAGAGAAAAGTTGAAGAGGGGAGGGTGGACAATCAATCTTCAATGCTTGCAAGGCTGTCCTGTTGAAGAAGGGTTACCCTCGTTTTATTTAACCCCAAAGGGAAGCTCTAGGAACAATGGGCAGAAGTTAAAGAGAAGCAGATTTCAGTTACCTATAAAACACAGATTTCAAACAAGTAGATCTATACAAACTGTAAAGTGGGTTGTCAAGAGGAGATAATGCTTTCTTCATCAATAGAGTTCTTCAAGCAAGGGTCACTTATTACAGATAATATAAAGGAGATTCCTATTATGGTACAGGTTGGATTAGATGACATCTGGGGTCATTTTCAACTCCTGTTATGCTTTGATTCTACACTTTAACTGACCATTTAAATAAGAAAATAATTCCGTATTTTTGTGACTTTCTCCACTATTCTTGATGGTATTGAGCATGGTGACAGTCCTGGGATGTGTAGGGAAAAGGGCAAGAGCATCTGTCATTTAGGAGCTGGGGAAGGTGGTACTATTTCAATTGAGTTGCCCTGGCACCTCATTAAAGAGCCAGTGCCTGTCTCCCTCTGCCTAGTGCTCAAGCTCTCCTCCTACGAACACGCCTGTAGTGACATCTGTTGGAGGTTGATCTAGAAGGGTCTTGACGTGCGACAAGTTATACATGAGTGAATCTATATAGATCAGGGATTGTATGTACTGGAAGAGGACACTGAAGGAAGGGAAAAGTGACATCTAACTTGCTTGGCTGCATTGCCTGAATTTCCGTTTTGTATTTTCCCCCACCCAAATTAGCCATCTCAGTGGATCGGCAGTGACTGACATAAAGTTGGTGAGGGCATGTCACAAGATGACATGCACCATCAAAAGTGAGGTGTACTTTCTATCCACTATCAAAGAGCCTTTTCCCTTAAAATAAAAATAGAACACAGTGTACTGTTTCCCTGTTTGAAACAGAATTCTCTTTCCTCTTCTAAAGGTTCCTTCTGGTAGCTTCTCACTGCAGGCCCATGTAGGGGAAATGAAAATATCCAGGCCGAATCTGTGACTATGTCAGTATATCCTCACTTAAAGATAAAATTGGTTAAATTATTCAGTTCTACTGTAAAAATTCTCCCACGTCCACAGAAACATCTCCTGTCAAAGAAGGAGCTGATTAGCTGCAAGCTTCCTCATATACCTTTACTTTTTGTTGATTCTAGTTTATATTTCAAGATTGAATATAGGAATGATGCGAACTTGTTGCCTCTATCCCTGCAAAGGTACCTTTGGCTTTTCTGTTACAAGCCAGAATTACCTTTATTAGAAAATTATTGTTCGTAGGATTGGGGTTTGTGATTGGGAACTCTATTAGCCACCACTCTCTCTCCCCAAAAATTCCTGGGTATTTTAAACCTCCCCTGATCTTAAGAGTAACCTATAGTACCTAAAGATATGGACAGAGGATTTGAAACTCAGTCAGTCATCCCCAATTGATTACTGTTTAGCCTAGAGGAACTAAAAAGATGTTAGTACTGGGAGGATTGAATAGACTAGATCAGGGGTTCTCAAATGATGGGCCAGTGACCCTTGTTGGTCCTTGAGTGTCCTTTCAGCCAGATCAGCAAGCTGATTTGTTATGGAAGGAATTTTTTTAAGGAAATATCTGTTCTGTTGTCTCTGCTGTGGGTTGCCAATTTACATCTGTGCTCCTTAATTCATTGGTACACAAAGCAATATTTAATGTATGACAAATTGATGATAACTCTTTGTTGAAGATGGAGGGGAGTGGTAGAAGGAAGTCCTTTATTACTCCTGGGACAAGACTAAGGTAGCTTCAGGGAGTCTTAGTGATACGAAGAAAAGAAGGCATTGTCATTGTAATGAAAATCCATTAACAGATACACTCATTCAGCATATATTTCCCTCTACTGGCAGGAGACATTGCAGTCCCCCCTCTACCCTTCTGTACCTATGGTCACATAATCACATATCTCCAATGTCTATGTTAATCATACATCAACTTTTTAAGGGATCAAGACAGTGGAGAGAAAAGGAAGAGGTCTAGTAATGTATGGCTTGCCCAGGTTATCACATTCAGTTTGAACTATCTCTGTTCTCTTCTGCAAAACAAGCCTGGTCTTTCTATTTATTCAGGTAAGATTTTTCAGAGTAGCAAATTAGATTGAAGGGAGATTGGAGAACTAGACATATTTTGCTCTCAGACCAAAGATGAACTGAGCTGACTGACCTTCTAGGCCCAGAATCTAATTTTAGAAGTCCTTTGCATCTTTGTTCTGCTTGTACAAAAATACAGACACTGTTAATTGCAGTCAGGGCATTAGGAAGTAAACATTATTGATAAACACTAATAGAGTCAGAGATCAAAATCAAGTGAAAGAGAAAAACTCACATATGGGAGGGAAGGTAACAATTCAGAAACCAGGATCTTGAAGCTCTTGAGACATGTTATTCTTTTGATGCTTTTTAACACAGTTGGAAAAAGAAAAAGTATGAAGCTTATGACAGTTTATTAAATTTTGCCTATATGTGTGTATGTATATGTAAGCCTCTCTTTAAGCAATCCGGGTAAATGAAAATCTAGATGTATTAGGGAATGAGCTTCAGAAAGCTATACTACATAAAGACTGGTTATAGCATTCCTTTAAATAGAGATCACAGCAAGGCAGTAAATTGAGTAAAAACTCTAGACCTAGA
The DNA here is from genome assembly GCA_028646595.1 of Phalanger gymnotis. NCBI lineage: Eukaryota > Metazoa > Chordata > Mammalia > Diprotodontia > Phalangeridae > Phalanger > Phalanger gymnotis. The sequence continues at coordinate 139,484,528 of CM053625.1, read as the reverse complement.
ACCAGGAAGACCTAAGTTCAAATCCCACCTTAGACACTACTAGACATATGACCCTCCTGAAGTCATTTAACCTGTCTGCCTCAGTTTCCTCATATGTAAAATGGAGATAATAAACAACAACTTGCTGGTTTATTGTGAGGATAAAAAATGAGATAATATTTAGAAATTGCTTGGCATACTTTAAAGCACTACATAAATGCCAGCTGTTATCATCATAGATCTCTCTTGATTCATTTTAAATATGATTTTAATGCAATTTAAAGGCAACTCTTCAGAAATATATCACTTATATAGTTCAAGGTTCATCAAGCATCCATCTCAAAAGGGATAACTTAGGAGCACTTAGAAAGTGTCACCATAAGGCAATATGAGTTCATAAAGAGCAAGTAAAGCCAGATTTACCCATTTCCTTTTTTTTGACAGTGTTGCCAAACTGTTACATAAGGGGACTGCCACAGATATAGCATACCTGGATCAAACAAAGCATGTGATACAGCTTCTCATGATGTCATTGTGAAGGAGGCAAAGAGATACAGGCTAAGTGATATGATAGTAAGAGGGTTTTTTTTTCTCATCACTGGACCTTCAAAGAATAATGATTAATGGATTAATGTCAACTTGAAGAGCGGTTCTGTTCAACATTTTTGTCAGTGATTTGGAAGGAAGGATAGAAGATATGAACACCAAATTTATGGGCAGAACAAAAATAGGAAGCCTAGATATGTTATAGTGACAGATTTGGGAAACAAAAACATCTCAGTAGGATAGTATAGTGGATGAATATAAGAAGATGAAATTCAATAGTTCATTTGGGGATTAGGCAAATTAGAATTAGACAAAAGCAGAATAGATATTGCTAGATAGCAACTAATGTGAAAAGAAATCCAGAATGCAATATCATAGCCAAAAGAGCTCACCACATAATTTAGAATCAGGAGAGACCTGTGGTCATCTAAATGGGCCTGTATATACTTCAAAAGGATTCTCTACTATAACATACCCAATAGATGGATATCCAACTTCTGCTTGAAGACTTACAATGAAAGAGAGCTCCCTACCCTACTGAGGCAGCCTTTTATATTTTTTTGGATAGCTATAATGGTTAGGAAAATTTTCCTAACATAAAGCCTTAATTTGTTTCTTTGTTACTTCTACCCACTGCTACTTGGTCTGCCCTCTACTAGCAAACATAACAACTTGAATCTCTCCTGCACATGCCAGCCTTTCAAATACTTAAACTTAACAATCGTCATCTGCTCCTAGTATTCTCTTTTCCAGGCTAAACATCATTCCCTTATTCCTAGGAGTTATGCCTCTCTTAATTTAGCCCCAAAATTATATTACCTTTTATAGCTTCCGTATCACACTGCTGACTCTGAAGAGAAGAGGAAGTGAATAAGCATGTAGATAGCACATACTATGTGCCAGACACTGTGCTGAGTTCTTACCAAACTTTATCTCATTTGATCCTCACTAGAACTTTGCAAGGTAGGTGCTGTAATTATCTCCATTTTACTTTTGCAGAAACTGAGGAAAACAAAAGTTAAGTGACTTGCTTGGTCACAGCTGTTAAGTGTCTGATGTCAAATTTAAACTCAGGTCTTTCTGACTCCAGGCCAAGGTGCTCTATCTACTATGCCACCTCATTACCTCATTGAGATTGTAATTCATTAAGCCCCAAGATCGTTTTCAGACAAACTGAGTCTAGCCATGTCACTTTCATCTTGTAATTATTAAGTTAGTTTCTGGAGTAAAATATAAGACTTTAGATTTTTCCCTCCTGAATGTCATCTTATTTTATCTTAATTTAATCTTAGGCTAAATCAATAGAAATATAGGGTCAATGAGTTCAAATCCGGCCTCAGACACTTTACACATATACTAGCTGTGTGACCTTGGGCAAGTCACTTAACCCCAATTGCCCTGTCCCCCCCCCAAAAAAAAAAGAAATATAGGGTCAAGAATAAGGATAAGAATAGTCCCATTTCACTCTAGCCTGGTCCAACCACATAATACCTAAAAATATTATATTCAGTTCTGAATGCCACATTATAAGAAGAACATAAAAAGAACAACATTCTATATGTAGACAAAGTATTTATTATCTCCATTATGCAGATAAGGAAATGGAGGCTTAGAAAGAAGTTAATTACTTAGTAAGAAGTTAAATGTCAAGAGTCCAGGCAGATAGAGGCAGAAATGAAACAAGCACTCATGTCTCCTAACTCATACTGTGCCGTTCTTTCAACTAAACCACAATGCATCCTTGTCCAAATTTTGCTCCACTCTCTTCCATACAACAATATACTTAATATCACTCCTGCCCAATCCTAAGTAGACCAAGTAAACTTTTGGAGCCACTAAGACAAAACCTATTCATGACCTTATCCTGGTAAAAAAACAAGCCCTGAGCAGCAAATTGCTAATATAGAAATGGCCCTAAGCCCATTTGGAGGTCTTTTCTTCCCCTGAATTCTGTGTCATCCCAGAGTCCCAATGTACTTCTGGTTAGATTGTTCATGTTAGTGAAGAAATCCCCACTTCAAATCCAGCAGGGTTTGCTTATACTTTATTCAGAAGCAAAATCCCAACTGAATCAGGAAGGAAGAAAGCTATTAAGCATCAGGCTAGAAAGCTCCTGGAATCCTTAACATAGTCTCAGATAGTCTTTCAATTGAGCTTGGGTTTTTTTGTTTTTGTTTTGTTTTGTTTTTTCCCAGGGAGGAGTACATTATCCTTACTTTAGTCACCACAATGCCTGCTTCAAGTGAAACCATTTAACATTTCCCTTCAGTCCTTCACGTACTCAAATGCCCCATCCCCTCTTGGAATAGATTTGTTTTTTATAAATTTTATTTAATATATTTAGTTTTCAGCATCGATTTTCACAGGAGTTTGAATTACAAATTTTCTCCCCATTTCTACCCTCCTCCCCACTCCAAGATGGCATATATTCTGGTTGCCCTGTTCCCCAGTCTGCCCTCTCATCTGTCACCCCACTACCCTCCCATCCCC
>CM053625.1:139463946-139481013 GCA_028646595.1 Phalanger gymnotis | reverse complement strand
GCCCACATAGTCTTAGCACCTAGTAGATAGGGGTTTGGGGCTGGGGTTTGGCACCTAGTAAGACTCAATCAAAGACATCCAACTTAATTGATATTACAATCCATCATCTCATTTAATCCTCATAATCACTTTATGAGGTTGTTCTAACACAAGTAATATCCTCAATTTTTTGGATGAGGAAACTGAGGTTCAGAAAGGCTAAATGACTTACCCATGGTGGTAAAACTAGTAAGTGTAGAGGGAAGATGCAAATTTAGGTCTTTCTGATACATATCTAGTATTCAATCTGCCACCTTGCTGTAGAGTGGGACATAAAATAGATGCTCTGAAGTGTATGTTCTGGGCAGTAGAGAGAGGAGGGAAAAGGCTGGGGGAGGGGAGGGAAAGTAAAGAGAAGGGGCAGAGGGGAAGGAAATGGAATGGAGAGGGAAGAGGAAAGGAGGGGGACATAGTTTCCCTTTTCTATCGCTCAAGGACTTGCACAGACATATGGTCTGTCCCTTGGATCCCATGATTGGGTGTGGGAGGTACATATCAAAGAGTATTGGCCGTGGAACAAGAAGAGCCTCCTGCTCAGTAAACTATGAAAGGAGAGACAACTGTTGCCCTATCTGTCATCTGTCAAACATGTCAGGACTGTAAACTCTTTCACAGAATCCCTCTGATAGTGACAGTGACTTTACACATATGTGATGACTGAGATGGTGTCTTCTTTTTTTTTGTTTGTTTCTTTTCCTGAGTATAAATGACTAAATAATTATCTCAATATATGTGTTTAAAGCTTTGGCAGCAACCTTGTGACTTTGAGAGGTTGGGAGTTCCTGGGTCCAGGGGCTGCTTGTCCTGGAGCAGGTAATCTCTGGAATAACTTTTCACTGCCATGAGGATGAGCCTGAGCTGTGCTCTGAATTGCCCAAAGAGTTGGACCTTAAGTAAATCATTCAGGCAGAGAAGAGTTGGTGAAGGTGAAATACTTATTCAGCATTTCCACAAATTGTTTCATGATTTAAAGTATTAACATCTTGGGAAAGTATAACAGGAATAATAGATTGCTGTTTTATGTTTTAAGTATTTGTCAGTGTGTGCTTTTGTGTTTCAAACATCTCTTTTACAGTAGAGGAAATAAATAGCTGTCCTATACCTGATCTATTTTCTACATTGAGTACCTTTCTAGAGGGACCTTTTTATCATTTCTTGGGAAACACTGGGCATGAGCCAAACCTAAGCTTTAAGAGATTTTCTTTGGGGGTATGTGGTCATAATGAACCAAGGAAGGTAAGAAGAGCCTGATCTATTCTTCTTGTGGTCAGACTCCCCCAGGACATGCATCTGGTTCAGGTCCATGTAAGCCTAGAGTTGGGGTTCTTTCAGGGAAGAGGGCTACATGCACCATGTGGTATTATAGGAGAAACAAGCAGTAGAAAGAAGATATAGAAGGGTGCCAAATACCAAACTGGCTGATCATTCGTTTTGTTGCCTCTCCAACTTAACTTGCTCCTTTCCTTCTTGGCTGTTAGAGAAACTTCTGCCTTAGTTTAAGAATTCCTGGCCCTCAGCCTACAGCTTCTTTCCTTGGGCAAGGCTGTATCCAGGTGGCTGATTAAAAGTTTCTATGTAGCTGAGTTGCACTCTTTTATGCTCACCAAATCCTATTAGTGCACGGCAATCTCTCTCAGAGAGTATGAAATTTTGCTGCGGCTCAGGTATCGCCAAGTTTCTATATTTAGGAAGCTGAATGCTATCTGGCCTTGGCAGGTTTGGAGAATTATGACTCAGCTGGCTTTTGACCTCTTTCTTGCATTCCTAGAGACCACAGAGTACTTCTTACTGAAGACATCATGGCATGGAGTACACTGCCCCCAACAGGACTGTTGTAGAGAGAGAGAGAGAGATGGTCATCTCTTCTATGTGATTTGAGATTTGAGGGCTGTGCTTGTCTCCAAACATCTCTCCAACTTGTGGCTAAAATTCTCAACATTAGATATTTACTTCTGTGATTCAAACGCTTTTTGCTTTTCTCTTTCTCCCCAGCACTTAGAGCAGAAATTCTTCTTAACTCATTGACATTGCTTCCTGTAGTCATTCTAGGTACAACACAGAGTCTGGAGTCAGGAAGACCTGAGTTCAAAACTAGCTTCAGACTAGGTGGGCAAGTTACTTAACCACTGCCTGCCTCAGTTTCTCCATCTGTAAAATAACACCTACTCCCCCCTCCCCCAGTTGCTGAGATAATATTTGTAAAGTTCTTTGCAAATCTTAAACCTTTGTATAAATTCCAGCTATAGTTATTTTATTTGCCTAGGTTTTCCTCACAAAGTTCTTCATTCTGCATCTCTTGAATGTATTTGCCAAAATTTGCTGTATGTTATAATTATTAGCACATGTATCTTATTCCCCAACTCCCTGTAAGCTCCATGAGGGCTAGGATAATGTCTTACTTAAACTTGCATTTGCTCCCTTAATAAATACTTCTTGAATGTTGTGGAATGAGTGAATCAGGAAGGAAACAAGCATTTTCTATGAACCCACTATGGGCCAGGCACTGTGCTAAGTTCTTTCCAGGACTACACAGCTAGTAAGTGTCTGTAGCCAGATTTGAACTCTGGTCTTCCTGACTCCAGGTCCAGTGTTCTATCCATTGAGCCACTTAGCTGCCATACAATTACACCTGAAAGGGCAGGGCAGTATGTTCAGTTGTTAGCAGGTTGTTGCTTTTTTTTCTTGTTGTTCAGTTCTTTCAGTCATGTCCAACTCTTCGTGACCCCATTTGGGGCTTTCTTGGGCAAAGTTACTGGAGTGTGCAACTGGCCAGTACACAAACAGTAAGCAGCTACTCCATACAAGTTAGTACATTAGTCCTGGAGGAAATATAAAGGCACAGAGGAGTGACCTTACTAGCTATCATCCAGCTCTAGTGAGGAGAGAAGAAAGCACACCAGACTTACAGACCCAGGCCTTGGGATAGAATCCCTGCTCTGCTAGTTTTGTGATCTTGGATAAGTCATTTCCCCTCCTTTGGACCCCATAGGTGATGCTGTCGATCACTGTCAATACCCAGGGTTAGCTTTTAGTCTTAGTCCCTCGTCTGTGCCAGGTGAGGGGTCTCTGATCAGAGCACTGCCCCTAGTTCTGAGACCAGACAATGCCTGGTACCCACTAGGGCAGTGCAAATTAGAAAAAGCAACTTCTATTTCTGTAGAAATTTCCTCATCTTTAAAATGAAGGGGTTGGACTAGATTTCTAAAGCCCATGATCCCGTAACTTATGATCAAAATAGGAGGGTTCAGTAAAAGGGTGCTGAGATTGAGGGAGGAAATGTCAGAGAAAGTGTCCACTTTCTTCCTTGTTTTGCCAAGGATCAGCCCAGGATGAGGTCTCACACTACTTCCTACAGTCTGGGGGTGGTCTGGGGGAGACACATTGTTCAGTGGTAAACTGAACACATAAACTTCAGTGATAAACTGTTTCATCCATTTCTCAATTTCAGGTAAGAAAGAAAAACAAGAAGATAAAGCCTTTTTTGCAGCTCAATTAATCCTTTAATGGTCCAGACTCAAAGTATTTATTCAATCATTCCCAAGTTTTCCCTCTCAATTCTACTATTGCCCACAGCACTTTAAACTTGCTTTAAGCACCCTAGTGAATGCCCGCAGGCATAAAAGAGGATTCCACATTCGGGTAAGCGTCTTCCTGATCATTTCCAATCTTAATGCCTCAAGGTCTCTTGGTTTGTTCTTCTATATTTAGTTTTTGTTTGGAGCACATAAAGGAAGTAATAGAGACAAGGCTCCCTGAGCTGGGTCTCTCTTATTTTATTTGCTGATTTATAAAACCGAGGGAATGAACTGAGAACATTTCAATGGTACTTAAGGAACTTCTGAACACCAGCTCACACAATGCAAGGTAGACGCCCTGGTGGAGCCAAGGCAATGCCTTCCACCAAAGGTGTCACAATTTATCAGGTAATTGCTTCCTGTTGGATGATAATGCAGCGGCAGCAGCAGGCTTTCAATATCATCACCTCGGATCACGACAGGCCACTCTCCTCGAATAATAACAACCTGGCGGTCCAGATCCACAGGCTCACGGAAAGGACGGCAATGGCAGGAGTGCTCACTGAAAACAAGGCTCTCCGTGGCTGGCCAGCAAAGGGGAACATTAAAAGGGACTTAATCACCTCCTTTACTGATGGAAATGTTTCTATTTCCACAAGCTGAAATAAACACGAGATTCTAAAGATGGCCCCGGATGCAGGCTTTGCAAGCTGAGGCTTGGTGCTGTTCATCACATCAATACCCAGGGTCAGCTTTTAGTCTTAGTCCCTTGTCTGTGCCAGGTAAGGGGTCTCTGATCAGAGCACTGTCCCTAGTTCTGAGCTGAGACAATGCCTGGTACCCACTAGGGCAGTCAAATTAGAAAAAACAACTTTTATTTCTGTAGAATTTTAAAGTTTACAAAACACTCTGCTCTCAAGGACCCTGTGAAGTTGGTAGCACATTTATTATCAACCCTGTGAAAGAGATAGGGAAACCGAGGCTCAGAGATGTTAAGGACTTGCCCATGCAGAGGGTAAGTGTCAGATTTTGCCCATGTCTTCTGACTGTTTCCTCTGCACCTTAGCTGCCTGTAGTCTGGAGGGGTGAAACAGTGTAACAACAATGCTACTTGCCACTACTGTGGCTGTGTAAGGCCAATAACACCAGCATACAGAAGGGCTGCTAGCACAGGTTCTCTGATCTGCTTTTCGAAGGAAAGCAACTTTAAGGGGTTTACAATCTCACTTTAATTAAACATACATATATCATTCACTTAGTTCAGAGGAAAAAGTCAGCACCCTGAACTTCAGAGAAAACACAAACAGAAATTACAAGCAGAAATTATATAAACAGAGCAAAATAACAAATCAACAGGCAGGCTTCTAGCCATCTGTCCAAGACATTATAAACATAGTTACCAGAGAGAGAAGCACCAACATCTGGGTTTTTCAAAGCCAGGGGGCTCCAGCAGCTACCCAGAGTCTTGTCTGATCAAATAGCATGACACCACTTCTTACTTCTTCAGGGTCAGAGCACTTCACACCTCTCAAGGGTTTTATACCTCTTGTGACCTAATTAGCAAAAGGGTGTGGGCCTTTCTGTAAACAAGGGGAGACTCAATCAAAAGCATTCCATTGCTTTAGGACTGAGAAGCACTCCAAAATAAAAGAAAACAAAAAGTCCCACTTTGCTTGCCCTTACAAAGGGAAGACTTGTTTGTAGAAGTTTCACCAGGAAGACTAGTACTCCCAATAAGGCATAGGAGTTAAGCATTTAAAGTCTTTGACAACCTGGCTCCAGCCTACTGTCTCTGTCTTATTATATGTCACTTCCCTTTATACATACGGCCAAATATGACTGCATGAATATGTATGTACTGCACAAGGTGCAGCCAAACTGGTTTTTTTTTTATGGACTTTTGTATAAACCATGTTTTAGGGGAAGGAACTAAGCTGGTGAGTGTTAAGCTAAGAGCTTTTTTGTTGTTTAATCCTTTCAGTAGCGTCCAACTCTCCATGACCCCATTTGGGCTTTTCTTGGCAGAAATACTGGAGTGGTTTGCCATTTCCTTCTCCAGCTCATTTTACTGATGAGGCAACTGAGGCAGACAGGGTTAAGTGATTTACCTAGGGTCACATAGCTAGCAAGTGTCTGAGGCCAGATTTCAACACAGGATCATGAGTCTTCCTGACTCTAGACCCAGCACTCTAACCACTGTACCACCTAGCTGCCCCAAACTGGTTTTCTTATTATTTCCCATACACAATACTCCACTTCTGCCACCATGCTTGGAATGTACTCCTTTTTAGTGTGTCTACCCCCCATGCTTGAAATGCACTCCTGCCTCACTTTCATCTCTCATAATCCCTAGTTTCTTTCAAGATTCAGTTTGAGTGCTACTTTCTACATGGAGCCTATACTGATCTCCACAATTTCTAGTGGTTGTCCTTGCTCCAAAATCATCTTGCATCTTTTTTTTTTTTAAAAATATGCTTACATATGTATATGTTTTCTCCTTTAGCTAGCTTGTAAGCTAGACTTTGGTATTTAGCACAGTAGCACATGGTGCTATGTTGCTGTTGTTCAGCTGTGTCTGACTCTTGGTGACCCCATAGACCATAAGACCCACGAGGTTTTCTTAACAAAGATACTGGAGAGATTTGCCCATTTCCTTCTTCAGTGGATTGAGGCAAACAGAGGTTAAGTGACTTGCCCAGGGTCATGCAGCTAGTAAATGCCTGAGACCAGGTTTAAATTCAGGTCTTCCTGACTCCAGGCTTAATGTTCTATTCCCTGAGCCACCTAGTTGCCTCCTAGTGCCACAGGAGGTGCTTAATAAATGTTTATAGACTATATGACTATAATCTCTTTGACAGCAAGGATTGTTTTATTTTTGTCTTTGAATGCTTAGAACAGTTCATAGAACACTATAGACATTTAATGCTTACTAATTAATTACTTACTAATTAAATTGAATACGATTTTAATCATTACTCCTAATATTTACATGATGCAGACACAAGAAGGTTAGGGAAGAGGAAAGGAGGAATAAACATTTTTATATAGTACTTACTATGTACCAGCTACTATGCTAAGTGCTTTACAAATATTCTCTCATTTGATCCTCATAACAACCCTGTGATGTAGGTGCTGTTATTATGCCTATTTTATAGTTGAGGAAACAGATAAACAGGGTTAAGTGACTTGCGCAGGCTGACACAGCTAAGAAGTATCTGAGACTGCATTTGAACTCAGATCTTCCTGACTCGAGGTCTAGCACTCTATTCACTGTATTACCTTGCTGTCTTCTGGCTGGGACAGAGGTTTTCCAGCATCCCATTCTGGCTTTGCCTACATAAGCAAAATTAAAGTTCTAGTGGAACAACTGTTCACTGTATTTGATCACTATAGCTCAGGGGTTGTCGAAGAATGTGCTCTTTGTACACTGGTGTCCTGACAAATTTATATTACAGATAAAAGAGAATCTAGCATCTTGGGTAATATAAATTTTTCTTACCTGGCAGATGCAGCATGATAAGTACAGTAATTTAACAATAAACAAAATTTGTCGATTACTAACCTTAAAATATGTTAGACTTTGGACTTGCAAAGAACTCAGAGAAACCAGTAGCCCTTGTTGAAAGAAGACCATGGGTTAATTTCCTGACTCTCCTGTAGGCTGACAACTTAAAAGTTCAGTAAGCCATGATTCCTCGTGGCAAAGAATATTGGATATGAGAGGAAAAATACTTAGAGAACCATTGCTATAGAGAGTCTGCAGAAGGAAGATACATACCATTTCCTTTAAAATGAAGGTTTGCCCAAATTATTTGAATAATTAATTCAACTATCTACTTTGCTTGGGTAGACACAAGTGGCCCAGTCCCCAAATAAAATTATGTTTTCTTGGAATGACTCTAGTAACTAAAATAATTAAAGAAAAATACATATGTAGGGGCAGTGGATAGAGTACTGGCCCTGGAGTCAGGAGAAACTGAGTTCAAATCAGACCTCAGGCACTTACTAGCTATGTGACCGTGGGCAAGTCATTTACTCCCGATTGTCTCAAAAAAAAAAAGTCAAGATTTCATCATTTTTCCCTGCTAGTAAAGCTCTATTGGTACACTTTAGCATTACTAGCAGGGAGAAATAAAGAGGTCCTGCTGGGTTTTGAGTTATTTAGGTGTGTGTGTGTGTGTGTGTGTGTGTGTGTGTGTGTATGTGTGTGTGTGTGTATACTATCCCCAAATCAGCAGAAAATTGTTTCGTCTTCCATTTGACTGGGATGTGGAAACAAAATCAATCTATTTTTCATCTCTTTCATGAAGTGTGTTTAGCACTTTCAGCCCTAAGTTGTGCTCTACTTATTTGTACCCATATGGTAGTCTCTAACGCTCCTTCCTCATATAATATAGATTGGTGGGCAAGAACTCTTTTCTGGATGTCTCTGTATTTCTAGAACTTTTTGTCCAGACCTATAATTTTTTCCATATAAGGAGCTGCCAGGTTTGAGATTCCCTCCAACTAATGCAGATTGGCAATTTTCCTGTAGCTTTATAATCTTAGAGAGTTGCCTAGAGTACTGAGTAACCAAATAAGCTTCTCATTGCTAGTATGTATCAGAATCAGAACTTAAGCCTATGTCTTTCTGACATCAAGGCTGGGCCTCCATTCATGCCACCATGGCACCTTTCTGTCATGGCCAAAGATAGACACTTAATCAATGTCTGTTGGAGTGATGAATTGGATGTATAAGATTGGAATGGAAATGGCCAAGAACTCAAATAAATAAATATATCTTCTTGCAATGAGGCATTAATAACTAAAATAATTATAGAAAAATACATATCTCCAAAACAAACCACTTGGTGAATGAGGACTATGTAGAGTGTCCTCTTCACTACCACTTCACCATACTTCAGCTAAACATTAAACTTCTCTACGTACTAAATAAATAAATACACATCCTTCCAACACAACTAAGCAATACACAGTAGACTAGGGTAAGGAGACTGGAGAATCATTGCTCTTTGCATGGAGCAGCGGGTATGGTGTATGGTGTGGCCTCACCTAATATGCCCTCATTCTTCATAAATCTCACTTCCATCATTTAAATACCTTCTGGAATGCCTTTTCACAATGCATTGTTTTGGGTACTTTGTTCCCTTAAGAAAGCAAAATGTTCAAGAGAAAATCACTTGTCAATTAAATAAACCCCACCAAGACAACATTTTAAGAGAAGTAAAGGGTGTAGGTAGGTTAAGCTGTGCAGGTATAGTGTTCTGGTTCAAAATGAAATTGGAGCCTTCCTAAGCTTGGCTAATGGAAGTCTCCCAAATGGATAGCATAGCACAAGAAGAGAAATCTGTATGTTTGCTCTGGTTTGGCTGAGTGATGGTTGCCAGCTTAGTTAACTTGTCAGTGGCTGTTTCAATAACAATACAAGTGAATCACTTTTATTTCAGCATTTTTCAAAATCGGCAGAGCTTCCCAGGCTCCAGCCAGGCTGAGTCACTTTACAAAATGGCCAGTGTTGACTCTGATATGTGAGGAGGCCCAGAAAGCTTGGTTTAATGAGTTAGGGCCCAGGGCTAAGAAGGCTAGGTATTGGAGCCAGTTAGCTTTAGAAGAGAAAACCCTCAGTTTGATGGTTGAGGAGGTCATTATAGCCTAAATTGATCACCTAGTAAGTGTATGCTCCAATCACAAAGGGTGAGAGAAGGTAGTTGGCTCAGTGTAAGTCCATTTTCATTATCAGAAATAGAAACTAAGGGGCATGCTTTAACTAATAGTTGGTCAGTGGCATCTTTGTTCATCGTCTGAATATTTATGTAAAATCATACTTTGCCAATATGGGAACTATAATATTCTCTAGAAATTGAGAAAAGAAGCTCCTTTTGTGCTAATGCAAGTACACTTAGCTAGCATCACCAATTTCTTCATACAGAAAACTGGGGTGATAATCATTGCGCTTTACTTGGTCCATGGAAATGGGGATTAGTGATCCTTTCCGAAACACCATTTTGACTCTAAAATAACTTTTGCACAAATGTTTTTTTTAATTTTAATTTATGGAACAAAACAAGCATTTCCATAACACAGTATAATAAAAATCTGGAGTTATGCCCAAAGAGTTATTAAACTGCCTATACCCTTTGACCCTGCAATACCATTTCTAGGTCTATTTCCAAAGATAATTAGGGGAAAAGGAAAGGAATTTATAAGTTCTAAAATATTTATGGCAACTCTTTGTGGTGGCAAAGAACTGGAAATTGAAGGGATGCTCATCAATTGGGGAATGGCTTAGCAAATTGTGGCATATAGTTGTGATGGAATAATACTGTGCTATAAGAAGTGGTGAGCTCAATCATCTTAGAAAACATGAACAGACTTGCATGAAATAATGAGGAGTGAAATGAGAAGAACCAAGAGAACAATGTATACAGTAGCAGCAATATTGTTTTAGGAACAATTTTCAGCAAGTCATTTTGACTATTATAAATACCCAAATTAATTACGAAGGACATATGAAGGAAGATTCTATCTGCATCTAGATAAAGAACTGTTAAATAGAGGTATAGAATGATTTACACATACACACATATGCGCATACACATATACATTTACGTCTAATGGTAGGGAGGGAGGGAAGAAAAAAAGGAAAAGAAAAAAAGAAATGTACATGATGACTTTTTTATTGTACTACGTTATAGAAATGCTTGTTTTGTTACATAAATTAAAAAATTAATTAATTTTAAAAAAGAATGTTAGATCTGGAAGGAGCTAAAGAGGTAATTGAGTCTAATAGTCCTATTTTACAAATAGGGAAGGTGACACTCAAAGAGAGGAAAGAGCTTGCCCAAAGTTATAGACCTTGGCACAAAGGGTTGTCCTTATGAGTGAACAATTGCTTGCTTGATGTGAGTTTAGAGGGTGCCCAGTTGGACTTCCTGCCCCAAAGTGTCAATATTGATTCTTGTCATTCCACCACAATGACTTCAAAACCTTGGGTCTTGAAGGCTTTTCAGTTCTTCAAGAGTTCCCTATAAAAATTCAAATATTTCCAGAAGGTGTTAAACCTTAATAGCTAATAACTTAGTTATCAGCAAGAATTAGTTACCAGCTAACAGATTAAGGCCCTGTGGGAAGAAGGAATACAAGAGTTGTCTAAGAAGAGAAAAGAATAGTAGAAGGCATAACAGGACAGAGGAGAAGGTGCTGATAGGAGAGGACAGAGTGGACTAATGTCCCACTTTCTTAACTCTACGTTTTTTGTTGAAGGCTGCCCTTCTTCCTTTCTCCTTCCCTTTCTCCTCTCCTCTTCTCTTTCTTTTCCTTTCTCCCTCACCTTCCCTTTCTCAAAACATGTGTATATGCATATACATATACATATATATGTATGTATGTATGTATATATGTTTGCGTGTGTCTCGGGGGGGAGGAGAGACAGAGACAGAGAAAGACAGAGATGGAGACAGAGAGACATAGGCAGAGAGACAATATCACTCTCCTGATATCATTGATCATCTTCAATAATGAGGGACAAACAACAATCTGTGAGTAGTAGCAGCTGCCCCACTGGGGACCCACCTGACCAGTTCCAGTTGGTCAATATTTCTTCCTCCTTCCCTTCCTTCTTTCCTTCCTTCTATCCCTCTGTCCACATGGGGAATCATGCCCCTACATGTGGGTACTCTGCCCAAAGGAATATAAATTTTGATTGATGAAACCTCACAAGATATATTGGAGTTTGGGGGCTAGACTTTTTTTCTCTCTTCCCTACCTATCTATTCTATCATTTTAAAAAACTGGGACAGTTTCATTTATGATTTCTTGAAATTGAGCTCTGGAAAACCAGGCTCTGATAAAGCCCATTGGGATTCAAATGGAACTACTTCACGGTGCCTTAAACCCAAATCACTCTGGTTCTCATGGATTGGCCAATAATAGGTCCCAGCCCAAGCCTCACTTGGTCATTTTGTAGGTTTTGAGGGCCCAGGGTGAATGTAAATAGCAATTGTTTCTGTTCTGACCAGAAACCTTGAGGGTGTTCCCCTCCCAGTTTGAATTTTTTTTTTCCTTTGAGAGGGCAAACTGGGCCACTTTTTGCTTAATTTCTTACCTAGACTTAAATCACTGAATGGGTGTTGCCTCAGATAAACTGAGACCTGGAAAGACCTTAGCTTAAAAAGGCTAAGATCTCCCACTGAATCTAGGATCATCTCCAGTTGTCTTGACCTATGTCTTGCCATTGGACTCAGATGACTCTGGAAAAGAGAGTAAAGCTGATGACTTTGTACAGCCTTGACTCACTGAAATCCAATTTATTTGCAAATGAAGACTTCACCCTCCTGATGTTATTGGTCCTCTTCAAGATGAAAGACAAAAAACAACAGCTTCGTAAACTTTAAAATGCTATACATAGTTGCTAGGTATTCTTATTGTTGTTATATATGTATATATATACACATATAAATATACATATATATATGTGTGTGTGTGTGGATGTATGTGTGTCATATCTATGTCCAATCCAATCCAATTTAGCATCTCTTTGTGAGTTCCCGAGCGTAGGTAATATTTAAAGAGTCTTCAATGCCCAGAAGGTAAATGCTCTGGGCGGCCAAATTTAGTTTTTAATTATATTATTTAACAAAGGAGGCAAAACATGAAAAAGAAGAAAGTTATGAACTTAGGGATGACAGGTCTATTTTCTATAATTTTTAAAAATTTATCCCATACTTATTCAGCAAAAGACACCTTCCATTTATATACTACCCTGAGTCAATTTAAGCCATTTCAACACCAGGTGCAAATGCTATAAAGTGAACATTAAGCTCTGATTGACATCTGTTACTAGGAAGGGGAAGGCTTACTCTAATTAGAGGAAGTAATCTGGACTATAATGCTAAGAGCATTGCACTGGGTTCTGATCTGGGCCCCACCACTAATGTAGCACCTTAGTGTATCCCAGACTAAAATTTTATAATTCTGTGTTCTAACATAGGGTCTCAAACATACTAGGAGCTGGTTAAATATTTGTGGGTTGATTTGGAAGTTTAAATGTCCTGTGGCTCCTATCTGACCAAGCTGCAAACTGGCAAATGTGACTTACTTTCCTTCCCAAGGGGAGGAGAAGAGCTAGATTGATTAAAACCCAATTAAGATGACATAAGAAAAAAAAAAAAGCAATTTTTACAACAATTAAAGGTTTCTCCTTTACTAGAAGCTTTGAGTTTATTTAAAAGTTTTATTTCTTTAAAGTTCCAAGTCAGGATATATTCTATCTTTTAGGGTAATAAGTTTATCAAATGGGTTTTGGCAGCTACATCCTTCATTTCTTTGACTTCACTGTGAAAAACACAGCAGCAAATTTCTAGCTCAGTCCCTTTCTATTCTCTAAGCTCCCGAGAGGTGAAAGCATGGTGGAGGATATCTGGTTTCTGGGTTTCAGTTTCTTCATTTATAAAGTAAAAGGTTTGGATGAGACAGCTCCAAGGTCTTTACCAGCTCTAGATCTATGATTCTATGAACTGTCTGCCAGACAGTCATGCAAACTATTACTATCAAACACAGTATGAACCCAGTTGACTTGACCAATGTCAGCTGTCATCTTTGTGTCTAATGAGCTTGCATGAGAGAAATTACCAATGGATAAATAACAAGTAGTTGTTTGGGTGTTTAATAGTTTTAACTATTATTTAACCATTGGGGAATTCACAGATTTTCCTAATTTTCTTTTGGCTGGGAAAACACCATTTATCCTTTTCAAAATGTAAACTTACTAAAAAAAAAAACCCACAAAAAAACACAACCATACTTATAAGCCATTTGGTTGGCCTGAACATCTCCATGATCATATTACTTGATGCCCTTTTCGGAAAGTATATAAATTCTACCACATATGACACGTTGATTTTCATTAAAATATTTTAATGTACTTGGCAGAACAGACTCCTTTCTTTGGAGTGTAATTTCAGGGGGGTACTAGGGAGACATTTGTCTCTCTATCTCCTAGTTGCTGCCTGGAATTCCATGTGAGAGCTTCAATTATTATATGTTACTACCCCCTTTTTCATATGAAAAAACTGTTGCTCCAAGGGGAAGAAAATGAACTTTGGGGACAAAAAACCAAGTTGTTAAGCAAAGAAAAGGGATTACATTTGCTTGTGAAGGATGTAAAGCACTGCCCCTTTCATATGTGAACAGTTTGGCTGCTGAAAGGGGGAGAAAAAAAACTTCTATGCATGAAAAATGTTAAAATTCATGTGTGAAGAAATAGTTTTTTCTTTAAAATGTGAATGCAGACACAGAAGGACCAGAATTTGAGCTGAGAGGACCTATTGGAGGGCAGAAAAATGATTAAATTTGCAGATCATTTGCATATGACTTTTTTTTTTTTTTAGAATTTTTGCAGCTCACAAAGTGGTAAATCAAATAACTGTTTGGAGACTACAGAAAGATTAAATAAGGACTGTTGGTTTAGTAACCTACAGAAGGTTATTTTATAAAGTGTTATCAGTTATTTGTCCAAAATCGAACTCATTATTTTTCTCTTTAATCCTTCTTCTCTTCCTGACTTCACTAAGACTGTCAAGGGCATGACTATCCTTCTAGTCATCCAGACTTCCAAACTAGATGTTCATCACCCACTTTCCCTCCAATATTCAATCTGCTGCCAAGTTCCATCAATTCTACTTTCTCAAAATCTCTCATATATGGCCCATTCTTTCTTTTGACACTGATTATCACCCTGGTGTGTGTCCTCATCACCCTATGGCTGGAATCTTGCAATAGCCTGTTGGTTGGTCTTCCTGTCACAAGTCTCTCCCTACTCCAGTCCATTCTCCCCTTGGCTATCAAAGTGACCTTCCTAAAATATAGATTTGAATATCTCACCCTCTTTCCTCTATTCAGTTAACTCCAGTGGTTTCCTATTATCTCCAGGATCAAATGTGGAATCTTTTTGGTTAGCTTTTAAAACCTGCCCCCTTCTACTAACTTTCCAGTCTTCTTACAACTCATTCCCTTTCACATACTCTATAATCCAGTGATGTTGGCTTCCTTGCTGTGTCTTGCATAAGACAACCCACATCCTAGACTCCATGCATTTTCACTGGCAGTCTGTCAGACTTTCTCACCTCCCCCTTCTGGCTTCTCTGGCTTATTTCAAGTCTCAGCTAAAATCCCACCTTCTGCAAGAAGCTTTTCCTGCTCCTCCTTAATGTTAATGCCTTCCCTCTGAGGTTATCTTTAATTTATTCTGGATATATTTTGTTTGCATATAGTTGTTTCCATATTGTTGCCTCCCATTAAATTGTGAGCCCCTTGAGAGCAGAAACTGTTTTTATGCTTTTTCTTTCTATTTCTAGTACTTGGCATAGTGCCTAGCACATATTAGGTACTTAATAAATGCTTGCTGACTTGTCTTGACTTCCTTGGAGTTTGGTAGAAAGAATATCAGTTTAGAATTTGAATACCTGAGTTGGAATCACAGCTCTGTTGCTATTTATTAGCTATGTGACCTTGGATAAGTCATTAATCTCCTTGGTCCCAGTTTTCTCATCTGTGAAATGAAGGTGTTGTATTAGATGAGCTTCAAGATCTCTTCCAGGTCAAAATTCTAGAATCTCATCACTTTCACCTTAGTGAGAGTCAGTTAATTAGAACCTTTGCTTGCCTCAGGTTTTGATAGAGGGAACTACAAGGAGAATATGAAGGGAAAGTAGCACAGAAAGGGATTTGGGCACAGAATTGAGTGGTTGGAAACAAAAAAGAACCTTCGCAATGTCAACAACCTTCAAACAGGGCCGAACCTGTTTGAAATCAATGTTATTCTCCTGTTCCACCCCACCTCTCCCCCCCACAGTTGAAGAAGGCAGTGGTGGGCCTGTTTCAATGAACCAATGAAGAGATGACCAAAGATTCCCTTTCTTTCTCCCATTTGCAATGTAATGATAAATTTCCTCCATATGTCCCTATAGTTGGGGAATGATGCGGCAAGTTAATAAATTTCTGAAATCAACAAAGCTTTTTGAAATATCTACTATAGGCAAATTGCTGTAAGTTCAAAGAACTTGCATTTTACCAGGAGGGACAACATGAACACAGATAAACTTGTCACTTTAATGACCTTTAATTTTCAATGGCAGCAATTCTCATTGCTGCAAGTTACCGTGTCACCAAATAGCCATAATAGAAAGAATAAGATGAAAGTACCTTTTTTGCGCACTCAAAGTTCATTTTTAAAATATGGTTTCTCTGAGGTCTAAATAGAAAGACTTTAAAAGCGATATCTCAGATCACATACCAACAAGTGCAGAACTAGAAAACAAAATGTTAACATGATAAATAAATGCTAATAACAGACAACGGTCTGTGGATAAGTTAATTAGTGGAGCCAGATTGTGTTTAATTATTTCACTCGACCCAGTGCAGATTTAAAAATAATCTATTCTGGGGGTGGAACCAAGATGGCAGCTAGAAAGCAGGGACTAGCGTGAGCTCCCTGCCAAGTCCCTCCAAAAACCTATAAAAATGGCTCTGAACCAATTCTAGAACTGCAGAACCCACAGGGTAGCAGAGGGAAGCAGAGCTCTAGCCCAGGACAGCCTGGATAGTCTCTGGATAAGATCTATCCCGCACGGAGCTGCGACCTGAGGGCAGCAGAGCTGAGCAGAGCAGAACCCAGCATGGGCAGTGCAGACCAACCAGACCAGGAGCCGGGTGGAGCATGCCCTAGCGCCCTGAGTCACTGAGCTGCAGCAGTTACCAGACTTCTCAACCCACAAACACCAAAGACAACAGAGTAGATTAGTGGGAAAAGCTGCTGGGGACAGGGAGTTTGTGGTTTGGCCACTGCCCTGGGGACAGCGGAAGTGGGGCAGCTGCAGAGCTACAGCTGCAGTTGCTTCTGGCCCCAGGCCCACCTGGTAAGAGGAATTAAGCGGCAGATCAGAAGTGAAAGAGTGAAGAGCCTGCTGAAGATCTAAGTCCAGTCCAGGTTGGGGGTTCTTGGGGAAGGAGGAGTGCTGGTGAGGCAGAGCTGGCACAACCCCCCAAGCATGGAACATAGAACTCTTTAGTCTACAAGCAGTCATACCCCGCTGAAAAACTCTAGGGTCAAGTAAATTGTCTGGGAACATGGCCAGGCAGCAAAAACGCACCCAGCTTCAGTATCAGACTTTGGAAACCTTCTCTGGTGACAAAGAAGACCAAAACATACAGCCAGAAGAAGTGAACAAAGTCAAAGAGCCTACATTAAAAGCCTCCAAGAAAAACATGAACTGGTGTCAGGCCATGGAAGAGCTCAAAAAGGATTTGAAAAACAAGTTAGAAAAGTAGAGGAAAAATTGGGAAGAGAAATGAGAAGGATGTGAGAAAATCATGAAAAACAAATCAATGACTTGCTAAAGGACACCCCAAAAAATACTGAAAAATATACTGAAGAAAACAACACCTTAAAAAATAGACTAACTCAAACGGCAAAAGAGCTCCAAAAAGCCAATAAGGAGAAGAATGCCTTGAAAGG
>CM053625.1:139443067-139453834 GCA_028646595.1 Phalanger gymnotis | reverse complement strand
GAGATTCTCTAAGGAGAAAACAACAAGAAATTTATTTAGGCCCCACCGCAGCAGAACCTTGAACCAGCCTCCCCATTCCAACATCTTGACAAAAAGACTCCAGGCCCAGAAAGCCCATCTCACAAGAGCAACCAGGAGGCCACAGAAAAACAAGATAGCATTTAGCCAAATCATTTTTACTGGCCTCACGTTCCTGCTCGCACTCGGGTAAGCCCTGCTTCCGCAGCTTCTGGCTTCTGCAGCAGCAGCTTCCGCTTCCACTGAAGTTGTCTCCCAGCTCCCCCTCCTCGCAGACGAGCTTCTGGCGTTCTCAAGCCCCGCCTCAATAACCAGAGACCATTGGTTCCCGAGCTGGCCCCTCCTAAGTCACCAATCCACACCCACACAGGTTTCACACCTGACAGGGCCCTGGGCCTGGGGCTTAGCACTTAACAGCTGAAAGTACTTTCACTCAAAAGAAACAAAAGCCATGCTAATGAGACAATTTTGCTTAACAACACACCTGTGTACCTGTTTATGCTTCTCTTGAGTCTTGGATTTCAAAATCAAATTTTCTATTCAGCTCTGGTCTTTTCATCAGAAAGGCTTGAAAGTCTTCTATTTCATTAAATGTCAATTTCCCCCCAATGATTATACTCAGTTTTGCTTGGTAGGTGATTCTTGATTATAATTCTATCTCCTTTACCCTCTAGGATATCATATTCTAAGCCCGCCATTTCATTAATGTAGAAGCTACTAAAGCTTGTGGCTCTACATTATTAGAATTGGTTTGGTTTTTTTTCTGACTGCTTGAATTATTTTCTCTTTGTCCTGAGAGCTATGGAATTTGATGCTAATATTCTTGGGAGTTTTCATTTGGGGATTTTTTTTCGGGAGGCAATCAATGAATTCTTTAAATTTCTATTTTACCTTCTGGTTCTAGAATATTGGGACAATTTTCCTTGAAAATTTCTTGAAATATGATGTCTAGGCTCTTTTTTAATCATGGCTTTCAGATAATCCAGTCATTCGTAAGTTATTTCTCCTGGATCTATTTTCCAGGTCATTTGTTTTCCCAATGAGATAATTCGCATTTTCTTTTATTTTTTCATTCTTTTTATTTTGTTTTATTGTTTCGTGATGTCTCATGGAGTCATTAGCTTCCCCTTGACCAATTCTAATTTTTAAGGAATTATTTTCTTCAGTAAACTTTTGTACTTTTCCATTTGGTCGGTTCTTCTTTTTAAGGTATTCTTCTCTTCAGTGGGTTTTTGTGCTTTCTTTACCGTTTGGCCAATTCTGTTTTTGTTTTTGTTTTCAATATTTTTGTGTGCCTTTTTCACCAAGATGTAGACTCTTTTTCATGATTTTCTTGCATTATTCTTATTTCTTTTCCCAATTTTTCCTCTACCTCTCTTATTTAAATTTTAACATCTTTTTTGAGCTCTTCCAAGAATTATTTTTGGACCTGAAACCAATTCACATTTTTATTTGCAGTTTTGGATGTAGCAGTTTTGACTTTGTTGTTCTCTTCTGAGTTTGTGTTTTGATCTTCCCTGTCACCATAGTAACTTTATATGGTTAGGTTCTTTTTTTGTTCTTTGCTCATTTTTCCAGACTATTTCTTCACTTTTAACTTTATGTTAAAGTTGGGTAATGTCCCAAGCTTCAGGGTATTCCTTTTATGCTTTTTTTTTTTCAAAATTAGGCTGGGTAGTGGAGGGGAGAGGTCTCTAAGTTTTCATTTTTTCCAAAATGTTATGATCTAAGGAAATGTGTGGTCACTGCTCCCCTGGTCTATGCTCTGGTCTTCTCACTGGAACTGTCACCAGGGCCTCTGTCCCCCCCCCCATGACTGCATGCTCTAGTTTGCTTGTACTCCTCCTCCTTGTCCTGGGACCAAGTATGAGCAATGCAACCAAGTCCTGCACCTAGTGTCAGCAAAGGGTTCCCTGTAATCTCTCTCAGACCAGTTGTCTGATCCCCTTACTATCTGTGGGCTGAGAGCTCTGGAGGCCACCACTGCAAATTCAGTCAACCCTGCCAATCCAGTTGCCCCGCAAATCTGCTGCTAGCTTGCTAGGATATGGCCTCTACTAACCTGGACTGTGGTCCACTTACACCCCAGTGAGACAGACCTTTCCTGCTGACCTTCTAAGTTGTCTTGGGCTGGAAAATTGTTTCACTCCATCCATTTGTTGGTTCTGCCACTCTAGAATTTGTTTTGAGGCATTATTTTAAATTTGTTTGAAGAGGAATTTGGGAGAGCTCAGGCAAGTCTCTGCCTTTCCTCTGCTATCTTGGCAATACCCCCAGAAAACAGTTTTTAAAACAAAAATGTACATACATTTTCATAGCGGGGAAGATAGCTTATAGCACTGAATTTTCCCTACCATCTCAGACTCCCCTATGGTCCCTCCATCCTTTCTACAGCCATTTAATGGGCAGTCATTGGTAAGTCAGTCTAAGTCAAGACCCCGACATGCCCAGAGCCCACTAACAGACAGGAAAGCAATAGACTCTGTCAATTTTCATTTTTATTGACAGCCTTGGAATCAAACTTCAGGGCAGCTGAGCTATTTGTGAAACATCCCAGGCTTCCACAGAGAAGTTTAAGAAATAAAATGAAGTTCTAAAATCCTAAAAGCCTCACTGGAGGCTGAGGGCTAAGATACCTCTATTGTGTCACTACCTGAATTATATTTCACATTTTTCAACTGTGGGGCAAGTTACTTGGAGTATCTTGGGGCAATGTGAAGAAATTCAGTATTTCAAGGAACAACACATGCCAGTGGCCTATGCAGGCTGCCCCTGTAGGCAATAATGTGCCTCAGTCAAATGAGCCCGGCATGCCAGGCATCTAAGTTGCCTTTGACACTTGCAAAGAACCTGTGAATTCCTCCAATGACAAAAAGCATGGAAATTAAATGCTAGCTGATTAAGGTTCTGATCTTAGAAAATTAAATTCCACTTTGAATTATTTAAATGGCTTGTGGCTACTGCTGGATCTTCATTTTGCACACAGCCGTGGAAAGGGGCCAATTTATACAACAAAAAGTTTCCCTTGAACATGGGAAATTTCAGGATTAAAGGGAATCAATCCAGTTTGGTTTCCTTCTTTGCATTCACAATGACCTCTTAT
This sequence comes from Phalanger gymnotis, assembly GCA_028646595.1. Lineage (NCBI taxonomy): Eukaryota > Metazoa > Chordata > Mammalia > Diprotodontia > Phalangeridae > Phalanger > Phalanger gymnotis. The sequence goes on along the minus strand of CM053625.1, from coordinate 139,450,713 downwards.
ATTTGGCTACCTTAATAGTATACTTTTTTTTTACATAGCTGCTTCCATGCCCCTAATACTCTGCATGCACTGGTGGCACAATGTGAGGAGTTAGAATACTGTGACCCTGACACTAGTCATAGTTTCTGTCCTGTAACCTCTCAGAGGCATCTTACTGACAAGTACCAACTAATAAGAGAAACAGCCTATCCCAAAATACAAGCCACAACTACAGTACTCCAATGCTTAGATGGATCTATGATCTCATCAATGTCAGTATTTCCTTAAAACAGACAGGATATAAATCATCTCTGCCTACCCAATCTTTGTAACCCTTGTTCTTGTCTCCTCTCCCAATAAATTTACCATGGTGGGGGTGGGCAGTCTACCCATCATATTGTGATTCTTCCTTAATTTCTCTTAACATCACAAGGATATCAAAGAGCACATTAATAGTTCCTTGCTTTTAATACCTGACTAGACCCTAACTGAGGGTGTACCCCAAGGCTCTGTCCTAAGTTCCCTGTTCTTCTCTTTCAGTACTCTCTCATTTGGGGGTTTTATTAGATCTCATGGGTTTAATGATCATCTTTGTGTAGACTCCTAGTTTCTCTCTCTCTCTCTCTCTCTCCCTCTCATATGTGTATATATATATATATATATATATGTATGTATGTATGTATGTATGTATGTATATGTATATATCCAACTCCCTAATGGACATTTCAAAATAATATCCTGGAAGCATCTCAAACCCTATATGTTCAAAACAGAGCTCATTTTCTTTTCCTCCCAAACCCACCCTCTCCTCTGCATGTCCACATTATCGTGAGGTTACTACTTTCCTTCCAGTCACCCAGGTTTGTGACCTCAGTGTCACACTAGACTCATTCTCTCACCCTACATAACCAATTTCACTCACCACACATAATCAATTGCCAGACCTTGTCATTTTCCTTCAACATCTCTCATATTTATCACCTTCTCTTCATTCTTACAACCACCACCTTAGTTCAGGCCCTCAACAGATCTTACCTAAATGATTACAATAGCCTCATCATTGGCCTCCCCAAGCCCATCCATTCTTCACCTTGCTACCAGAATGATTTTCCTACAGCACAGATATGACCATGTCCCTACCCTTCCCAAACCTCTCCATTGCCTTTGTAATGATCCTCAAATACAATTCTTCAGAGACCGTAGTGCTCCATAACTCACAGTCATTCAGTTCATTAAAAGAATAATAGTATAAAAAAGAAGGAACTTTGTTTCAGGAAAAACCTTAGGATCATTACAAGACCTTTTCACATGCCCAAAAATGATCCAGGTTTCTCTCTTTTTCAGCTTAAGGGCACACCTGATTTTCAAATTGCATTGTCTTTCTAAGATAAATAAATCCTAATGGATGATCTCTATATATTAACCACCACAGGCGTGGGTGGGGGTAGTAGCCTCTGGTACAATTTGGGATAGTTGAATAAAAATAAGGGTTAACCTAACCTAACCCCAGTGGGGCCCTGAGAGTTTTATTTTGGGTTTTTTTTGGTAAAGGGGGCAGTAGACCAAATAAGTTTGGGAACCTCTGGAAACTAATAGGCATTCTTGGTTTTTCCTTTGTGAATAGCTAAACAAAACTGTTTTGAATGATTATGAATCTTGGGAGGAGACAGTTTTCAGTGATTGTGGAGCTCACTTAGGAGAGTCTGCAATGATTTAGGGTTTGATGAAATGAGCACAGTGTCATCCACTTGTCTGAAGGATCCCACATCTCACCATCTAGAGGCACTCCCTCTTTAGTTTGTACTTTTTGTTGAACGTACTCCAGGACGTTGATGAATATCTTTGGTGGGTCAACAAGTCTCCATTTTATACCTTGATTGATATTAATGATCAGAGTCATTGAATAAGATTATCTCTAACATTGTATCTTTTAAGGAATCTTTTATAATTTTGACATATAAATGGGAGACATCTTTAAGATGGTGTTTTGTTCTACTGAATCAAATTCTCTTTTATAGTCCACAAACAGTAAGTACAGTGGGTTCTTGTGCTCTTTATATCTTTCAATCAACTGTGTTGTAGTAAGATGTGATCTCACTTGCAAAAGCCTGCCTGTTGCTTTCTAATGCATTCATCAAATATGTTTTTGATGTATGTTCAGATTATTCTGAACATAAAGAGTAAAATAGTAAAAAAAAAATGAATCAGTAGTTATAGATGTTCTCTCTTGGTAGCCTTTTTCAGTAATGGTGGTAAAATCTGAAATTTTTTTCTATAACTTTGGTATCTTTCTCTACTTCAGATACTTTAAGAATCAATGCTTCAGTGCCCTCAATATTGTGCTGTACCTATATAGCATGGACTCCACTATGAGCATTTGGTTTAGTCCAGATGCTTTCCAAATCCTCTATGAGCACATACAGGAGGACTGTCGTGTTTAAGCCAAAATCTGGTAGTTCCACCACCTTTGGTGGTAAAAAAGAATTCATTATAAAAGTATCTCACAGTTTTCCATCTTTTGTCTATTATTCTCCAAGTCGTCACCTTAAATGCCCTTTGAATGACTATTTATTTGAATGTTTCGTTAAACTCTCTTTAAACTGGTATTTCACTTCACTGTTTCTCACTACTTTATGGGGTGATGGGAATAGGGGAGAGGGATTAGAATTGTTATAACATTGTTACAGGGAGCTCCAGAGTGAGGAAATTTATGCTACCATTGTAAAATGAGCCCTTAGAGCACTGTCTTCATCACTGACAAGGTTAAATGACTTACCCAGGGTGACAAAAACTTTGTCTCGGAGGCAGGTCCTGAACCCAGGTCTTTCTGTCTTTTAGGCTGGCTATCTTATAAAGTGATATTACCTATAATTTTCCACTATTCATCTCTATAAGATTTTAGAAATGAATTAATAGTAGAAAATAATATTGCCTTTGGTTGCTACAACTCCATCTCTCTACTTGCCAGGTAGAACAAGTATGACCGACTAATGGGTTGGGGCAAGGAAATGGACTTATGACATTGATCTACATTGGTTAAATTTCTGAAGGAAATTGTTATAATCAGTATCAATGTCATCTATTTCTCAGTTTTGCATCAATAACTTCTTTAAATAGATCAGATTAAAATTGTCTTAATTAAATACTATATTTTCCTCTTATTTATATTTTTTCTAATAGATTTTTATTACTTTCGATCTTTGCTCCAATGAGTTGGTAACAGCTACAACAAACATTTATTTAACCAGCTACTATGTGCAGAGGCCATTGCTATGAACTAAGAAAGATCCAAATTTCATGTAAGATGGTCTACCCTCACATTTTTTCATTATAGTCCAGTAAGGGCACAAAACACCAGCATAGACAATAATAACACACAATAGTACATAATCAGTATTATAGGTAGTTACAGAACAAGAGTAATAGGGGAGTTCTAGGGAGTCATTACTACTGATTACTTGAGTACAAGAAAGGCTGAGTTTGGGGAAGGGATTGGTTTTACCCAAACAATGAGTACTGAGTAAGTCAGTCAATAAACAATTATTAAGCACCTACTATGTGCCAGGAACTATGCAAAGCTCTGGGGATACCAGAAAAAAAAAGGCAAAAGATAATCTTTGTCCTCACAAGATGCTCACAGTCTAAGAAGAGACAATATAAAATATACAATACAATGGATGAACAAGGGAGGATAAATTGGAAGTAGTCAACATGCAGAAGGCATGCAGAAAGGCTTCCTATAGGAGGTAGGATTTTAGTTGGGACTTGAAGGAAGCTGGGAGGTCCTACTAACATTTTGGTAAATATGAATTGCCTACCCCACCCCTCTCTTCAGCTCCAGACAGAAAGGATAGTGACAGTTCTTGTCTGTCATTCTCTACAGATACTTAAATACAGAAACTTCTGTATTTAACAACCAGACTGAACAGCAACTTCATGGAGATATGAAATGTACTTAAAAGATGAACAAGAGAGCTAGACTTCTCCAAAACCCATGTGCTCACATATACCATGAAGAAACCATGCCCATTTCACTCTGTCTTGTGCTCCAAATCATATGGTCCCAAGGCAAATTGATGACAGCTAGGCCAGTTGTAACTAGGCCCCTACAGGTGGATCCTCTGTTGAATGCCCACTAGCAGCCCTGACCTCTGGGCTGGCAAGCTTAGCATCCGAATGTACTCCCTCTTCAGCTGGGTCAACCCATTCTCTGTGTCACTCCCCAGACAGTCAAGAGTTTGATATAACAGCAAAACCACAAATCTGAGACTTCACTAATAATAGTCTACTGTTCAAAACAAGAGATGTGATGTTCTACTGTGCTCTGCTAGTCAGACCACACCTGGAATTTTGTATGCAAGAGAACAATGACCAAGAAGTCTCAAAACTTTATCTCCATGTTTAGATGAATGGCTAAATGAAATGAGGGTAAAGAGGAGAAGACCTAGGTCATGAGAGCTGTTTTAGAATATATGAAAGTTTATCATATGGAAGAGAGAGTAGACTTGCTCTGTACTACTCAAAAGGGAGCAAATTTTGGCTCCTGTCTACTAGTTTTGGTATGAAAGAGAATGTTCTCATAATCAAAGCTGTGCAATAATGGAACAGACTTCTTTATAAAATATTGAGTTCCCTGTCACTGAAAGAGTTCAATCAGGGGCTGGATGAAAATTTTCCAGTTGCTTCAGAAGATAGCAAGTTCTCCATCACTGGAAGTATTAAGAGACTAGATGACCTCCTCCTTAGAGATGTTGTGAGGGGGATTCTTCCATGGGGTGGGAGATTGAACTAGGTGGCCTTTAAAATCCCTTCCTACCTGAAGAATCTGATCCTAGGTTGGGATATAGAAAAGCTTTTGGAGAAGACGTGGTTGAACACTTATTATTCCTTCTATGCCTTCAAAGAGAGGTGGGAAAATTGGTACTTTCTGATACTAGTCCTCTTTTAAGACACTAGATCAAGTTAGCTTTTTGGGGTACCTTTTGGTAATTTTGACTCATTGAACTTTCAGTGTCTTGAAACACCTAGATCTCCCCACCCCCTCGATGAACTGTCATCTAGCTATTTCCTACTAGTAACATTAATTTTTTTTTAATCCAAGTGTAGGACTTTACATTTATCCCATTAAGTTTCATCTTTTTAGATTAGGCCCATTATTCAATCCAGCTAAATCTGGGGAGGATTCCCTGAAAACAAGAATTATATCTCTCCTAAGTCTTTCCCTTCTCTAAGCTTTACATTTCTAGTTTTTTCAACTGATCCATGGCTTGCTTGGTTTCCAGTTCTCTCCTTATCCTGTTCAACCTTCTATTTTCAAAGAAAAGCATACCTACCATTGCTTTCTTCTGATTTTATTTTCCTGTATTGATATTAAGTACATCTTAGCCATGGAATGAGAGCAGCTAGGTGGCTCAGTGGATAAAGCACCAGGCCTGGAGTCAGGCAGACTTATCTTCCTGAGTTCAAATCTGGCCTTGAGCACTTACTATCTATGTGACCCTGGGCAAGTCACTTAACCCTGTTTGCCTCAGTTTCCTCATCTGTAAAATGAGTTGAAGAAGGAAATGGCAAACCATTCCAGTATCTTTTCCAGGAAGACCCCAAATGAGGCTATGAAGAGTTGAAGACAACTGAAAAATGACTGAACAATAATAAGAAGAGTCTAGAATGGTAGAGAGATGATTGGTCCCTCTATAGTCTCTCCTGATCAGACCATATCTAATATAGTATTCACTTCTGGCTACCACATCTTAAAAGGGACAGTGACATGTTGCAGTATGGCCAGAATGAGCAGCCAAGATTATAAGGGCATGAGAAACTATACCATTTGAGGATGAGCAACTAAAGGTTGTTAGGTTGGAGAAGAGAAGACTTGAGGAGTAGAAATATAATGGCTATTTTCAAATAGTTGAAGGATTACCATGAGAGAGAGGGATTAAATTTGTCCTGCTTGGTAAAAGGGGTAAAAGTTGCTGGGGGTCTGATTTCACCTCAATGTAAGGAAATGGGAAGGAATTCTTTGAGAGGTAGTAAGCTCTCCATCACTGGAGGTCTATGACTAGAGATGGGATCATTTTACAAGAATACGGTACAATTGGTTCCTCTTTAGATACAAACTGAAGTACATATCCTCTGAGATCTCTTCCAACTTTCAGGTTCTGCGATTCTAAGATGGGGGAAAAACTCTCAAAATGATCTCTCCACCAGCTGCAACATATTTTAGGCAGTTTCTTGCTCTTCCTCCTAGGAGGGGGTCCCAAGGACAGTACCAGTCAGAATCTTTCTCAGATAACCATCTGAGAAAAACAGCGTCTGCCGACAAATAATAGTGTTAAGCAAACCTTTGGGGAAATTGGAGAACTTTACATTAATCTCTGTTGAGTTATTTAACTGCTTTTCACTAACCTTTCATTCTGTTGAGTTTAATTAAATCTGATGCTTTCCCCAGCCATAACCTGTTCATTAATTCTTCAGATGTTCTTTTGCATTCATCAGTCAAGTATTGGAGAGATATGCATTTAGCAAAAAGCAAGGGCATAGGTAATAGAAGCCAAATGAAGCTATTTACCCCAACTGAAGTCATTCTAAATATGAAATAATGAATTGCACCAGGTTTTTCAGCAACATAATTAGTTTACTGAGAACTAGCTGTCAAGTCAATGTGCAAAGAACTCCACACCTCTCTTGGTGAATGAAAATGAAAGCATCCTGCATGCAGAGGCCCCCAAGTAGTGATAACATGGGCGATGGGGCAGATCAGTTCTGCCTTGGTATATGGGAGGCCAAAAAGCAAGCTGAACTTAGATGTTTAAGGCTTTCCACAATCTAACAGCAACCTCCATTTCTGATTTCATTCCTTTATTTTATTTATCCCCTTATATGTGCTCTGTGTTCCAACCAAATTCACCTTTCCTCTCCAACCTTCCTGAAGTCCCGGAATATACATACATCTCCACCTGTTGAAATCGTCTTCCTCAATTCAGGTGCAACCACCTTTATGAAGCACTTCTAGATTCTTCCAGGTGAAAACACTCATTTCTGTTCTCTCCCTTGTCCCTAATAATAACTGTCACATGTAGCATTTTTTCATTTTCAAAACACTTTTGTCTCATTTGAGTATCACAACAATCCTTAAAGCAAGTACTATAGGTATTATTATTCCCATTTTATGGTTGAGAAAATTGAGGCTGCAACCTATTAAGTTATTCACCTGTGGTCACACAGTGAGTATTTTGTTGTTCAGTTGTTTCAGTGGTGGCATAGACACTGGAGGGATTTGCCATTTTTTTCTCCATCTCATTTTTACAGTGACTGTTAGTTGGGGAACTTAAAGCTGGGTCTTCTTGACTCCAGTTCCAGCGCTGTCTTCACTATGCCACACTTCTCCTTTTCATATTCTACTTTCCCTGGGGTTGGGGACTATGTGATTTTTCATCTTTTCATTCCCAGCCCTGAGCATAGTGTCTGGCGCATGGTGAACACATTAAATATTTGTCAAAAACTAAAACAAGCTGGCTCAAATTCAAGGGCCAGCATTTTCTCTGATGAACTGTTACTACTGCATTCATGATATCCTCTGTCCCATTACTGGAGTGAGTCTTCCCTTGCCTTTCCACTTCTCTGTCCATGAAGTCCATGGGATCACATAGAGTCAGGCACTAATGAAC
>CM053625.1:139375184-139442567 GCA_028646595.1 Phalanger gymnotis | reverse complement strand
AAAGATCATTGGTATAGATATAGAAAGGGATCTTAGAGGTTATCTAGTCCATCTCCCTAGTTTTACAAATGAGGAAACCATGGCCCAGAGAGGTTAAATGTTTTAACCAAGGTCACACAGTATTAAGAGAGCAGAGATTTGAACCTGGAGACCTCTGATTCCAAATCTAGCCCTCTTTCTATCGAAATGTGATAATCTTTTTGTCATGCAGAGTTCTCATTGTTCTGGGTGTTGTTGAAAGTCAGGGCAGTGTGTTGTAACAGAAAGAATGCTCAACCTGCAGAAGGACTGTGTTGTGCAGGATGCTACTTGAAGTAGGTAATTTCATCTCTCTAGGCCTTAGTCTCCTCATGTGCAAATAAAACTTCTAATAATCTTTGCATAGTCTACTTTACAGACACATACAGTTTGAGCCATAAGTAGCCCTAGAGATCATCTATTCTAGTGCCCTTTATTTTTCAGACTAATAAATTGAGGCCCAGAAAGATGAAGTGTTTCCTGAATCAGTCAATTAATCACCAAGCATTTATTCAATGCTTACTGTATGCCAGGCCTCTCCCAGCTACCTCATGGGGCGGTTGTGAGGAGATTGCCTTTTTGTAACCAAAAAATGAAAGTTCCTATTATCACCAGCAATTTTGATGGAATTTCGGTAGCTCTTTGCTAAAACTGAAAAGAAGGGAAAGAGTGTGCCAGGTGGGAGAGAGAGTGAGAGCAAATGTGCTGAGGTGGGAAAGTGTTGGGCATGTCTTAGGGGACAGCGAAGGAACAAGATAAACTGTACCAGAGGGTTTGATTAGGGGAATAATGAGAACTAATATTGAATGTTGAGAACCTTTATTTCTGAGCTAAGGAGTCTGGACTTTACCCTGTAGGTGACAAAGAGCCATTTCAGACCTCTGAGTTAGAGGAATGACACAATAAAAGTCATGCTTGAAGAAGACCAATCTGGTGATTCAGAAAGGATGGACCAGAGGAGGCTTAGACCTAGGCTTTAGTGCAACTTTGTATTTATCTGTGGAATAGAGTGGTAGAGTGATAGAGAGAAGAACTAAGTAAAGCAGGGGATTAAAGAGCTGAGCCTGGACTCAGAAAGACTCTAGTTTAAATTCAGCCTCAGAAACTTACTAGTGTGTGTGACTCTGGGCAAGTCACTTTACCCCTGCGTGCCCGTTTCCTTAACTGTAAGATATGGATAATAATAGTACCTACCTCATAGGATTGTTGTGTGGATCAAATGAAGTAATATATTAAAGCACTTAGCATTGTGCCTGGCACATAGTAAACAATAAAGGCTTGTTTCCTTCCTTCTTTCTGCTTTTCTTTCTTCCTTTTTTCCCTCCCTACCTTTCCTTCCTTCCTTCCTTTTCTTCCTTTGTTCTTTCCTTCCTTCTTTCCCTTCTTCTCAATTGCCTCCCAGATATAAAGTGTCCACTAATGGCCTGGAATGACCTTCCTCTTGGTAGGACCTTATTTAACATGCTAGATGGGGAGAGATAGACCTTTCTGTACAGATTCAGACTCCTTTTTCCTGGTCTTTAAGACTTTTGTGAGAAGAATAGCAGCAGCCTCTGCCTAGCAATGCATCCATGCTCTCTCTGCAGCCATGAGAGGAACTGAGAAAGGGAAGTGTCAAATATTATAATCCTTCATTGGTCTAGATTTATGAACTAAAAAATAATCTGCTGTCTCTTCTTGCTCCCACCCCATCCCCCTAGGCAGCTAGCCAGAGGAGCTAGCTCTATCTGAGAGTATAAAGAGCTGGAATATTTTGGATCAAAGTCAATGCAGTAGAAAACAAATCAAGTTAAAAAGAAAGGAGGTGGGGGTCAGGAAGGAGGGCTAAGAGGGGAAAAACAAAGAGTGACAGGAAAAGGAATTATGACAGCAAAACGGCCGGAGAACAAAGAGGACAAATAAATAGCAGGGTACAAGGAAGTAACAACAGACTGTTTTTCAGATTTCAAAAAATGCTCTGGATTCCTAGATATTTATTATTATATTAGCAACTATTTATTATTGCTGTTATTCTTATTACTGGTTGCAGCATGGCCTAGTGGATAGAGATCTAGCCTTCAAATCAAGCAAACCTAGTTCAGCTTTCACCTCTGACACATACTGGCTGCGTGATGCTGAGCAAATTGTTTAACATGCATTGTGGCCCTACCTATGCAGCCCTCTGAAACTATAAACTGTAGATTCCATGATGTGCATCAGTCCTAGGAACATAGTAGGACTATAACTTTAAAGGTAGAAGATGCCTTTCTGGTCAAGGCACCCAATCCCCTCATTTTACAGAAGAAACTGAAACCTGTCGAGGTTAAGTGACTCGCCCAGGATCACACAGACAAATCCAGTGCCCCTTCCACAATACCACACAGAGGAAATTCCTCACTAGGTACTCTCTATACCACCCCCCCCAAAATCAAAGAAATCAAGGGTCTAGCCAAAAGTAACAGCAAAAATAATGATAAAAACCAACCAACCAATCATTTGTTAATTGCCTACCCTAGTATGTCAAGCACCATATTAAGTAAAAACAAAAATTAAGCAATCTCAAACTTGCCAGAGGCAAGGAGTATAAAGTGAAGGTATAAGGCTAGTACCCAGCCAAGTTGTTAGAAGATAATAAGGTCAAAGGTTTACAGCCTGGAGGGGCCTTAGGGATCATCCAGTCTGGGAGTTCTTAATCTTTTTTGTATCATAGACCCTTTTGGCCATATAATGAAACCTGTGGAACCCTTCTCAGAATAATGTTTTTAAATGCATAAAAGAAAATACATAAGATTGCAAAGGAAACATTATATTGAAATGTGGTTATCAAAACGTTTTCTAAAAACAAATTCATACACCCCAGGTTAAGATCCCCTGGTCTAATCCTACCCCCTCAGTAAAGTATTTGATATCTACCAAGGCATCCCTGCCAGTCATGATCTGATGATAACAACCACTGTCATATAATGCTTTAAAGCTTGTAAAGCACAGCCCTTGGTGGAAATGACCCACAACTGGGACTTAACAGATGTCCCTTGGTGTTGATAGTGGAGGCATAGTACTGATTGAAAAGGTAGTAGGAAGAGTTCAATGTTCCCTATCTCGAAGACTCAGCTTGATGAAGCTCCATGTGTTGTGAAAGTGTAGAAGTTTTTCTAGGACATCCACAGGCCCAGTGTACATTATTGATGGATGTTCTGCAAAATTTAAATGTTGAGCTTTAGGGAGAGGAGCCAAAACCCAAGAGACAATGAACTTGAGGTTTTCTTCTCTCTTCTTGAACTTGAAAATAGCCAGATCACTTTTTAATGAATTTCACTGCAGCCTAGTTGCTGATTCTGTGATTCCCTCCAAAGCAGAGGTCAGGCTAAGCTCTATATACCCCTTCCTTTGGAGAGAAGCCCCTTAGCCAGGGGCAACAGGGTTAGGAGAGAAGGAATGTGTCAATTCAGGGGTATTACTGACATGAGAAAGGATTCTTTGAACTTTACTTCTTCCCCCTTGATCAGCAGCCTATTGTTTTTCAGAGGAGACTGGAGAGGAGTAGGATTCTGAAAAGATTTTAAAATTTAAGCTGACCTCCTCTACCCACTTCCAAGTATCTCTCTTTCTCTTCAGATTAAACAAATATGAGAGCCTATGGTTACCTGGCTATGAGGGAGAAAACCATTTTTAATCATACTGTTTATAAAGAAATGCCATTTTCTTACCTTCAAGACAAGAGGAACAGGCAACCAAGCATTGTCGTTAATGTATAAATAAGAATAATTCAGAGAGGCACCTGGGATTGTAGATAGGATAGAGAGCCAGACTAGGATTTTAAAAGAGCTGGGTTTCAGTCCTGCCTCTTATTCAAGCTGCCAGGTGATCCTAAATCAGTCACTTAACCTATAAGTGGTACAGTGGATAGAGTGCTGGCAGCCCTGGCTGGAGTCAGGAAAACTCGAGTTCAAATGCAGTCTCAGTCACTGACCAGCTCTGTGATCTTGGGCAAGTCACTTTACTTCTGCATACCTCTGTTTCCTCAACTGTAAAATAGGGATAATAATAACAACTACTTCTCAGGGTTGTTGTAAGGATCAAATGAGGTAATGTTTGTAAAGCACTTAGCACATAGTAGGTGCTTTAAAAATGCTTACTCTCTTCTCCTCCCTTCTCAATATCCCAGGTACAGTCTAAAGCTATGAGTTGAAAAGCAAGGTATCAATCTATGTTGGTAGAGGAAGATTTTTCACCTGGAGTTCCCTTTGCCAATGAAGGAAATCCTATTGAAAGTGGCTAAGTTAATAGCAGATGTAATCTTAAGCAAGGGTTAAAGGCGATAATAAAAGATAAAATAGATAATTCTGATTATATGAATTTGAAAAGCTTCTATACAAACAAAATATGTCTAGGATTAGAAGAGAAGTAGTCAAATGGGAAAAAAATTTTATATCAAATTTCTCAGATATCTAAGAAATACAGACAACTAACACACACATGTATATATGTATTCATATATACATATATGGGTATATATGTATTTATATGTACATACATGTATAATCTGAGATATATATGTATCTGAGATATATATCTGAGATATATACTCTGTATATATAATATCTAAGATATCTTTATATATATATAATCAGAAATATCTGCAAAAGTTGCTATAAAGATTTTAAAGAGAACATGTGTGAGTATGTGTGCATGTGCATATACGCATATATGACCAAAAGCCATTCCCCAATATGTAAGTAGTCAAAGCATATGAAAAATTCTCAAAAGAATTGTGAACTATTAACAACCATATGAGAGAATGTTATGAATCACTGATAATTTGGAATGAAAGTCAAAACAACCCTGAGGTTTCACCTAACAACCAGCAAATTGGCAAAGATGGCAATAGATAGGAATACTCAGTATTGGAGAGATTGTAGAAAGATGAACACATTGTTGGCAGACATGTGAATTAGCACAACCATTTTGGAAAGCAATTTGGAATTATGTTAATAAAGTAACTAAAATGGCCCCATATTCTTTGACCCAGAAATTCCCTTATTAGGCTTATGCCCTATGGAAGTCATTGATAAGATGTTTTGGGGTTATGAGGAACCTTTTTGTGTTATTAACCTCCTTGAGGTATATGATCTAACCGTTGGAATCTCTGAGTCAAAAGATATGGATATTTGGTCACTTTATTTCAATAATTCAAATTTGCTTTCCAGAATGGCTATACCAATTCACAACTCTCAAAAATGTGTTAGTGTACCTGTTTTTCCACAACCATTCCAAAATTAACCCTTCCCATCTTTGGTCCTCTTTGTCAATTTCCTGGATGTGAGTTGAAACCTCAGGGTTGTTTTAATATTCACTTACTATTATTATTATTATTATTATTATTATTATTATTATTAATGATTTAAAGAATGCTTTTGTGTAGTTGTTAATAGTTTGCAATTCTTCTTTGGAGAGCTATTTGTTCATATCCTTCAACCACTTATCTATTGAGGACTGCTTTTGGTCTTATATAATTCTATTAGTTGTCTAGATAGCTTAGATATCAGAACCTTATCAAAATTATTGGACACAAACAATTTTCGTTTCATAATAATAATGATATAATAGCTAATATTTAGATAGTGCCCACTGTATGCCAGGCACTCTATAAGTACTTTACATGTATTATTTCCCTTGATCCTCACAACAACCCTGGGAGATAGGTGCTATTATCATCCCTGTTTTTCAGATGAGAAAACTAAAACAAGCAAAGGCTAAGTGATTTGCCCAGGGTCACATACCTAATAAGTGTCTGAGGCCAGATATAAACTCAGGTTTTCCTGACTCTAGGACCAGCATTCTAACCATGGTGCCAATGAGTTCCCACTTCTCTTCTTACCCTTGTTGCATTAAATTTTTATATTCAAAATCTTTTCAATTTCATTTAGTACCACCAGAGTTTGTCACTATGGGCTCAGGTCCCCAATTCCTGCTCCCATTGGTGAACTGGACCACCAGAGGGCAAGCGACTACTTCTCCCCTCATGATTCTAAGGATGACCCTGAGGGGTCGAGGTTTCTAATACTCGTGCTTATTAGGACCCATTTTATGTGCTCCTCCTAATATTGATTAATTAGTTTAATCAGTTATCTTTTATGAACAACAAGGATAGACGTACAAAAATATTTCCCCCCAAACTAGGGGAAGATTCTCTCCTAAGGAGAATGGACCTAATCTTGAAGTGCCAAAAGGTACTGAGACACTCATGTAGGGAACATATGGAGGAGATACATGGCACCATGGATAGAGTGCTGGCCCCTGGATTCAGGAAGACCTGAATTCAAGTCTGGCTTTAGATACGTACTAGCTGTGTTACCCTGGGCAAGTCACTATGTTTGCTTCTGTTTCCTCATTTGTAAAATGGTGATAACAATAGGACGTACCTCCCAAGGTTATTGTGAGAATTAAATGACACAATCATTGTAAAGTGCTTGGCACAATGCCTGACACTTAGTAAGTGCTATATAAATGTGAGCCTTAGAAATTTGAGGAGGAGAAAGGCTCCTCCCTTTCAGGATTTGACTCACTAAGATCCCGGCCAAATCATACCCATTGTGGGCTTTGCATTTGCTCTATAACTACTATCTATCTTCCTTCCAGACAATAATTCAGTCAGTTAAATCAGTTTGGTAACATGTACCTTATCGTGCCTTGGGCAGGTAGGTGGCACAGTGGATAGAGCATGGGGCCTGGAGTCAAGAAGATTCATCTTCCTGAGTTCAAATCCAACTTCAGACACTAGCTTTGTGACCCTCAGCAAGTCACTTAACCTTGTTTGCCTCAGTTTTTTCATCTGTAAAATGAGCTGGAGAAGGAAAGGGCAAACCACTCTAGTATCTTTTCCAGGAAAATCCCAAAAGTGGTCGAAGAGCCAGACATGACTGAAAACAAAGTAACTGTACAACAGTAACAAATCTTGTCATGCCCAGCTCATGGCTAAGTAGGCACTACAATACTGACTGAATTGAGTGATCTGTTCCTACATTCCTAGGAAATGAATGACCTATTTCTGGTCTATGAACATTTTTCGTTTACTAAGCATAGTAGTTCTCCTTTTATTCTCCAACCTCAGATAATTGCCTAGTAGAGCATTGTTGTAAAGAGGTCTGTCCAAGTTCAATTACATTCTGGACAGCAAAGTAATCAGCACGTCTGATGCAGAGAAACCTGGTAACCAATTAACTGCAAATAATTAGAAGATGTTAAACGATGGGTTGGGGGAAGGGATGTTGCCAGAGGCAGCAGATTTCTGACCAAGCCCTGGAATTTATAGGGAAGCTCACATGCCTTGGAACCAGCAATGAAGTATCCACTCCAGTCTCTCCTAGGGTTTTCTGGCAGGTGAGGTGAGAACTGCCATCCTCTAAATCTGTGGTGTTCAAATTATATACATGTCAACACAGACTGCAAAGAACCCTTAAAGACTAGAAAATCCTCTATTAAAGATGAGCAAGGTGATGCTAAACGATTTGCCTTAAGTCACATAACTAGCAAGTGGCCCAGGACTCAAAGACGAGGCCTATTTCCAATCATCCAAATAACTACCCAAATTACTCCTTATAAACTTTGTTTTCGCTATCCTCTCACCAGCAATTCACTTTCCTCTCATGTTCCCAATGCTGACTTCCCCTTGTGATGAGTTGGCCTGTGACTTCCCAGAAGGAAGCAAGAAGATGCCAATAAAATGAAATTTACTCTAAAATGAAAATTAATCTCATTTCAACTCTTCATTGGATTATTAATACTTGCTATCCTACTCTGCAATTGGTTATGTGAGACATTCCGTGTGCCACCTACTTGCCTCTCCACAGACTGCCCCCTCCACTTATAACTACTTGCCACTACTATGCCTGTGTAAGACCAATAACATCAGCACACAGGAGGGATGCTAGTACAGATTCTTTGATCTGCTTTTCTAAGGAAAGCAACTTTAAGCGTTTTACAATCTTACTTTAATTAAACATACATATATCATCTACTTAATTCAGGGGAAAAAGTCAGCACCCTGAACTACAGAGAAAACACAAGCAGAAATTATATAAACAGAGCAAAATAACATAAACCAATAGACAGGCTTCTAACCATCTGATGAAGACATTACATACATAGTTACTAGAAAGAGAAGCACCAACATCTGGGTTTTTCAAAGCTGGGGGGGTTCCTTAATGGCTGTCCAGAGTCTCCACACCAACACTCTTCCAATGAGTGAGCCCCCAAGCAAAATGCTAATCTCAGAGTGAGTATACACACACACACACACACACACACACACACTCACACTTCTTTAGGGTCAGAGGGCATCACAACCATGCAACTCAAACCCATATGACCTAGGCCTTCCCATGACTTAAACAGGTCATCAAAGACTCTTGATTGAAACAAAGGCAAGATTCAAAGGCACTTGATTACCTTAGTGCTGAGAAGCACTCCAAAACAAAAGACAACAAAAGCTCCCCCTTTACTTGCCATTATATCACCTTAAGGAAAATGCTCTCTCCATCCTTACATCCATACCTTAGAATCCTCAGCTTCCTTAAATGCTCATCTCAGTTTCTACCTCCTGCAGGAAACTTTTTCTGATCTCTCCAGTTACTAGAATTCTCTCCTCCACCCCCAAATTACTTTGTATAATTGGGTATATATTTCATTTTTATTTATCAATACACTTATTGCTCTCCACCCACCCCCAGTAGAGTGTCAGCTCCTTGAAATTAGGGGTGGGTTCTTTTTTTTTTGTCTTCATACCATAGCATCTAGCAGTATGTCTAGCATGCCATATGTATTTTATTGAATGATTATGGAATTAAATTATAACCAAAGGGTGACTGGCTATAAGCAGAAGGTTCTCTTTTCCTTCTTTATGAAAAGCCAGAGCGTGAAAACCAGGAGCTCTAGCCTTAATTCAGGTCATAAGATATCTGATGAGAGACCTCCTATAGGCAAGGCCATGAACTTAAGTAGAATAAAAATGAATAAGACCTAAGCATTTCAGATAATGATAACAACTTATGGATCTATAGAACTTTGAATTTTATGAAGCATTTTCCTGGCAACATCACTGGGAGGTAGGTTGTAAAAAAAATTATTGTCCGTTTCCAGATGAGGAAACAGACTCAGAAAGCTTAAATGACGTCTGAGGTCATAGAACTAACTAGTAAGTAGCAGGGCTAAACCCCTAAATCACAGATCTCAAGTTGAAAGGGATGTCCAAGATCATCTGGTCCTTTTTATTTCACAATTAAGGAAAGCCCAGAAAAGTTCATTGGTTTGTGTAGGCTTTTACAGCTGTAGTGGTAAGTTTAAACTATTAAAGCTAGTTTCCCTCTTGGGCATAACTACATGAGTCTGCAGGATGGGCAACCCCTATATAAATGAGAATGTTTCCATATATGTACCAGAATATCTTGACTTCTAGGAATACTGAAATACTTGGCAGGAAGACTGTTAAGATTCCTAAGTCCTACATCTTGGATTGAGTCTCTTTGGTTGTCTATTTCCCTGCTTTATTTATTCCCTAATCAGAGAAGAGAAACCCCCACAGTGCCTGCCCACTGATTGTCTTCTAATAACCAGCTTTTCCATTTGGTCAATAAACAAGTCTGCCACTGCTGCTATTAAAGGTAGCCGTATATCTCCCAAGGAAGTCCTTCCCAACACAGATTTGCAGTTTAAAAGATTGGGTCTGAGAGAAGTTACTGTGGGAGGAGGGATCATAAATAGAAACTTTGCCTCAACTTTGGAAACTTACAGATTCATGGACTGTCAAAGGGAAGAGACTTAAAGGTTATCTAATCCAACCCCCTCAAGTTTACAGATGGGGGAAATTGAGGCTGAGAGAGAGATAGGGAGGCAGTCAGGTGGTGTAGTGAGTAGAGCACCAGCCCTGGAGTCAGGAGGACCTGAGGTCAAATCCAGCCTCAGACACTTGACACATTTATTAGCTATGTGACCTTGGGCAAGTCACTTAACCCCAATTGCCCTGCCTTCCCCCTCTGAAAAAAAGAGAGAGGTAGGGACTTTACACTAGCAAAATCATTCATTATGGCTGTTTTTGTGGACCTTCTGCCTAAAGCCCAGTCCTTTGGATCCTAGCTGAGCTTTTTGCTACAGCCTACTGGAAGCTACTCTTTTTTTCAGAGAAGTCATACCCTGAAGGAAAGAAAAAAGGCATTCACAAAAATTTGTGTGAAAGGAACCAAAATTCCCACTGACCTAAAAACATTTCTCTACTTTGCTTGAAACATACAGTAGGTGCTTAATAAATACTAGTAGACTGATTGACTAGTTGGGGATGCAACGAATGTGACATAGTAGAAAGCGGGGTAGCTAGGTGGCACAGTGGATAGAGCACTAGGCCTGCAGTCAGGAAGACTTTTCTTCCTGAGTTCAAATCTGGCCTTAGACACTTCCTGGGAAGTCACTTAACCCTGTTTGCCTCAGTTTCCTCATCTGTAAAATGAGCCGGAGAAGGAAATAGCTAACCACCTCAAGTATCTTTGCCGAGAAAACTCCAAATGGGGTCAGAAAGAGTTGGACATGACTGAAACGACTCATCTCTACCAAATATTTATAATTCATGGTCTCACCATTTTCCCCATAGTGGATGTTTCATAACCACTACTAGGAGAAAAATCCATTTTGTACAAAATAAAGAAACATTAGGAGGAAAAAAATTTTTAAAGATGTTTTCAAAGTTAGACTCTGGGTCTTCTTTCAGAAGATCTGATTTATCTGTGGAAATTTTCCTCGAGAGGAGGCAGTTTGCCATGAGTGAGCCATAGAACAAAGTCAGCTGCAACTGGAAGAGAGCTGACATGGCCTACACCTGGTGCACACAGCATGAGTGTGAGTGTGTCCCACAGATGAAACAGGTCCTTCCCCAGAGGCTACCTGGAATGCTGAGAGTTCACATTCAAGTCTGCATGACAAGGTCACAAGCCTGGCAATTGGTGATGACACAGGCTCAAACCCGCCTTTTCTGTGTCCCCAGCCAGAAGCAAAGAAGTGAGACCAGAGCTGTGAGAAACCCCTGTGGTCCTCTGGCACTTCAATGGAGAAAGCTGTGAGCCATGACCTACAGATCCAGTGGCTGTGGATAGGGTCAGACTGCAAAGAAAGTAGAAAGAGGAAATTGCAAAGAGTGTAGGAGAAATGGGAATTAGAGATGGCACCTTATTAGCCTTTCCATAGATGGAGACAAAGGAACATCTTACTTTTCTTGGGGTCCCGAAGCTTCAATGCCTCAGAAGAACATCCCCACCCCTGTTGGATAGACCAAATTACAGTTCACATAATGACTATCTGTAGTGGTTTAACCTTTTAACTATTTCTTTATGCCTCCCTATGCACTGACCAAGCTAAAATAAATCCATTTTTAATAATAAGCAAGTAATGTTCACTCTTTGTCTGGAAAGATTATATTTTTTTTTACTAGCTAATGTCAGCATCAGTGATTGGATACTGTTAACATTCTCTGGGTAGTATAGAATGAAATAAGTATGTTATAAATCTAGGAAACCTGGTCTCTCACTCCATCTCTCCCACTGTTATTTTATGATCTTAGACAATTTATACAACCTCTCTGTGCCTCAGTTTCCTCATTATGCTCAAATAAGCATATTGGATAATCTTCGTCTTTCTAGTTCTTATTAACTTGTATTGAAGATCAAAGAAAGAATATATGTAAAAGTTCTTGGGAAAGTATGAATGAATCAAAAAGCAATTATTAAGTACCTCTTGTGTGCCAGACAAATGGGATTTGGGAGGAGGATATGTTCAGTGGAATGGCAAAGAGATAGCTAAGAAATGGAGTGGTGGGTCTAGGTCCAGGCAAAATAAAGTGAGTGTTTCAATTAATCTAGAAATTTATCAGTATAGCCTTGATTTTACTTTGGCTTTTGAATACTTGTTTGGTGACTATCAATATTAGATAGTTTTTAACTTTAGCCATTGTTCTTATCCTCAGTAGCTCTGTTCAGGTAATGCTCTTCCCTATACACTTCTCTTCACCCCTAACCCTTCCAGGAATCTTGATTGCCACACTTCCTCTCTCTCCAGTTAATTAATCTCATTGCAAGAATAATTCATTAGGTGAGCTATAGTGGGAGTTTTTCCTGCTCCTCCACTAGTCACCTGACACCTGCCTCCAGAGAACCCTCTTAAAAGGATAATTAGTATAACATGATGAGGAACTAGTGAAGGGTAGCATCCCAGAAAGCTGATAATGGGATCCCAGGAATCAGTGCTCCCACAAACCAGCAGGATCTGGCATGTGATGTGGCAAAATGCCAGATTAGCCTAAGGGTCACAGCCATGGAAAACATTGAGAGGTTTTCTCAGAGAAACAGTGTAATATGGTAGAAGGAACACGATGATCAGGAAGGCAGGACAGTTGAACTGTGAGAGCAGGAAAGCAGCAGTCTCTAATAACTGTAACGAAGGCATTCGCCTCTTTCCCACTGAGAGGCTGGTTACCTGTGGGCAGCATAAAAAAAAACATTTTCAGGGAAAACTAAGGCCTGACTAGTATAAAATAGCACTTACAGTATGAGTGTGGTGTTGTGTGCGTTGCAAAGTAGAGAAGAGCCAGAGACGCCAGTAAGACATTGTTGGGGTAGAATAGTTTGGCTCTAGGGAGCCATTATACCTGGGTGGCTTCCTGCATGTATCTGTGTTTATGTTTCCCTGTGCCATGCGAATTCCAGAGAAAAATCTCATGCACTGGGCTCTGAAGTAAGGTGCTCAAAGTCTTGGACACACAAAACATCCTCAGATAATGATGATTGTATGTTATGAAGGCATTAACAGCTATATCTGTGACAATACCTTCTGAGCCCTGACCTATTTTTTCACATGTGCCTACATAGTGAAGGATAATTTTTGGAGAGCCTCATTGGGATCCATGAAATATCAAAGGAATTAAAGGAACCCCTAATGTTTTAGTGGACCCTATGCAAATGATTTATAGGAGAATATGGACAGGAGTTACATAACCACGATTGAGTTGGAATTACATTGGACTGGAACCAGATGATTGGGTTATAATCTATGTCACTAGAATGAAAGCCTTATTGATGAGCTCACAGATTTATTAAAGTATTGAGGCCTGAATCAAAGGTCATGGAATTCCTACAGCCAGTGCTCATAGGACTCTGGTAAGCTGACCAGGGAGTACGAAAACCTCAGTTTTAATCCTGAATCTCCTACTAATTGGCTCAGTTACCTTGGACAAGTCATTCCCCGTCTCTGGGCTTCAGCTTCATCATCTGTAATTTGAGGAACATTAAGTAAATGTCTTTTAAGGGCCTTTGTAACAATGAATGATCCTCTACTAAGGCTAGACCAGCACATTTTGCCAACACATCTTGTCTTTGAATGAGATGTGTTCCAGAAGCAGGTCAACGGAAGAAAAAGGAGAGTAGTTTGTCCTTCTCCACACTTAGTTACTTATCAATACAAGGATGGAGACTCTGAGAGCTGAATCAGCTATTTAGTTTGTGGGTCTCTAGCCTGGCACTTTTGAGAGTTCATTCAATCTAAACAGCCCTCAAAACTAATTAGCTGATTAAGTAAGGACTTTGGGGTTCTACTTTGAAGGGGCAAGCAGTAGAAATCTTCCAAGCATCAAATGTGTTTCTTCCTCATCCTCAAGTGAACAATGGCCAACTTGGCATCCAGAGATGAAAGAAGAAACCCAAGTGTATAAGCAACTCGGGAAATATAGTATAGTAAATAGAGCTCTGGATTTGGAGTCAGAGGAACTGGGTTTGTAGTCTGACCTTACCAATTACCTCCTATTTAACTTTGGGCAAATCATTTAATTTCTCTTTCCTCATATGGAAAATGAAAAAGGTTGGACAATACAATTTCTAAGATCCCTTCTGATTTTAAATCTTATGATCTCTATGGCCTTCTCAGAACCCAGTACCCTTTTCTTTGGACAAGAAAAAGCTATACATGTAGTCTTAGTAAGGGAGCTAAATAGATTATTGCTCTATTATTCTTTTTCTGCCTCAGGATTTTTAGTCATGTGGTCCAAAGACCTCCTGACTGATGCAAAACACTCCATCGATTTCAGATGTCTCCTACTTCTAAGAACACCACAAACCAAATCAGTAACTACATCTTTTACTGAATATCCCTATGTCTGTGGCCCTGTGTGCTCAGTGTATTATCAATAAAAAAAGATGTATACAGCATCTACTTTGTGCACTGTAATAGGCATTATGGACACAAAGCCAAATACAAAATAGTTCCTGCCTTTAAGGAGTTTATAAGCTACTGGAGAGATTATAGTATCTAAAATTTAGAACCGTAAGTGATTTTAGGGGCCATTGAATCCACCCCTCAGTTTACAGATGAGGAAAATAAAACAGAGAAATTAAGTGACTTGTCCAGGGTCACACAGTTAGTAGGTGTCTGATTTAAATGCTGCCCATATCAATGGCAGCATGGTAGTTAGGGTGCTAGACTTGAAGTCTTTCTGTGGTCATCATAATGCAAGTTGAATTAAAGGAGAGCACTGAGAGGAGATCAGGAAAGGCTTCATGGAGGCGGTGGTGCTTGAGCTCGTCCTTGAAGGAAGTCAAGGATTCTAAGAGACATAATCAAGAAGGGAGATTCTAGGCCTTGGGGATGATGTATGTGAATGTACAAATTGGAGGTTTGGGAGAATAACTCATAGTCCAGTAATGAAATAAACACCAAAAAAATAGGTAAGAGTTTAGGTAGGTGGAGAACCTTAAATGTCAGACCTGGACATCAGAAATTTATCCTGGGACCAATGCAATAGACGGAGGAGATGATTGGAAGGAGAGCGAACAAGACACAGCCCTTGATAGAGGATGAGGGAAAAGGAACAGTCACACAGAACAGTCTAGGGAACAACTAAGGGAGAAATTGTGTCATCCTGACTGTATACTCAGTAGAAGATTAAAGAAGAATGTGATTGTTGTGAATCATAGCCATCCAGGGAAAATTTCCTGGAGAAAATAAGCTTTGAGCTAAGACTTCAAAGTTGGATTGAGTGTTGATAGAGTAGAAGAAAGAAGGCCTTTGGGATGGGGGTAGCATCATGATCAAAGGTGATGTGAAGGCAGAAATATAACATAGTGGGAGAATGAGAATTGGAATGAGTGGTAATTAGACTAGTGATTAGGTGATTAGTTCCATAGGAGAGAAATCAGGAAAACTTCTATGACCGGTTTGTTCATTGAACCCATCATGCACATTTTCATCCCTCTGCTTTTGCCTATAAGGACTTGTCCTTCATTCTTGCTTCTACCCATCTTTCTAAGTCCTCCCAATCATTAAAGGCCTATATGAAGCCCATCTACTTCCATGTAGCTTTCTCTGACCCTCCATTCCATGTCAATCAATCTATCCTCTGAACTTCTGTAGCACTCTGGAATGGAATAGACTAGATTAGAATAGCTGAACCTTATGCAGTGCTTTTAAAGTTTCCAGAGCGCCATATGTACACAATCTCATTGCATCCTCAGAATAATCTTGTGAGGTGAGTATTGTTATCCCTGTTTTACAGGTGAATAAACTGGGGCTCTGAAAGTTTAGGTTGTGCCACAAGAGAAACTGACTTTGCATGACAGGTATAGTACTGGGCTTGGAGTCAGGAAAACTGGGAATTTCAATCCTGCTTCCAATACCTCCTAGCTGCACAATCAAGGGCAAATCCTTTAATCTCTCTGATTTTCAGATTCCTCATCTGCAAAAAATAAAATAAAAATGGGGGATAACAACAGCCATGCTAGATTGTTATGTTGTTCAAATGAAATCATATATGCAAAGTTCTTAGCAAACTCTGAAGAGTTATGTCATTGTCATCATTATTAAGTCACTCCTTTCTCATAGTCATATAGCTAATGAGTATTGAAGGCTGCATTCTCCTGACTTCAGACCCAGAGTTCTTTCTACTATACCACACAGTAGGACAACTGGAAGATACCTGAAACAAAGCCCTGTACTCAATGTTGGAGACACAAAGATTACTCAGATCACATTTCCATGAAACTCACAATCTTATGGAAAGGAGAGAGTTGTACCCAAATAATTATGATGTTAAGTAGGATGCAATGAATGCAAATGCTATGAGAAATGTGAGGTAGAAGAAATCACTTTCATCTGGGGGGTTCAGAAGAGATTTCATGAAGGAGGGAGCACCTGACATGGGCCTGAAAAGAAACAAAGGAGTCAGTCCCTAATAGATAAGTGGTGAAAAGATATGAACAAACAATTTTCTAAGGATTCGCAAACTTTCAACAGTTAGTGAGTCAACAAGCATTTATCAAACCACTTAAAATGTGCCAGGCACTAGTAAAGTTTGCTCTAAATTGCTCATAAAAGAAATGCTCATTAAAACAACTATTGCAGGGCAGCTAGATGGCGCAATGAGTAGAGCACCGGCCCTGGAATCAGGAGGACCTGAGTTCAAATCCGGCCTCAGACACTTTTCACATTTATTAGTGGTGTGACGTTGGGCAAGTCACTTAACCCCAATTGCCCTGCTTTCCCCCTTCCAAAAAAAAAACTATTGGGCTTCACCTTCAAAATAAGCCAGAATGGTGAACTATGTAGATAGACTAGCGTAGTGGTATATACCTGTAATCTTTCTGTTAGGGAAGTTGAGGCTGGTGTATCTCTTGAGGTCCCAAGTTCTGAATGCATTGGCCTAAACTGGTCAAGTGTCTTCACTTCGTCTAGCACCAGTATGGTGAGTACTTGAGAGTGGGAGGCCACCAGGCCCTCTAAAGGAAGGATGAACCAGCCCAGGTCAGAAATGGAGTAGATTAAAGTTCCCAGGCCTGTCAGTGGTAGGATCAGGGCCATGAGTGACTGCTGCACTTCTAGCCTGGGCAAAATAGAGAGATCATGTCTCCCTTCAAAAAAGAAAATACTGTAGAAAAACAGGTATACTAATATTTTTTGTTGGTGTTGCTATGAATTGGTCTAACCTTTATGGAAATTATGCAAGAAAAGTCACCATAGTCATTAATATAAGTTGACCCAGAGATACCATTACTGGGAATATACCCTAAGGAGGTCAAAGATATAAAGAAAGATTTTATATACACACATATATGTATGTATATATATATATGTATATGTGTATATATGTATGTATATACATATATACACATAGATAAAAATAATGATAGCTAGCATTTATATCACACTTTAAGGTTTGCAAAGCACTTTACAAACATTAACTCATTTGATCCTCATAACAATCTTGAGGCGCAGATGCTGTTATTGTCCCCACGTAACAGATGTGGAAATCTAAGTGGAGAACAGTTAAGTGACTTGCCCAAGGTCTTACAGCTAGGAAGTGTCCAATAGTAGATTTGAACTCAGGTCTTCCTGACTTCAGGTTGAGTGCTCTGTCCACTGTGCTTACCTGGCTGCCTTTTAAAGCTACAGAGAAGCATTTTTTGTAATAGCAAAAAAAAAAAAACCATAGAAATTAAATGTGTGCCCAACTGGGGACTAGTTGAACAAATTGTGGTATATGAATGTAAATGTTATTGTACCATAAGAAAAAAAACCAAATGTGAGTAATTTAAAGAAAAATAGGAAGACTTGTTTGAATTGATTCAGAGTAATAATCATATGACTATAATAATGCAAATAGAAAAATACTAGAATTTAGCCAAATACTGAGTAATCGTAGTGACCAATTTTGGCCCTTGAGAAGTGCAGAGGAAGGATCTCCCCCCTTTCAGTAGAGAGAGGATTGTAGGTGTGTTGTATACACTGTCAGACAAGATTGCAGTGTTGATTGATTTTGCATATAAAAAGGGCTTATGTAAGGGTGGGGAAATATCAGAAACAATTTTTGTGAAAACAAAAGACATCACTAAAATTTAGGTTTTTTTAAGGCAGTAAGGCATGAAGGAAGGCAGGAAAGAAGGCAGGAAGGTAGGCAGGCAAGAAGGAAGGGAGAGAGAGGAAGAAAGGGAGGGAGGGAGGAAGGAAGGAAGGAAGGGGAGAAGAGAAGGAGGAAGGGAGAGAGAAGGGAAGGAGGGAGGAAGAGAAGAAGGAAGGAAGGAAGGAAGGAAGGAAGGAAGGAAGGAAGGAAGGAAGGAAGGAAGGAAGGAAGGAAGGAAGGAAGAGAGGGAGGGAAGAAGGGAAAGGAGGAGGGAGGGAAGAAGGAAGAAAAAAGGAAGGACTTTAACAGATGGAGATTGCAAGGATAAGTTCATTCAGGGAATAGTAAATATCATGAAAGCACATTGTAAAGAAAGAAAATGATGAATCCTCTAGTTTGACCTGAGCACAAAGCATATGAAGAGTAAAAAGCAGGTCTCTCCCCAGAGATACTAAGGTCTTTGAGGTCACAAGCCATGGTTCTGCTGTGCACAGATTTCTCTCCCCCCTGCCTAACTCAGGGCTCTATGAGCCCAGACATTGGTTGATGTTGATATTGTAGCATGTTCATAGGGGTTAGAGAGTTAAAATGGTTGGGAAGTACCTTGCTCTCCTAACTCCTTGGAGGATCCAGTTCTATGTTTCTGACATAGGAATATCCACTGAGAGATATTTCCAAAGCAGAGGAGAGTCCTGTCCTTTGACAGAACCAACCTGGAGTTATTCTTTTGTCAAATCCCAAATTTCTCTTTGAAAAACTGATTTGGGAGAAGAAAGGGCAAGGAAAAACATATCGGTATGCAGATAGCTTTTATTTAGAAAACACCTTAGTTCTTTAGAACTACAGAAAAATCCACCCCTTTGGTCCTTTATAAGCTCAGGTTCAGGCTTGACCAGACTCATTTTTCAACTGTTAGTCTGGAAAAGATATTTGGAAAAAGCTAGATCTTTTGAGCTCAAAGGGAAATTCAGTCCTAATGGACTCCCAGTGAGGGTTAGAAGGAGAGAAGAAGTAAGAATTCTTCAATGCCTAATAAAATGCATTCATTCCATCGAGGTTTATTTGCTTTTTAAAAATCACACCTGTGCCTGAATGCTAACTGCTCCTTCAGGATGAAGTTTTCAAGCAGAAATTGTACTTGGCTCCTTGCACCTGCAAAGAAAAGGAGGCAGGTTGATATTTGGGAGATGGGTTGGGTTTGGTGGTTTTTTTGTTTGTTTGGGGTTCTAGTTCCTTTTACATTTCTGACCCAGAATTGATTTGGGCCGACTTAAATACCAAAGAAGACATTTCTCTCAGAGAATTCCCAGGACACTGACTATAGATTTTCTACTTAACTTTGCTGATTTTCCCCCCAAATCAGCTAAGTTGTTGAGACTTTTCCAAAGAGAATACAGATTCAGAGCTCCATGGTATTTGCCACTCAGTCTCCACACTTTTTTGTTACTCTAACCTGGTCTGTGATATACCTAGGTGTACACTTCTCTCTGAGCATACTGTGCCGAGCTTCCTTCATACCCTGATCTTACTCACTGCAGCTAATCAAATAAGATAATATTTGTAAAGAGCTTATCACAGTTCCTGGCACATAGTAGGCACTATATAAATGCACATTCCTTTCTCTTCCCCTGCCCCCAAACGAATGAGAGTGTCCTTCATAAAGGAAGTGTAAATAGGGAGAGGCTTAGTGAGAACCTCCAGATTTTTAGGCCAAACTCTGCATGAACAAGAAATGCCTTTACTGAGCCCCATTCTGTGGAATATTTTTCTTTGCGAAAGCTCAACACTAGGAAACAAAGCAAGCTGTACTGATTGGATTTCCCCCTCCCTCTTTTTTTCTAGAAAGTTCAGCAATACACAGTCATCGTTCAGGCCACAGATATGGAAGGAAACCTTAACTACGGCCTCTCAAACACCGCGACAGCCATCATTACAGTGACAGATGTGAATGACAACCCACCCGAATTCACCACGAGCACTGTAAGTACCAATCCATCAGTGCAGTGATGCATGGATGAGCCCTGTGTTTGTTATTCATGGACGTTGGATATGGCTTGTCTCTGTTTCCCTGTTTGGCAGATAGAAGGGACTTGATAGATAACAGTATAACAAAGACTTGAAGCAAGAAAGGAGAATGATTCATGAACCAGCAAAACTCTAGGGCCACCAGTATCTCTGCAGCGTGGAGGGGAGTAGGAGATTGTGCCGAGGAGACAATCTGATTGGGGCAAGGCAGATCGGATGGTTTGCTAGGATTGGTAGTCAACCTAGTGGCGTTTGTCACGCATGAAGGATAGCTGGAGACTCGAGTTGTTCCTGGGATAGAGTGGCTTGGATACTATTTCAGAAGCACAAATAGTTTGAGTGGCGATGTTTGGTTTGCTGGAGCAATGAGGATCTCACGCACAATGTTTATCAACTGTACATGGTAGTTCTGTGTTTGTACTGGGTGTACGAGTGCATAGGATAGACTAGGGGTAACTTTGAGCAGTGGGATTTTATACACATATCCTGAGGAAGGTAGTAGCCTCTCCAGGGATAGTCCTCTAATGGCTGGCTGGCCGGCCAAGAAAGACTGCAGAAGACAGATGCCTGCTCTCCGGTTTCTTTAACCTTCAGAGTCGGCTGCCCTTGATCACGCAGACCATGTTTTCACTTGTTTCTCTTTCTCCTACCCTGACCTCTTGCCAGAGACCTGGGGGAGTCAGACTATGGGAAAAGAAAACTTCATATAGAAGATGTCATGCATAGAAGCCTTTATAATTCACTAGTGATATAAATATTATCATATCAGATTTAGAAGTTCTGGAAAGTAGGAAAGGTAGGGGCAGAGGAGAAAGAAGAGATAGAATGGTCTTGAATATTCAGCAAACTCTCTGACCCATGGCCATAGTTAATGGAGAGTTAGCTACATCAAGGAACAGTTGGCAAAAGTGCATAAGGATACAGGGTAATAATCAGTGAGTCAATAAATATTAAGTGCCTACTATGTGTCCACCACTATGCTAATTATTTCTGTGTGGACTACAAGAAGCCTGAATATCTACATCCTATTTGCTAGCTGTATGACCTTAGGGAAATCACTCAGGTTTTCTCAGTTTCAATTTCCCTTCTGTAAAAGTAGGAGTGTGACCTACAGGCACTCTAACATCTAACATTCTGTGGTCCTATGGCTGAAATCTCTATGGAGAGTAAGTCAGAGTTTTGGATTAAAGGGCACAAAGCTCTTTTGGATCAGAGATTGAGAACTTAGTTCACAAGCAATTTATTAACTCACAAGTACTTTATTAAGTGTTTACTATATGTGGTTCTTTGAATCCAAACTTCGAAGAACAAACCCCTTTAATTAAAGGATTTGCTCTGTAATACTTGGACTCAGTCAAAAAGCTGCACTTGAGGACATAGAAGGCCACATGTGGCCTCAGGGCCACAGGTTCCCCACCCCTGGCAGCTAGACACTGGAGATACAAAAATGAAACAGCCCTTTCCCAAAAGGGGCTTATGTTCTACAAGGAGTCCTTGTCCAACCTTGTCATTTTATGGTTGGCGAAATTGAGTCTCAGAGAAATTAAATCCTAGATTTTGAGCTAGAAGGAGGCCATCCAGGTCAAACACCTCATTTTATAGATGAGGAAAAGAGGCCTAGAGAGCTGCTGCAGTTTTCCCAAGGTCACAGGGGCATGAAATGACAGGAGTTTGGTGTGAAGCCAGGTCTTCTGACTCTTTTCACTGTACATGGGATTAACCCAAGGTCACATAGCTCCTAAGTGGCAGACCCAGCATTCAAAGCAATGTTCTCTGATTCAAGAGCCAAGGATCCATCCATTTCAACAAGTATTGCTTAAGCGTCTTCCACGTATGAGTGCTTGTGCTAGGCGCTGCCAGGGAGACAAAAAGTGACCAGACAATCATATGCTTAGAGCTTGAAGAGATCTTAGAGGTCAGCTACTCTGACATCTTCCTGATGGATGAAGCTGGTAGCCGATGAGGTCAAGAGGTCAAGAGGTCAAGAGCTCAAGGTCACGTCAGCTATAATGGAAGAGGAAGAAAAGGAGGAGACTTGAACTTATCTTCCTGAGTTCAAATCTGGTCTCAGACACTTATTAGTTATGTGACCCTGGGTAAGTCACTTTACCTTATTTGCCTCAGTTTCCTCATCTGTAAAATAAGCTGGAGAAGGAAATGGCCAACCACTCCAATATCTTTGCCAAGAAAACCTCAAATGGGGTCATGAAGAGTCAAACATGGCTGAAACAACTGAACAACAACAAAATCAGTCTTGGTGGTAGTAGTGGTGGTGGAGCTGGTGGTAGTAGTAGTAGTAGTAGCAGTAGCAGCAGCAGCAGCAGTAGTAGTAGTAGTAGTAGTAGTAGTAGTAGTAGTAGTAGTAGTAGTGATAGTGCACAATTCAATAGTTTATATAGTACTTTTCCCCTTGACAGCCCTGTGAATCAGGTAGTACTAGTATTATTATCCCCGTTTTACAGATGAAGAGACTGAGGTTTGGAGAGGTAAGAAGAGTTACCCAAGGTCATATAATGTTCTTCCTCCTCAACTCTTCCTCCTGGTGTCCCTTGCTTCCTTCAAGACCCAACTAAAATGCGATCTTCTACAAGAAGCCTTTCTCTGCTCTTCTTAATTCTAGTGCCTTCTCTCTGTTATTTCCTATGGATCTCATATGTAGTTCATATGTATGTGTTTGGTTTTTTGTCCCCCCTAATAAATTGTGGGATCCTTAAGGATAGGGGCTGTCTTTTGCCTCTTTTTGTATCCGCTGTCCTTAGCACATAGTAGGTGCTTAATAGATGTTTACTGACGAACTAGTAAACATATGAGCTGGGGCTTGACCTCAGGTTTCTAAATCCAAGTTCAGGTGTTGTCTTTCTTTTCTTTTTTCGTTATTCCACATTTGCTTGGAAATTTAATCTCTATTTCTTGAAGGGAAGGGGCTTTCCCAAACAAAAACATTAGGTTCTCCATGTGATGTGTGGAAAATATGTCCTAGATAGAACCCAAAAGCTGTGTATGACTTACTGTAGTGGGCAGGTATACCATTGAAGTCTCAGGTGTAGACCTGTCACTGGATGCCTTGTGACAACCACCATCTTCTGTTAGCATTTGAATGAAAAACGGATGCCATCTAGTGGGGAAATGGCAGATCATCCAGTTGTGGAGCCCTGAGATTCCTCTGGAGTTAGCCTAATACCAAACGCCGGCAAAACAGTGGCAGCCTTGTCCACGTTGGCCCCAGCACCTGAGGCTTTCGAGAGTGGGAGGAGGAGAGGCGGATGGGGACCAATCTTTTACATAAGTCTGGCTCAGAGAAGCTTATCAGTCTGAGCTTGCGTCAGACCCAAGAAAGTGGAATCAGCCAGAGAATCAAGTTAAATGGTTTGGAAAATGCTGATCTTCCCTCACTTGAAGACCTGTTTTTTATTTGCTTTTCTTCTAATGGGGAAAAAGCAGGAAAAGGCAAGCTAGGCTGACTCTTTGGAGCTGAGATCCCTGAGGGCATAAATTAAGCGGTGGGGGATTTACCGGACTATTATCCTGAGGCCTTCTGGAAAGTGACCCCTCTAATTTATTCCAAGGGGCAACAGAATTTCATCTCAGGCAGGTACAAAAATCCCATCTGGGCCGTTTCCCCATGACTGGCACAGGTAAAAAGTTTCCGCTTGTTAATTCACTTTAAATAATGAGACAGAGCTGAGCAAGATTTCTGCACTTTCTACTTCTTGGCCTCCTTGGGGCCTGAAATGCATTTTTATGCTCTGGGAAATGGCCCAGAAAAAAAAATAAAAAAACAAACTGGCACTGCACTGAAACTCATTGAGTTTTTGAGGTTAAAATGTTATGATTCAAGAACAAATGCCACTGCATAGAATCAAAACATGTCATCTGCATTCAAAAATCCACATTTCAGATACAAAAGCAAAACAGAGCCATTCAGCTCATTGTAAAAAGGGGCTAACCTTGGAAAGTCGCCAGGACAGCAAGAGAGGAAATGAGGATTTTCTTCCCTGGTGAAGCACACCAGCTCATCCCCTTCAGGGGTTCTTAATTCCTTGTCATTCAGAGGGAGAGTTCTTTGGGCTTCCTGCAGAGAGCTCCTCTCCCCTCCCATCCCCAACTCTTGGGCCTTGCTGACTTTTCTTGATTCCACTGACAGGCCTCTCACCCCCAGGGAGAATGTTCTAGCCTAGCAGGAAGTAAGAAGGGAAGATTAGAGCAAGCCAGAGAGGATGGGAGATTGTCGTTGGTAAGGAAGAAATGGATTTGCTTCTCCTTCTGAGATGACAGGCCTGTCTCTAGGGCAACAATGGCTTCTCAGTCACTTTAGTGATCACACCCAAGCCCGGGTCTTACCAGGTATTGTAGGGACCTAGGAAAGGTCCATCAGTTTGGTTTTGGCAGGGGAAGACTTAAGGATGGAGGCTAAAGGAGAAATTAAAAAGGATAAAATCAGAAAGAGATCCTGAGAAATACTAAGCCTGAGCAAGAAATCTAGGAGGCAAGATAGTGATGGATGCTTCTGATTCCCACAGTGTCGCTTTTTTTCGAACAAAATTTTATTGATCTACTTTGTTTTTATAACATCTATTATTTCTCAATGTGTCACTGTCCCCCTCCCTATCTGAGAAAATCAACGTTTATAATAAAAGTATAAAAAGGGGAGGAGGGAGTACAACAGAATTAATAAATATATTCCAAAAAGTCTGACATATGTAATGTTTCTAAAGGTTCTTTTTCAATTTAATTCAATAAACATTTATTAAGTGCCTACTATGTGCCAGGTACTGTGCTAAGTGCTGTCAATACAAAAAAGAAGGACAATCTTTACTCTCAAGGAGTTTACAATCTAATGGAAGAAGACAATATGTAAAAGGAAGCTGAAAAAGTGGGGGCCTGCTGAAGTTAAAACCAAGCAGAACTCCTGATAGAAAATGCACACTCACCTGGAAAGATCTGTTGTTGTTTGTCCTTTGTTCTCAAAGACTATGACATCAGGAAGGTGAAGTCATGACTTTCAAGGGAACTGGATTTATTCGAGGCAGGGCTGTGTAGAGATACCATCCCCATTCTCTCCCCCTAAGCACTCTGAAAAGGAAGGCTTTGTTGCTCTACCCTCCAGCCCTCCAATCAGAGGGGAGAGGCCTTGAATATCAAAAGCTGAGTCAAAGAGCATGATGGTGAGATTTCAGGTGATCAGTTTATCCAAGCTCGTCTTGGAATTGAAACTGAGCAGAACCATTGATGGAAAAGTGGAAAATTTTTATTTTTTCTTTGGGATGACAAGATTTTGCAGCATTCAGTTTTAATCACTTTGTTGCTACTATTTTTCCATTTATGTAATTGTAGCCATTATGTCTATTATTTTCCAGATTCTATTTCACTTTGTATCAATTCACATAAGTCATTCCATGCTTCTCTGTATTCATCATATTCATAATTTCTTACAGTGTAGTAATATTGCATTGAATTCATATACTGGAACTTGTTTGATTATTCTCCACTCTATGGGTATTCACTTTGTTTCTAGTTCTCTTATCACTACCAAAAAAAAAAATGCCCAGCATTACTTCTTGATGAGACTTCATTGGAATCACCAATTTCAGAACTCAGTAGTTGGTGCCGTAAGATTGATCAACCGGTCTGGAATCGGGAAGACCTGTGTTCAAATCTTGCCTCAGATGCTTACTAGCTTTGTGATCCTGAGCAAATTACTTAACTTCTATCTGCCTCAGTTTCCTCAGTTGTTAAATGGAGATCATAATGGCACCTACCTCACAATATTGTCATCAGGACCAAGTGAGATAATATTTGTAAAATACTTAGCACAGTACATAGGCATTTAATAAATGCTTACTCCCTCTCCTTCCTTCCCCCGTCTGTAATGTGAGGTGAATAATTTCTTTCCTAAAATGATGCTTGAAATGATCCAGTTACTTATGGGTGGGGAGGACCTGATAAGCAAATTAAAGTGGCCAAAATGATTGGGAAAATCACTTGTTTGCTGAGTGGATGCATAGATATAATGAAGGGAAAGATAGAAGGGATAGATGGATCACATTTTGGAGAACAGACAAATCAGTGTTTATTTCTGTTCCTACTGAAGAATAAGTACCTGATAGACTGCTGTCAATCTTATTTAATGTGGGAGGACAGGGACTATACAGCAATGTCCTGAATACATATTTACTCTATTAAGTGGGTAACATTGAATATTATTAACTTCCCATTGAAAATATTAGGATGATTTGGAGTCATAGGAGTAGGACTTTGCAACTTATTACCTGTGTGATTCAATTCAATTAAGCAAATACGTACTAAACACCTACTATCTGCCAAGCACTGTACTAGGTATTGAGAATACAAAGAAAAAAAAATGAAGAGTCTTTGATCTTATGGAGTTCACATTCTACTAGAGAGGATGGCAAGGCAATAAAATGTGGACATAAGTAAATACAAAGTAGAAAGAGTGATGGTCATTTTAAGAGAGAATGCTAAAAAGGTGGAGAGTGGGGAATCAGGAAAGGGAGGAGATAGCATCTGAACTATGCTTTGAAGAAAGCTAAATGGGCATGGAATACTGTACCTGCTTTCTGTGTTGATTAATTTTACAGAACTTCATTTTTCCCTTCTTTTTTATTCTTTGTGATAAAGGATAGCTATCTGAGAAGGGGGAGGAAATAGTTGAAAATTAATATAATATATATGCATATATTATTTTTTACCAAAAAAAATGAAACAAGCTAGAGATTCTAAGAAGCAAAGGTGAATAAGGATTCAATTCCAGCTATAACGTATATCAGAGGCGAGCTATAAATCAGACATGCCAGACTGACCCCACTATTGCTTATGAAAAACTCAAGCCTCACTGGCTCCACTATTGCTCCTGGAAGAGAGCCACTCTGGGCTGTCCCAGCATAAGAAACAGCCCTAGTGTAGGAAGGTTGGGGACAGGGGGAACATGTGAGAAGCTAGTTTCCTTGCTGTCCTAGTAGATGATATGAGTTATATGAGGAATAATTAATTGGCTGGTTTGATTGGAAGGGAGAGTATGTAAAGTAAGGTGATAAGAAATAGGACTAGAAGCCTGCGTCATTGCCAGGAAGGTTTTAGATGCCAAGCTAAAGATTTTGTATTTTATCCTGGGGAGAAATAGGGAGCCACTGAAGACTGAAAGGGAGGATGGTATGATTACTAGTATCACTTTGGCAGCTATATAGAGACAGGATTGGAGAAGGAAGAGACTGGAGGCAGAAGAGACTGAAGCAAGTCACTTAAGTTCTCTTGTCTCAGTTTCCTAATTGCTAAAATAATGGTATTGAATGTGGTTATTTCTTAAGTGCCTTCCAGCTCTAGAACCTATGCTCCCATCATGTGGTAAAGTCACTCAAAGCACTTATAGAGGTTAAAATTTGTTTTCCTTTCCCAAGAAGATATGGTGGCATATCCATACCTAGTAACAAGCTTCATACAAGACATTCTATCTCCCACCTCCGTACTCTTACACAGTGGTGTACCATGGCTTCTGGAATTGAACCCTTCCTCGCCTCATCTTAGAATCTTTGGCTTGCTTCATTTTGGGGCTTGGGGTTTCATTTTTGGGTGTATGTGTATGCATATATGTATGCATATGTATATACACATACACATGCACACATACACACTTATATATATGCATGTTTGTGTATACATATATGTGTATATGCATATATACACATGCATATATACCTGTGTGCATGTATACGTGTGTCTGTGTATGTCTATATGCATATATATATGCATATATATATATATACACATATATTATTGGTCATGTTGGGAGAAAAAGAAACAGTTTCTCTTTGGCACCACATCTTCCCATGACCTATAAATAAGTGAAAGGGGAATGATTCGACAAAATAATTTGGTTAGCAAAAGCTCTGCGAGGTAGAGTGCTTTCTCTCCCAAACCCAGGAAGAATGGTGAATAACAATCACTAATAGCCCTGTGTTTGTTGTGCTATTTTGTCCTGATTAGCTCCTACCTCAACCCAAAGCTACCGCACAGAAAATTTGGACTGAGAAATATCTGAAATTCAAGTTTTGGAAGCTTTCTGCCTGGTAAAATGCTAGCCAGCACAACTTTTCCTATGTGCACAGGGAGTGGAATTATCCCACTCACCTGTCCCAGTTCACCTAAGTCGAGATCCCCATTTTATGTGCATAAAATAAGACACCCAGAGAAAAAGCAGTGCCATCTTTTGAAGGGTAAGAGGATAATATGTAATGCACTTCTCAGGGCTAGCTTTAATAGAGCATTGCACATTGATATAGGCCAAGAGAGGATTTATAAGAGCAGTCTTATTACAATCAGACATGAAAGGCAAATAGGAGTGGAAGAATATGAGATGGATAGGAATTTCATTCAAGGCAGGGAGATTATTTGATTTAACTCAAGTATTAATTTTCCCCATGATTAGGTCACATGCCAGCATCTTGTAATTATAGGGGACGCTGTAAATAACTGTGGGCCAGCTCATGTTGCTATCTTCTTCCCCAGAGACATCTCACAGATATTCGACTGCTCCTAAACAATGTGCAGCAAAGGGAGGGTGGCGCCAAGGGTCTGAGGGAAGGAGAGAGCAGTACAGGAAGCATATGGAGAGCCACGTCAACATGCACACATATTGAGTCTATTTTTATCATGTTTAATCAAGAACAATCAGCCACAGCTAAAAAAAAATGCAGAAGAATTTGCATGATCAGATTCCTATTCTTAAACGTTAATTAAAAGTTATTTTAACTTGGTTGTGGTTAGCTCGGTAGCCACTCTATTAAAAACATGTTGGATAGGGCTGAGATCTCAAGTATTAGCCAGTGGACATTATAGAAAACTTCCCCCAAACTCCAAATGATCAGGTCATCCAGTCATGGAAAATAATCCTTGAGGACCTCTAGTCATGTAGTTGCAGAATCTCAAGGTTGGGAGTGACCTCGGAGAGCCTCTAGTCCAATTCATACCTAAGTAGAAATCTCCTCTACCATATCCCTCATATGTTAACATCCAACTTCTTCTTGGAGATCTCCAGTGATGGAGATGTTGTTAAGTCATTTCAGTCACGTCCTGTTCTTCCTGAGCCCATTTGGGGTTTTCTTGGTAAAGATACTGGAGTAGTTTGCCATTTCCTTCTCCAGGTAATTTTACAGATAAGGAACTGAGGCAACAGGGTTAAGTGACTTGCCCAGGGTCAGCTGGTAAGTGTCTAAGGTCAGATTTGAACTCATGAAGATGAGCTTTCCTGATTCCAAGCCCAATGTTCTCTCTACTGCATCACCTAGCTGCCCTAGTAATGGAGAACTAACTACTTTAAAAAGCAATCTCTATCATGTTTGGACAGTTCTTAGTGCCAGGAAGTTTTTCCTTATATTAAAATGAAATCCAACCCTCTGAAGTTTCCACCTATCGCTTCTACCCATTTGTTCCCTCTGAAGCCAAACAGAACAAGTCAAGTCAATAATCATGCATTAAATGCCTACTGTGTGCTAAGCATTGTACTAAGTGCTGGAGATACAAAGAAAGGCACCTGAGGCAGTGGATAGAGAGCATTGGACCTGGAATCAGGAAGACGAGTTAAAATCCAGATGCTTACTTAGATGCTTACTAGCTTTGTAAATTTGAGTCATTTACTTTCTGTTTGCCTCCATTTCCTCAGCTACAAAATGAGCATGATAATAGTTCCTGCCTCCTAGATTTGTTGTGAAGGTAAAAAGGGGAAGATGTTTGTAAAGGGCTTAGCACAGTTCCTGGTATATAGAAGGTACTATATAAATGCCAGTATTATAAAAAAAAAAAAAGGAAAAAGAAATGCAAACAGTTCCTGCCTCTCACAATCTAGTGGGAGAAACAACATGCCAACAACTATGTACAAACAAGATATGGTCAAGTTAATTGAAGGTAATCCTAGAGAGAAGGCTTCAGCTTTAAAAGGGATTGGAAAGAAGGGGTCTTGGAGAGGTTAGGGTTTTCACTGAGATATGAAAGAAGCCAAGAGGCAAAAATGAGGAGAGAGAGTTCCAGGAATGGAAGTATTAAAAGTCCCATATAACAGTCCTTTAGATACTTGAAGATAGCAATCATGTGCTACCTAAATCTTTTCTTCAGGTGAAACATTGTCAGCTTCTTCAACCAATCCTTACAGAGTATGTTTTCTAATGCCCACGCCACTCTAGTTGACTTCCCTGGGAGGTGTTCCAGTCTTTCCGAAAATGTCTTCTCCTAAAATGCAATTTCCTAAATTGACTGCAGTACTCCAGATGAGCTCTGACTGGGACAGGGGACAGTAGAAGTGTCACCTAATTTTTACAAATTATGGTATATATGCTTTGTATTTATTTTGCATTATATTTTTGTATACATATTGTTCTTCCACCCCACCCCAAGACAGAATATAGGTTCCTGGAAGTCAGAGACTGTTCTTTATTCATCTTTGAATCTCCAGAGCCTAGCCCAGTGCCTGGCATATAAAAGAAATTTAATAAAAAGTGTTTTAAATGAATGAATTACAGAGGTGCCTTTGTTTATAGCATAGGGGAACTAAGATCATTGTTCCATCTAGCTATTTCTTGAACATTAAGGTAAAAAGAAAAGAAAAAACTGAGGGTTTCTTTTCAACTTTTGGCCCAACTTGTGGAAATGTGACTTAAACCCCATCATCTAGCTCAAATCAGTTGCTTTCATCCTTCTACGCATTGCACTTTGGACCAGTATTTATCCATTGTTCTATTTCTCTAGAGTAATAGTTCTCAAAGTGGGGTCTGTGGAATGTTGGGGGCCCCCAAGATCCTTTTAGAGAGCCTTCAAGGTCAAAATTATTTTCACAATAATACTAGGATGTTTTAATTTCCAATATGGTAAACATCAATTGATGCTTCCCACATAAATAAAAGCTCTTTGAAGAGAGGCTTCAATAATTTTAAAAAGCATAGAGGAGTATTGAAATCAAAAAGTTTGAGAACCACTTCTCTGGGGAGATGAATTGTACCTTTCCTTAATGTGGACAACAGCATGATATATGTGTGTCTGAGAAACAATGTCCAGCTCATTTGAGAGTCCTCATTTCTAGTTATGTTTTAAACTGGGGGGTTCTCAGAGAGGAAAGAGCTCACCTCTCTTCCAGTCCTTCTTCCAGAATTTCACCGCATTCTCTAGCTCCTCCACTCAGTGAGGCCTCACTACTTTCAGCTTCTCTCGCTGCCACCTCCTTATACTCCATTCCTTCATTCACTAACCAACAGATAAAATCTTCACTGGCTTCCAGCCTCAGTGATCTAGCTTCGATTCCCATCTCTACTGAACCATTTCCACTAATGTTGTCAGTGACCTCATAGCTGACAAATCCAATGGCCTTTTTATATTAGTCTTCATCTTCTTTGATCTTTCCATGATTGACACTATTGACACCTCTTCTTATTTGCTTTTCTCCCTTGGTTTCCATGACACTGATCTCTCTTAGTTTTCTTCCTACCTGTCTCCTCAGTATCCTTCTCTCATCCATTATCCCCCTACCATCTTTTAAGTACTAGTGGCACCCAAGAGCTCTGTCGTGATCCATCTTCTCTCTTTACCCTCCTCTTGGTAATTTCACTTACTCTCATGGCTTCAAATGTCACCTCTATAGAGATGACTCCCAAATCTGTATATCTTCCCTAAGCATCAAGCCTTTCTTTCCATGTGCCTACTGGGCATTTTCACTGGTGTGTCCTATCTGAAACTCAAATTCAACACATCTAAAATTAAGCTTATCATTTTCCCAAAAGCTTTCCCTTGTTTCTTTCTAATCTCCACACTGTATTCTAATTGATGGCAACACTATCCTCATAGTAATGGCAAGATCCTGGAGTTAGCACTGCCTCTTGACCCTTCCCTTTCTAGCAAAGAAGGTGATTCTTCCTTGGTAACATCTCTTACACTTGCCTATCTAACACTCCAAGTCAGGCATTTATCATTTCTTGTCTGGAATATTGTAAGAGCCTCCTAATCGGTTTTCCTGACTCCATGTCCAGATCTTCTCTGATCCCAAACGTGAAAGCAATGTCTCTTTCCTCGTAGTTCTTATAAAGCCCCTTCAACCTTGTGTCATTCTTATTTATGGATAGGTTTATGGAGTATAGGTTTGAGTGTAGGTTTATGGAGGATAAGTGCTATATTCATTTCTTATTCTTGTTTCTCCAGTACCTGGTACAGAGCCTTATACCTAGTAGGTGTTTAATAAATGCTTGCCTAAAAGAGTGAAATGGGATCTCTCTAATGACTTGGGGTTTCAGGTTTCCATAGTATAATTTCCCTTTAAAGCAGCCTATAATATATGGTATACATTAGCAGTCTCTTTTACTGCCCACAATTCCCTATTGTAAGCTTAGATCTCTGTATAAGCATTTATATTCGAAATTTTATCTACCTAAAAATGCATTATCCTCTTATAACATTGTTGCTATGGAAATAACTGGCCCCTTCAACATCATTTTAGCTAAAGTCTGGTGTACCTGGGGCAGTGTACCTGTATTTTGGCACAGTTAGGTGGTGCAGTGGATAGAGTGCTGGTCCTAGAGTCAGGAAAACTCATCTTCATGAGTTCAAATCTGGCCTCAGTCACTAGCTGTGTGACCCTAAGCAAGTCACTTAACCCTTTTTTGCCTCAGTTTCCTCATCTGTAAAATGAGCTGGAGAAGGAAATGGCAAACTACTCCAGTATGTTTGCCAAGAAACCCCCAAATGGGGTCAAGAATGGTCAGGTACAACTTAACAACAAAAACCTGTATTTTACCTCAACGGACCATACTTCATCCACGTATCACACATTTACCTCCAGCACTCAGAGGGTTAAAAATGGATAATTCAGAGGCAGGAGAGGAATCCAATTTGAGAGCAGATTAGCCTCTGAGCCATACCGGTATCTGACACCCAAGTTATTGTAGCCATACTTGGAAGCAGCTGTCAAAAGGAGCTAAAATGAAGAATCAGCCTTCAGGTTATTCCCAGGGGAAGGTGGTCAAGGCAGGTCAAAGCTGAGCTCAAGATGCAGTTTTGGTTACAGTAAAGCAGCCTCCTGCTTTGTTCCATCACTTCCCGGGTCTGTTTTAAAGAAAGGGACTTTCCAGGGCTGTGCAACTTCATATGTCATTAAGAAAGAACTGGACTTGGAATGGTGATGGCTCTTGTTGGTTACCCCTGCTATCAGACCACTGCTGATTGTAGCGTCTGAGCCCACAAGCTGCCCTCTCCCTCTGCCAAAATGAAAATGACCCCATTCTAGCCACTGGGGCTGAGCACTGGGCAAATCCCTAATTTCCTGTGCATTTCAATTAAGTCCACAAACACTAGAGCTGAGAAATTGCAAATCAGCCTGAGTTTCACTGAATAAGAATTTGGCTTTTGGAAATTGAAATGGACTCAGTGCCCTTAATTATATTCCAGGTCTCGATGAAAACCTCTGTCATAAATAATTAATTAGAGCAAGTTTTCTTAAAAACCAGCCAAGGCTACAACAACTGGAAGAAGGAGAGAAGCCCCAGGTGGCCTAGGGAGGCCTGGTCAGGCAGCCTTTGTTCACTCTGGCTTGACATTGCTGTGACTGCCTTCCTCCCTCATCACACTAAGCCTCTGCCCATTTGCCAAGTTCAGAGAGTCATTGATTGCTAGAGATGGAAATGCCCCTAGAACATGGAATATCACTGTTAGAAGGACCATAGGGTTGGAACTGAAGGAGACCTTTGATATTATCCACTCTACTAAGAAAATTAAGACTCAGAAATGTTAAATGACTAGTTCAAGGTCATCCACTGAGTCAATCAATGGCAGAGGCAGGATTAGAATACAGGCCCTCTCGGATTTCTGCCCTTCCTTCCTCTTTGCACTCTACCAGACAGACTCTGGTGTAGCTGTCCTCCATGGAGTGAGTCTCTACCAACTGACTTCTTAATTCTAAACCAGATATTTATTTATTTATTTATTTCCATTTGGCAGTATCTTCTAATGATATTAAGTCCCTCTTTCATCATCATTCTTATTACAACTTGCTTTTAAGGTAAGCTTTGAGTCTAGAGATCCCTGCCCAGATGGAAAAAGAGCTTCACAAGATCATAGATTAGTAG
Organism: Phalanger gymnotis; assembly: GCA_028646595.1. Taxonomy (NCBI): domain Eukaryota; kingdom Metazoa; phylum Chordata; class Mammalia; order Diprotodontia; family Phalangeridae; genus Phalanger; species Phalanger gymnotis. The sequence continues at coordinate 139,408,511 of CM053625.1, read as the reverse complement.
CTACAAAGGATCTTAGAGGTGATCTCATCTAACCCCTTTATTCTAAAGGAAACTGAGGCCCAAAGGACTTACATGACTTACCCAAAGTCACAAAGAAATCCAGTGCCTTCCTCCAACAAAGTAAGTGCTCAGTAAGTATTGAATGAGTAGCACCTTAATCTGTTTAAACCTGCCCCCAGCACCTCTTTTCAGAGGGACTTGGTACAAACTAACCTATGAACAGTAAGAAAACAAACCACGCTAATTTGCTAAACCGGACACAGTTTTTTTTGGTAAAACCTGGATGTAAACTAATAAAATGCATTTTTTTTAAAAAAGCTATCAAGCCAGTTTGAGCTGAAATCAAACAGCTATTTTCTATATCTGCTGACCTGAAGCAAAACCAGAAAGCCAGGACATCAAAGCAGTTTCCAAAACAAACCTAGGCACAGCCAATAAAATATTGAAGCCACCTCTCCCATGTCAGAATAGGATGAACTTTCCCACTTTTTGATGCCGTGTTAGGAAGGAGAGGCAAAGTATCTGTTAGACTTTGGTTTCTGGGTGCCCAATTCCCAAACCTGAGCTAATTAAAGCGATGGATCCTTAAAGTTCCCATGCTCAGTTAAAACATAAAGAAAGAGATTTTCCTCACCAATAAAATCCCTTAGTTGGTAACTAACTGCAGTTGGATGTTGGAGGGGTGTTTTCTCATTCCACTTAAACGATAATGCAAAGATATGAAAAAGCCACTGGCATTTATGCCCAACCCCTCTGATCTCTTGATATCATGCTGAGTATAGCATCAAGGTCTTCTTTACTCTGTGTCCTCAGCCCTGAAGCTAATTAGACCCAGATAGACAGTCCCCTTATAAATGGGTCAGTCACAGAGAAAATCCATCAAACATAATCTTAAGACCGAAGGGGGTGGGGGAGATAATTTTATTTCTGTTCATTTATACCTGCTCTGTGGTTAAGAGGAGAATTAAAATGAGGTCATTAAACTTTCCTTAGAGACAAACCCCAGACCTCCATGGTAATATGATTAATCAAATGTAAAAGTGAAGCTAGCCTGAATGAATATAACTCATTTTTATAAAATATCTAATTACTGTAACTAGTCTTGCTGAAAAAAAAAGGAGAAATTAATTGCAATAACAATTCATGAAGATAAAGTTTTTCTGAATTAGGTCTACACAAGAAGCTAAAGTGAGTTAAGTAATTTTGCTCTCAGGAACACCCTTGATGGAAGTTAAATATAATGAATATTTCAGCCCTTAAAGTTCAAAATTGCAAATGACCACTCCGTTTCAAAAAACAGAAATGACAGATGCATTTCAAAATTCAATTTTCAGAGTGGGTCTTGTTGCCAGAAGATGAAAGAGGGAGAGAAGCTGGGGGAACCCAGTAATAAATGCTCTATTGGTCTCTTGCAAATTGGATACATGTAGTGCTTGGTTTAAAATCAAGAATAATGCAACTTTCTCCATCCTCAGTAGAAAGCACAGCATCTCAGCCAATTAGAGTTACACAGGCTGACAGGGTTAAGCCCCAAAGTGTACCTTATTCACTTGTTCAAAATACATTAATGACCCACGCCCCTAACTTTCACCATCAGCAAGAACTCAACACTTGCTTTTGCACCAGCTATCTCCCATACCTGGAATGAACTTTCTCCTTCCCCTCTTCTCATAGAGCCCCTCTCTTCCTTTAAGAAGCAGCTCAAGAACCATCTTCTGCATGAAGCCTTTCCTGATCTCCCCCCTTCCCCTATAACAGCTAAGTCCCCTCCTTCCCAAATACCTTATAGTTAATTACTTCATATTCATTTTATATTTATGTTGTAAACATATATATATATGTTACAAGTTGTCTTCCTAATTTAAATGCAAGCTCCATGAAGTAGATATCAATTCATTCTTTGTACTATACTTTTATTCATAATGTCTGGTATATAGTAGGTAATTAATAAATGCTTATTGATTGAGTGAATGAATGATTGATTGATGGCCTTTGAAAGGACTTTGAAGTTTAGAAATGCCAGCTGTTCTCTTCCTTTGATTCTGCACCAGAACTCTTAGAGCAGCAATGTAGTTTCTCTGACTTCTGGTAGCATTCATTAGCATACCACCGTTTTCAATTGCTGTTTAAGCCCAAAATTCATAAAATCTTCCTGCCCTGAGGTAATTAGTGCCTGTGCATATGTGCCTACACACAAACATGCAACTATCAGGAAGAAATAAAGTTGGACTAAAAACCAGCCAACTTGAATGCCAGCCCCAACTCTATCAATAACTAGGTGATTAACCTTGGACAAACCATTTACCATCTCTGGCCTCGATTCCTTCCTTGGTAAAAATGGAAGGTTTGGATCAGATAATCTCTTTATGATTCTGAATTAGAATCTTTAAAATATGGAATTATTAGGTCTAATAACAAGCAATAGAAGTAGCATGGTCTACTCTTGGAGTAATAGGACCAGGTATGAATTCCAGATGTGCTACTTGCTTCCTGGGTGACATTATGCAAATCAAAGCCTTCATCTCTCTCTGAGCCTCCTTTACCTCACCTGTCACATGAAGAGGCCATGCCGGATGATCTCTAAGGTCTCCTCCGGCTTAAAAGTCGCTTTAAAATTAAATATACGTAAGGGTTTTGGTGTTTTGATTTTTTTTTAATTTTGAGCTCGGAAAGAATGTATGAAGTCAGGTGAAGAGTATAGTATCATAGCTCTGGAAAGATTGTCAGTTTAGCCTGGGAATGACCTAACTCAACAAGCTTTGATGCTGGCCGCAAGGAGAGCCCTCTCCTCTTTTTGGATGACAAAGATCCGCAACCTTTATGTGGACACACTTTAGTATGTTTAGATATGCACTCATTTTAATATTTTATAACATCCAAGGGCAGCTAGATGGCAAGGTGGTTAGAGTACCAGCCCTGGAGTCAGGAGGACCTGAATTCAAATGCAGCCTCAGACACATGATACTTACTGGTTGTGTGACCCTAGGCAAGTCAATTAACTCCTATTTCCTCACACACAAAATACCACAAAAAATATTTCATAACATCCATGATCTGTCACTGATGTCAATCAGAACTCTCTGGATTATAGGTAATGGTCTCCATGAGTTGCTGTGGCTTAAAAAACATCCATCGTTCTGGAGTTGAGCCTCTCCAAACTTAGCTATCCTGATTCTGGGATGACTGACACAGAGTCTGCCTCTAGTCCCATCGTCCAAGCTGTAGGTTGGATAGTATGACATGAGTTGCAGCTTTCGAGAAGCCAAACTCATCTGCACATCTAAAGGAGGCAGCCAAAGAGGATTAATAGAGGAGGGCTTAGACAACTTAGTAAAAAAAAAGTTTGAAAGTTCTTATTTGGTTTAGAGATCCAGGTTGCTCAGTGGATACAGAGCTGGACTTGGAGTCAGAAGTTCAAAATTCTGCCTCTGCCACATACTAGCTAAGAGCAATTCACTTTATCTTTTCAATCTCAGTTTCAACATTTGTAAAGTGGGAGTGATGATAAGACCCAATGTCAAGGGCTATTGTGAGAATCAAATGAGAGAATATACATAAAGTACTTCGCAAACCTTAAAGTACTGTTTAAATGCTAGCAGTCATCACTACCACCATCAGAAGCAACAACAGCAACACTGAGAAAAGTTGGGCTCAGACCAAAAAGAGCCTCCAAGGTCTAAGAACCAACTCAGGATAACTGTCTTAATCCAGTTCCCCCTATTTCCTCTAGTATCATTGCTCCATCATAGAATCACAGAAACTCAAAATAGGAAGGGAACTCAGAAGCCATCTAGCCTAGTGTTTACCTTAGCAAGAGTTCCCCCCCCCAGCACACACACACATACACACACACACACATACACACACACAATATACCTGTTCAATACCTTCTTGTTTTGAAATCCAAACAAGAATGTGTCTATAAATGCATTCTGACCAAGCTGAATTCAGGCAGTAAGTTTCAAAACTCTGAAAGCTGTTCTGTACCTTCTCATTCTCAGAAGTAATATATGCCTTGTTCCTTCTTATTTTAGCTCTCCCCAATGCATCTTTCCATAATTGGGTTTTTTTATAATATTGTACTTCTTTGAGTTTTATGATGTATCCCCCTAGATGCCACACCTGGGTATGTTTCTTTATTTTGCAGTCCAGTATAGCACAGAAAAACTGAGCAGGGCATGATGGATGCAGACAGGAAACTGGGAATATACTGCCAGCCTTGCAGTGGCTTAGTTTCACCATTGACCCCTAGGGCTCAGGTCCTGAGCTAGGTCCAAATAATTGGGAGCTCTTGTTCCAGAATATCTGCCTTGTGCTTCTGATCACTTAGAGCAAGGGGGTTAGCATTCTATTGTCCCCGTAATGAAATACAGCAAGCCACATCCAAGCGCAAAAGGTGGCTGCTTGAAGGGGATCTCATTTTAAGAGGAGATAGAGCCAGAATTCCATTAAGCACGTACCCGTTATGAAGCCTACCACAGCACACTCCAAAAAGGCTTAGTTGAGGATTTAGTAGTGCTATGGGTTTTTTCTTATTAAGTATTCCTAACTGTCTGGAAGGTCTAATGTGCAAAGGGAAGGGTCACAGCACACAGAGCTCCCAGAAATGGAAATGGAAAGGAATTTTCATAGCTACTGACATAATTCTTGAGGCTGTCAGAATACCATGTTTATGAATTTTTAAATGAATTTATGAAACAAAAGTGTTTATATATTTTTTTCCATTTGTGCATCCAGATGATATGTTTGAGACTGATTCTCTCTCCTTCCCTACTCTGATCCTTTTTTCTTTTTTTTCCTGATCTTCCCTCTTCTCTAACTCCTGCCTTTTCAACTTGATTCAACAAATATTTAGTGAGCATTGTACAGAGTACTATGCTAAGACAGGTGAGATGCAAAGGTATCTTACATCATTCCTGCCCTCATGGAGCCTACAATCATCTGGTACAAAGGCCTAGTTATGGCAGGCGGAGCGTAAAAAGTAAGGAACAAAGAGAGGGTCAGTTTGGCTGAATCACAGAGTGCAGAAGTAATGTCTGATAAAACTAGAAAGGCACGTTGGGGCCAAGTTGTGTAGTGAGCTGGCTAAATTAGCCAGTGGGTTCAGATTCCACAAGGAAGGAGAGACACCTGGTATGCCAATCACCACAATTGTTTACTAGCCTTGCCAGGGGAGTTACAGGGATGGAGACAGTTGGGCAATCCAGTCCAGTGGCTCAGTGGAGTACACGCACACACACGCACACACACACACACACACACACACATCAGTGATTCTGAAGGGAGAGAAAAAGAGGGTGATACATATAGGGAGACGAGGGGAATGGTCACTCCCACCATGTCACACGGAGCCTCCTTCCCATGCACCATCAGCATTGGGCCCTCTCCAGATGAAGAGTAGCCCTGTGTTTTTGGAGCCTGGGCATTTTATTCTGTTACAGGGGCTTATTAGCAGAGGGGCAGCCCCAGAGCTCCCACCAGCAAGTTTTTCAAATAATGCCAGCATTCTTGCCAGTAGACTGTTTAAATGATGCCAGTATTTCCACAGGCAGGCCCACTTCAACTGGAATGAAGTCCCAGACCATTCATTAGGCCTGAGCTTGGTACCCACTCAATTAATCACCCCCTTCTATAGTTCCACATCCCAGGGCCCTTCCTATTAGCTGGAAGGTTCAGTCCCAAATCAACCTCCATCAACCTCCAATAGCCTATCTAGAAGGATGTATAGCCCCTTACCCTAGTTCCATGGGTCAACCCAAGACCCAATGGCAATAATATCAAATGGAGATATGGTGGCAATTTCCCTAATGACCTCACCAATGTAATGGGCAAAGTCTGTCACCTTAGCTATGAGTTTTATGACCTGGTGGGTTTGGTATGATGGTATAGTCACTCAATATTCCAAGATGCCTCAGTAGAGCTTTCCTCTCCTCCAGAGTACTCCAAGTGGTATTAGCTAGGGCCGGGAGAGGGGCATCACTCTCCTGGTAATGGGCAGCTTCCTCCTCTACTTGGCATCCTCACTGCCATACACAAAGGGTCTGTCTGCAGTGCCACTTGGGAGTGTTTATCCAATCCCAGCATCCACAGAGCCATGAGATTGCTCATAAATAGTCCTGATGGACTGCTGCTTTTAAACAGGGTACAAGAGACATCTTTGAGGTCCTTGCATTTCCTAAGTATGTTGGATACCTCCTTGGGAGTCTTAAGCAAGGAGGGGATTGAGATCTCCATGTTGGTTACATGCTTTAGGTGTGCCTTGGTGGGCTCATAGCAGGGATGTAGGGGCCTGAGTCCCTCAAAGAATGGACTGCAGTTTCCCTGGCAATAGCAGCCCAGAGGTGGCCAACAGCTCTTCCCCTAGGGCTGAATGAATTCTCCCCCTCAACCTATTACTGTTGGTCTGCCTCATTCTCCCTCCTTCGGGATCCCAGGGCTGTCTGGTCCCCCCTCCTCTCCTGTTGGGGAGATTTATCCCTCCCCTTTATTGGAGCAGTAGCTGGAACATGAGCTGGCTTTACCCCACTCTGGGTCTGGGGCCCAAGATGGAGGCTGAGGTGAGGATCACACAATTCCCATGTATGTTCTTTATGCAAAAAGGCAAGAGTCCCCTTCCACAGTACAAACAAAAGTTGCAACAGAAAGCAAGAGCCTGAAACACATTTCTAGATGCATCCTAGGTGGCTCTAATAAGACTTAAGAAGGGGGTGCTCACTGGTCTGGTCTCATTGGCTACAGATACTCCAGAACCCCTTCCTGCTGAATCCCATCCTCATAACCAATTGAGCTGACTAAACTAGCCAGTGGGTTCAGATTCCACAAGGAGAGAGAGACACCTAGAATGCTGAATCCCACAAGTGTTTATTAGCCTTACAAGGGAAGTTATAGTGATAAGAATGATGGGGCAGTCCAGTCCAGTGGCACAGAGGAGTATACACACACACACACACACACACACACACACACACACATACACACACACATACACCCCAAGTGATTGTAGAAGGGAGGAAGCAGAGGTGGTATATGTGGGGGGAAGAGGGGAATACTCACCCCCACTGTCATAAGAAGCCTTCTTCCCATGCACTGTCAGCAGTGGGCCATCTCCAGATGAATAGTGCCCTTGTGTTGTTGGAAGCAGGGCATTTTATTCTCTCCCAGGGGCTTATCCAGAAAGGGGCAGCCCCAGAGCTTTCACTAGTGGGTTTATTCAAATGATCCCAGCATTCCTGCTGGCAAGCTGTTCAAATGATGCCAGTATTCCCATTGGCAGGCCCCTTTCAACAGAGATAAGGGCCTGGACCTTTAGACTGAAGTTTGCTGCCCTGTTGGCATAGGGCTTGAAAAGCTAACCATAGAGATCATAGAGAATCATAGAGATGATAGGAAACCACCAGAGTTGGTTTAGTAGGGAAATCTCATGATCAGATCTGCATATAAGGAAAATTACTTTGGTGGGAGTAGAATGGATAGGAGTGGGGAGAAACTTAAGGCAGGGAGACTAATTAGGAAGCTTTTGAAATAATCTAGTGAGAGTTGATGAGGGCCTGAACTGTGATGGTAGCTGTATGAGAGGAGTGGAGTCACATGTGAAAGATGTAAAAGGATAAATGGCAAGATTTGTCAACTGATTTGATATGTGGGTGAGGGCAATTAGGAGTCAAGAATAGGGCTGAGATTACAAACTTGAGATACTGGACTTCAAGGCAGTGGTCACTTTCCTTTTCTAATCATCCTTTTAATAATACACTGTAGAATTTTGGCAGAAATTCAAGTTAAGTTCAGAGGTCTGTAGTTGGCAGTCTCTATTTTCTTCTCTGTCCTGAAAATTGGGATGACATTTGTCCTCCAATTCCATGAGACCTATTTCATAATCTATGTTCTTTCAAAGATCATTAACAGTAGCTCAGGAAACACATATGCCAATACTATGAGTATTGATCAATTGGGGCCTATTGGATTGAACTCATAAAGTGTATAGCCAGATGCACCAGATGTGCTTTTACTTATCTTAGATGTCGACTTTCTACTAACCATTTTTGTTTTGTTCTTTCCAATCCAAAGATCATTCTCCTCTCTAGATTTTTGTGACTGTTCTCTCTTGCTTCTCATTCTAGATGAATTACTTTTTCTCAGTCTCTTTAGTTGGATACATCTTCCCAGTGCCCTTTAGTAACTCACTAATTGTAGAGGTCGCCAAAGACATTCTCCTGGGCCCGTTTCTCTTTTCTTTGTACATTAACTCATTTGGTGATCTCATTATCTTCCTTGGGCTCATTTATCATCTCTGTACAGATGATTCCCAGATCTATTTATCCAGCCCTAGTATCTCTCCTGAGTTAGAGTCTCATATCATCAACCACCTATTGGACATTTCAAGCTTGACATTCCACAAGCATCTCAAATTCAAATGTTCAAAACAGAACTCATCATCTTTCCCCCCTGAAAAAGTCTCCTTCTTCCCAACTTTCCTACTATCAAAGGAACCACTGTTGACATTCCTTCCAGTCACCCAGCTTCACAACCTTAATGTCATCCTCAACTCCTTTCTCACATTTATTCCACATATCCAATCTATTACCAAATCTTATCATTTCTACTTTTATATCTCTTCTCTGTCTCCCATTCTCCACTCACAGTAATGATGCTAGTACAGGCCTTCATGACTTCATACCTGGACTACTGAAAGTTTTCTGATTGGTCTCCTTGCCTCAAGTCTCTCCCCATGTATGCTCCACTTAGATACCAAGGTTATTTTCCTAAAGCACAGATCTGACCATGTCATACCTCAGACAAACACACACACACACACACATACATACCAGTCAATAAACTCTAGGAGCTCCCCATTACCTCCAAGATAAAATCGTTGTTTGGTTTTTAAAACCCTTTGTAACTTTTGCCTCTTTCTACCTCTTCAGTTTTCTTATACTTTATTCCCTTCAATACATTCCACAATCCAACTATACCATCCTACTTGACACTCTTCCTACAGGACACTCCATTTCCCATCTCCGACCCTTTCCATTGGCTTTCCTCCATGTCTAGAGCAATCTTCATCCCAGCCTCTGACTCCGAATCCCTGTCTCATCTCAAGAGCCACCTCCACCAGGCAGCCTTTTCAAGTGCCCACAGTAGTTCACGCCATAGAATGTCATCTTATATCCACTCTGTATTTATAGTGTATGCACTGATTTATGTATATTGTTTCCCCCATTAAAATGTATGATCTTTGCGTTCAGGAACTACTTTTGTTTTTTCTTTGCTCAGTACCTGGCACATAGTAAGTGCTTATTGGTTGATTGGCTTCTTATTGGCTACAGAAGCAATGAACAGCAAAAATCAGTCTGTTCTGTATTTTAGCTTTGTTGGGAAAAAGAGAATCAATGAAGGGAAAGCACAGCTACTTAGAAGAGGTAATAATAGTGGAGAAAAGAAAGAAGGCAGAAATGCCAACTAGTATTTCACTTCTGATTTCTCTGCACAGGCAAATTATCTTTAGACTGCAAAGAACAAAAGAAAAATGAGGGAGTTGAGTAGAGAGTTGATACCCAAGATAAGTGAGGATAAGTATGAGACTATCTGGCCATACTTAATGAGTTCAAATCAACAGGCCCAGATCAATCATATTTCTCAATACTCAGAGTAGTAGCATATATGATGCCTATCAGTGAGCTTTAAAAGAACGTAGATGAAGGAATGGGTCCCAGAGGATTGGAGAAGGGCAAATATTATCTCAATTTTCAGGACAGGGAAAAGAATGGAGATTACCAACTATGGACCCAACTTTAGACTTCTGATCTGGATGTGAATTCTAGAATGTATTATTAAAGGGTTGGTTGGTGAACATTTAGAAGAAGGAAGCAGTGATCACAAATAGCTAACATGCCCTCATCAAAAACGGAAAATGCCAGACTATTTCCTTTTTTCCCCTAGGAACGACTAGATCAGGGGAATATCTGTCTATCAGCCTATCTCTCTATAGATTCATTTTTGTACAGATATATAAATATTTAGTTAACTAGATTTTAGCAAAGCTCTTGATCTCATGCTATTCTTGTAGAAAAGATGAAAATATATAGGCTGTAGGATAATACAATTAGATTAATTTGAAACCTATTTGAATGGTGAAACCCAAAATGTAGTCATTAACACTTCAATGTCAACTTGGAAGGAATTCTCTAGCATTGTGTCTGAGGGATTTGTACTTGGCCTGTACTATATGTTGTTTTTAACAATAGCTTGGATAAAAGTATAGATATCATGCTTTTCAGATTTGCATGTGATGTAAATATGGGAGGGACAATCAATACACTGGGCAATAGAGTCAGAATTTAAATACATCTCAACAGGCTAGAATTCTGGACTGAAATTAATAAGGTAAAATCTAGTTAGGATAAATAGAAAATATTACATTGAGCATCAAAAAATAAAAATCACAATTAAAAACTGGGGAGGGGGGAAGGGCTGAATAGCAGTTACTCTAAAAAAGATATAACTATAAAAAAGATAAAACTATAAGCTCCATGTGAGTTAATGGCATGAAATGGAGGCCAAAACAAACAAATAAACTCATTAATCTTTAGTTGCATTGAGAGACATCGTGTCTAAGACTTGGAAGATGATATATATGCAATATTCTGCCACATTAGGCCACATCTGAATCATTGCATTGCATTCTGGTCAACATAACAATAAAACTGGAGAGGATACAAAGGTGGGGAGCCAGGATGACGTAGGACCTGGATTATGCCATCTGAGGACCAATTGAAACAACTACGGGTATTTATCCTATAGAAAAGAAGATTTGCGAGGGGACATGTTAACTGTATTCAAGTATATGAAGGGCTGGAATATTGGAAAACTATTGTATTCCCTAGAATGTAGAACTAGGAGCAATGAGTCGAAGTTTCAAAGTAACAAAGTAGTCATGATATAAGGAAAAACTTCCTCATAACTAGAGCTGTGGAAAGTAAAATTGGCTGCCCTGGGGAAGTAATGAGATACCAAGTATAGGATTAATGACTATTTATCAGACATATTGTAAGGGCGTAAGGGTTCTTGTTCAGGCATAGGTTAGGCCAGATGGTCACTGAAGTCCTTTCCGACTCTGAGATTCTGTTTATCTCTAATAAATATCATCTTATTGGATTTGACCTACCATTCGATGCCTTTAGGATCTGGGCATCTTGAATACATCATATAGTGTATTATATTCCTCCAAGATTTGTGTCAATCATGAATCTGATGCAAAGATATGTCTTGACACTCCAGTCTATTTCCCTAACTAGGCCTTGTATGAAATGTGCTCAATAATGATTTATCAAACTGCTTTGACTCGGACTGTATTTTTCTATTATTCCTTGTAGTGCGTTTATGCCTAGGTTATAAAAGACAAACAGCAACCACTCATAAACAAAAGATCTGGTGGATTTCACATGGACTCCAGCAGTCCTGCTCTGTGGATCTCACCCCAAATCCTCCTTTATGCTAATTAAGAAACTAATCTAGGGACAATTGGGATTTCTGGCCATAGGAATGAGTTTGGTAGAGAAGGCCCACATATGCAGATGAGATGAACACTGCCTCATGGGATTGGTTTAAGTCTGAATCCAAGGATTATAGTTTAGACAAGAAATTCAGTTCCAACACCCTTAAAATTCTTCCCATCCCAAATATCTGCCTTGTGTCCCAAAGGATATGTGAGAAGCTTTTCCTGTGCCTTAAGATCTGAAAAAATTAAATTAAAAACTCATTATGTCTCAGGGAAGGTTAATAAGAAAATCCTAAACTAGATTTATCAGCTTAAGGCCCTTCTTTATGAAACTTTATTAAAGTTTCATGAATTAAAAGAGACTCTTCCATATAAACTTCACCAAGAAGTATTGGAGGAAAGTCACAGAGAGGCTTTCAGGGACACGTGATTCACAATGGGCCATAAAAGCATGGAACTCAGATGTTTAATGATGGGAAATCACTTTTATTGACCACATTGAAGCTCCCATTGGACATGGGTGATGGTTTAGTGGTCATGGATATGAAAGGAAATTAGTTGGTTTAGCACAAACTATGAGTTTGTTCCTACGGCTGATATCTCTGTTATATTTTAGCTAAGGCTGACATTTGAAAAGTGGGAAAGCTTACAGAGAGACTCCTTTTACTCATATGATCTAATGATCTGATCTACTTCCCTCCCCCTATTTTTCAATATGATTTCAAGGTGAAAATGAGATTTGTGTTCTCATAAATATGAGTACTCCCTCCAGCGGTGCGAATAACAACCTCGGCCACACTTTCAAATACCATACAACTCTAGTTCATGTCCAACATAAATCCTCCACATAGAGTCCACACAGCCCACTGAGGGTCTTCCTCTAAGTGTGTTTTTTTTAACATTCTTAAGGTTAGCAGTTCAGCACATGGGTTGTTCATTTATTATCCCCAGCTCTTGCTCTCTGACCAGCCAATCTCCTTTTCTTATGATGTGTCTCTTTGATGATCCCTTTTATACCATTTCTTGTACACAGTTCATCATCAACTATATCCTGCAGTCTTTTTTTTACACCTATCTTGTTTCTTCCCATTACCCTTTGGTGACCTGCAGTTTTGATTCTTTGGAAGTTGTGGTATTCCATGAATCACAGCCATAAAACATCACTAAGATATCCTCAGCTCCGCCTCCACCTCCTGGTTTTCCTAGCCTGCTTCAACATTCAGCTCAAATCTTAACTTCAAGAGGCCTTTCCCCATCTTCCCCACCACTAGTGTCTTCTCTCTGAGACTCCTCTCCATTTACAGTTTTAGACTGTATCTATTACATGTATAATTTTTGCAGGTTGTCTCTCCTCTTTCTCCCCCTGCCCCCCCACCCCATTAGATTATGAATTCCTTAAGAACAGGGACTGTGTTTTTGCTCTTCTTTGTATCTCAAGTGCTTAGCACAATGCTTGGCCCATACTTAGGACCGCATACATGCTTGTTAACTGACTAACACTAAGAGTATGAGTATTAAAAAAGACATTTTGTATTCATCTGGGAGATAGCTAAGCAAGGTGTAGCACATGAATGAAATAGAATATATACTGTAGTATAAAAAACAATGTGACACGCAGAAGCATGGGACAACTTATATCAATTGATGTACTGTAACGAAGAACCAGGAAGACAATATACACAATGGCTATAATTTAAAGGGAAAGAGCAACAACAAACAAACAAAACTGAATGTCGCAAAATTATTATGATGAAGTTTTGTTTCAAAAAAGAGACATGAAAAGGTACCTTATCTCTCTTTTTTATACAGATAGAGGACTGAATGAAAGGAATATTACATCTACTGCCAGATATTCTCAGTATGTTTAGTTGGTTTTGCTGAACCATCATTTTTCCTCTTTTATTCTTGTTAATAAAAGATTGATAGGGAGAGGGCAAGCAGGGCAAGATATGTTGAGAAACAAAGACAATACAAGACAAAAAGAATCAGTAATACTTATTTAAAAAAAATAAAAGATGGGTTTTCGTTTTAGTGAGATACTTAGTGTTGTTGAAAGGGCTTGCAACTTCCGAAATGCAGTGTACCCACCCTCTTCATCCTACTTAATTCTGTGCCCCGTTCATTTTCCATCTGCAGTGTCTGTCCAAAATATGTGTGTTAATAAGCTAACTAAATGAGCTGCTCATAAAATTGCATATGAAAATCTGTACAATAAGCATTTTTCCATGCACTTGCATTTTCCTTTGTGGATTATTCCTTCACCATAGCCTAAGAAAGGAATTCTTAACCTGGAGTCTATAAACTTGGATAAGGAAAAAAAATACATCTTTATTTTCACTCGAAACTGAAATTGAGTATTTTCTTCAATTATGAATTTAGGCAAGAAACATGATTCTAAGAAGGGCTCTATAGGCTTCACTAGACTGTCAAAGTCTAGTGACACACAAAAAAAAATTTAGGAAACCTTGACCTAAGGAGTATAATAAAATAGGGATAGGTAATTGAAAAGAACATTAGAGACTAACTAATACAAACTCTTCATTTTATGATTAAGGAAACTGAGGCCCTTGGAGGGGAAGTCCTGAGTTCAAATCTCCTCAGACACTTACTGTCTGTATGATATTGGTCAGGTCACTTATTCTCTATGCAACTCAGTTTCTTCATCTTTAAAATTGGTGTAATAACAGCACCTACCTCACAGGACTGTTGGTAAAGACCAAATGAGATAACATGAAATATTTTGCAAACCTTTAAATGTTATATGAATGCTAGCTATTATTATTGGGGCTTCATTCCTGGTCACAGTTCTATATCCTACCCTGCACAAATAGAGTATTTCCTTCCAAAGCAGCTTTTATAATTTCCCAATAGACAAGTGGTCAAAAAACTGCCTTAAGTGTTTCCCTTGTCCAATCCATCCTCGCCACAGAGGCCAAACTGATATTCCTGAATCCGAGGCCTGACTGTGTCCTTCCCTTGCTCAGAAGGCAGCAGTGTTTTCCCTATTGACTCCAAGATAAAATACAAGCACTTCTGTTTAGCATTCAAAGCCCTATCATTTAATGATAGTGGTGATAAACAAGAAAGGACCCCATATATACAAAAAAATGTTAATAGCAACATTTGGTTACAATATTAATAACAATATTTGTGAGAAGAAAGCTAGAGACCAAATATTTACCCAGTGATTAGGGAATTGTTGAACAAATTATGGCATTTGAATGGAATATTATTGCACTAGAAGGAATACATTTAGAGAATTCAGAAAAACATCCAAACTCTTATGTGAAGTGATTCTAAGTAAGAAAAGCTGACCAAAAGAAGAATACACACACATGACTTAAATGACGCAGACAAAATCAACATTGAGAGGCAACAAAATTTGGGCCAAATGCTGATGTTAGTCATATTGCCAAAGTTAAAAGGTACATCCTTCCTTTCTATTTATAATCAATAATTAAACTGTTTCCTCAAGGGATGTTTATGTAAGGGTCTCTTTGGTTATCAAAACAAAAGGTAGCAGTAAATTGGTTTCTTTAAAGTCAATACAACAAAGTGGCATTGTAGAAGCAGTGTGGTCCCCAGTGAGGCACCCTATAGGAAAGGATAAAGGTCAGCAACAGACACAGTGGGGATAGGACAAAACAAGGAGGGACTTTGAGCAGAACTTCATAGACAACCTTTAAGCTCTTTAGAATCTCCACCTAACTTCCAGGATTGGCTAAGTAGATGGAAAAGACTGGGTATTTCACCCTCTCTGAAGCAGACATATCTGCAAGAGAAGACTTGCTTTTCCCCCCACTTCATTTAAAGGGATTTGCTGAGCTCCCCAGGGAGTGATGAATTGGGGCCCATGCTGACTTTCAGCATTTGAGTGACGCCTCAGACAAGGTGCTGGAGATGCACAATTGTAAGGCCATTTTATCTCCTCTCTCTTATTGCTTTCTCTCCTCACTATACACTTAGCAAATTTAAATCCAGCAAGGAAATTCATGAGCAAGTCCTCTTACGACCACTGCAAATGATTACCTTTCTATGCCTAACTCAGCTAGTGTTATTAGACCCCGGCATTATGAAGAATCCTTCCATTTCCAACAGGCCATTTGGATTATTTGTTTTGAGGTTAACAGTGAAGCCTCAATAGCAGTGTCATAATAAACACACAGCCCTCGTAATGTATCCTGAATCTGGCTGTTCAAATGCTCTTTATAAATATACCACCTTTTCACTGCACAACCATTTGTTTCCTAAACCTGAAACCAACAGAGAAGAGAGAAGATGGCAAATGAAATCTTCACTCAACTTGTAACATAAGAGCTTCAGCTGCTATCAGCTCTACATTTTAACGAATGTCATTGCTTCTGAGGCTTATGATAATATCTTTTATTGTTGAGTATAACCATCGTTAAAGGTCACCATTCCACAGGCCATATCACTCACGGCTGGAGGAGATTCCACTTTGGATAAATTCACAATTTTTCTTCCTAACAAGGTGATTGTATCAGGATTTGAATGTTCAAGAGTGCCAGGTTATAGATTAAAGCCTTTTCTATCTGGGAAGCCAAGCTGGGTCCTGGCAGCTTCAGGATTTTGAGTCAAGCATTGAAGGTCCCAGAGTCAAGTGGGTTGATTAAAGAAGGTCTTTGGAGCCTTTGAAATACAGATAAAGTACAACACTCCTCAATGGGGTTAAATTCGAATTTCTTTCTCTCTTGACAAGGCCATATGCTTTTTCAAGGATTCATAATTTTAATCTTATTCTCAACCTTTCATATGAACATTGAAGTGGCTCTTTTATGGGAATGATGCTTTTTGTATTAAATATATGCATTTTACAGGATTTAAACTCTCTTATATATGACACATTTGGTATGGAAATTTTTGTCTCCCTAGAACTCAGTGGCTTAGTACCACTTTTCAATATATCTTTTTACACTGCTAGGAAGGAATATTATGTTTTTAGGGCAATAAATAGATGTAGATATAAATATAGATATATACATACAAATGTACGTGAGTGAATTTGAAATAAGGGGAGCGTAGAGGTAGCCCTGCATTTTCATAACTGTAGGGAAGCTTCCAGTGTGTAAATTCCCTCTGCTACATACCAGCAATTTGCCTTTATCTTAGAGTCAGAGGGAATTGCCTGAGAGATTTAATGGCTTGCCCAGCATCACAGAATCAATGTGTGTCAGAGATAGGACTCAAACCCAGATTTTTCTCACAAGGCCAGCCTTATGTGTTCTGTACCATGTGTGTATATATATATTCATATAAATATGCATATATTTGTGTGTGCATTCATGCCAAGAAGAGCTTGTAGAGAGAAATGGCTACAGCTAGGAATGTTTCCTGTGATCCCAAACAATTCAGCTATAACCTTCCCAAACCCTGACAGCTCACCTGGGTCTGAGTTACTTTCCACAAGCAACCTGACCTGCCAGAAGGCTCTACAACAACAAGCAGTCTGTTAACTACTAGTGATAAACTCTAGCTCTTATTCCTCTTCAAATCCCCTGCTGTATATGTCACCTCATGTGCCCATATTTGCAGCACAATACAGCCCAACTGTGAACAACTTGCTGCTCTCTCCCCATGGTGCTGATCAGCTCACTATGCTATATCCTTCTTCTGTGGTGGTTCTGTCCCTGGTGCTGATACCTTAGATTTCAGTGCTTAGGACTACAAGATCCAGAACAGAAACTGGAAAGAAGAGTATAAAATAAGTACAGCAGTTATAAAGCATCAATTTGCTTTCTCCATTTTGCTGAGTTTAATGGGACAGGTTGTCGTTCTGGAACGTATTCATATGAAATAATTGTGGAATTCAGTAATTTGGAACCAGCTTCTCAC
Organism: Phalanger gymnotis; assembly: GCA_028646595.1. Classification (NCBI taxonomy): domain Eukaryota; kingdom Metazoa; phylum Chordata; class Mammalia; order Diprotodontia; family Phalangeridae; genus Phalanger; species Phalanger gymnotis. Next base: position 139,391,164 of record CM053625.1, on the reverse strand, counting down.
CTCTCACTCTCTGGGAATTCAGTAGTGTCCATTGCTTTCCCTTCCCTACTTCCCATGCACATCCAAATGTTTCCCTGTACCTGATAGGAAGTGATGTCCAAGACAATAATAAATAAGTGGAGGGCTCTAGGGTTACATAACTCCTGTGTAATTAAATTGAATGCAACCTGGAAATCAAAACAAATTACTTATCATAAGAACAATTTATGACTTTGGACAGCCCAACTCTGGAGGAATAAATGAGGAACAGGATGCAAGGAAAGGAGGGGGGTAGGGAAAGGAAATGACATCGGTTAAGATAAATAGAATAGGTTTCCATACTAATGGTAAATCAGCACTGCAATTATTTATCTTGTAATGCAAATACAAATGGAACAATATTCTGCAAAATGGTTGAAGAGCAATATTAGAAAGGAGGCTCAGAAAAATGAGAAACTGCGGAATGCTGCTATTAAGAATGAAGGTAAATAAAAATTAGATGAGCCAAAATAAATGCTTCATGGAAAAACCAGAGTCTTACCAAAAAAGCTTATAAAAGGCAGTGTTCTACCATCAGCAGAAGGTCACTAATGGCCAGCACCCTGACTACAGATATAGGTAGTTATGATCAAATATCTAAGCGAAGAAGAGATGGCTTGCTTTGCTATATATCCACAGTAATTGCTGTTTGGGGAAGGACAATGAAGTGTATAACATTGGCTCTCTGTCCCTAATCCTAAATTATGTCAGGACCAGGGAGGCAGTCATATGAAATAAGTTTGAATGACTCTAGACTACAATTCTCTAGGACCAGATATAATTTAGTTTAAAATTTTAAAAGGCTCAAGGCAGAAATTCAAGGCCATAGCAATGATCTGGGATATGTCCCTGAGTTTAACATTCTCACTTCAGCAGAGGTTCCAGAATATATGATATCTCAGTTCTAAGTAAGTGAGCCAGGCCACTGGAGAAGGTCCCAGTGCCTATCAACATGTCATTGCCAGCTTGCCTGACCAAATTCAACTAACCCAATGGGAGAGAACCCACACAGATACACTGGGAGAAAATCCTGCTTAACTAATCTCTCTGACTTCTCTGGGGGAGACTGCAGAAGGGATCAATAATCAAACTGTGCATATGGCACAATCTAATGGCTTATTTTTGTAGCTGAAAGTTCAAGTTGGGCCTAGGCATAGATAAAGAACTTATAATACAGCAGAAAACAAAGAGCCAGGAAAATCACTGCCAGTCCAGAGGATAAGTAAATGGAAACCCACTGCTCTCTTCCACTCGACAGTCTGGATTGACAGGGGAAAACACCAGGGGGTTTTACTAATCGCAAATTTGAAACGAGTTATTTTATGAGGAAGGAGGGCAAGTGGTCCTTAAAGGAAGCAACCCCAAGGGCTCTAGTTTGGCATGGAGCAAATTAAATAGTGTGTTGTTGGATGAGAAATAATATATTTTGGTTGCAGAGGCTATATGCGCAAACAAAAAATTGTCACATGAAAGGTGACAGGATAGAAAACAGGCACTTCAAAGGGAACCTTGAGCACAGCGAGAAAGAATGTAAAGCAATATTATAATCATTTGCAATCAACACACAACTGCATATATGAATGTTAAAGGCAAGTAATATCAACTCAGGGCTTCTTCAATTCCTTCTATATCTTAATAACTGTCTTAATAACTGAAAGTCTTAATAACTGAAATTAAATCAGTGCCCAGGAAATGAATGATGCTCGTCCAGTATCAGGAGTAGACTGGAAGGTACTTCCATAAGGATCTTTGGTGGATGGGGTGGGAGATGGGTAACAGGAAACAAGAGCCTTGAGGGGCACTAGAAGGTTCCCAAATATGTAGGAACTTGTTATTTTTAATTGCCTCTGACTGCTCTGCTCCCATACCTTTTATTGCTCACATAGCTACCACCTTAGTTCAGGCTTTCATCACTTATTACATAGACAGTTGCAGTGGTCTCCATTTAGACTCCTTGCCTCAAGGCTCTCCCCACTCCAACCCATGCTTTACACAGTTGCCAAAGGAATTTCCCTTTAGTGTAGTTATGACCCTGTCACTCCCCTTCTCAAAAATTCCAGTGGCTCCATGTTGCCTCTAGGATCAATTGTAAACTACTATGGTTTCTAAGCCCTTTACAACCTAGCCCCAACCTATCCTTCTAGTCTCATTATTCAGTGCTCCCTGATTCTCTTGGCTAGCCAATCTGGCCTACTCTGTGTTCTTCATATATGGCACTCCATCTTCCATCTCTATGTCTGTACTCTAGCCATCTCCCATGCTTCAAATATACTACCTCCTCACCTGTGCTTCATAGAATTCAATCCAATCTTTTAAACATTTGTTAAATGCCTACTACTTGCCAGGTCTATGCTAATGGCTGGAGATACAATTAATGAAAAGAAAGACAGTCCCTGTCCTCAAGGAGCTTATAATCTAGTGGGGGAAGACAACATACAAAATGGGGCAGGAAAGCAGGGGGTGGCCAAGAGGTGCCCAGAATGAAGGCATCTTATTCTGTGGAGTTGAAACCTGACAAAGTACCAGATGCAGAGTGAAGAGATCCCTGTCTTCCAGCAAGATACAGCACCACCTTCTAGATGAATATTTTCTTGATCCTTCCGATTCCTACTGGCCTCCCACCCTTAACTACTTTGTACTTAATTCCCTAGTCTTTATTTTATATATACTTATATATTCACATTACCTTCCTGTGACAGAATGTAAGCTCCTTGAATGTAAATACTGTTTAATTCTTTGTATTTGTATTCCCAGTGCTTAGTTTGGTGCCTAAAATATAGATTGGATAAATGCCGCAGCATTTGATGAGTGTACATTGGTTGATTATTTTTGCTCACTCTGTGCTACAACCTGACCTGTGACTCCAAATTTCTTTCTGTCCCTCCCTTTTTTCTTGACATATTGACTCAGAACTCCAAGAGTCCTACCCCACCCCCTCTCTACTCTTCAGTTTTTCAGGCCTACTTATTCTTAGCTTCATTTGTCTTTTCTGCTACTTCTCTATCTTATTCACCAAGGGTAGCCATTATACAGATCTTGCTTTTGGTGCAGGGGGTGGGGGGAATGTAGACTTCTCCATTGCCCACTTCCCACTGACTACTGGCCTATCCTTCTGACCCTTAGAAACCTCATTGGCTATGCAATCTACTGGGCTAGTGAGGACGGTGATGAAAAACCTGTGACCATATGAATGATTACACAAAGAAAAACCCTACCTTGAGAGACTGTGAAATTTCACAAACCAGAAGTCTAAAAATGACATAGCTATGTCCATCTGTTGGGGCATGGCTGAACAAATCTAGATAAGCAAATGTAATGGAATATTCTTATACCATAAGAAACAACAAATATGGAGAATTTGGCATAGCATAGGAAGATTTGTATGAACTGATGCCATGAAGTAAGCAGAACCAAGTAAACAATACATTATATATAATGCTAAAGTAATATAAACAGAAATAACAATAAAACAAAGACAGGTGCTATATAATTATTATAACAGTCTAGGCCCTGGGGAAGAGAAATGAAAATGCCACACATGGCTTTTGTTGGAAAGGTAGATGATTCTGTGTGTGAAATCTCTCATACACTGCCAGACATAGTCGTTCTGTTTGTTGGTATTTCTTTGTTAAAAGGTGAAATTGGAGGTTAGGAAGGAGGTATATCTGGAAATGTCTGCAATGTAGAAACAAAAAGCATTAGTAAAGCTGAGAATAAGTAACTAACTAAAAATTAAAATAGCATAGCTTCTTTTTCCCTGTACCTAATCTCCCAATCTCCATTCCTCTCCTCACTCTAATTTTGGTTGGTATAATTTAAGCAGCATACTTCCTAGAGCCTGGAATAAAAGAGGTCCCCTTCTCTTAGTTTTCTCACTCTGCTTTATCAGTTTTAACCTTGGGAGATGAAGATTAGGAAGTAGTGAGAACTGTGATGGAGAGAAGGAAAATGGGTTCATGCAGTGTATTAATTTTGTAAAAAGTGGGAGCAGATAAATAGTTAGACTAACGAATGGCTTAGATAGAGGTTCTTTCCCAGGATATCCCAACAAGTTCCCTAAGAAAGGGTTCCACTGATACAACGGCAGTCATGCTGGCCTAGGAACTGGTGGACCTGGGTTCAAATCTCAGCTCTGTTGCTTACTGCCTGGATGGCCTAAGGCTAGCTGTTTCACTTTCCTTGATTTCATCATCTGGAAAGTGAGTTCTCAATAAAGGTCCAAAAGAACGAATAATTAATCATAACTCCTCTCTCATAGCAAAAAGGTAGAAGGCTACTGGGGCAGAATATTATCTACATTGTTAGATACAGTCACTGTTTAAGTGTTTCGCTTAATTGCCATTGGGTTGGGGATTTTTTGGTCCAGTGAAGAGGGTGAGAATTGATCATGATGTAGAAACAAAAGGTATTTTAAAAAAGATTAAAAATAAAAAAGGAACTGGACTAGATTATCTCTAAAGTCTCTTCTGGATAAATCTAGTGAAAGTCAAGCTCAAAAGTATACTTGAAAGGGGGAAAAGCCACCAAAGGACAGCCTAAGATGAGGGAGCATGGCACAGAGGTTGTTTTGGTGGTGGAAGTGGTAAAAAGTTGTGGGCTAATTATATATGAGTCTCAGGTCCAGCTGCCTTACCTGAATCACTAACTAGCCACTGATATCACACTCTGATTCACCATCTGTACTGTAGGGACAGCTCTAAGTGGAAAGAGATAAGACAAACTTTGCAAACTTCATGGTTTTATCCAGATAGTATCATGCTCCTGTTCCCCCTGACATCTGATAAGTTGAACTGTCCAAACCCTAGACACTGACAAATAACTGTCCCTTTCCCTGTCTTGCAGTATGCTGGTGAAGTCCCAGAAAATCGAGTGGAAGTTGTGGTAGCCAACCTCACTGTGATGGACCGAGACCAGCCTCATTCTCCCAACTGGAATGCTGTCTACCGTATCATCAGTGGAGACCCATCTGGACATTTCAGCATCAGAACAGACCCTGTTACCAATGAAGGAATGGTCACTGTTGTAAAGGTGGGTCTCTGTTCTTCTCCCCACCTTTGGGGAGAAATTTAGACACTCTTCCACATGTCCCCAAACTACTACTGTTGTTCAGTCTCATATAATCTTGTAGAATTGGACTGGTTGTTGAGAGACCTACGTTTTAGTCCTTACTCTGGCCCTAACTCTTTGTGACCTTGGGTAATGCAATGTAAATCGATAAACATATCTTGAGCGCCAGCTCTGTGCAAAGCACTGGAGATATAAAGACAAAAATGAAATACTCCCTGTTCTCAAGGAGCTTAAATTCTACTTGGTAAGGGGGGAGACAATATATGCACAGCTAAGTAAATACAGAGCATATAAAAAGTTTTTTCAAGATAGACAAAGCACTAAGAATTGGCTTATTAGAAAGGCCTTATCTTATGTAGGAGGTGGCTTTCGATCTATGCTTTGAAGAAATCCAGGGATTTTATAAGGTGCAAGAGAGGAGAGAGGGCATTACAGGAATGGGACACAACATGTACAAAAACTGGGAGGCAGGAGATAGGGTTCCATGTATACTTTTCCCCTCTGAGCCTCAGTTTACTCAATCACAAACTGATAGGGTCACAATAAATGATTTCTATGGTTCCTCTCAGCCCTGATAGAGTGAAATCAGCTATCAAATGAAATAGAAAGATGAAAAGTCCCCAGGGAACTGTTCCTGTGTTTTTTAAGTCTCTCGATGCTCATTAATATGGCATGTGCCAGGCTTAAGAGCAAAGTATAACAGGCTTATGTAGACTAAGCAGGAGATGGGATTATGGTGTCATTTCTAGACCATGAGGAGGGCATCCTAACTACAAAAGTCATCTCTCTTACTTCTCACAGATGAGAAAATTGAAGGAGGAGAAGTGACCTACCTAAGACCATATAGGTTGCAGGCAGCAGAACTGTGATTTTCACCCAAGAACCCTGACTCCAAATCTAGCTCATCACCAGGGCTGATCTGGTAAATGCTTAACAACAAGGCCTCAAGGGAAAAACACAAAATTTTTCAGTATTATTTTTAACATTTTCTCCATCACTTTCTCAAATTTAGATAATCACCAAATAATAAATCAAGCTCTGATTTATAGCATTTGCTGGTTTCTACGATGTAAATATTCACACTAAAAATTTAACAATCGGTTCTTGATTGTTAAACTGACTCCAGCATGTCTCCAATTACCATTGTTTGTGTAGAACTTTCTCTTAGGAAAACTGTTGGAGGTCTCTTGGGAAATAGCCCCTATTTAAATTATCTGTCAACTTAATGATTTATCCACTCCATCCTTTCCCAAATTGCATTACATGGTATTAGGAAAGACATACTCTGTCATCACCCTTGCTTTCCCTATCACCTCCTCTTAAAAAGTGGCGGGTACAGGGGGGACTGGGAATCTAAGTCTTCTCCATCACCATTCTGTCCTTCACCATACAGGCTGATAAGTGGGGCCAGCCTAGCCATCTGCCTCTGTGGTTATTATTCTGCACAGTCAGGGCTTAGCTACATTGGTAGGACATTCTTTGAATCATTTCCCAGATAAGAGTCCTACAGATGTTTCCATGGACTATCAAGAGCACAGGGAAAGTTTGAATAGATGGCCGTGATCCAAGGGTGTATGCCCTCCATGTACTGTGCCCTGCAACTGAAAAGAATTATTTATGCCGCAGCAAACAAAGACCTGCTCCTGTTTGAAAAGAGTGACCTTCACATACCAAAAGTGGAAGTAAAAAGGAGAGAGAGGCCAATAAAATATGACTCTGGTTTTAAATGGGAAAGGAGGTGGGGGAAACATTTCAGAAAGACTTTAGGGAAACAACTGCTTTCTTAAAGCAGAGAACCAGCAGTGCACAGTATGTGAACTCGGTGTGATAAGAGACTGACATTAACGCCCAGGGATAGAATCTTAGTGTAAAATCTTAGAGCAGAATGACCCAGTAGATTCATAGAGTCCTAGAATCATCATCATCATCATCACTGCTTACATTTATATAGTGCCTACTGTGTGCCAGGCACTGTGCTAAGTGCTTGACAAAAATGTTTTCATTTGATCTTCACAAAACCCTGGGAGGTAAATGCTATCATTATCCCCATTTTACAGTTGAAGAAACTGAGGCAAATAGAAGTTAAGTGATTTGACCAAGGTCACATAACTAGTAAGTTTCTAAATCTGGATTTGACTTCAGGTCTTCCTGACTCCATCCAGGCCTATCCACTGTGCCACCTAGCTGCCTAGGGATCATGGAATAGAATCATAGAGTAGAGCCCTAGAGATGTAAGAGGTCTCAAAAAATGGCTGCCAAAAAATTCTGCTAGCAATTTTTTTCTTTCTGCATTTTCCAAAGGTTGCATGTAGTATGTATGTGTATCCTTGTGTGTGTATACATATAAGTATATATTTGTGTGTATGTGTGTTTATAAACACATATGAGAGGGCGGGGAAGGAAAGGATTGATAGCAGAATTATTTGGCAGGCATTTCTTGAATCTCTTATTCTGAGATTCTATCCCATGATTCCCTAGGTGATGCAATGAATAGAGCGCTGGGCTCTATGACTATTTATATAATAATCAACACCAGGTGTTTGTTGAAAATCTCTCATACATGAAGCAAATTGATCAAAGGGAATTAAATGACTCTTTAAGCTTTTTAAAGAGAGATTGAAGGTGGGGAATGGCATGAGGAGAGACGCCTAACTTCAGATGGATGTGTCACCCAGGACTGACAGTTATCTTATATCTGGGATTGCTCATTATCCTTGGTAGAGTATGAGATTATTTATGTAGTATAGTTAGAGTGGTTCCTCAAAACCCCCCAAACCAAAATATTTTCTTCATTGTATGTTTCAGCACCTGAAATCCTACCACTTACACATACATTCCTTTGTGTATGATATGTCCACAGGACATTCAATTTAAGGTATCCAAAGGCAAATGGTAATATAGAACTTTTAAGTTCAAGGGAGAAACTAGGTCTGGGAGTCATTTGCCTAGAGATAATAGATGAACCCATGGGAACTAATGAGTTAGCATAAGTGGAAAAGAAAAAAGCACCCAGGACAGAGTCTTGTGTGCACCCATGGTTAATAGGTCTGACCTGGATGAAAATCCAGCAAAGAGAAGTGATCAGACAGATAGGAGGAGAACCAGGGGAGAACAGTATCAGGAAACCCAAGAGAGGAGAGAGTGTGCAGGAAGAGAGAGTGACCAACAATATCAAGGGTTGCAGAGAGGTCAAGAAGGATGAAAATTAAGAAAAGGCCCTTAAGGGAACATTGGTAACTTTAGAAAGAGCAATTTCAATTGGACAATGAAGTTGAAAGCCAGATTGCAGATTTAGAAGAGAGGCGGAACAAAGGCAGTGGAGGAATCCAGTGTAAATGACTTTCTCAAGAGCTTAGCAGAAAAAGAAGAGATATAGAATCATAGCTAGCAGGGAGGATCAGATCAAGTGATGGTTTTTAAGGACAAGTAATATTTCAGTGCGTACTTCAGGAAAATAAAATATAAGCTTTTTGAGGGCAAGGACTGTTTTTTAACTCTTATATCCTGACTACTTACTTTGTACATAGTGGATGGTTAATCGATGCTTGTTAAATTGAATTGAATGGTAGGTGCTTAATAAAATTTCATTAATTAAATGTGTATCACTTAGTGGAACATAAAGATATATATAAGTTGATCTTGCATGTCTATTTAAAACCTGTAAAAGTGTTTTTCTCACCTCCTTTCTCTTCATATGTAACAAAATCAATCTGAAGATCTTAGTATACACAAGGGACCTCCTTTTAAATAAATAAAAGTTAAATAAATAGGCCTGAGTCCATTGCTGGGATCTTTGTGTTTATCGAATACTAGGGCAGTAGATACATTTGCTCCTGTATGTTGTGTAGCAAATCTGTTGCAGTGATCAGTCTCTCTAATATTAAACCAATGCCAAATTGTTTTAGGAATTATACTATGTAATATTGTTAGAGGTCTGGCACTGCTAGACCCACTTTATTCTCACTTGTTTTCTTTATTTTGCCAGAGATTCTTGATCTTTTTTTGTCCCCATATGAATTTTATTATATTTTCTAGTTTTACATAAATAATTTCTAGTATTCTAGTTTTTCTAGCTTTACATAAAGTAATCCTTTGGTAGTTTAATTGGTATGTCATTGAATAGGCATTGCAATTTAGGTAGAATTTGTCTTTTTTATCATATTAGTTTATCCTACCCATAAGCAATTAATGTATTTCTAGTTTTTTAGGTTTGTCTTTGTTTTTGTAAATAGTGATTTGTAAGTTGTATTTATAGAATTCTCCTGTATATCTTGGTAGGTAGACTTCTAACTATTTTATATATCCAATAACAATTTTAAATGGAATTTCTTATGCCATAAGAGTAATGTTATAAAAATACATGATTCTGAAGGGTTTTTTGAGCTGATGAGGAATGAAAAGAACAAAACCAGGAGAACAATTTAGAAACTAATGACAACTTTGCAAAATATGAGAACTATGATACAGTGACCATCTGTGATTCCAAAGTATTGATGATGAAACATTTGATCACTTTTGATAGAGGTGAATATTTTGCATGCAGAATGGAATATGTATATATGTATAAGCATACATACACATACATGTATATGTTTATGCACACATATATGCTTTTGTGTGTGTATATGTATATATGTGTGTATGTATCATATATATATGTATGCATGTATATATATATAGCCAATGAGGGAATCTGTTTTATTTGACTATGCATATTTGTTATGGTTGTTCTGCTTTCAATCTTTGATGTTTTTCTATTTTTTTAATGAGGTGGGGAGTAGGAAGAAGAGAAATAGATTTCTGTTAATTAAACATTTTAATAGAGAGATTAGATTTCTGTTAATTAAATATTTTAATAGATGCTATAGATGGACATTACATATACTTTCAGATGAAGTCATAATTGTTTTGCTTAATTTTTTTAACTTTATTACAAGAGATATCTCATGGAGTCATGCTAATCTAAGTATTTATAATGTAAAAGTAAATCAATATAGGGTTTTTAAAATAATAATAACAATAACAGGACCTTGGAGGAGAAACAGGAAAGCATTTCCATTACAAAATGACTTTCAGTTTCTTCTTCTCATTTGGGTTTAAGGAAAGAGTTAACCTTGAAGGTAGAGTTAACCTTAAAGGTACTGCTGAGGTGGGGAAGGAGATTAGGGTATAGGGAGAGGGAAATGTTCAGTAAAACAGGGCACAGCTGTCCTAGAAATAAAACTCCAGTTTTCCTCACTCTGAAAGCTATTGGTCTTCAGTTGGACTCTGCCTCCACCTTGATCCCTACCCCCACATATCAGACATTATCAACCCTTTAGGGTTCTATACCCCAGTAGGATCAGCAGCATTTATTATTTTCCTTCATGGCTGTATCTATTAATTCTTGCTTATTCAGGGAGAAAGAATTCAAATTAAAAGCCAAGTGGAAATAAGATGGTGGCAATTATCTCCACCCCAATAATAGGGTTTGTCTGAGCTTCAAGGCATTGCTAGCGCTGTCTGCTGCTGTCAGCCTAATCAATAGGTAACATTTCCAGTGACATGAAGACGGAAAGCGTTAGCCTCGTGAGAAGAAGGAGATACAGCGGAACCAAAATGAGATTCCTTTCTGCTATCAGCTGACTGTTTTCTCGATGGGAGCCAACTCCCCCGGAGGAGTCCTCTATCCCTCACAGCCAGGCTTCTGTGAAAGAGCTAGATTAGAATCACAGATAAGCAAGCACCACTTCAATCCAGGCTGCTCATCCACAGGTCCCATGGATTGTGCATAATAGAGAAGCTGTATTTATTATTTTTTTAAGCCAATACAGTGTTTTGCTTTAAAAATTCAATTAGGAAGCTGTTTAAGACAAGCATCTTGTCTTGTCATGTTTCAACTCAGGAAGCATTCTCAAATTGGTACAAAGTTAATTTGCAGTTAAATCATCATTTTAGACATTTTCTCTGACTTATAAGTGAAAGGAGAACAAATGGATGGCAAAATCTCATCGTAGCAAATTGTGGCTCAAGTGAGCTTCATTCTCCCTGATATTGTATTTAGAGATAGAATGGGCCTTAGACAACATCCACTTCAACCTCCTGTTTTATGGAGTAGAAAATGAGATCCAGGAGAGTTAAGTGACTTGTCCAAGGTCTCACAACTAGGAAATAGCAGAGCCCAGATGTGAACCTTTAAACTCCAAAACCAGTGTTCTTGTCACTGTGACACAAACATTAGCTTTTTATGGGACAGCACTTGGAGCTCATTCTGTGCCTGGCACATAGCAAATGTTTAACAAATGCTTTTTCATTCATTTAATTTATTCTCACAGGTGCTACAGTCATAATTTGCGACATCCTCAACCCAAGATAACCACCCCTCTAAAAAAATGGCTCTGGCTTTGGAAACAACACATTCCCAGAACCCCTGCTTGTCAGGACCTCCCTTCTTTCTATTCCCTTCCATTCTTGCCCCTCCCTTGTTGTCTTCTTCATTTCTTAGGGAGCAGCTTCATTGACACACTAAATTTCCAATGTATTAAATATCGGGGATTCCCCTATGTGCAACACAAGTGCGCACACACACACACACACACATCACAGGGCATCTGTTCTCTAAGAATGAGTCTTACTCTGGCTTTCCCCTCTACACAGTCAGTGGCACATGCAGCCACGAAACTTAGTTATGGCTAGAGATGGAGATGTTCCATGTGCACTGGAGCCCCAAGAAGAGCTATCCAGTTTGGGGCAGAAATGCAGTTTTGAAGCAAGATGCTTGAACTTGCTATTGCAACCTTTGGTATGCCAAGTAGTTTACAGTTTAGAAGTAGTCCTCCCTTCATCTTCATAGATTCATGACCTTATCTGGGTTTGGTTTTTTTTTTGTTTTTTGTTTTTTTGCAAAGATACTGGAGTGGTGTGCCATTTCCTTCTCCAGCTCCTTTTACAGATGAGGAAACTGAGTCAAACAGAGTTAAGTGACCTGCCCTGGGTCACATAGCTAGTAAGTATTTGAGGCTGGATTCGAACTCAGGAAGAGGAGTCCTTTTTACTTCAGGTCTGGCACTCTATCCACTGTACCACCTAGCTCCCCCATATCCTTAAGATATCCCTGAGTAATTACTGTCTCCATTTTACAGATGAGGAAACTGAGGCTCAGAGAGGCTAAATGACTTGCCCAGAGTCATACCTAGTAAGTGTCTGAGAGGATTCAAATCCATACCCTCCTGACTCCAAGTATGGCATGCTTTCCATTATGCTATGCTACCTGATTTGGTCTTACTAGTTCTCTATTTGACAACCCTATGAAGTAGAAAGGACAAGTCTTATCCCCATTTTACAGATGACCATACTGAGACTCAGAAAGGTGAATTGATTTGCCAATCACACAGCCATTAGGAGGCATAGCTAGGATTAGAAATAAACTCTTCTGACTCCCAGCCCTGTGTTGTACTATATTATAGCTCCTTCCTAACTTTGTAGGGTTGGTTGGAAAGACTGCATCAAATTACAAAACAAGGACCCTAGGTCTTGATTTTCATAATTTGTTGCCCAAATTGCCTACGCCACCCAAGGAAAATACTCTGTCTTAGGCAATCACAATCTTAGTTTTAATACCTGTAAACTTGAAATTATAGTACCACAATTATAGAGTTAAACAGTCCTTAGAGATAAGATCGTTCACCCATCCATGCATTTTACAAATGAGAAACTGGAAGTAACATGACCAGGGTTGCCCAAGTAATAAGTAGCAGAGCTGAAATTTCAATGCAGATTTCCTGGCTTTGAAACTGGTGCTCTCTCTACTACACAATTCTGTGACTAAAAGATCCGAATTAATTTATATTTAAAAGACCAGAATTTATATAGCCAAATGAGGTTTGTCCCCTGGAAATTAGTCCCCCTTGGAAAGCTACATACTTATTCTAATGATGTGGTCAGCTTAAAACATTTAGTTTCAGTAACTCCATTTCTATAGTGGTTTTGGTTTTTTGTTTTGTTTTGTTTTTTGGAGGGTGGAAGGCAGAGCAATTGGGGTTAAGCGACTTGCCCAAGGTCACACAGCTAGTAAGTGCGTCAAGTGTCTGAGGCCGGACTTGAACTCAGGTACTCCTGACTCCAGGGCCGGTGCTGTACTCATTGTTTTGGGTCAGTTGGTAGAGACTAGTAATATACAAACTCTTTGATCCATTTTACAGCATTGTGTCCAGACTAGAATTTGAAACTACTTCTTCTACCTCCAAGGCTAGTGTTTTGTTTTGTTTTTTTTTATTACACCACACTATACCCCATTGATTATCTTCTTGGGAATTTAACCCCAATCTAATTCCCTTCCCAACTGCCAATTGTAATGGGGGGGGGGATGTAAATGATGGGCAGAAATTGCTGAGATACTCTCCTGTCTATTTTCTACCCACCAACTACTTGCATTCCAACAGTGACCTTGGATGTGATCTTAAGGTGATAACACCTAGCTTTGGGCAGCCCCGCTAATAGAGAATGAAAGAAAGAAAAAAAAGCAAGTTGAGTTATGCTGTGGTCTCTTAAGGCAGGATATGATGCATTTAGCTCTGGGCTTCACAGCTCCAGTGGCCCAAGCGGAGGTTTTAGTGCAGCCCAAACTCATTTAGACTTTTGAGAAGACTGGTTATCTTCACATCCGAGGGTAACTAGGCAGATTGTGGTGGGAGTAGCTGGCCTCCCTAATTGAAACTGTTGCAGCAAATTATCTATTGATTTCTCCATTACAAATATGTTTTATTTTACCCTCCTATGATCTTTTATTGGCTATAACAGTTTTTTGGAAGGCCTCCTAGCTCAGAACAGTGATATAATTTTTAATGCACGACATACTACATTATTCCTTGTCCCCTGGGGAGGCAAACCAATAAATATAGGAGAAAGATCACTTGCCTTTTCCAGCTTGTTCAATTATGACACCACCACAATTTTATTAAGCAATATATTCATCCTGCATAACCTTCATCCTTCCTTATTCTCGGGAAGACTCTTGGGGAAGGGCTCACTGGCTCTGGCTACATATGAGTTACAGGTGAGAGACTTGGGACCAAATAGTCATGGCAGAATATGGCATGAAGTATATCAGATTGAGCTCTGAGATGGTTTATAGGATTGGAGGCTTTTAGAACTCTCAGTGTTAGGTAGTCAGGAAATCTAGGAAACTTTCCTTATCCCTGAAGAGTTTGTTCTTATTTTATATGTGTTGAGGCTCAAAGATGTCACATTTACTGGATTATTCCCTGTTTTATTCCATTTTCAGCAGTGTTAGGATACTTAAGCATTCTCTCAGAGCCCAAACAGACCCTGTGATCATACATACTTCCCTCTTAATAATTCCTTACATGTAAATCCTTACACATCAGAGAGCGGGGCATAGTGGAAAGAACTTTGGACTGGGAATCAGGAGGATTCACTGACACTATGAGCTGTGATGTAGCAAGAAAAGCATAGAACATGGGGTCAGAAGATCTGCCTTTTGATCCTTGGGCAAGTTTACTTCTCTCCTTCTCTAGGCTTCAGTTTCCTTATCTATAAAATGAAAGTTAGACTAGGTAATAATCCCTAAGGTCTTTTCCAGCTGTTGATCTTGTTACCTACTTCAATTGTCTCAAAATTTTTCTGGTCAGGCATCTGTTTCAATTTAAAAAATTTTTTTTATCACATACCTCCAGAGTGTGTATTTATTTGTAAATATGTTCATTGTAAAACTTACAAAAATGGAAATAAAAAGGTTTAGGTAAAGGTGAAATAATATTTCATTTTAAAGCCAATAGGAAGCCACAGGGCAATAATATGGTCAGACTTGTGTTTTAGGAAGATCATTTTGCCAGTGGTGTAGAGGAGAAATTGGAAGAGGGAGAGACTTAAAGCAGAAAGACCAATTAGGTGGCTATTTCAATAGCCCAGGCAAGATATAATGAGGGCCTGAACTAGTCATGTTTGTATGAGTACAGAGGAAAGTTTAGATGTGAGAAATGTAGCAACAGAAATGACAAGATTGGCAACTGATTAGATGTGTGGGATGAGGAGAGTGTGGAGTCAAAGATGAGATGGCGGTGCCGTAGACACCAATAAGGAAGATTGAAAAAGGGTTGAGTTTGAGGTAGAGGGGAAGATAATATACTTAGATCTTCAATTTATGACAATCCATCCAAATGAAAAGGAAGCATGGCTCTTTCCCACACTCCTTTGGATATCTGATGCAGCCATGAGGTGATCTGGGGAGCAAAGAGTGGGTATGCTAGGGCAGAAGGGGAAGTAGAGGAATTTTCCCAGTAGTATGTGCTCTACATCTTCTGTGGATGCCCAAGTCAGGCTGATTCCTGATCCAGAAAAGGAGACACTGGGTGTATGCACAGAAGATGGAGGGTACAGAGAGAGAAAGGGAATGATGGGAGATAAGGTAAACTCATTTGTGATTGAGACAGATCCCATGATTGGCTGCCAGGGAGGGTTGTATGCAAATCATCTTCCCACCTTCTACTGGTTCATCTGTCAGTCAGTCAACTAGTATTTACTAAGTGCCTACTATGTGTCTGGCACTATGCTATGTGCTACAAAATTCAGGCAAAAGAGAGTCCTTGCTCTCAGCTCACAGTGTAATAAACAGATCCCCTTTGGGAGCCTGTCCCCATTTAGAGACCCCCTGCTCTAAATCACTTCATTTTTTCACCCCTCCATCCCATTTTTATCTAGGGTATTTTTGGCCATATTTTTATGACCCAATATTTTTATTATCCCAGAGAATCTCTGCCAAAGACTATGCATTTTTAGCCTTCTTCCTTCTACTTTCTACAAGGCCTTATCATTTCTTTCTTCGTAGGCATAACTTGCCCACTGTTACTTCAGGGACCTGGCTATGAAAGTCTTTTGCGATGGTCTGTCAAAAACAT
>CM053625.1:139328698-139374684 GCA_028646595.1 Phalanger gymnotis | reverse complement strand
CCTAAAATAGATAAAAACAGGTATCACTATCCTTACTTTATAGGTATGGAAAATGAGGCAGAGATCAATGTGTAAAGAGGTTCAAATCCTGCCTTAAAAAATGCCTTAGATGCATTCTACTTAAATGACCTCAGGCAAGTCCTTTAACACCCCCCCCATAGGCCTCAGTTTCTTCATTTGTAAAAATAGACTAGATGGCTTTGGAGGTCCCTTCTAGCTCAAAATCTATGATTGTATGATTTTATAAGGGGCTTGTACAATAATGCACAGAAATTGAAATTAGATCTCCTAGCTCCCCACACTTTCCTTTATATAAGGCTCTCTCTCCATCCTAGAGCTGTAATCTCTATCCTAAAAGCTGAAATTTCCAAACAAAGGGAAGAGATTCTATGGCAGAAGTTAGAGCACTGAGATAGGATTTCAGACATCTGAGTTCTGGCATAGGCCCTGCCACTAAGCTACTGTTGTTTCCCTTATCTGGCCTCAGTTTCCCCATCTACAAAATGAGGAGGTTTAGACTTTATGATCTCTAAAGATCCTTCCAAGCCAGATAGTCTATAATTCTAATTGGCTCTGTGAGGTGCCCTAACCTCACTAAGAATCCTTATACCCTCCTCAGTGCCACATATTCTGCAACCCAGTGAAACTGACCATCTCGCTTTCCTCAGACAAAACACTGCATCTCCTAACTCCAAGCATTTTCTCTGGCTGTCTCCCATGCCTGAAATGTTCTCAGTCTTCATCTCTGCCTCCTGGCTTCCTTCAAGTTCCCTCAAGTCAAAACCCTAACTTCTGCTAGAAGCTTTTTCTGATCTTTCTTAATCCTAGTGCCTTCCCTTCGTTGATTATTTCTTATTATCTTGTATATAGCTTGCTAATTTGTAGTTGTTTGCATGTTGTCTTCCCCATTAGACTGAGTTTTTTGAGAGCAGAAACTGTCATTTGCCTTTCTTTATATTCCTAGTACTTAGCACAGGCACAGAGTAGGGGCTTAATAAATGTTTATTGACTGACTACTACAGGGTTTTGTTATTGTGACTATTAACCTAATCTCCTTCCGTTTAAAGTTGCATAATCAACTCTTTAAAGGAAGGGGGGAAGGAATGGCTGAATTCCCAGGTTCTGTTTAGGTGGATGTAGAAATGGTTCATCTTTTTTCTTCTTTTGGTATTTCTATAATATGTATCTGGAAGCAGCCCTCTCTGGGCCCCATCTTCCAGTGTTTACCTTCCTTCATTTTCTCTGCCCAGCTCTGGTACTTCTCTGCCAATTTAAATAGCCATATCCACCTTCCTCTAGCAAGAGAATAGATCTGCTGCTCAGTGGGTTTTCTTAAGCCTCTACTTGGATGAATCATAATCAGAAGTCCAGTGGGCAGGATGTACATAAATATAATTTCTTATTAGATGTTTATGAGAGTTTGACATATTTAGCAGATTGGCAGATGCTGTATAAGATAGAAAAGAAGTATGAATACTGAAAGGATAGTTTGGTTCCTGAAGTCCATTACTCAACTGTTCCAGGAGCCAGTGAGGTATTTATATAGGCACCTTTATTATGTGTCTGTTATTGAAATCAACAGTAATTCCATGAGTCAGTGCCTGCAGCATCAATGAGGTAAAGCTTGTAGGAGAGAAGAGGGTGCCTGTTAGGGAGAGGAAAAAATGCCAAATGCAAATCTGCGTTCTTTTCATTTATTGGCTATGTGTTCAACATGATTGTGGCTAAATCATTTATTTTATACTGGGAACATTTGCACAAATGTTTAACACCAGTCCATTTAATAGATTCCTCCATTTCTGAGCTGTTTTATTTTTACAATGCAGGTTTTCTACTTTGGGCCCAAAGCATCTCTAGTTTGAATTCTGCCCTTGCTCTCCTTGCCCTCCTCCTCCTTCTTCTTTTCTGAACATGCTGGCCCTGAAATCAATCAATAACCCTCATGTTAGAAGCTGTCTTCAAGGGAATTGATAGACTTCTAAATTAATAAGTTATAACCAACTGTCCTTCCCAGATTGAGGTGTATTCCTACATAATTCAGTCCTGGCTAATGTATTGCTAGCCTCCGTCCTTAGAAGAGGAAAAGAAAGGTGTAGAGAGACTTAGAAACTGTAGTACATTGGGGTTAAACCTAATTAGAAGCCATAGGCATTTTGGGAAGTGGAGAGGGGGGTAGGCATACAAACCAGTGCTTTCAGTCAAGTGTAGAATTATTACCAGAACATTTTCCCCAGAGGCAAAAAAAGTAAATGGGGTGGAAAGAGAGGGCAGTGGCAAAGAGGATAATCTGACCTCAGGTGTATCAAAAAATAGCCTTTTTCCCCAGCACCATTCTGCCTGGGCGAGGTTGCATCCAATAATGACCTGGGCCAGCAAAGAACCATGAGGTGAGGTACAAGGATAGAAGTCACTGCTGGAAGTAAGTACTTCCGTCCAGGGAAAGAAATACCTCCACACCTGTGCCAAATATCAGCACCGTAGTGCAAAGCCCCTTTTGCTATATGCTAGTTACGTTGCTAATTGAGTGGCCAGCAAACACACTCATCTTTCACTCTGGGGAGAGATAGAAAGAAATCAGGGGGATCAGGTCAAAGTGCAAAATCTTTTAAGAGCAAAGTAACCCCATATGTTTCACTATGCTTTCCACATTTTTTTAGAGTTTCATGTTTCTGTAGCTGAGAAAGGAGTACAATACATGGTTTAGACATTCTTCACACTCATAAATGGCGTGAATCAGGCTGCACTAGTTGCAAGGAAACATAATTGTAAGCTTATCATTCACAAACCAACAGAGCTTCATGTTCCTCATGAAGGTATATTTTGCCTCACAATCTTTTAACAGTTCAAGCAGAGTTCAGGTATAAACACCATGTTTATTTGAAAGCATCCTGAAATTTTAGCCATTACATATTTCTTAAACTTGGTTTCACAGGGCAGCTAGGTGGCACAGTGGATGGAGTGCTGGGCCTAAAGTCAGGAAGACTCATCTTCATGAGTCCAAATCTGTCTTCAGTCACTTACTAGCTGTGTGACCCTAGGCAAGTCACTTAATCCTGTTTGCCTCAGTTTCCTCATCTATAAAATGAGCTAGAGAAGAAAATGGCAAACCACTCCAGCATCTTTGCCAAGAAAATCCCAAATGGGGTCACAGAGAGTCAGACATGACTGAAACAACTAAACACTACCAACAACAAAACTTGGTTTCATTTAAGTGGCATATGCAATAGCCAAGATGCATGGAATATTACTATAAGCAAACTGGAGCATAGGGGAGAGAGAGGATGGATAGATTTGGGAATCTTCCACCAAGAGATGATAATAGAAACAATGGAAACTGATGTAGTCACTGAGACTATAGAGAGATGATCCTTCAGGAACACCAACGGTTAAGGAGTATTTTTATGCCTTTGTAATGGCTGCTCCCCACAATACAATCCATCCTCACTTCCTCCTTTTACAATTCTTAATTTCCTTCAAAACTCAGCTCAAGGACCACCTTTTGCATGAAAACTTTTTTGGTCCCCACAGCTGCCCCCTCCCACAAAAAAAAACCTTGTTTTCAATCTAAATCTATCTTGTACATCTTATATATGTTCATTTTCTATCCTCTAGTGGAATATAAGTTCTTCGAGGGTAGAGAATGTTTCATTTTTTTCTTTATGTCCCCAGCACCTAGCACAATGTTGATTGAGTGATTGCTATAACTTGTGGCTTCAGGAAGATGGAGCAATTGCTGATACCACACATTCAATGGAGAAAATGTTTAATATGTTTTTCAGAGAGTGTGTGATAAGGAAGAATCTTTGACTGCCACAATCTCCAGATCTGACATCACCTATTTCCTGGAAGAATGAGGAAAAGATCATATGTTAAGAATCTTGGAGATTCAGAAACATTACGGTATTACAGGCATACTCTATAGAACATTGGTTGGTTGGCAGAAACACTTTTGGTAAGGTAACATCATTAGGACCACTCAGTGAAAGATAAGGATAATGTAATAAATGGGATATATACTAGTAGTGTTACAGTAGCTTTTCATGATGTTACTGTATAGTTTCATTATGATAGATTAATTACATTGTTAGAAAACAATATTTGTCAAGGCCGTGTTACATGGCGTATGTCTGTATGTAGGTGATTTCCATTTTGTTGTTCAGTCATTTCAGTCGTGTCAGACTTGTGACTCCATTTGAGGTTTACTTGGCAGAGATACTGGAGTGGTTTGCTATTTCCTTCTCCAACTCATTTTACAGATGAGAAAACTGAGGCAAACAGGATTAAGTGACTTGCTCAGAGCCGCACAGCTAGTGTGTATCTGACGTTGGATTGGAACTCAGGTCTTCTTGACTCCATTCCCGGTATTCTCTCCACTGCTGTACCCAGCTGCCCATTACTGGGAAAGTTGACCTTTCTATTGTATTTCTTCAAATGAATGCATGTGTCACAGTGGGCTTATGAGAAGATGTGACCACTTATTCATAAATGTGACATAGGTGTGCGATGTTGAAATGCATACCTTCTTTGAATGAATGTCTATACATATTGTCATGTGGCTTTCCAAAGGGTAAAAGAAGAAAAAAATGGTAACTGAAGGTCTACAATAAGGAATAAATTTTTAAAATAATGAATTTTCTTTTTTTTTACAATTGTATTTCCAAAACTAATTATTTATTAAGAGGTTGTGCGTTAGTAATCAGCCATTAGTAACTCAAAGTTATATGTTTCATAAGCAGAGCCAACTGGCTACTCTTGGGATGCTACCCCCAACAAACCTGAGCCAATAATTACATCTCCTTTCTGGGAAATAAATTAAGTCCTGTAGGTTTTTGCTCTTTTTCTTGAGTTGCTAATTCCCAAAGCCTTCTTTTATGCTGTGGCAGGCATTGCAAGTAACTATTCTTGTAAACATGGCAAGGAGACGTGATAGATGATGATGATGATGATGATGATGATGATGATGATGATGATGATACTTAAAGGTTTGCAAAGCATTTTCCTCACAACCCTGTAAGGTATTGTTAATCCATTTTATAGATGGGGAAACAGAGGTTCGAAAAAGGAAAGTGGCTTACCTCATACTCATTTCTCCTAGGATTGTTTTGAGGATAAAATGAGATAATGATTACAAAAAGACTTTATAAATGATAAATCACAAAAGACAAAGGAGGTGTTGTGATTAATTTCTACCCTGTGGCATTCTAAATGGACGTGCAGTTTACGTGTCATTATTTCCCTTGAGGCTGACTTCCTCTTCTGGAGGAATCAGTTTCTCTCCATTGTGCAGAATACTCTGGAAATTGCATCTCTTCCTCTATGCCTTCAGTAGTTTGTGCATGGTTAGACCCTGAGTCAGAGGCAAGATTAGGAAACAGCCCTTTCTCACACTGAAGTTGACTAAACTTGATGGACAATGAGAGCAATTCAAAAAAGTCACCGAATCCCAGAGTGGGATAGAACTTTTAGAGGTCTAATAAAATCTTCTCTTAAAGAGGATGCCCATCTTAGAGAGTCCATGGCTAAGAATGCTATATCTTCCACCAGAAGCCAGACAGTGAATGGGGAGCTCCCAACTGCCAACCAATCAAATCCAATCAAATGAACATTTTCTAAGTTTGGATCTACAGTACATACCAAGACACCATGTTATGTGCTAGGGATACAAAGACAAAACAAAAAAAGGTGCTTACCTTCAAGGAGCTTACATTCTATTGTGGGAAATATAAAAGATATGCAGATATGTTTATACATGATAATTTCAGGAGAGAGAGAGAGAGCACATTAACAACTAGGAATATCAGCAAAATGTCAAATGAACTGAACCTCGAACAAAGCTAGTGATTATAAAAGATGGAATGTCAAAGGAGTATACTACAGTCATGGAGGAGAAGCAAGAAATGGAATTCCAAGTTTGAGGAATAGCTGGTTGGCCAAGGTAGTTGGAATGTAGGGTGATTAAAAATGGAATATTACAAAATAATCCTGGAAGAACAGGTCGGGGCCAAACTGGAAAGGACTTTTAGTATCAAGTTAGGGAATTTAAATTTTAACTTGTAGTCGCTAAAGATTCTTGAGCCAGGGAGTGACATGATAAGACTTGTGATTCAGGCGAATTATTTTGTTACCTGTGAGAAACAAATGAGAGATAAAAAAAAATAAGGAATCCAATTAGAAGACTGTAAAGATAGGCCACACAAGAGGTGATATGGGCCTAAACTCGGGCAGTGACCATGTGAATGGAGAGAACATGGATGCAAGAAATATTGTGGAGGCCAAATCACGAAGATTTGATACTGGCAATGGGTGTTTACGGAGAGAGGATTTAAGGATGACTATGAGTTGCAAACCTGAGTGACAAGAATGACAACAGCACCCTCAACAGAAACAGGCAACTCTGGAAGAGTAGGTTTGAAGGGTGGGGAGGAGAAGATGACAAGTTCCATTTGGGACATATTGAGTTTGAGATGCTCATAAGTCATTGTGACATGGGACTGGAATTTAGAAGACTAAATAGGACTGAATATTAAGTTCTGGGAATCTTCTAAACAGGGATGATAATTGAAGTCAACAAGCTTTTATTAAGTAACTACTATATGCCAGTCACTTTGCAAAGTGTTGGATAGGAGCTAATGACCTCACTGAGAAAGATGTTTTAGAGAGAGAATGAGAGAGAAGCCAGCAGAAGGCCTTTGGGGACACCCAAGATGATGATCCTGCAAAGGATACAGAGGAGTGGTTGGCCAGGTAGGAAAGCCAGGAGAAGAGCAGTGTCATTAAAGTAGGAGAGAGTAGCATTCACTTACTCATTAATTGAATAAAAGTTTAAATTTCCACATGTGCCAAGCACTGTTCCAGGCACTGAGGTTATACAAACAAAACTGAAACTGACCCTATCTTTACTAGAGCTTTCATTCCATTCCATTGGGCAGAAACACATGTACACAGCAAATAAAACAAAGTAATTTCTGGTGGTGGGGAGGGGGACAGGACACTAGCAACTGGGGAAATTGAGAATAGGCCTAGTATGGAAGGTGACCCTTGGACTAAGCTTTGAAGGACTCTAGGGATTCTCTGAGACAGAAGTAAAAAGTGAGTGCATTCCAGGCATAGGCGACAGCCCACAGGGGACAGGAGATGAGAGATAAAACGCATTGTTCGAGAAACATAAAATGGGCAGTTTGGCTGGAATACAAAATATATGAAATGGAATATGTACAACAGTAGGCTAGAACCCAAATGCGAAGGGCTTCAAATGTCAGAGAAGAGTTTATAAGTTATCCTAGAGACAAGAAGGAGCCACTGTTATTTCAAGAGCAAAGGAACCTCATCCTCAGACCATGTCACAATAGTATGATATACTGAATAAAGTGCCAGTCTTGGAGTTAGGAAGACCAGGTTCCAGCACTTCCTCTGACACTTACGACCTGTGTGACCATGTGTAGCCAAGTCACTTACCTTCTCTGAGCCTCAATTTCCTCATTTGTAAATGGGGTTAATAATATAGATAGTCCTTGCCTCATAGGATTATTGTCAGGAGCAAATGAGTTAAGATATAGAAAGTTCTGTGAAAGCTTCAATGTGCTATTTAAATGTCAGTTGTTATAGAAAGAGCTCAGTCATCAGTGTCAAATGCTGCAGAAGGTCAAGAAGGCTTAAAACCAAGAAAAGACTATCAGATTTTGCAATTAAGAGATCATTGGTAACCTCGAATAGAACGTTTTGAATTGATTGGAGAGATAAGAAGCCAGATTGCAAAGGCTTGAGAAGTGAGTAGGAAGTGGAGACAGCTAGGCCAGATGGCTTTTTCTAGGCTTTTGGCTGTGAAAGGCAAAAGAGAGGTAAGACAAGAGCTTGAAGGGATCATGGCATCGAGTAATTTATCCTCCCATTTGGAGGATGAGAGAGGCCACAAATTAAATCCTTATTCAATTAATGAGTAAACGAATGCTACTCTCTCCTACTTTAATGACACTGCTCTTCTCCTGGCTTTCCTACCTGGCTAAGCACTCCTCCAAATCCTTTGCAGGATCATCATCCATGCTGGAACACTTAAACTTGGGTGTCCCCAAAGCCTTCTGCTGTTTGTAAGCAGCAAGGGAGGAGACTATAGGTAGGAAGAGACTAAAGATTAGAAAGGGAGGGTATAGTTGAAGAGGGCTAAGTCTTGGAGGAGATCGGAGGGGATGGCATCAAGAGCATAAGCAGAATGGTTCACTTTAGCAAGGAAATTCTTCTCTATCAGAGACTGGAATGAAGGAAGAGAGAATCGGTGATAGTGTTGGTGGGGGTGAGGGTTTAAAGGTACAGAACAAGAAAGTAGAAGGAGGTCTATTTTCTCAGTAAAATAGAGAGGCAAAGTCAGGGATGGAAATTTGTGGCCTCAAGGCCACATGTGGCCCTCTAGGGCCTTTGTCTAAAAGGGCTGCACTTGAGGACCTAGAGGGCCACATGTGACCTCAGGGCCACAGGTTCCCCACTCCTGGGCAAAGTCCTCTACTAAAAAGGAGGGGGAAGAGGATAACATAGGGGTCTTGAAAAAACACCAGAAGGTTTGAAACAGCTGGTTTTTGGAGTATAGTAAGAGAGCCGGTTGGGGAAGAAGAAAAAGATTGCTGCATGTGGTAAGGCCCAATTAAAATAATATAACATTCATTGGTAGTGTGCCCATATAGCAGACAGGTGTGACTTTCTCCACTGGCATTCAGCATCATCCACATAGGCACAGAGATGGTGAATGATGGGAGTAACCCAAGGTTGGGGTTTCACAAGGCATGATTAGCAAAAGGACAAAAGGACAAGGGATTTTGGGGTAGAGGACAAGGTATAATTGAATTGCTTAACTATAGGATCAAGATTGCAAAGGAAGGAAAAAGAAGCCAGAGCAAGGACTAGGAAAGCAAGGGAAAGTGAAATACCTAGAGGTAGTAGTGATGATAAAGAAAAGGTTTAGGAGGACTGAGGCAAAGGGAGAGGTTGGAGGGTCTACATAGGTCAGAACTGTGGTCAAGCATAACAATTACAGAATTCTGGATCATAGAGGTAGAACATTGCACGATGATGAGATCAAAGGTTGACTATCCCTATGTATCAGCTTTTTTTTTTTTTACTGTAAGCCAGGTACTATTCAGCTCCTTGAGAAAGGAGGGAGAATGAGTTTGGGTACAATAGAAAACTACTACCGAGATATGGATTTGGGTGATATAGAAAGGAAGAAAGAGTCACAGAGAGGTTACTGTGTAGTAGCAACAGAGGAAGGTCTGAGAGTAGCAGAGAAAGGCAAGAAAAATGCCAATTCCTCCTCCTTACCCAGTGTGTCATAGTGAAGAGTGACAGATGGAACAAAGTGGCATATTCTAGGAGCAGCAAACTTCCCATGGATGTGAGAAGACAAAAATGTGAAAATAATGCCTTCTATGGCAGCCCAGTCCACTTTTGGACAATGGTTTGCATCAGTAAGTGATACCACCTCCTTGTTTCTTCTTCCCTCCAACCTGTAGTGCAACCTGCAGCTCCGTACCAGTCCACAGTGTGGGACTTAAGGAATTTTCACAGTTTCTACAACTCAAGAATGACACTGCCTTCCCATAGCCTTCTATCCATTTACTGTTCTTATTTCCCTTGTTCTAGGCTGTGGACTATGAGATGAACAGAGCTTTCATGCTGACTGTGATGGTATCCAATCAAGCACCCTTGGCCAGTGGGATCCAGATGTCCTTCCAGTCTACAGCAGGAGTGACCATCTCAGTCATGGACATTAATGAAGCTCCATATTTCCCTTCTAACCACAAACTGATCCGCCTAGAGGAAGGTGTTCCCATGGGGACAGTGCTGACCACATTTTCTGCTGTGGATCCTGACAGGTTCATGCAGCAGGCAGTAAGGTGGGTCCCTGGAAAAAAGAAAATCTTTGACCCAAAAGTAATAGCTCAGTTTTACCCAGCTATACTAGTCTCTAAGGAATACCTTGGGAAAAGGCACTCAGACCCAGAACTCACAGGTACTTTACCCACTGTAAAAATCAAAACCAATCTTGTTTCCATGGCTTCCTTCTCTTCTGTTGAGACACCATAGAGAAGAGTCCCAAGTGGCTATCAGAGAGTTCTTATTCACCAGACTCATACTCCCCAAGGCTTTAAAAAAAAAAAAGGAAGAGTACCTTAAGTGAAAGGTTACTGGTTATTTCCTGGTTGGAGGGAGCAGCCCAGCCTTGGAACCCTGGGCAATCTTCCCCTGTGCTCTGTAGGAATGATCTGCTGACTTAGAGGAGCCATCCTCTACACACAACCATATCTTTACTTCCGTCTCCAGCTGTGTGAAGACACACAGTTCAGAGCCAGAAAGAAAGAGGCAAACTTGAAACAGCCAATGTGTTCTAGCCTCAGCTATGATATTGTGCAGCCCAGACCACATCACTTTGGGAGCTTAATTTCCTTAGGAGTTTGGATTAGATGACCTCCAATGTCCCTTCCAGCTCTAATGCTCTGTGGTAAGGGAAAAATGATTCTTTTCTTTTCTCACACCAAAGATGAGGTACAACCTTGATTGGATTTGAAAAGACTGTGCAATATGAGGTTAAATCTTGGAGAATCATACAGCTTAGAAGGACTGCAACGTCATGGTCAGACTAGGGCTGCTCAGTGATGGATGGATTCTTTAGCCATCCCTGGCATGTGGAATGGGCAAAATTGCTAAATAGAAAACTACCAACGTTTTCATTTACTGATGGGGGGGTGGGGGAGGTTGGCAAGAAAATTTCTTATCCTTTACATACTTGAACTTCTTCCCTTCTTATCCAGAGGTGCTTGTATCTCTTTCAACTGGTAGAATATTGAGGAAAGTTCCTCCTTGAGTTTCAAAATCCTTCCTTGTTGCTTAGTTAGATACTTCTATGGATCTGCAATCTCATCAATTTAGGTATTTTTAGGTACAGATGGCAACCCATCCTTGCCTTTGCATTCTATACTGCTCTTGCCTATGTCCTTCCAAAATCCTCCATGACTATCCTATTTAGCCAACATGCTACAATGCTACAAGTTCTTTTAATGTTTGTCAATACCAGTCCAGCACTCAAATTACCCATCTGTTGTCTCTTATTCTTGCTGTGTGACCAGCCTACTTTCTCTTCTTGTCATACATGTCCTCAAGCATGTCTTTTACAGCATTTCATTTCATACCATTGACGATCTGCTGTAGCTACATAAACCCGCCATACGGATTTCTATCATCCTTTGGATCTTCTTAGATAATGTTTCTCCATTAATCAAAACCATAGAGCATTAGTATCAGTGCTACTTTTGCAGTAGCATGAACCTTGAGACCATTGATGGTACTTCACAATGTCTCAAATGATATTTGGCCTGATGTCCCGTCTCATCTGGGGCCCAGCTCATTGTCCCCCTGAAACGGAGCTGGACTGACTTAATGGGCTGCCCATTTCCTTCCTTCTTCAAGATCTTCTCTACTTATCTCAAGTCTTCTCTTCTCTATCTTCTTCTCTTATACTTAAAAATGTTGATGTACAGATTGAAGCCCCTCGAATACCCTGGCTCTTAGGTCTTCACCCTTCCAAATTTCCATTACCTACATTTTCCCTCTACCCTAGGCATTCACCGGAATGATCACAGCTTGGTCTTAGCATCACCTGTGATCCATCGCTAATATTGAACTCCTAAATTGCCTTCTCTGATTCTAACCTCGCATCCTTCTATGTCTACCTCGCTCCTATCTTACCTACTCTTTATCCTTATTTTGGCCTCATCACTCCACCCTTCCCCGCTATGCCAGCCCATCATGCCTGCTCTGATTTCACTTTCCTCCCTTTTTGAATCTTAACACTGTGGTTAACCAGTTTAATCATATGCTGTCCCCTTCCCTGGGAATCCTTTGTCTTCTTGTCCTGTTGCCACATGTGTCTTGCCAAATCCCAGCCCTGGGTTTTCTGCTACCATCTACCTTTGTTATTCCTTTACATGTGTTGCAGAACACTGATGGAGAAAATCACACAATCATGCCAATTAGGTCCATTACAAATTTATATTGTCCAAGTTATAGGCCCTTGCTGCTGCTGTTGCTCAGCAATCCTCTTATTCATTCTTATTCATCCCTGATTCTCCCTCCCCCTCCCACTCTCCCTCACTTCCCCCTCCCCCCTTCTCCCCATCCCCTTTTCCCTTTCCTCTTCCCTCTCCCTGTCTGTCTCCCTCTCTATTTCTTCCATCTTCCCTCTTTCTCTCTCTCCTTCCTCCCCTCCCCCCACCTATTCCAAACCCTCTCTTCTCTCCTCAAACCTCCACCATCCCTCTACTTTCACTCTCAGCAGAGGGCCTTGTCTTCTGGTTTACTAAGCACAGCTTGACATGAGCGCCATTTTCTTCATGGTTCAATACCTCAAAAACCTCTCTATACCATCAAGATTATCTAGTCCAACCCCTTTATTTTTACAGATGAAGAAGGTGAAACCCCCAAAAGTCAAGCAACTTGCCCATAGTTACACTAGTAAGTGTTTGAGGCAGGATTTGAACTCAGGCCTTCCTAGCTCCAAGTCCAGGAGTATGTGCACTACACTGTGCTTCTCCTTTGTCTAAGAACCAACCTAACTAAAAATGGTGATCCTCATCAGCAGATTGACTAAAGAGAGATGTGGATTTTTGCCAAAAACTTCAAAGACCATTTGCTTACTAAATCACAAAGGTTTTTTATCTGCATAAGTGGGGTGAATAACCCCATGAATAAAATCCTCAAATTCTTGACATAGTTGAGCAAGCAGGCAGTGATTCTATCTCCCTGTTAGTCTGGTGGAGAAAGTCCTGAGTCAAAGGATTTGGGATGAGTGAAGAAAAACTTTGGAGACAATCTAGTGCCTCATCCTTCCCCACCTCCTTAGACTATCCTTATTCCACCTGAGCCAAGGGACCTGCTCGAGATCCCTTATAAAATGACATGACCCAAGGAAGTACTGCACTGTCAAATCCACAGAATGGCCAGCTCGGCCATTCAAAGAGGCTTGGTAGGGCTGGAGAAGCCTCAGGCTTGTACAGTCTAGACATTGTATCTGAAAGTGCCTCCCCTAACAACCTCCAGCCAGGGGCTGTTCAACTGCTCCAGCTGAAGTTCCCAGACCACACATTTTATGGCAAAATTGTTGTTTTGCCAGTGGATCAAGTGGCACATTTTGAAAACAAAGGCATAAAGCTGTTTACCTGGGGTTTATCGCAGAGAACAGTGCTTTGCCATAGCAGACTGAGGCTATTAAGTTCAGCTGAGCTTTTCCCCAGCACAGCTTTCTGAAATGCAAAATGAGATTTCTTTCCCCCTGTGGCTGACACAGCAAAAAGATGAGAGAGAAACTAGTCAAACAAGCCTGCAAAGAGAGGCAGATTTGAGAACCATAAGGACTGGATATAATCCTGAGTGTATAAATGGGGTCCCTGCTTTACAAAATAAGTGTGTTTCTGAAAATATTTTTATATAATTAATCATTATAAACTGCTTCTTGTTTTAAAGGTGCTGCAGGCACTTGGAATCAGGAAGACTTTGGTTCAAATCGCTACCCTCCCCATATTTACTAGTTTATATGACCCTAGATGAGTCATTTAATCTCTGTGCCTCAACTCCTTATCTATAAAATGAAGGGGTTAGACTCAGAGACCTCTAAGGTCACTTAAAAATTCTAATTCTATGAACGTTGATCAATTTCCAATTCAATTCAAGAAGCATTCGTTAAGTGAGGCATTGTGGAGACAGAGATAACATGAAAAACAGTCTCTGTCCTTAAGAAGCTTGCATTCTACTGTAAGGGATGCAGAGAAGATGAGGGAGGAAGCATTAACTCCTAAGGGGATCCAAAGAGACTTCCCATAAGAGGTAGTACCTAAGCTGAGTCCCGAAAGAAGTTAGGAATCTTAGGAGGTAGAAGTGGCATGCTAGGCATGGGGGACAGACTGTACAAAAGCAGAGGGGTGGATGGTAGAGCACCATGTCTGGAGAATGGCAAGTCAACCTATTTGACTGGAATAATGAGTACATGAAGGGAGGATGATGCATAAAAAACGTGGAATGTAACAAGAATTCTAAGGTGAATTATTTTGTAAAATGAATAATTACCCACTAGGTCATCTGATGGTAAAGACAGGATGCAAAAGATGTAGTCATGTTATTTAAAGACTTTACAGCCTAAAGAAACATAGCAAAACTTCCAAAGAGAAAGATATCAGAAACCTTTCCAAAGCAATATACCCACAACCCCAGGTGACCACTTTAAATTAATACTAATGGAGGATTGAGGACAGAATCAAAGCCATTTGGCGGGGGGAGGGAGAGAATAATCAAGATTCAGCTTTGTTCAAATCCTCTCCAAGCCTCAGTTTCCTTATTTGTAAAATGAGGAGTTTGGAAGAGATACCCCATCCAGCACTACATTTTATGATCTTATAATTATATGTGGAGAGAGAAAAGCTGAGTTTCTCCTAGTGAATGGAGAGCCATTTGTCAGGAGACCTATTGGGTAATTTACAAGGAGAAAAATCAGGAGAGTCTGCTGTGCCAAGTAGCTTCACCAAGCATCCTGGGATGCTAGTAACATTGTCTCATGCCGATATCAAGTATGAGCTGGCTCTGGATCTTGGCTATTTCAGGTGACACCCATCATTGCTGCCATCTTTCCCCTAATAAGATCAGCAGTACTTAAAGGAAGAAAAAAATCCTTTATTTCAAATTCTACCAAGGGCCCATCAAGGGAGAATCTTGCCTATATTTATTCCTTTTCTCCATAGATACTCCAAGCTGTCCGATCCAGCAAACTGGCTGAACATTAATGCCACGAATGGTCAGATCACCACGGCGGCTGTCCTTGATCGAGAGTCTGTCTACATTAAGAATAATGTCTACGAGGCCACGTTTCTGGCGGCTGACAATGGTGTGGCCCAGATCTGCATTGTTCATGCTTCAGTGAGACCCTAATGTGATGCATTAGCAGGAATGATGCCCTGACAGAGTTGTCAGGATAACTTATCCTTTTCCCAGGTTCTACAGTCAAAAGAAAGGGGGAGAAATGTGAAAGTGGGACAGGAAATTGGTAGAGTAAATTAAATGTGCACAGGATTCAGAATGTGTTATTAAAGGGAAGCCGAGGCAAACAGAGGATTGATTTGGGAGGTTTGCTCAATGGGGCCTGTGCTGTGCTTCTGACAGCTTCAGAAGAAAGTAGAGAAACTGAAAAAGGGAGATACTGCAGCCTTTGCAGAGGGCCATAGTGACAGGGAACAAAGTAGAGGAGCCAAGGTCCAACCTGCCCTTTCATTCATTTAGTCAGCCAAGAAGCATTTAGTAGGCCTCTACTATGTGCCAGGCACTGAGCTAAGTGCTGAGGATACAAAGAAAGGTAAAGAATAGTCCCTGCCCTCAAGGAGCTCAGAATCTAACAGGGGAGACAATATTCAAATTCATATATAACATACAAACAAGGATTAATTGGAGATAAACAACAAAGAGAAGGCACTAGAATTAAGAGGAATCCTAAGAATCAGGAAAGACGTCTTGGAGAAGATAGGATTTAGAAAGGCCAAGATCACACACTGCATCCTGGGCCATTGCCACCTGTCTTGATTTTTGTCTTGCTACCAGACTTTGATGACTCTGGAGGAGAAAAGGAGGCTGAACACTTGGCATAGCTCTGCCTTACCTAAATCCAATTCACTTGAAAGTCAAGACATCCTCCTCATGATGTCACTGGTCCTCTTCCAGAACAAAGGACAAACAACAACAATAAGGATTTTAGCTGGAACTTGAAAGAAGCAAGGAAAGTGAGAAAGTAGAGATAAGGAGGGAGAGAATTCCAGGCATGGGAGGAAGTCAGTGAAAATGCCCAGAGTCAAGAGGGAACTTCTTGTCACTTAGAGCAATACGAAACCAAAATGGGTTCCTGTAAGAGATAGTGAGTTTCCTGTCACTAGAGATGTTGTCTGGAAGGCTGGCTGACCACTTGTCAGGGAATGTTCTAGCAGAAAGAGATCACAGCTCAGACTAGATGAGATGGCTTCTGATGGTTCTCCTGCCTCAGAATGTCTAAATGGTTCTTTTGTTCTAATCCTGTTCTTCCTGGAAGACAGTTGTACAGGTGGGAGCTCTAGAAAGAAGGGCAAGAAACAAGCTCATAGTTGTGGCTTCTTAGAAAAACGTACATGTGTGAAAGTAAAATTCCAGGCTAATGTTAACCCTTTAGCCTCCTCCTAGGTCCTAGCCTTTTAAATCCTGTAAGAGGCCACAGTGGCTGCTCTATTCCGTGAGTGCCCTGGAAGTCAAAGGTGCTGCCCTGATATTTATACTTCAAAGACAAAGGGCCTGGGTGCCCTCCCCTCTGCTCCTGCTGCAGCTCCAAGAATTGAAATTGCATGAAGATTTCTGAAAAATGAATCGTCACTATAATGGTGCAGCCATAAAAATGCACATGAAAAAACATCTCATTTAAAATTCCTTCCTGAGTGCTCAGGGTAATGGCTAAAGTTTTATCTAGGTTAATAGAATCCCTTTGCATGTCTCCCTGCTTATGTGCTGTGTCATCATCTACTTATCAAAGCAGCTTTTCAAAGGCAAGAACAAGGCTGTGTTTCCTTAAATTTGTTTTGATGTGTTTTGTGAAAGATTAAAGAGACATCCCCTTGGATATATTTTTTACACATGGCCTGCTTCAACAAGAACAGGCAACTGTTAATGCAAGGTCAGGTGCCTCCATCTGAAGCCAGACCCAAGATTAGAATATTGC
The DNA here is from genome assembly GCA_028646595.1 of Phalanger gymnotis. Taxonomy (NCBI): domain Eukaryota; kingdom Metazoa; phylum Chordata; class Mammalia; order Diprotodontia; family Phalangeridae; genus Phalanger; species Phalanger gymnotis. The sequence continues at coordinate 139,357,925 of CM053625.1, read as the reverse complement.
TGCTCTTCTCTCTTCACCTTTGGTAGTATGGGAGCTGTGCCTACATCCCATCCCATCAGGAGAGCAGCTGTGCCCCACCCAGGGAATCAGTCAGGTGGATGGTTTGGAGTCTTGGAGAAGAGTTGGGCCTCTACAACTGGCTTGATAGTGAATAAGATGTCATTTAAGCCAGTCTCATAAACTCTATGAGCCTGTTTCCTCGCCTATAAGATAGGATGGGGAAGCAGTAAAAACACCTGTCCTCAGAAGCATAGACACACTCCGGATGCCCTAGGTTTTCTGGCTTTGGGGTGTCTGAAGCCTGAGGGGCTGCTACATTCATCCCCCCATTCACTGGAGATAGATTGACTTTAGGAAGGGGGCAGGTCAATAAAGGATCACCATACTCTCCAAGATTTCTTGGACTACTAAGGGAACTCTAGCCGATAGCTGCCTGTAACACCTCTGTCTTTGGATTATAAGTATCATATGAAGGTTTCTGATCTCCTAGGACTGAGGTAAGGTGGCATCCTCAGGTTTATAAGGTTGGACAGTGTTGTCATCTGTGCCTAGCAGGAGGCCTAGGGGAGATGTTTGACTAGATCTAATGGGTCACCTCTTGAGGTAGCAGCAAGATCAAGAAGAGATTCCTCAGGTCAGGAACTCTAATCTATATGAGGTCAGCAGGGTGTGACAGAAAAAAAAGCAGTAGACTAGGTAGAATTCACAAGACCTGGGACCTACTCCTTGAGCCTTCCTCTAATGATATATCTGACCTTGGACAAATTCTTTGACTTCTGTAAATCTCGGTTTGCTCAGGTGTCCAATGAGGCCAGCTTCCCAAGTCCTACCGTGGAAAGAAAGAATATTAAAACTGAGTGTCATGAGATCTGGGCTCCAGTTCTGACTCCTTCATCAAGGAGTGGACTGGATTTCAATTCCAAAAATCTAGGCTTTGATCCCTCACATGCTTATTCTCTATACGACCTAGGGCAAGTCATTCTCCTACTCTGGGCCTCAATTTCTCCATCTATGAAATGAATGGAGTGAATTGAAGATTCCCTATAATATTCCATGGCATAATAATAATAATATATCACATTTTTGTAGTACTTTAAGATTTACAAAGTACTTTGCATATATGACCTTGTTTGATCCTCTGAACAACCCTGTGCTATTATTTTCCCATTTTACAGATAAGGAAACTGAGACTCAGAGAGATTCAGTGACTTGCCAGGTTCATTTGAATCAAGCCAGATCTTCTTATCCAGAGATACACACCCCCAAAAGTCACTGAGGCTTGAAGTAAATTAGGACATGTAAAAACTGTCCCAAACCACTCACTAAGGAGGTTAGACCCTTTGAGTTCAAGCCTTAGATTATTAAGGGGCAGGGTGAGCAAGTGTTATTAGTTCTAAGGAAGCTCAATTAATACTTCTTGTGATCTCTCCCATGGGCAGACTTTGCAATCATTGAAACATAATATTTAGAGCTGAAAGGGACCTCAGAATCCAGTCCAATCTGCTCATTTTATAATAAAACATCTAACAATTGTAAGTAGCATTTATATAGCACTTTCATATTCATAAAACACTCCAAAAATATTTTCTCATTTGATCCTCACATCTTGGGAGGTATCCTTTTTTACAGATGAGGAAACTGAGGCAGGCAGACATTAAGGGGCTTGCCCACAATCACACAGCTAGCAAGTGAGGACATATTTGAACTCAGATCATCTGATTCCAGGTCCAGCATCATTTTAAGCACAACACAACTAAGGCCCAGAGAAAATAAGTGGCTTTCCCAAGATCACAGAGTTTTTAAGTGAGTGGGTGAGGCCTGAATTTACCCAAGCTCATATAAGAACTAAGTAACAGAGTCAGGATTCAAACTCAGGACCTCTGACTCCAAACTCAGTGTTGACACCACACTCCTTATCTATGACTATAATGAGATCAGAAAGAAGGGGGAGGAGGAAGAAGGGCTTCAGTAGGAGGGAGGGAGAGAGAAAAAGAAGAGGAAGAAGAAAGAACAAGAACGGCAACAACACCAACAACTTACACAGTACTTTAAGGTTCATAAAGCACTTATTTGATTTTCATAACACCTTAGGAGGTAGATGCTATTATTATCCCCATTTTTACAGATGAGGAAACTGAGGCAAAAAGAGGTTAAGAGACTTGCCCACAGTGTAAGGTAGGATTTGAACTCATCTTCCTGACTTCAAGTCTAACATGCTATCTGCCATACAACCTAGATGCCCCCAAAATAATGTACATCTTACGTAAAAAATAGAAATCAGTGCATCATTCTGCTCATAATCTGATAGCCCAAGAACTGGCCTCCAAAGAAGTCCCTTATCAGGCCTTGGAGTAATAGGTGGGGGTGAAGGGAGCAAGTTTCTGCTAAAAGTTCTGATCTGACTCTCCATAACAGGATGTTCATGCCAAAGTTCAAGGTTGGAAAACCCAGGCAATTGAGCAAAGCGGAAGTAGGAGTCATGAAGAAGGCAGAAACAGGAAGCTTTTAAGCCTAGACAGGGGTCTAGCTGCCTGAGGGGCACCAGTCACAAGAGACAATGGATAGAGAAGTAAATATGGGTGGTAGCCTTTTATGCAGCTATTATTGATATGATGATGACAACAATGAAGATGAAAAAATCGCTAAAAAGAGGTAACAGAAATACCAGTAGTGGTCCCAGAGGACAGATAATGAAACAGACCTCCCTCCTCCCAGTAGAGAATTGAAGGCTTGATTATAATAAATTGTGTAAAATTGTGGCATCCATCATCAGGTTCAGATGGGGCTTTCTACTTAACTAATTTTCTTTGTTATAAAACAGAGCTCAATTCTAGATAAGGAAAGATGTGTATCTAGAAATGCCTGTGATATAAAAACAAAAAGGACCAATAAAAGTGTTTGTGATTATTACATTATCAGTAGTAGCTAGGTGGTACAATGGATAGAATGTGAAACCTTGAGTCAGGAAGACCTGATTTCAAATCCTGCCTGTGACATTTACCAGCTCTGTGTAACCCTGAGTAACCAATTCACCTAATCTCAGCCTCAGTTTCTTCCTCTGTAAATTACTCCTACATCACAGAGTTGTTGTGTTCAAATCATATTATGTATATAAAGCACTTTTACAAACTTTAAAGCATTATATAAATGTTAACTATTGCTAATACAACTGATGTCAAAGCAGAGGGGGAGAGGAAGGGGAGAAGGGAGAGAAGAAGAAAGGGAGGGGGAGAAGGAGAGAGAGAGACAGACAGACAGACAGAGAGACAGACAGAGAGAGAGATTGAGAGATTTTATTAAGTGCCAGGAATAAGCACTGGGGATATAAATACACGTAACACAGTCCTTACAGTCCTTCCTCTCAAGGAGCATATATTCTAATAGGAGAACATAACACATAAAGAGAAGCTCTAAAACAGAGAGGGGGAGAGAGACACCCACAATAACTATGGTCTGGAGCTGGCCAGGAAGTGGCATAGAAACCTGAGCCCTGACAAGATAAGGTAAACTGACCAGAGCCAAAGGATTCCACCAGGGGTGGAATTCAAATTACCAGCGAGGAAGACATGGAGGTGACCATCCCAGGGAAAGTCTAATGTTATATAGTTTACCCACATAGCATCAGTCTTTCAATGAGGGAGGAAGTTAATAGCTGAGAAAACATAGTTTGAGCCCTTGTGTTTCCAAATCCGTTTAATGAATCACATTCTAATGGGATTCTGCCAAACCAAGTGGGGAAAAAATTGGTGCCTGAAAAGGTAACAAAACCCTGTCCCTCTTACGATTTTGGTATTTTCATCATCAATATGACAGTCATGGTCAAGGGCAAGGTAGCATGATGAAGAGGGCTGAGCACTAGAATCAGTCAGAAGACTTGGTTTCCTGCCTATGAGCCTCAGTTTCCTCATCTGTAATATAGGAATAAACAATACATATAATACCTACCTCATAAGGTTATTGTGAGGAACAAATGGGAAAATGGACTTGGAAGCATCCTGTAAACTACATAGCTTTATTCAAATGAGATATCATTGTCGCTCTGTTACTACAAGATGCTAGGTGTATATGATCATATTCTAGGTGTTTCTGTCTATGTCAGTTTCTGTGAGAGTTGTACATGACTGTGCCTTTTTGAATATGGTGGTTGTGGGTTGGGCAGTTCTGGGTGTGATATTGCTGTCTGACCCTTCTCTCCTTCCACAGGGATCCCCCCAGCTAGCGGCACAGGGACACTGCAGATCTATCTCATAGACATCAACGACAATGCTCCAGAGCTGCTGCCCAAGGAGGCCCAGGTGTGTGAGAAGCCAAACCTGAATGTCATCAACATCACAGCTGCAGATGCTGACATCGATCCCAACATTGGTCCCTACGTCTTCGAGCTGCCCTTCATGCCATCAGCTGTGCGGAAGAATTGGACCATCACACGGTTAAATGGTAAGGGTCTGGCAGCTGACTTGGGACTCCAGACTGTCACTATAACTTCCTTCTACCTTCCTCCACCTTCCTCCTGAGCCCTGCCCCAGTAATGGTGAAAGCTCAAGAGCTCATCAGGGAAGATTCATATCAGATTTGCTACAGAAACCCTTAGTGTCCTGGCACTAAGCTTGGCTAATGCAGCTCCTAATTATGAGTGGTTATCAGGACCAGGCTGGATATTAATCATCTACAATGGCTGAGAGGAGAAGGCAATTATCTGTCTTCCTGGTGTCCCAGAGCAATTGGCCCAAGCTATGGTCAGGATCAATGGCTATGCCTTGGGCTATAATCACCCAAAGGTGGCCTCTTAATAGTGGGCACAGGGAAATGGGAAGACGCCCTGTCACAGATGGCTGTACAGCCTCTACACAGATGCCAGACAGCCATTCCTGCACATGGGTGAAGGCAGAGTCTGGGCCAGTTCAGTCCAAGACAAAGTTAGCAGATGGGACTATTATGTTGCTTTTGGATCTGCACTCCCATTCCCAGCCCCCAACCCCATATTCCAGGCTAGAAGATGCTTTCCTGATACTGTCTCTCCCCCTTCAGTAAGAGGTATGTGTCTACATTGCCGAATCACTTAAAATCCTTGAGGACAGCAGCCACTTCATTTTTGACTTCACATCCCCTAGTCAGTCATTTATTAAGAACCTACTACATACCAGGTGCTGTCCTAAGCCTGGGAATACAAAGAAAGGCACAAAGAAGGCAGACTCTGCCTTCAAGGAGCTCACGGTCTAATGGATTAGTTCCTGGCGTATCAGTTATTTCATCAGCATCTATTAAGCATCTACATCCCAGGGACTATGCTGAATTTATGTGCTAAGAATATTATAGGCATTCAACAGATACTTATTGAATTGAGACCAGAGCACGAGTGAAAAGCTTTTGAATTGTCACTAAGTCAGAGGAGAGAGTTCAGAGATCACCTAATCCAAACTCATTTTATAGGTAATGAAATTGAGTGAGGACCAAAGAAGTCAAATGTCTTGGTCACGGATTTGAACCAAGGTGCTTTGACTCCAAATCCAGTGTTCTTTCTAATGTGTTGCCTCTTCACTCCATTGTTGTTGTTCAGTCCTGTCTGACTCTTCATGACCCCATTTGGGGGTTTTGACAAAGATACTGGAGTGGTTTGCTATTTCCCTCTCCAACTCATTTTACAGATGAGGAAACTAAGGCACACAGGGCTAAGTGGCTTATCCCAGATCACAAGTAGTAACTATCTGAGGTCAGATTTGAACTCATGTCTTCCTGACTCAGGCCTGGTGCTCTCTGTACCCCCTACCTAGCTGCCTCTTAACTCCATAAGATGGCTTCATAATAGCTAAACCAAAGGCATTTTTCTTAGAGAATGTTAGCACATGTGTGAGAATTGCCATCCTGATAAGAAGGAGATAGAAGCCACATAGTATAGCCAGAATAAAATTGATCAGCCCCCAGGGAGAGGTGCAGAATTATCTTGCTAGGCCCTGTAATGTGGTTTCATGGAAAGCCAAAGGGATAGCCACCCTCTTCAGCCAGAGCCTAAGGATTCAAGTTAGTGCGATGAGAAGAGCTGCTGTGAGCTAAGACACAAGATCCGTGTTCCAGCCTTGCCTCTGCTAGGATTTAGCTATGTGTTTTTGAGCAAGTCGCTAGCTTTGGTTTTCTCATCTTTCAAGTAGGAAATCATAACAACTGCCTTATCTTATTGCCAAGTAAGATAACAGATGGCGGGGTAGGGGTGGGGGTTTCGAAAGGGAAAAAGTGCTGGAGAAACCTGAAAAATATTGTTACTTTTATTTGATGTAGGTATAACTTCCTTTCCCCTCAGGGGCCCAGAGAACATCTCAGGGCCTGACCTGTGGGAATGGGTTATCGTGGCTTCCCAATAGATACATGCTTGGTCAGTGGTGGAAATTTATGACACTCCTGGAAATGTCTTCAGGAGACATCTGAGTAGAAACTCTCGTCTCTCCGTGCTAGTTGGAGATAGTGGAAAGGGCATGGAATTTAGAGTGAAGAGGGAACTGGTTTGCCTGCTAAATGTGTGACAGTAGGCCAGTCACTGGGTCTCTTCCAAATCTTCATTTTCTCATTTTTAAATGGAAATAAAGCCTGCAGTTTTCGCCTGACAGAACTGTTATCCTAAATAAGATAATCAGTCAATAAATAAACAAATATTAAGAATTTGCTGTGTACCAGACTGTGCTAAGTAAAATGCTCTGGAAAGCTTAAAGACTATGTATACTTTATACATACCTGCTTGTGGATGTGTGGTATCCCATCAGTAGAATGGAAGTTCCTTAAAGACAGGGCTTGCTTTGTTCTTCATTGGAATCCCCAGTGCCTAGCGTGGTACCTGGTATTTAGTGGGCAGAGGTTTGTAGATTTAGAGCTAAAAGGAACATTAAAAAGTCATCCAATCCAACCCACTCACTTTACAGAGGTAGAAACTGAGTCAGAGAAGTTGAGCAACTAGCCTAGGGTGATACCTCTAGCATATAAGGATAGATTCAAATCCAGGGTTTCCTGACTCCAAGCCCAGCAGCCAATCCACTATGTCAGGTGCCTCTCGGCTGCTATAATTATTACTATTGCTAGCCCAAAGCCCACTTTATCCAGAGGCTTCCACTGTCTCCCTGCTGACTGCCCCAGCCCCAGCTCCCAGTATGTAACATGTTTGAGTGTCCTTGCCTCCCTCCCTCTTGCTCTGGCTGTGGTAAAGGGCAGCAGGAGGGAGAGAATGAAGGAAAGGCTGTTGATGAGTTGCCAGTGTGACATCCAGAGTTAAGTGCTCTCATGTCAGAGTTTTGTATAGTAAAGCTTGTTAAGCTTAGCACCAGAGCCTGGAGGAGGAAGGGCACTCACCTGCAGTCACAACTCGACTGAAAAAAGAGAATGTCTTTAAAACAAAAACAAGAAATAATGCTGAAAATTGGAGATGCATATTTCATTTTAAAGAATTCCAAAATCTAGTTGGGACTCCAGTAACAGAAGGAGCCAGGGCAGTCAGACTTATTTTTAGGGAGGACTAAACTTTACTAATTGGTCCTAATTCTCCTAGCACTTCACTGTTTCTTCCCATTGTCTAACTCTGAGCTTCCAGGTTCCATACAAGCCTAGCAACACGCAGGCTATACTTTTTATTTTCTCTGCCTTGCCTCTTTCTTTTCATACTTGCCCCTCTCTCCTTATTAATCTTTTTCTCTCTCCTGTATCCTCCCTTCATCATTCTTTTTACCCCATCTCCTTTCCTCTGTCATTCTCTCTCTCTTCTACTTTTCTTCTACCTTTACTTTTTTCTTTCATCATCTCATTCTTTATTGCCTTTTAACCTCTTCTCCTTTCTTTTTTCTCTTCCTCTTCTTCCTCACCTCTGTTCTCTCTCCCTATCCCCTCCTTTCTTCTTCAACTCAACATTTATTGTGTCTACTATGTGTAAGGTGATAGGGAGGCTAAAGACAAAATCAAAATAGTCCCTGCTCTCAACGAGTTTGCATTCTTCTTTTCTATTTCCCTCGCTCTTAACTTACTCTCTCTTCCTCCTTCCCTCTTGTCCTCACTTTTCCCTTTCCTCTGTCTCTGATTACCCATAGATTTTAGTATCTCTAGTAAGCTGGAAAAAGCACATGGTGAATTCAACTTGGTGCTGTCACCAATGCCTTTTAGGCAGGTCATAGATCAGGGTTAAGCCACTCTCATGGACTTGATTAAAGATAGGTTTGGGGGTATGATGACAGTGTTCCAGCTTCCCTCTTGCTTAAGCATACAGAGCCCCTACAGCCCAGTAGATATAGCTTGTATCGGGAATGTTCCCCAGCAACTTCCACTCATCTTGGTTTGCTTGCTTTGCTCCAGGTGACTATGCCCAGCTCAGCTTGCGTATCATGTACCTGGAGGCTGGAATGTATGATGTTCCTATCATTGTCACAGACTCAGGGAACCCGCCTCTGTCCAACCTGTCTATCATCAAAGTCAAAGTGTGCCCTTGTGATGAGAATGGAGACTGCACCACCATTGGCGCGGTGGCTGCCGCCGGTCTGGGCACAGGGGCCATCGTTGCCATCCTCATATGCATCATCATTCTGTTAAGTGAGTATTGCTCCTATTGGAGAGGGGAGGAAGGGGAGAAGGAGCATCTGGGCCCTTGGCTCATATCTAATACTCGTGCCCAAGCTTCACCGAGAAGCTTGTATGCACCAGACAAACAGCTCCCTAGGCTGGAACCCCTTAGAATATGTTTTCTGGGAGGATGACATGGGCTATTGGCAGGACGGTTTGACACGTATTTTTAACTCTCATAGTGATGAGATCTTATAATAGCATAGTTTTAAGGGATCATAGAGATCATCCAGTCCAATTCCTATATTCTATAGAAGAAGGAATTGAAGCCCATGGAGACAAAATCATTTTCCCCAGGACCACGTAACACTGAGGCTGGGAATAAATTCTTCCCTCTACTGTATGTTACCTGTGTGATCTTGGGTGAGTTACTTAATCTCTCTGGGCCTCAGTTCCCTCATCTGTAAAATGAAGAGACTGAATGAGATGGCCTCAAAGGGCCCTTCCCTCCCTAAACCTATGACAACACTGCCTCACTAACTTGATCCAGATTGCTCATGAGAAGAATGAAAACCAGGAGGAAGAAGAAATGACTGAAACTATGAAAGGAATGGCGAGGCACTAAATAAGTGTGGGGTAACGTTTAAATACGAGGCCATCCAGCCCACCTTGGTACATATTTAGTCTATACCTCCAACCATGCATGTTTTCTCCCCAGACAAAATGCAAATTCTTTGAGGGCAGTAGCTTTTGTGTCTATCTTTGTGTGCCCAGTGCCTAGAAGAGTGCCTAGCAGATAGTAGGTGCTTAGTAAATGCTTACCATTGATTAAGTGATTGATACATAATAAGTGTATTTGAGAAATACAAAACAAATCACTCTGAGATGTCAGAGGTAACAAGAGTAAAAGAAGGGATGACTTTTCTTGCCTTCAACTCGAAGGCACAGGAAGCTTTGTAGCCATATGCCCATAGTCAAAGATAGATCAGGGTTGGAGTAGGGAAGGGTGACTTTACTATCCAAATTCCAAAGGGCTTCCTGTGTGTGTAGCAAGGGCTCCATCCCATGGAGCGTGTGAAGAGCCACCCTGGCTCAGCACTAGAGGACTCAGCTCTTTGGGATGGTGAAGTGATCCCTTCAATGCTGTCACCATGGAGACAAGGGGTGTCTACATCAAGAATAAAAGATCAGACAGGAAGAGAAAGAGAGTCGAAGGGTCTATTGAGTGGGCTACTCTTCCTAGCTTAGTGGACAATCCTCTTTATTCAGACACCCCTTTCGGACATCCCAAGACAAAGGGATCAGTAAGGAGGCTGCTCCATCATCCCAAATTACCCCATGTCCCTCATTGCTAAGCTGGGCAATTCAGCTTATGCTCCATGAGCTCATGCCCCCGAGACTCAAACCACCCCACTCCCTCATTCCCTTAGAGATATTCTCCAGGGGAATTGGGAAAAGCAAACAGAGAAAATCCTGGGAGGCCATCTATGGAATCATGGAGCATCAAAACTGTTAAGAACATTTTAGGCACCTAAGTCAGCAAGATTTGGGTTCTTATCCTGCTCCTAGCTGTGAAACTGACCCTGAGAAAGTCATATAACCTCTCTCAGTTCCCTCATCTGTAAAATGGAGATAGGAATGACACCTACTTTTACATGGTTACTATGAGGCTCAAATGCTATAACATACCTAATGTATATTGCTATAACATACATAACACAAATACCATAACATACATAATGTATATGCTATAACAGATATAACACAAATGATATAACATACATAATATATATGCTATAACATATATATACAAATGATATACATTATATATGCTATAACATACATAACACAAATGCTATAACATACATAATGTATATGCTATAACATATATAACACAAATGCTATAACATACATAACACAAATGCTATAATATACATAATGTATATGCTATAACATACATAATGCAAATGCTATCGCATACATAATATATATGATATAACATGCATAACACAAATGATATAACATATATAATATATATGATATAACATGCATAACACAAATGATATAGCATATATAGTATATATGATATACATAACACAACTGATATAACATACCTAAAACACTTTGCAAGCTTTAAAGTGTCATATAAATACTAGCCTTTATTATCTTATTGATGAGGCAAATAAGGTCCAGGAAAAGAAACTTTCTAAAGGTCACACAGGACTCAAACCCAGGTCATCTTACTCCTGGTCCATCTATCCTTCCCCAGCTGATAGCAGGGATAATTTTGACCTGTCCACAATAGGAAAGAAACTAAATCGCCATTTGGACCACTGCTCTGAGGCATCATCCACCTGTGAGTTTCCGAAGGAAACCCAAGAATGCAAATTCGAGCGCTACTAAGGCCAAGAAATATCCTGTTCTTATTTTCAGTTATTTTTTTGAACCTTGGGAATCTGCCTTAGTGGGTAGAGAAGGCTACTTCTCCTCTAAAACCCAGTGAAGTGGTCACTGGCCACATTTCAACATTGAACCAAGGCCCATGAGTTTGGATTGGACTACTTGAATTCTGAGGGAGGGACAGCTGGACCAAATATATACTTTCTTGGGAATCAGAACTGAGCAAAGTCATATCTTATTGTAGAAAACAATTGGGAAAACAAGCCAAGGATTAAATGGGGGAGGACGAGGCTGGAGCGGGTACATTATCCTAATGTGCTACATCATGTGGGTGCCAGGCAGAGCTAATGGCATAAGCTCTGAGATCTCCATTTAAACACACTGGGCTAGGGGATGCATGAGAAGCAGAGAGATGGAAAACTGTAACTTGGGTTATCTCTAATGGGAGTCCCACTGCTTTTTCCTATACATTGGGAATGAATATTTACCCCAATGCGTATTTTTTTCAGCTTCCCAGGTTTCTGTCCCCACTGTGCCAAGCTCTGCTCAAAGTTATAACGTTATCATTTTTATCTTTGAATTTGCATAAATTTAGTTAATGTTAGTGCTCATGAAAATGCAAAAGGGACCAGAATGCACAGGCAGCAGCCCTCTGGGGCCCTCAAGTGTTCTCCTTTCCTCAATCTCTTCTATCTTCCACCTCCTCCACCAGGGTCTCTCACTCCTGTCCTCTGCTTTAGCCAAGCATGTAATAATGCACTCATGTAAGAATTTTAGAATAGCTAAAGGCCCAGAGGCACTCCTAGGTATCCATCACCTGGTGACCTTTGACCCTGACCTCAATATTGGTCACTACTGTGCGTGCGTCTGAAAGGGATAAATCAGATCTGGCTGCCAGAGTCTCATCACATGGAAGGTGGGGGAAGGACAGTGTTTGGGTTCCTCTCTTTGCTTATCAGTGCCTCCTCAAAATGTATGTGATGTTCTAGAAAATTGTGAAAGTTTGCATCAGATTTTCAGAAGCTGGGGGGGGGGAGAGGAAATCTAGGATCTAGTTTTTTTTTTCCTTTTTACAAAACTTAACTTCAAGGTACAAGGTAACCTCCTGAACATTCTGATTACCTTAGGCTGAAGGGCACTGAATTTAAGAGGTTCCTTCCCTCATTTTCAGGTGCATTATCCCCCTTTAAAGGCTGGTTTTTATTAGCAAAGCTTATTTTGACATTCATTGTCAGTCTAATTGACTTTTTTATGCTTGAGAGCTGAAAAAGCCACATGAAGGATAAGAAATGTAATTTATGATGAGTGGGTTTGGGGAGGGAGTGATGCCAGTTAGGGAGAGGGAGTGGAGAAGAGACATTTTCACCAGTTCTGATACTTTTAAATTACACAGAGGTTGGCAGTGTGACTTGGCACTTCAGAATCTTCATTTCAATGAAGAATGTTTGACCTCTGGCTCAGAATACCTACCATCAGCTTCAAGCCAGTAAGGCTGCCAGAGCAGGGTGTGTGTGTGTGTGTGATATCAATTAATCAAGCAATACGCATTTATTAAACACATGCTATGTTCTAGGCACTGGGGATATGAAAATAACTACTCTCAAGGAATCCACATATAGGATCACCTTTGCTTTCGCTATACTTGGTGGGTACAAGTCTCACTTGGCCAGTTGGTGTGGGGCACAGATCCATAGTCACCTACCCATATAAACAAGTCTGATATTCAGATTCAGCAGGAATCCATGCAGCCTAATCAATACAATGAAGCCACTCTTCCAAGTGAAATGGGAAATGCCAAATGAGAAATATCAAAACAGTTGATAAGAGATTTCTTTTCCTCTTCAAAACTCCTCTCGAAGCCTGAATCCTAAAAATATCAAAACAATCAGTATCTTCAGGAAAAAGAACACCAACTTGAAAACTTAGTCCTGGCTCTGCCGCTGACTTTGTGTGACATCAGACAAATCAGTTCCCTCTTTGGGCTTCAGTTTTCTCTTCTGTAAAGTGGGGGGAGGGAGAGACTTTGAACTAAATGATTTCTAAAGTTCCTTCCAGCCAGTACACTCTAGTATTCTGATATTCCTTTATGTTTGTTTCTTTCCTTCACTAGCTAAGTTCCCAAAGTGTTAGGGACTGGTTAGGAAAATCACAGGCCACTGGGGAAAAAAAAACCTCCTTTATTTGGTTTGTTAGATAAATAAATTTTTTTTCAAAAATAATTAAAAAAAGAAATGCATAATAAAATATATCATCTCCAGGGTTTAGATCCAGAAGGGACCTTGAAACCATCTAGTCTAGCCACTTCATTTTATAAATGAAGAAGCTAAGTCTCAGAGAGGGTTAGCAACTTGTCCAAGATCACACAGGTAGGAAGTGGCAGAGTCAGCATCAATAACTCCAAATCCAGCGCCCTTTTTTGGCCCATCACCACAAAAAAAAATTGATTTCTGGGTGACTCTGTGCTGAGTCCAAATGGATTCGTAACTGGAGTAATGCTGCTTTTCATTCTGTTGTGGGAATAAAATGCAAGAACAAGCCCAACTTTGGCTATTGACATGCTAAAAGTCTATCCTGTAAGGAAGTTCTGACAGCATCGCCAATGGCAGTCTTTCTCACCAGGTAGAGAAAGGGAACATCGGAAGCCAGTGTAGCCCTTACAAAACCACCTTTGTGCACCAGGCAGGTAGCTTGTTGTGAATGACTCTTAGAAAACAGAAAAGGACTTTAAAAAGCTCACTAAATAGCTCAGAGGTTTTATGCCAGAGAGGAGAGTTATATTCTCCTACTGCTCACAAGCCGATCTCGGCTAAGCATTAAAAAAAAAAATGCTGAACTCTGAAAACTGCACGGTGAGCAGGACGAGGCAGCAGCCAGTTGGCACTGAGTGCCAGTAATTAGCTGTCCAGTCCTCTTCTAGTCACTTCAGCACCTTCGTGTTGGGCATAAATAGCACAGCTCTCAGAACAAGAAGAGAAAATGAGGTAAACTGCAAGCCTCCTGCTCATCTCTCAGCTTCCAGAAGGAGCAGGGCCCGCTTCATTCTCCCGCTCTCACTGGTGCAGGGTAGAGAGAGGAGGTGAGAATGAAAGGCTGGGGAGGGAGGAGGGGAAGGCTAGAATACAGAAGGCTTGATGTTCTTTTTTTATGGATATCTTTTGTTTTCATATCACCTTCATTTCTGAAAATAGCCCTTCCCCTCCCCCTGCCCAGAACGCCATCCCTTGTAACAAAGAATAAAAAAGAAAGAGGGAGGAAGGGGAAGTAATTCAGCAGAATTAACCAGCATCTTATCTGAGTCTGAGAGGATGTCATAGGGTCATAGATTCAGAACTGAAATGGACCTCAGAGGCCACTGAGTCCAACTGCCTCATTTTACAGATGAAGAAACTGAGGCACAGGGCGATTAAGCGATTTGCCCGAAGTCACACAGCTAGAGTGGGATTCAGGTCTTCCTCCATTATACCATCAAGCTGCCTATGCAATGTTCCTTACCCATAGTCCCCCAGCTCAGCAGAGAAGGAAATGAGATGCTGTGCTCCCCCCCCCCGCCCCACAATGGCTCCCTGGAGAGCTCAGAGTCTGAGGCACAAGGTCACCCTGTCCCTATCCCTGGCCATGGGTATGGGATATTTTGAGTGCACTACTTGTAGGCCATGTGATACTTGGAACTCTGGCAAGAGTTCACACCCATTCTGGGCCCTTAATCCAAACATTTATTAAGTGCCTACTATATTCAAGAGCACTGTTCTAGGCTCTAAGGAAGATGGAAAGTTTAGAGAAGATGCTGCTCCCAGCCCTCGTTCAACATACATTCAGTAAGCATATGCTATATGCAAAGCGAGAGGCAAAAGGGTGCATTATACAGGATTTGGAATTAGGAAAACAGGTTCAAATCCTACCCAGAACATTACCTATGAGACCTCAGCCGGTCACAAACTTCTCTGTGCCTCGTGTAACTCCCTCAAACTAGGTCTTTTCTCCAAAGCCATGGAAAGATTGTTGAGAGAGAGAGAGACAAAATCACAGATCCTTCACAAAGGCCTGTGTGGAAGGTATCCTATTAGGCACCAGGACAATAGAACAAGAATAAGACAGTCCCTTGTGGGACTGTCTCATACCCTACTCCTGTAGAGTGTAAATGTACACAGAGAAGGAAATACATTCTAGGAATTAGAGAGCACTAAAATTTGGAGTGGATGGTGCAGAGGGATCTGGGAAGGCTTCATGAAGGAAGAGGTTATATCTGAGCTGAGCCTTGAAGGATGATAAAGATTCTGAGAGGTATAGGTATGGAGGAAATATGGCCCAGGCCTGGGGGACCACTTGTATAAATGCGCTGAGGTGGAAGATAGAATGCCAAAGATGAGGCCAAAGCTAGTTTGGCTGGTCCAGTTTGGCTGGGAGGTAGAGTGCCTGGAGAGTGATCTTGTGAAATAACACTGGAAAAGTCAGTTGGAGCCAGGTTGTGGAGAGCTCTACGTGCAGATTACAGCCAAGCAGGGGAATGAGCCACAAACACAGATAATTACAATAGATGATATTACACAATCAGTGCACTAGGGGGTTGCAAAACAAAACTCTGTCCAAGGATGACGATTATGAGAGATCAAAAATCTATCATCATGCACACATGATCTCTCCCAGCTCCCTGTGAGTACCTCCTGACTGTGAATGATCAAATCATGAGACAACAAAGCTTTGCAGAGCACCCACAATGTGCCTAGCACTGAAATCAACAAATTTCAGGGATTCAAAGATAATATCACATTGCATCTTCCCTCCAAAGGCTTACAGTCTAGTGCAGGTGCAAAGAGTAAAACTGAGGAAGTAAACAGCAAATGATAAGCGGGCTTCTTTGCATAATGAAGTGCTGGGCTGTGTCATTCATTCCAAAGTGCAAGGGAAATTCAAAGGTTATCCCTACCTGCTCTTCATTCTCTGATCTCAGAAATCAGTGAGGTCTGGAGGAATTGAGCAAGGCTCCATGAAAGAAGTGGGCTTGGGAATGGCTCTTAAAAAAAGATGGGTGGCCTCTGAATGGGTGCTGGGTAGGAGAGTGGGCATTTGGATGAAGAAGACAACAGAACATGAAGATGTGGGTGTGATATCTGGCAGTGAAAAGATCACTGGATTCTGAGTCCTACAAACTGGGTTTGAGTTCCAGCGTTTACTAGCAGTGTGGCCCTGAGCAAATCACTTCAAAAAGCTATACCTCAGTTCCCTCATTTATAAAATGGGCACAGTAATATTGACACTACCTGAATCCTAGGATCATGATGGGAAAGGAGGATCCATAGTAAATCTTGGAGTGGTGATTTATTCTCATTATTATTTTAAAGGCAGGAGTGACAAAGGTGTGAAACAGAGGTGAGAAGAGACAACAAGGTCAGGTAGCAGAGGACAGAGAAGAAGAAAGGAGAAGAGACAGACAGAGAACAAAATTCAATTCAACCAACATTTATTTAAGCATTAACTATGCCTAAAGATAATAAGAACTAGCATTTATGCACTGTTTTAAAGTCTGAAGATTACTTTACATTTATTGTCTCATTTGCTTTTCACAACAACCCCATGACATAGGTGCTGTTATTGTGCTTGTTTGACAAATGAAGAAACTGAGACTGGGTGAATTAAGTGAATTAATTAATTGATTGATTGATTAAACTGAGACTTAAGTGAATTAATTGCCCATGGTCACAGTTAGGAAGTGTCTAAGGCATGATGTGAACCTAGGGTAGGAACTATTTCTGTACTTCGTTGGTAAAAGAAACTCTCAGGTGAGGGAACCCCCTCTACCAATTTGGGTCAGCACCTTCTCTGCCACTTATAGCCTTAGACAGTTTCCTAGAACAGTGAGGTTAAGTGACTTGACCTGAGTCACACAGCCAGTATGGGTCAAAGGCAAGACTTGAATCCAGGATTTCCTGTTTTTGAGGGCCAAATCTGTTCACAATGCCCTGTAATGCCTTGTATGTGCAAGATATATCCAAAATAAATACAAGGTGATTGGGGATTGTTCTGTTGTTTTAACTGTATCTGACTCTATGTGACCCCGTGAATTTTGTCCGTGGTATTCGCTTGGCAAAAATACTAGAGTGGTTTGCCATTTCCTTCTCCAGTGTGTCTCCATTTTACAGATGAGAAACTAAGGTAAGTAGGGGTTAAGTGACTTGCCCAGAGTCACACAAGTTTCTAAGGCTCGATTTGAACTCAGATCTTCCTGACTCTAGGCCCAATGCCTATCCACTGCACCACTTAGCTGCCCAAATGAAGATAGGGAACACTACTCATAACTGGGGAGAAATCAGGAAAAGCTTCTTGCTGAATATAGCCCTAAAGCTAAGCTTTGAAGGGAGCTAGGGACTCCAAGAAGCAGGGGTAAAAAGAAAGAGAACATTCCAGGCATGAGGGATAGCCTATACAAAGGCACAGAGGAGAGAGGAAGCAGCTAGTTTAGCTATGATGAAAAGCATGTAAAGGAAGGGTAATCAGCCCATGGGGTGGGGGGAGGGCAGGGAGGAGCAAGAACCCAACTGTGAAGAGCTATAAATGCCAAATTAATGGGCTTGTATTTTATCCCTAAAGGTAATAGGCAGCCACTGAAGCTTCCTGAGCAGAGAAGTGGCATGGTCAGCCTCGTGCTTTAGGAATATCGATTTGGAAGCAATGTGTAGTATGAAATGGAGAGAGCAGTGACTAGGGCTGGAGAACTAATTAGGAAGCTAGTGAAATCAGTACTCTAGGTGACAGGCAATGAAAGGCTGAAATAATCTGGCTATGGTGAGAAGGGAAAGAATGCAACAGAGATTGTTTGGTAGAATTGATAAGACTTGGGTACTCTTTGGATATAAGCTGTGAGACAGAGTGAAAAATTAAGGATGACCCCTGGGTGAATAGAAGAATGGCGATGTCCTTGACAGGGATAAATAGAATGATCTACACTCAGACACAGAAACAGTATGACAGAGATAGAGTGAGTAAGGGTCAGGAAAAAAGAAGACAAAGACTGAGGCAAGGGAGGGGAGAAGAGAAACCAAGAAATATGTAGTGGAAAAGAGGATGCAAAAGTGAGAGGGAGAGAGGGAGGGAGGGGGAGAGAGAGAGAAAGGGAAGGAGGGAGGCAGAGGGGGAGAGGGAGGGAGAGAAAGGGGGAGAGACAGGGAGAGATAAGGAGGAAGAGAGAGGGGGAGAGAGAGAAACAAGGAAGAAAAGCAAAAGTAAGAGGAGAGAAAGATAATCAGGGAAGGAAAGAAGGAAGGAAGGAAGGAAGGAAGGAAGGAAGGAAGGAAGGAAGGAAGGAAGGAAGGAAGGAAGGAAGGAAGGAAGGAAGGAAGGAAGGAAGGAAGGAAGAAAGGAAAAGAAAGAAAAGAGTAATATTGAGAGAGAAGGAAGAAGAAGAGAGCAGAGTGGGAGATATAGCTAGGGTGATAACACCTTTAAAGGCAAGAAAGCCTGTGCAGGACATGATTTCCTTATCCCCAGTCTTGCCCTGCTGTGCAGACAGGTCCAGTCCCTGGCCTGGTTGCAGTTCTGCCCTCAGAGCCTTAGCTAAGCTTATCTGTGCTCTGATTTCTTATAGCCTCAGCCCAACTCCTTTATCATCAGGAGGGCAAATGTATGCTAAGCCATCTCTGCTTTTCCTGCTGTGTATTTTGAGAACTCGGGGACTATTAGTGCTTCTCCAACTTTTTGTCTTTTTCTGCATTTAGTGAAAAAAGTGTAGTGCTGGGGAAGCCTCATGCCATAGTGGGAAGGAGACTGGATTTGCAATCAAGAGACCTGGGTATCAAATTCCCAGCTCTACTGTTTTCCATGAGTATGATCTTAAAAATCCCATCTTGGTCTTGGTTTCCTCCTCCGTAAAAGGAGGGCATTGGACTGAATGATCTCTAAGATCCCTTCCTGCTGTAGATTCCAGACTTTCCCTTCCAGTCTTGCTGAGCCCAGACGGGAAATTTTTAGCCATCCCAGTACCAGTGCTGTTTACAGTGAGGTTAAATTCTAGCTCTGGTACAAACCCTGCTTTAATTAAACTGGACCCACGGGGCAGAGGCGCTGTTTGCTTCTGCTGCCAATGGCTAACAAAAAGCTGCAGCCAATTCCCACCCCTGCCAAGACTTGACAGTCTCCATCAAGGAAGTCCAGGATGGCAGTCAGTTTATCATAGGTGTTTCTTATGTGATACCTCAGGCATCTCTCTTTCCTACATTGGGTCCCCAGAAAAGGTATCCTTCTCCTCCAATTTCTTCATCTTAGAGAGGAGGACACTGAGGCCATTCAAATAACGTCCATGTTACAGAGCTAGTAAGCAGAAGAGCCAGGACTAGAACTCAGGTCCTCTGACTCCAATTCAGCCTTCCTTCCACAGACACCTATGGGATTTGAGCTGAGTGGAGAAGGAAGGAATGCATAGGCAAAGGCAGGGAGGTGGGAATTAAAGGACACCGGTGCTGCCTTTTGCAAACAAAGTTCTCATGTGTTTGTTGGGTCTCATTGTAGCTATGGTTCTGCTGTTTGTGGTATGGATGAAACGGCGAGAGAAAGAGCGGCATACGAAGCAGCTTCTCATCGATCCCGAGGACGACGTCAGAGACAACATCCTGAAGTATGACGAGGAAGGAGGCGGTGAGGAAGACCAGGTGAGAGGGGCTGGGCTCACTCTCAAGTCTGTCTCTCTGTTGCTCCATCTCTTCGATACATTAGTCCCTTTCAAGCTGTTCAGTGTTCAAGAAGAGGCTAAGGCTGGAAGAGAGCAAAGCTGAATGGCACTTGAGAAAAAAGATGGAGTACCTTGCACTGAGCAGTCCAAATGCTAACCAGCCTTTTCAGTCTCACCTCCCTCAGGAAAATGCTAACTCTCTCCTCTCTTTTCATTCAATTCAATAAAATAGAAAGACTCTGTCAGAGTCAGAGGACCTGGGTTCAAATCCTGTCTCTGACATTTACTTCCTTTGTGACCCTGGGCAAGTCCCCAGGTGCCTTGGACCTCTTTTTCCCTCACTGAAAAATGAAGTATTTGGGTTTGCTGTGGATGAAAAGGGAAACATGGTCCCTAAGCTTAGAATGCTCACTTCCTGGTTGGGAAGTTATGTTCTTAATTAATGGTTCCTATCAGCCCATCACCATCTCTGCCATGGTCAGTAGTTAAGCCGACAGCACTAACTCACTGAGTGTTCCTAATCAAGTCATTTCCCTTCTTCTGTATAAAGGAATGTGATGATCCCTGTTCTTCTTACCTTCCAGGACTATCACCCGACTACAGTGCTGGCAATTAGATAGTGTAGTGGATAGACCGCTGCACTTGGAATCAGAAAGACCTGAATTCAAAACCTACCTCAGACACTCACTAGCTGTGTGACTCTCAGCAAAGTCCCTTAACCTCTTCCTGCCTCAGTTTTGTCACCTGCAAAATGGGTATAATAATAGCAGCTACCACGGGATGGTTGGGAGAAGTAAAAGATATTACATATAAAGCACTTATATACATGTTGGTTATTATTATGTGAAAGATTGGGAAGGTGCCATGTAAACTGGTTTTACATATGTATGTATATGTATATACATATCTATCTATATCTATATCTATCTATACATATATATATATATATACACAAACATATTCACACAGATGTGTGTGTATATGTGTGTCAGAGACTGTCTTTACTGTTCCCAAAAACAGTGGGGTGTGTTTCAGAAGAGCTAAGGAAGGAAGGAACTTCAGGCCCTTTCTCCAGAGGTAGGAGGGGACAGCACCTCAGAGGAGGGCTTGGCTCTGAGGAGGGCACCCCAGTGCTACTGAAGCCACCACCTCCTACCTATGGCTACTATCACAGTATCTCCTGCCCTGGTATAGTGGAATATAACTTCCTTAATAGTTTCTAATAAGCTTTTAATTTCTCTCTCTGGTTTTCATTTGTAAATGTCTAAATGTGTTTGGGGAATTTATTCTTTCCATTCATCTTTCTTTTCTTTTGCAAAGCCATAGTAGCCAAGGTCTATTTCATAATTGAGCTTCAAGCTAAAGACAGCTTAGCTCAGTTAAGGCCTCCATAAGGGCAGCTTCTTTCCCACTCTCATTTGAAATACTCTTATACTTTGAAGATTAGGGTGAAAATATCTGGCAGCTCACCCAAAGTGGCTTGTTCCACTGCTGAACAATGGAAGAGGCCACTTTATCCTAACTCTGATGGTTAGAAAATTCTTCCTTTATAATGAGTCAACCTCGCTGTAGCTTCCACCTACTAGCCCTGGTTCTGCCACCCAGAGTCACATCAGAATAACGGTGAATCCTCTTCCGTGTTTTAGCCCTTCACATAGCTGATGACATGGACCCTATTTGGACCCTCAATCACATGGCTGCAACTGAATGAGGAGGGGGCATAACTAGCATCTTGCCACTTTCAAATGAATTATCCTGGGTTGATTCTTTGTGTCAGAAAAATTGTCATTTGCAACACTTTATACTTCTCCCTACAGGGCATTTTCCTGACCTTATTCTATGTATAAATAGCACAGTGCCAACAACTATTTCTCTTCAATTCAACTGTCTTCTTCTCAGGCCCCCAGGACTGGTTGATTCTGTGGATATTTGACTTTTCCTTTGGGCCCATTCTCTTTAGTCTTTTGACTATACCCTTTTCAAACCATTCCCTCACCCCTGTCATATTCCCTGACTGTTAATTGCTTCTATTCATTAGTCTCCACTACCTTAAGAGATGGAACTCTGATGTACATAAGTTTTATTTTTTCCAAGCTAAATATTAACTTTGTGATTGGAAGTTTCAAATACTTTGATCTTTAATTCAGCATTATTGACTCAGAGAAGGGAGGGTTATATGGAAGAATGATCAGACTTGCTCAGTTTCAAACACTGGAGTCAGATGAGACTTCCATTTAAATCCTGTTTCCAATACTTGCTAGCTATGTGACCATGGGTAAGTCATTTAACTACTTTGTAAACTATTAAAGGCTGTATAAATCAGAGCTGTCTTCGATATGATTATTATTATTTAATGACCTCAGACAAAGTCCTCTTTGGCCTAAATCTGCACCTCTCCCCATGTTTTAGGATTACGACCTAAGCCAACTTCAACAACCAGAGACAATGGACCACGTATTAAACAAAGCACCAGGTGTGAGACGAGTGGATGAGAGGCCAGTAGGGGCTGAGCCCCAGTACCCAATCCGGCCAGTTGTCCCCCACCCAGGAGACATTGGTGACTTCATCAATGAGGTGAGCATTTGCCGAAACTCTAAAAGGGGGTGAACTAACAGGGTAGGGTGACAGAGTTAGACATGGAAAGAGTCTTCGGAGCCTGGTGGTGTGCAGCTACAAAGACAAAATTTGCCCAGACTACTTGGAAGAAAATACTACAGATATGTCAATACTCAAAGCAGGCACGATTCCAGAATGCAGTTCTGGACTTCATGTTGCAGATGCCAACTTGCATCTGGAAACACTCTGGACTGAGTTGCCTCAAAGCTCCCATCAACCATGATTCTTAGAGACTTGGTTCCTAGCCCAGAGAGTCTTTTTTTTTTCTTGTCAGATCAAACGAATGTGCTTCCTTTGAGATGAAAATGTTAATAAGTTGGCTTTGGCATTAAAAAGTGAGGGGGGGAGGTGTGACTGGCCATATCTGTAGATGGAAGGGGCTGTCTCCTAAATGGTACTTCTTAGAGAAGTGAGGAAGGAGCAACATTTATTAAGTACCTACTATGTGCATTACAAATACTTTACAAATATAAACAAATACAGAAACACTTTACAAAGATAATCTCATTTGATCCTCACCAAAAAATCTTCAGGATACGTGTTATCACTGTCTCCATTTTACAGATGAGGAAGCTGATGTTAGAGGATATTAAGTAAATTTCCCAGGGTCCAACAGCTAAATGCCTCAGGTTGGATTTGAACTTGTGTCTTCCTAACTTTAGGCTCAGTGCTCTATCCACCTCACTACCTAGCTGCTTTTAGAGGAGATGTAAAAGTCCCCCTGACCAAAAACTTCTCCCTCGTTGGCTTGCCCTGGCACCTGGAGTTCTACCATTAGACATTCCATTAGCCATTACTTTATTGGTTTGGGATTAATTACAGACTCATAACCCAGAATCTATTCCCATTTCCCCCATCATTATCACCTAAGCAGTAGGGTGCAATTAAACAAGCTGCCACTAGGGAAATCAGCAGTTCCTAGAGTATGTTTTCACAGTTCAAACATACAAGTAGACTTTCCATGGGAATGGCCAAATGAGTAGAGAGAACATGGAGCACATTTTTTTTATCAGTCACTTATGCTTTTCCTCTTTAAAAATAGAATATTTTTAAAATAAGTAACCATAACACTTTAATAATCACAGTACTTAAAAATACACTTAAAAGAAGGCTTTAAAGATGTGTAGAAATATCAGAATCCTCTGGCACAATTAGGTATCACATTTGCTAGTTAGCTCCTTCCTCATTTTTAGCCCAGACTTAAGTAGAATAAATCTTCACCCAAATTTTTTTTTCTTAGAGTCAAAATTTTCTCTTAGTGAAGAAAACTTCTGACTGTTTAGATACTACCCCCACCCCGTAGGAGAAAATAAGCTCCATGAGAGTAGAGACTCTTTTGCTTTTTCCTTGGTGTCTGTAGAGCCTAGCCCAGTGCCTGGCACATAGTTGGGATTTAAGAATGATTTGTTTTTATTTGAATTGCTGCTAGTAGTCCAGTTGTAGTCCAGACAAAAGTGAACTGCCCAATGTGATCCTTCTCCTTCTTCGAAAGCCAGAAAGAGAGGGAAAAGTGTGTGTGTGTGTGTGTGTGTGTGTGTATACACACATACATACATATATGAGTATGCATATATACCACATATGCATCTATACGTATATACCTATACACATGTGTACATATATATATGCACGCGCGCACACACAAACACACACATACACACGCACACACACACACACACATATATGCCATATATACAGGCACACAATACACTATGTGTCTGTACATTAGCAAAGCAGCACCCTATGACTTTTCTATCCAGTGGTTGCTCAGGCAGGTAATTTCTTAGCATGATGATGCTCTCTTTCACATAAAACAGTTGTTATTGAACCAGGTTTCTAGAGATAAGCACACAGAAGGTCTCTTTTTTAAACATCACAAGTTCCCCATGGCTTTTACAGCTTAAGCTCTGACAAAAATTACATTATTTTAAAATGGTAAAATTATGAAATGTTAAATCAAGAAACGACTTCCTAGCATAGAACACTAGAATTGTAATTGATGGATGGATGGATGGATGGATGGATGAAACATCATGTAAGCACTTAGTTTGTGCCAGACATTGTTCTAAATGATAGGGACACAAATGGAAAACTCAGCCCTAGCTCTCAAGGAGTTCACGTTCTAACTCAAAGAAATGACACATATGGAAGGCCTCAGCCACAGAGTAGACACAAAGGTCCAGTGGTCAGAATGTACAACTCCAAGCAAATGGTGAGGCCCAGGGGACCTCTGGCTTACTTGCTTTTGGTGACTCCCTGCTCATTAAAGTGGTATAAGTGGCTGTGTCCCTATGACTGTTGGGAAGAGCATGGTAGGATAGAGGGTTAAAGTGTTTTCTCCCTAGGAGCTACAGATGGCAGGAAAGAGAAATGAGGATGGCAGGAAGGTTGGAGGGAAGGAGAAATTCCAACGGGATCTCTATAGGGAAAAGTCTGAGGAGGTTCTTCATGGTGTTGCCTAGTCTAGGCTATCTGGTGCCTAGATGGACGTGGGCAAGAAGTGGACTGGGGAATGGAGATATCCCTATGGCTCCCTACCCTCCACATCCTCCTGTGTCATGTAGAATTACTGGAAGGGGCCTTAGAACATAGACCATACACAGATATAGAAGGGAACTTGGAGTTTGTCTAATTCAACAGAAGAAGCTGAAACCCAGAGTTCCTTGCCCCAGATCACATAGCTAGCATCATAAGATGCCTTCTTGACCTCCAGTCAGGGGAGTCTCTAAAATCTCAGGCTATACCAGGATTTCACTTTTGAAAAACACACATATATCTGAATAGAACATGGTGTTTCAACAGAACTCTGAAGTGATTTCTTCCCAGGGTGACTGGAGCTTGAGACCTTTGCAGTGAGGGGTATAGTCAGGTGAAAGTCATTGGCCTTGTGTCACCTGATAAGACAACAGAAAACGCACAGAGTGTTATCATCACTCCTTTAATTCACTGCCTCTGTAAGGGGAGGTGAAACATGAATCCTAATTTGAGACAGTCCCATCTTCTCTCTTCTGTCCCAGAATGTGTGAGAAATTGTTTTTAGCAAATGGGATTTATATTTAAATGTGTGTAGCATAAACTAGTTACATCCTTCCCTTCTGGAGTGAGGATAAAGGGCCTGGAGAAACCATTTGGAGACTGCAAACTCGTGAAATGTGTGCACATTGTCCTCAGCCTTGGTGGGGAAAGTAGAAAATGCTGTCCTTGAAGGTATTAAAGGACTTTTCATCCTTTAGAAGCCCAAAAGATGCTATCTAGTCATGACAATATTCCTGTAGGACAAAGCTACCTGGTATAAGCTTTAGTTTGCAAGTGGGCAGACTGAGGCAAAGAATGGAGGAACTGTGGAAGAAATTCCATATCAGAAGGAGGATTGAGCCCCAGCCCTCCAGGAGTGCCCTTAGCAGTTTGGAGGTAATAGGGATGTTCCTTCTTGATCTTTGGACAGCAGCCCTGTTCAGGTCCCTAGAGCAGTTCTGCAGAAAGAAAGCTCCTTGGGGATTAGACCATGGAACCCATGGATACAGCGCTTGCTGTGATGTTAAGATCATCAGATTGTAGGATAACAAACACATGCAGAATAACCATCACTCCTATGTCCTCAACACTCGAATATGCAGATATCTTTTTTTTTTTTGAGGAGGGAAGGCAGGGCAATCGGGGTTAAGTGACTTGCCAGGGTCACACAGCTAAGCAAATGTGTCAAGTGTCTGAGGCCAGATTTGAACCTCCTAATTCTAGGGCCAGTGCTCTACTCACTGTGCTACTTAGCTGTCCCCAGATATCTTTTTAACTCGCCTCTGTTGTATCCAATGTTTTCATCTCATATAATTACCTTGAGCAGAGTCATACTCATGGAATCTTATATTGGAAGGGCCCTAGAGATCACCTGATCCAACCCTTTCATTTTACAGGAAAAGAAGCCACCCAGAGAAGTCTTAGAATAGCTTTGGGCACAACTCAGGCAATATCTTCCTCCTATGGTGCCCCACCCATTGCCCCCACTCCCACCACTGGATTCCCCATTGCCTCCTTAACGCCTTGCTTGTCTTTTGTGAATCCAGGGGTTGCGAGCCGCAGATAATGACCCCACAGCGCCCCCCTACGATTCCCTGCTGGTCTTTGACTATGAAGGCAGTGGTTCCACAGCAGGCTCGGTCAGCTCTCTGAACTCTTCCAGCTCTGGGGACCAAGACTACGACTATCTCAACGACTGGGGACCCAGGTTCAAGAAACTTGCGGACATGTACGGAGGGGGCGAAGAAGATTAACTGACCTCATATTCTTAGAACAAAATCGACAAAAAGCGAACGGACAGCAGAGAAGCAAGAGCTGTACAAAAGTGGCAGCTTTTTTAATTACTCCCCCCTGCTGACTGTATTATTTTAGTGGTGAGTTAGGAGTTAATTTTATTTTTTTTCCCCAGAACATTGAGCTGTCTAGCATGAACACTTGTTGTCTCTGCTCCATTTTTTTTTAAGTGTCAGCAGGGTTATGGCTCATTACAATATCCGCTTTATGACTAAGGAGAGTGAAAGGCACTCTGTCTTAACTTGAATTTCTTAGAACAGAAGTACTGTTTTTAAAAAAAAATTGAAAGTGCCTTTTGGTACATGTATCAGATTCCCTCGATCTCAGGAGCGATTAAAAACAAACAAAAGTTTCGACCATCATGAGCAGCACTCTCTCTGACCCCAAGCTAGTTCTGGCTCTGAAGGAATAATGAAGGAACCATGGAGATTGTTTCTGGTTTTTGTTTTTGGGTGGTCTTTTTTTTTCTTTTTTTTTAAAGAAAAAATAAATAAAAGTGGATGACTTATTTCACAAAGCTAAAAAAAAAACCACAAAACACATTTTGGGTCAAAATCCAAATAGCCATTCTTTAGTACTCCGCAGATGGTGGTTTAGTCATCTTTGCTGTTTATAGTTCTGTGTTAACAGATGCACTTATCACCTGGGATCCCTCTTCTCCCCTGGCCACAATTGAGGTAGCCACATAAAACAGCCACATCGATTAGCCTTGGGCTATAGGCTCCTCTGGAAAATCTCCACTAGGCCTGGTGGAAACTCTGTACCCACATAACCACCAAAAGACCAAAGGAGCATCTCTTTGTGTTCTGCCTTCCACAGGTTTCTGGTTGCCCCCAGGCTACTGAGTCCTGTAACTAAAGTCTGGCCAAGCTACATGTTGCTGTCAGGCATCATCACTGATGCATAGCCATTCCCAAGGACAGATACTGCTTTTTTATCACTTTGATGTTTCACAAGGACCCTGTCGGCCACCTTCCCACTCAGTGTTAAAGATGTAGCCTGGCTTCATTAGCCCATCGCCCTCACCTCTAACTCCCTTGTCTAGTAAAGTATTCATGTTCCAAGCACCAACAGCCAAAGTCAGACAGCAACATGTAAACCAACTAGTGTGTGCCCCCACTACCCAGTGGGTGCACGACACTGCTCACTCTAATCAAGTCCACCGGGGAGAGCAGCAACCGTGGATAAAGGCATGCTCACTCCATGGTGCGTGTTCCTGGCTGTGCTCCAAGAATGACAACTTAGCAAAAGGTTTCATAGCATCCAGAGAATTGAACCTCAGAATTAGAAATGGTAGTAACTACCTAGTTTGTATGTAAGGTCATTTTGAACCAATAAGAAATAGCTATTAGATTTGAAAACAACCTTTTCCCCCTTTACTGATTTGGACTTGTGGGTTTCTGTCTAATGTCTGTGAGATGA
Source organism: Phalanger gymnotis (assembly GCA_028646595.1). Classification (NCBI taxonomy): domain Eukaryota; kingdom Metazoa; phylum Chordata; class Mammalia; order Diprotodontia; family Phalangeridae; genus Phalanger; species Phalanger gymnotis. The sequence continues at coordinate 139,329,994 of CM053625.1, read as the reverse complement.
TCTCACCTGCATGGATATGTGATATGAACCATGTTTCTTGGGTTAGAAGCCACCTAAGTCCCGTGCTAGGCATCCCTGGGTAAACTGTGTATTTTTTTTTGTATTCTGCAACTAAGTTTAGAGTGAATATGGTAAAAGTGTCGAAGTGCTTAACTCTCTTTTCCTTTTGATTCCAAGTGTATGTGTGGTGTCAGAAGGTGACTATCTAAGGGCGATGACTTCTTCCATGATGAGAATGATTTTGAATGCTCAGTGTTAAAGGAGGGAGAGAGGCAGGGATCCCTCTGGCAGCCAGCGGGTCCCATTAAGGACAGCATACTGGGCTGCTATGGCTTCTAAGTGATGAACATGCTCTTTGCGCATTTCCCATTTCACCAGTCTATCTTCCCTAAGACGCAACTTCTGTGAACAAAAGAATGCTTGGAACATGTGCCATCTGGACTCCATAGGGGACAGAAGGAATGCGAAATATGTACTCTTCCCATCTCCCATTTGCAATCCGGTGTGTTTTCCCCATTCACCACTTGGTTGGTGAGGAGGAAGAAGCTTAAAGGGAGATTCCTGAGAAAATGACATCATGTTAGACAGGAACTCAGGAAATGCCCCAAAAGGTTGATGGGTTGACAGAGGGACATCCCTCTAGTGCATCATGGTAGTTTGGGGGGTGGGGTTTGCTAAGTAACCTGCGTTTAGTAGGGAACCTACAGTGCCCATACGCAGCATCCTCCCCATCCCTTTCCAACACAGAAACCTCTACACCCACCCTAAGGTGCCTCTTACTCAGATACTCCCCTAGTATTCTGGTGGCTCTTCCCTGCCCCCATCATTTCTTGGACAAAGGAGTGGTGAATTGATTTTCTCAGCCTACGACCCTTTCTCCTGTACTTTCCCCATTCCTTTAAGGTACATATATGACAAACAGTAGAGTGTCTCCCAATTTAAAGTCATAGCTGTGCCTCACTTTCACCACCCCCATCCCTAATGGCTCTACCTAAGCGCACTGACTGTTGTGTAGATCAGTCATTAAAGCCCAGACAATGTTTCTGTCTCTTCTTGTACTTTCTAGAGTACTTCAAAAGAAAGGGAATGGAAATGGTAGGGATAGGGAAATAGGAGATCTTTTTTCAAATGACTGAGGATCAGGGGCCCTCCTCTGGCCTACTTTTTCCCTCTATGCAGGCAGCCAAGTCCCCAAGGAAATGTACTCATGGAAGCCAAGGAGGAGGGTGAGTCAGGCAGGTGGTAGGGAGAGCTTCTCAGTGTAAGCTATTCCCATCCCATCCCACCCCACCCCAG
>CM053625.1:139314533-139328598 GCA_028646595.1 Phalanger gymnotis | reverse complement strand
AGTTAGCCAATGAGAATCGTCTGAAATGTTCATGGGGATGAGGGAGCAAAACGGGGGGGGGGGAGGGGGGACTAATGGAATTGTTGGTGGGGTTAGGGTTGGTGGATTGTGAGTTGGGTAGTGATTGTCATTTTTTTTAAGTTCTTTTAGGTAGAAGTTTTTAACCTGAGGACTGTGAATTACTTTAAAATGTGAATATGATTTGTTGACTGAAGCAGGTATAAATGTTTTTTCCCTGAACTTCCCAAGAACAAAATAGCTGCTAGTTCTCAAGTCTAGCTCTGGGTACTCTCCCTCTCCCTCCCTCCTTCTCTTTCTCTCTCTCTCTCTCTCTCTCTCTCTCTCTCTCTCTCTCTCTCTCTCTCTTTCACACACACACGCACACACGGGATCTTACCCATTCTTACCCCTTTTTTGTGTCATGGACCTCTTTGGCAGTCGGGTTAAAGCCTATGGATCCCTTCTCAGAGTAGCATTTTTAAATGCACAAAACAAAGCATAATTTGTTTCCCATGTAATCCTGTGTAAAATGCACAGATTACAAGGGAAACCAACTATACTGAAACACATCTATCAAAACATTAAAATTCTCACACACCCCTGAAATATACTCACAAGCCACATATCAAGAACCCTGCTCTGGAAGGATGCCCCTGAATTGGGACCATCTTACTGAAAGAGATAGGGATAGGGGAGGGAGGTTGGTAAATGCACCCCTGAAGCTCTGCTCTGTGGAGAAAAGAATAATGTTGCCAAGCCCTACTTAAATGCCCCATTGTTTAAAGTGGTACATGCACAAGGGTGGAAGAATAGGAAACTGTCTTAGCCCCTGAAAGAAGATAGTCACCAGGATCCCTTTCCCTAACCTTTCATCTTGCAATGTAAGGTGAGAGGAACTTAAGGGGTTGGTAAGAAAGCACATTTCCTGTACTTATTCCTCTGAACTTGCCTTTTTTTCATCTTTGCTTCTTGCCACTGCCAATGGGCGTCAGAGCATCTCTGTTGTCCACTCGCTCACTAAGAAGGCAGAGGGTATGGGAATGCAGGATGGCAAAGACTTCTCTATGTCTCAAAGACTAGCCTGCCCCAACTCCACTAGGGCCCCTATCCTCTTCCTAAAGCAATCTTCAAGCCCAGGCTTAGGCTAGTGAATTTAGCATCAACAAAGAGTACAATCAATGTCAAAAGTTTGTGGTTAGTATCTTGTAAATAGAAAGTTTCAGTGGAAAAGTGAGACTGAAGCCCAGAAGCCCCTCCACAGAAAGGCAGAAGCCACTGGCATGGCAGGGTTTGGGCTCGAGATTTAGTTGGGGGGCGGGGGAGAGTTCTGTAATTAGCAGGATGGTTTAGGGTTGGGTAGAAAACAGAATTGGGACATTGCTTCTGTTGGCCCTCCCTATGCACTTGTCCACAAAACTGTCTCCTCTTCATAATGTTTATTAGCACATCCAAAGTGCTAAAAAAAAAATTAAAAAGTCAGGCCTCTGACCCTCAGAAATGCCTCCATTTCCTTAGGGGAGAGCCTTGCCTGACACTCTCAATCAGAAAATATGACTGGACACCTCAACTTGCTTTCATCGAGGCAAAGAGACAAAAAAATCTTAATTTCTGGCAAAATCAAAGGAAAAAAAAAGATCTCAAGTACCCAGAATACCGCCTAAAACTGCTCACTGCAAATGTGTATGTATATAATGTAGGTACTGCTCGATGCTACAAATCAAGCTGGAGAAAAGCAACACCTATGTACAGAAACAGAACGCTTCTTCCTTTTCCTTTCTCTCCTTTTTCTTTCCATTTGGATTCTTTTTTTCTTTTGCATGTTTCTTTTGACAATGGACAAAATGTGTAGCAGCCTGCATGATGGTGGTTGTTTTTGGGCAAGGCGACTGGTGTACGATGCATTCACACTGCAGCGCCAAGCATTGCGCAGTTCAACAAAAGGTCCAACTTTTTTTGTAATTGTCAACAGCACAACTCTTTTGTATTGTTGTTTGTACCATTTTGTACCAAAAAAAAAAAAGAGGAAAAAAAAGGGAAGAGAGTCAATGTTTTCAATGTGTTTTTAGTGCCACTGCGATCTTGGTTCAAAACTGAGTGACAGCTTTGCGGATTTCTTGTGTATGGGAGCAGAGCTGGGTCGTTGGCGCGTTGCTCCAGTATAATAAATAAAGTCCCCCTTTTAAAGAGTCTGTCTTGGCTTTTTTTCCCTCATTTTCTCTACTCTTTCTCTCCTCTCTCTCCTTCCCCCTACCCCCAACTTCTCTCTCTCATCTATTCACTTTGATAATGGATGAAGAAACTACAGATTTCAACAGATCTGCTCTTAAAGCAAAGTCATTAACTGGGACAGTACCCAAGCCCCCTGGGACCCAAAGGGGCCTGAGATGATTGGTACTCCCAATTGCCCCAAACATGGCAAACTCACTGTCAACATTCTTGGTATCAGTTTCCTGTTCTCATTCATTCATTCAACAAACATTTATTAAGTAATTATATTCAGAGCACACTAAAAGACTCCAGGTGAATCAATTAATAAGCCTTCAATAATCACTTAATTTGTGCCAGGCACTGTACTATGCACTGGGGATACAGGGAAGAAGCAAAAACAGTTCCTGCTCTCAAAGAGCTTGCAGTCCAATATGAGACCCAGCATAGATATTTGTACTGAGTTGCAAAATACATATGGGATAGTGAAAAGGTAACCTTAAGAGGAAAGGCCCTGCTACTCTTGGATGGACCAGGTAAAGCCTCCTATAGATGGTGACATTTCAGCTGAGTTGGGAAGAAAGTCAGAAATTCTAAGAGGCTGAAGTAAAGAATGAGTGCATTCCAGGCATGGAGGAAAGCCAATGCATAGGCATAGTGGCAGGAGGTGGTGTGTTACAGCTGAGTTGCAATAAGCAAGCCAGTGAGACTGGACCAAAAAGTAAATAGAGGGGAGTAATGTGTAAGAAGACTAGAAAGAAAGGATGGCGCCAGGTGATGAAGAGTTGTAAATGCCAATTTAGGTAAGACAGGGTCCCTACCCTCACCAAGGATACAGTACATGGGGAAGGAAACAGATAATTGTAATATATCATATTATATAAGCACATTAGGGAGGAATAGAACAATGTGCTATTAGGTTGGATTTAGTCAAGATATCACCCCATGATATCATTGTTCCTCTTCAAGAATGAAGGAAAAACAACAATGTTAGATTGAAGAGACAAGGTTGTTAACAAAGGGAGTGGGGAGAGGATTAGGAACTGCTACATGGAGGCATTTTAATTGGGCTTAAAGAGTGCACAGGAATTTAATAGTCAAGAAGGAGAAGGGAGAATATTCCAGGCCTAGGGAATTAAGGGGTGGGGCAGAAAGTAATCCAGTTTAGCTGAAATGTGGAACATAAAATAAGGCTAGAAAGGTAAAATTGACTAAGATTGTAGAGAGCCTTGAATGCCAGGCAAAGGAGTTTGAGATTTAGTCAATAAGAAGCCACTGAATAGTCAGAGGCTTCATAGTACTTCACATATAAGATGCATTTACACTGAAACGCCAAGCTTTGCACACAGTTCAACAAAAGGTCCAACTTTTTTTTTTTTGTAATTGTCAATAGCACAACTCATTTATTGAGTTGTGAATAGGAGAAGGGAAGGGAGAAAAGGAACTTGTAATCTGTGAGATAGGCATCCAGGCCTATGGGAAATTATTTAATGCAGGGTCATAAAATTAATAAGTTATGCTTGCTTAACATTTCTATTCTCAACCTTGAAGTTGGTTTAACATATTCTGCTGTTTTTTACTATCAATCCATTTCTTAATCACCAGATTTTTTTCTCAATCCTAATCCTTCTTGACTTCTCAGCAACATTTAAGCTTGTTAATTACCTTCTCTTCCTCAATACTTATTCCTCTCTAGGCCTTCATGACACTCCTCTCTCCTGCTTTTCCTTTTTATCTGTCCAAGCCCTCAGTCTCAGTTTCCCTCGCTGGTTCTTCATCCATATTATGCCCAGTGAGCACAAGTGTCCCTCAGGATTCTATCCTGGGACCTGTTTGCCTTTCACCACGTTCTCTCTGACTTGATGATCTTTCCACTTCCATAAACTCAATTATTATCCCTAAGCAAATAATTCCTATATCTATATTCCAGCCTTTGCCTCACTCCTGAGCTCTAATCTCCCATTATTAACTGCCTTTAGGCTTCTCAAATTCAGCATGACTGAAACAAAACTCATCATCTTCCCCTAAAACCTCCCCTCTTCTCTGTTCCTGTCAAGGACCTGACATTCTCTCAGTCACTCAGGTTCAAAACCTTTGTGTCATATTCAACTCCTCACTCTTGCTCAGCCTACATAGCCAATCCATTGCTAAATCTTATCATTTCTACCTTCAAAACATCTTTCCTCTACATCCCCCTCTCCTTAATCACATAGCAACCACCCTAGCTCAGTCCTCCATCACCTCTTCCCTGGACTATTGCAAAAACCTTCTAACTGGCTTCATGGCTTCAAGTCTCTGTCCACTACAATCCATTCTCCACTCAGCTGCCAAGGTGATTTTTCTAGAACCTAGGGCTGGCCACGTCACACCCCTGCTCAAAGAGCTCCAGTGGCTCAGTGCAGGACCGAATGTGTACTCCTCTGTTTAGCCCTCAAAGTTCTTCAGAACATGGCCCCTTCCTTGATATCTAGGCTTCTCACACTCTACTTTCTCTATCTTCCAAAAACACTGGCCTAATTGCAGCTCTTCACAAATTCTATTCCATCTCCTGATTTTCTCTGCCTTTTCCCCCAGGCCTGGACTGCTCTCCCTCCCCATTTTGGTGTTTCCATTTCCCTGACTTCCCAGCTTCAAAACTAAGCTGGAAATTCCACCTCCTTAAGGGTAGAGACAGTTTTGTTGCTGTTTTGTTTTGCTTTGCTTCTCAGTAATTAGCACAGTGCCTGGCTGATAGTAATTTAAGCACAGGAGCACTTACTATGTAATTACTAGGATACAAAGAAAGAGAAAAATATAGTCCTTATCCTCAAAGAGCTTACGTTCTAAGGCGGAGACAACATAGAAACAACTAGGTACCTACACAGTATATACTGAGTAGATGGAAGACAACCTAAAAGCATAAGGCATTAGCCACTGGGTACTGAGATAAGGTCTGGTGATGCCTGAAGTGCAGACCAGTATAGAAGGATCATGGAATGAGTAGAAATGAGTAAGATTAAGAAGCTGGAAGACTAGGGAAAAAAAAGATGGTCCCTTCAATGGTTTGGTAAAGGGGCATGTTTGGGAGACAAAGATAATGAATTGTATTTTGGTTGTTGAATGTGAAGCGTCTTTGGGACATTCATTTTGAATATCCCATAGCATTTTATAATATGAGACCAAAACTCAGAGTAGAGACTGGGTTGGCTATATAGATCCAGGAATAAACATGATAATTAAGTGCCTTTGAGAGTACGCACCATTGGGAAGCACGACATGGATAATAAGCCAATAAAGAAGACTAAGAAGGGGAGAGGCAGGAGATGATAGTATCCTGAAAACCCAGAGAAAAGACAGTATGCAGGAGGAGAAAGTCATGATGAGTATCAAATGCAATGGAGAGCTAAAGGATGTGAACTAAAAAACGAAACCAAACCAAAAAACACCATCAGATTTGGCAATTAAGAGATCATTAGTAACTTTAGAGAGAGTAGTTTAGGTTGAATGATAAAGTCAGAAGTCAATCTGTAAAATGTTGAGGAATGAGAGGAAAGGAATTAGAGGCTATGAATACAGCCAGCTCTTTCTAGGAGCTTGACTAAAAAAGAAAGGAGAAATATAGGACAATAGCCTGGTGGGATGGGACAGTCTAGTAGAGGTTTTTTGTTTCTTTTTTTTAAGAATGATAGAGATTTGAGCATATCTGAGGATAAGGAAGGCACTTGAATGTAAGAAGAAATTGAAGATAAAAGAGGGAGATGGTTAAGGATGCCATCTACTGGAGAATGTGTGAGGGCTAGGATAAATGGCACGTGTGGCAAGGAGAAGGTTCAGGTTATTATTCTTTGATGGGGACCCTTATGGACTGCTGTGATGTAGCATCTCTATCTCCCTCTCTCCTCTGTCTGTCTCATTCCCTCTCTTTATTCATATAAACACTTCTTTCACTCTCTCCTGATGATCTCTCTCTCTCATTCCCTCTCTGCTCTCTTTTCTTCTCCTCTACCTTTCACCTCTTTCTTTTGTTAGTTTTTCTCTAACTCCTTTTTTCCCATCCTTCATCTAGTTTTCTCTTCTCTCTTATCTTTCTCTCTTATCTCCTCTTTGCTCTCTTCGTGCCAGTCTTCCACCCCACCTCCTCTCTCTTTTCTCTCTCTTCATAGCTCTTTCTTACACCACCCCCCAGCTCTATGTCATTTTTCTCTCAAGTCTCCTTTCCCCTTCCCTTTTCCCTCACCATTCCTAGAAGCTGCTCTGAGCCCTAATGACTGTCAGGAGGAGCAGATTTACCTCAATTGGATCGTCAAAGTGATTTTAAACCTGGAATTTAGCAAGGTGGATAGAGAAATGGACAAGGGACTGACAGAGAAGGAAGGCGTGAGACAGACTGAACTCCCAGGCAGGCTGGGAGTGGGCAAAGTTCTATGGTTTCTCAAGGTCAACCCATGGGAAGGAAACCAAAGTGGGAAAGGATGTTGTTGTCTTGCTTTAAAGCCAGCATCGAAACAAACATTGTTATTTCCACCAGCATTATTTATGGGAGCCCTTTTGAGACATAGGAATGGGAAAGGAATACAGCAATGGCTGGAGCCATAGGGTTGTCTACACTATGGCCTCTAGAAGTGGACCAGAATGACACTGGGGAGGTGAAGGAGCCAGAGAATGTCCCTTCAAGATTGGATCCTCAGAGGTTTTCTTCAGTGTCTTGCCTCCTGAAACAAGGCACTTGCTAAGGGAGTATTGTGGCTTCAAGCAACATGATTTTTATTAGGAAAGTCACACAATATTTCCTTCTCTTGATAACAGTAGAGACAGGAAAGAAATAGGGGCAGGTATCTCAACAAGGGACTGAAGTTCTCTCCCCTCCCTCTTCCCCACTTCACTCCTATCTGTTTGGTGGCCAGAGAATCATTATTATTTATCATTTTCCACTTGCCTAAGCACTGGAGGGCTCACACTGGGGGATGGAGCTAATGAGACATTAAAGATTTGTATTTTGAAATGAGGGCCAAAGGCTCAGAAACAGCTTCTAAGATTCCTGCATCCTGCTCACTCCTCACCATCACTACCCCCTAGTCAGGAGCTTATAGTCCTCAGCATCTCCCCATACAACCCCCAGCCCAACCACAGGCTTTGTCTATCAGACGCTGGAGATTCTCTCTCCCCTGACACACGTTGTTTAGATGTCAGTCCTGTCCCCCAGCAGCAGCTTCTGGCTCCTTCTGAGTAAGCCACAAGGGTACTTCTCAGAGCTATGATTAATGCGCATTTCCTCAGAGTCTATCCTAGCAGTGAGTTTTTTTCCTTCCTTTAAAAAAATCTTAATGAGAAAACATTTTTTGCTACCATGCTTTGTGGGAACTGCAGCACATTTGGGCCTGAGACTTAGAGTAGCTCCCAGGAGACACTTCTCACCTCTTGCCAGCACCTTCTGCCCAGCTCCTGATGACCTAGCACCATCCTGGGGAAGTTGCTCACACTAGAACCTTGATTATCATCCTTTCAAGATGAGAGGCATGGTCATGAAAACTCCAAATCCCCTATGGTTCCAAAATGGCTTCCTATGGGTGTACACACAAGAACCCTGACATACACATGCAGTGTGGTAGACTGGAAAGCAACTGGTTCAGGAATCTGAGGACTTGGAATCAAATCCTTCCTCCACTGGTTAATATCTGCATCACATTAAGTAAGACCTCTGTTTTCTCATCCGCAAAAGGAGGGAGTTGGGCTAGATCAACTTTAAGGTCTAGATTTATGATCCTATACCATGGACACTCCTGTCCCTTCCTTCCAAAATAACAGTTTGCTCCCAAAAGAGCACAGGATTTGGGGTGAGAAGACTAGATTTATGATTCTGGACCTACAACTTCCTAGTAGTATAATTTTGGAAAAGTCTCTTCCCCTTTCTGGACCTATGTTTCTTCACATAGAAAATGATGGTGTTAGACTAAAATTAGGTCTAAGCCCTTCTAGCTCAAATTCTATGGGCTTTGTGGGCACAAAAGTTATGGCAAAGGGATTTTAAATTGAAATGTCAGTGGTGAATATGCAAACAGAAGTAGAAAATCAGGAAAAGAATTCTCAAAGACCAGAGAATGACAGAGAAGGCTTCAGGGATACTAAGGACGTGGTACTGTGCCAGCTGCGGGTTTAAAGAGACAGCCCTTAGCCCTCAGAGGCAGTGAGAAAAGGGACCAAAGAATTGAGGACAGGCTCAAAGGCTTTATAATGAGACAGTTCTTCTACTTCCTATAGGGTCCCTATACCTGTCCATCTTTACTATTTAGAAAGAAGGTTCATACAAGGGTTCATGAGGCAGAAAGCAGGAGGGAAACAAAGGGATTTCAAACTCTCTGTGCTTCTGAGCATCATTTTGGTGTCCTGCATCTAAGTTCATTTGGGCTTTTATTTTGTTCTGACTACATTTGTTCTATTAAACAGCTTCTATTCAGAATACTTGTGTGCCAATCCCCAGATGAGTCCAATGGATGACTTATCTCTTGCTCCTTCATGTTCCTTTAATACCTCAGTGGCTCTGGGGTCTTTTCAGTATGAATACTCCCTCCAACCTGCAACTCATCCATCCTTCTCATCCTATGTGATTCTTATTCATGTCTGCCCATAAATCCTCCCAAAGGAGAGCCACTCAAAGAATCAGGGATTTTCCTCTAGGCTTCTGACCATTCTAGGTTACCCATTATCCCTCACTCTTGCTATGTGACCAACCCATCTTCTTTTTCCAGTAATTTATCCATTTAATTAAATTTTTATACCACTGTTTGCATATGATTCTTCACTGGTAATATGCTTTACCCTGTTTCCCCACATCTTACATCTCTCCATGAACTTTGGAACTGATTGTGAGACATGGGAGACACTAGCACAGGCCTGCCCAGCATGGTGTGCCCACATCAGAGAAGGTGCTGTGCTCCATGAGAAAAGCAGAATTGAAGTAGCTCAGAAGAAATGTGAGATATGCACATTTAGAGATATCTCTACTCCAAAAGTTATATAGAATATTTGTGCCCAATCTGTGGTAGAGCCTTCAGAGCTTGTATTGGTCTGATCAACCACAATCAGAAACACTGTACATTGATATCATTTTGGTTCTCTTTGCGAACAAAGGACAACTACTAACATCTCTCCATACCCCTTTGGATAATCTACTTTGCTGACCTTTTGAAAATCATGGTTTTTCTAAGATTCATAACCACATATCGCCACTGGAAGAATATTGGTGTTGAAAAAAAAAGACAAGTTTTTGATTCAGGGAGAAGCTTGAGGTCCTTTGAAAATGACACACCATTTCCCAAAATCTGGTCCATTCTCTTCCTCCTGTTCAAATCCAAGTCCAGTTCATTGTCCATCTGTCCAATATGTACATATCAGCTAGACCTGCTCAATGGGCTATCCATCTAAATGCCTTTTACAGACCGGACAATGAATATTCTTCATCCACTTAGTTTTTCTTGTATAAATGTTTAGCCTGAAATCTTTTCAAGTAATTTGTGAATCTCTTTTATAAGGCTCTGTGGTGTTCCAAGTCTGGAAATAATCAGTATATCATCAGCAAAAAAGGAACATTCAAAGGACTTTTCCATCCATAGGGAATTCATCTTATTTGGATTATGTACTGCACATCACCTCTGATGGTGACAAACAGCTTTGAAAAACATATATCTCTATAGCAGTCACTTGAATGGTTGTTGATTGATTGATTGATTTGTATTTTATGCCTTGTTTAATATTAAAAAACAGAAGATAATAAAAAATATCTTTATCGTGGGGTCTGTCAAAGATTCTTATAAATCTTAACTTATTCATGGAAAACACTTTACTGGATGAAAGCTTTTTAAGACTGCATAGTGTTTTATTGAACCAAAAATTTCTTTACAATCAACAAATGATAAGTACAGTGGGATCTTGTGTTCTCTGAATCTCTCAGTCAATTGTGTGACTGTAATGATGTTGCTTGCTATAAAATCTTATTTGAAAAAGATTCTTTCCTTCTCCAATTTGGATCAAGACAGCCTTTAACATATATGTGGCTTCTTTGCAAAAAAATTTGGACAAATGAGAAAGTACAGATATAGATTGAGTTACTATTTCAGCCACCTTTTTGAGAGTGATACTACCCATGATTTTTTTCAAATCACCTTCTTTCAAATATCTTGAAAATCAGTTCCTAAACATCACCATAATCATATCACCTCAAAAATGGACCTCCACCATGCCTAGTTGGTCTTATCCAACTGCTCTTACAAACTTTGTTTTCCAGTCCCATTTCTACTTCTTCATGTGGTCCATTGGAACCTGTAATGTCAGAATTCTAATATAATGGCTCCAGGATCACTGAGAGTTTGTTACAGAAAATAACTTATTATAGAAATGGTGACAGATCTCTTCCATTCTTATCTGTTTTCTTCCAGTTTCATGGGATGCTGTGTCTTAGGTGATTCTCATATCATGCTTCCTGCAAACTCATCTTTCCCTTCACCATTTCTATTTTCTCAGATAATCCTCCTCATAATTTTCCACTATTCTGCACCAAAAGAATATGAAAATGAATTTATATTTAAACTGGGGACACCCTTTGCTGCCTTCTCTATCCACTTAACCAAGAGATAAGATTTATTGGCTACACAGTGAGTAGAGCACCGGCCTTGGAGTCAGGAGGACCTAAGCTCAAATCTGGCCTCAGACACTTTACACACTTACTAGCTGTGTGACCTTGGGCAAGTCACTTAACCCCAATTGCCCTGCCTTCCCCCCTCCAAAAAACAAAACGAAAACAAAGATTTATTGGCCAAATTGGTTTCTAGGTGCTTTTGGCCTCCTTGTTGTGTTATTTACTTTATGTCAGTTAACTATCCCTAGGAAGTGAAGTTAGTCTGTGTCAATCACTACTGCTTTGTCCATTACCTATTTTCCTATATTATTAGCTTACTTTAAATAGGTCAGGTTGCATAATATATCTTCTCATCTTTATCCTTTCTTTTAATTTTGTCATTTTAATCTTTGTCCTGACTAGTGTAACTATACACAATTGATTCAGAAATGACTCCTGCATCTGTAATCAGACATTTGTTGTCTGTTAAGACATAATCAGTTTTACTTTTTGTTACATTAGGTAGTGCTAACTAAATAGTCTTCTTCTTAGTCTTCTTAACAAACTTGTTCATGATATATAGGTTTGGGGGTTTGCATAATTCACAAGGTTTTATCCACTCTTGTTTCTTGATCCTGAGACATATTGTCTAGCATATTTTCCCCATCATCCCCTGTTCCTGCCTTCCACTAAAGTCACTGAGTATTAAAAATATGTGTTAATTGGATTTGCAGTATCTTATCAAGTTTGGGGGAAAATATCTCTACTTCCTCAATCCTCTGTAACTAATGTGAGAGAATAAGCTATAATAATTTTAATGTTGGTCCTTTGTTTATGCTCACTGTGAGAAAAGGCAAGATGACCAATTCTATGATGACATGAATTTCTTGTCAAAATAAAACGAGCTTCACCAACCTATTTCAAAGTCCAGCTCTGCCATCTAGCTACTCGTGTGACTTCGAGCAGCCCCCTTCAGTTTCTTGATCTGCAAAATGAGGCAATTGTACTACATGATCTTTCAGATTCTGCCTACCTCATTTGTTCTTTTCTTCTGTTTTATTTCTTCTTTCTTGTGATTCCTCCCATTAGTTCTAATTCTTCTTTACTTCATGAGTAATGTGAAAATAGGCTTAATATGAATGTGTAAGTAGAGCCTATATTAGCTTTCATGTCATCTTTGGGAGGGGGGAGAATATTGAGGAGAAAATTCAAAACTCAGAATCATATGGAATTGAATGTGCAAAATAAAAACAAGTAAATTATTTTAAAAAAAATAAGATTTTGCCCACCTCTAAATGTTCGATTCAATGACACCTTCCCCCATTCTTAATTTATCTTGCCAAGAAGAACCTGTGAGCCAGCCTTCTATTTACTTCCTTATGCTTTCTAATTTCATTTAGAGCAGGGGTTTTTTAACTGTGTTTGTTTCATGCGTTACTTTGGCAGGCTGGCAAAGGCAATAGACTCCTTCTTGGAATATTTTTAAATTCATAAAACTAAATATATTTAATTACAAAAGAAACCAATTCTTTTGAATTGTATTGAATAAAGATGTCATTTTTCCCATCCAAATTCACAAATCCCCCCCATCCCAAAACTCTAACCAAGCACTCTTTAGAGGTCCATTGACATCAGGTTAAGAACCCCTGATTTAGGATAAGACTAAAAAAAATTAGAGTAAGACCCAAATTTGAAATGAATTTATTCCTCCTGTTGTATGTCATTGAATTTCAAATTTAAAGTACTGTTACAGAAGGAAATTAAAACTTTTAGTTCTCCCCCTATTTGTTCTTTGGCCCTCTCCCTTCCCTTTGAGAGATAAGCTAACCCAAAAAACCTCATTTTCCACCCAGAGGCCTCTTCTTGCCCTCATGAACTCCTCCCTCCAGTCTAGGCATCAAATCACTAGCTCCCCAAGTACAATCTAGTGTTGGAAAAGAACCTGCTGTGCCTATTGGCTATAGGGCCTCTGCCAACAGCTATAGATAGTATGCACCTACTTTATTTACTAAAAATAAATAATAGGAATTAAACCATTCATTCCTCTGTTCAAAAAATGTTTATTATCCCCGAAGGATTATAAAAGAAATCTTCCCCCTCGTCCTTTGCATAGGTGAGGGTCCTCAGGTGTGGAATATTGTATATATAATGGCAGATTTTTTAAATGTATTAATTAGTTATACTAATTTTTTTCTTTTTATTCCTCCTTTTTTTAAAAAATAAAATCCTTATTATGAAGGAGAGTTCTCTGGGAGCAAGAGAGGGCTACATGGGAAAATATGAAATAAAAAAAGATAAAATCTATTTTAAAAAAGTTTACTCCAACAAATATTTATTGAGCACCCACTGTCTATTGGGTCCTGTGGTAGGTCCTTTCCCCTGGGAAAGCTTGCTGTTTAGTAGGGGAGATTAAATGTACACTATACAAATAACCATAGAATAGACTTTGTAAACCCCAAAGTTCTATGTAAGTATAAATTGTTATAACACAGAAAATACCAGGGAGGTTGCAGAATTGGAGGGATTAGAGAAGAACAGGTTAGGGGGAAGTACTGAGGCAGGGGAGTTGGGGAATGAAGAGTGAAAGATATCAAATCAAGTTTGCATAATTAGATGTGGGTGTTAGAAAAAATGAAAAGAACATCAGATTGAGGGTCAGAAGACCTGTAAGACCTTGAACGAATCACTTTACTTCTTGGCACCTTAATTTCCTCACTTATAGAATGAAAGCATTTGCCTTGACTCTCCTTTCGAGCCCTTAATGCAAAGGTTCTTAATTTGGAGTCCGTGGACAAGGTTTGATGGGGTTCCTGAACTTGGATGGGGGAAAAAAAATACATCTTCATTTTCACTAACCTCTAAGCGAAATTTAATATTTCCTTCTAGTATTTAAAAACATTCCGCCAAAGGCATTCATGTGGCACAAAAAATTAAGAGCCGCTACTCGGTGCAGCAGCAGCCCTTCTTCCTCCACAGTGGTCCGCTACGACCCCCGACTCCCCAGCAACCATGTCGAAGGGACCTGCAGTTTGCATTGATCTTGGTACCACTTACTCCTGTGTGGGAGTCTTCCAACACAGGAAAGTGGAGATCATTGCTAATGACCAAGGAAACAGGACCACCCCAAGCTACGTCGCCTTCACCGACACTGAACGCTTAATCGGTGATGCTGCAAAGAATCAAGTTGCAATGAACCCCACCAACACAGTTTTTGATGCCAAACATCTGATTGGTCGTAGATTCGATGATGCAGTTGTACAGTCAGACATG
>CM053625.1:139246782-139305893 GCA_028646595.1 Phalanger gymnotis | reverse complement strand
TTATTGCTTCTGGGATCAAATAGAAATTCTGCTGTTTGGCATTTAAAGACTTTCACAATCTAGATTCAACTTATCTATCTAAACTAATTTTGCATTTCTCTCCCTCATGTACTCTGTGTTCCTGATCATCCAAACCTACTTGCTGTTCCTAGTACATAAGATTCCAACTCCTCTCCCTATGCTTTCATGTTGGCTGAATTCCTTATGACTTAATATTCTCCTCCCTCATCTCTGCCTCTTGGAATCCCTGGTTCCCTTCAAGATTTTGATCACTTGCCACCTCTTAAGCAAGCACACTCTGCCCAATAATTTTATATTTTGTTTATATATATTTTTGTATCTTATCATCTGTATGCATGCCCTTCACCATTAGATTATAAACTCCTTGAGGGTAGGGACTATCTTATTTTTGTGGGTTTTTTTTAAACACTGATGCCAAGCATAGTGTCTAAGCTTGGCATATAATAGGTACTTAAGAAATGCATGTTGAATTGAATTTAATACAAGGCTATCCCTCATAGATGGTACTTTCATTTTGAAAGAGGATGTTTGGAGGGTAATACTTTAACCAAAAAAGAATGTGTCCTCAATGGAAGGATTCCATGCAATATTGTGGAACAGAGGAGATCTTTTTAAAAACAAAAGAATGCTCTTATTTGATTTTGCTCAATTAAATGTAAAAATAATTCTCAATATTCATTCTTTATAATTTTTGAGTTCCAAATTTCTTCTCTTTCCTCCTCCATCCTTGAGAAGGAAAGCACTTTAATATAGAATATATATATATGTTTATGTATATACAGTCATACAAGCATATTTCCACATTAGCCATGTTGCAAAAGAGAACACACACCAAAAAATAAAAAGAAAACAAAAATAAAGAAAACAAAAAAGCATGCTTCAATCTGCATTCAAACTCCATCAGTCTCTTCTCTGGAGGTAGATAGCATTTTTTTAACAAACGTCCTTCAGAATTGTCTTATATCCTTGTATTGCTGAGAACAGCTAAATCATTCACAGATATATGAACAGAGGAGATCTTGAGGTGGTGGTTTAGGGAAAAACATTTTTGTGCTTTCAGGTCATATTATGTAGAATTATCCTACTCCATCTATCTAATGTACTTGAGAGAAAATTTGGTCCTGCCTGATTTGTCAAAGAGCAGAAGAAGAAAGGCTACAGAAATGGTCGTCTTGTCAGCAGTTGGGTGGGAAGTACCAGTAGTTGACCCTTTGTGTGTGATCCTTAGCCTGAGTAGAAGGAATTGTGTGGTATAAGACCTGAGACTATTTTCCAACTTCCCATCCAGCATCTCAGCTTGCTCCTGAGGTGTCAGACCTATCATTAGGTGTATGACCAAGATACCTAATGAGCATCTGCGTTGACTTCTGAATGATGGTGAACTATGTTCAACCTTACTCCTCCCCCAGAATGGGCTAATCACAGTTCCCGAACTGGGTCCTAATCATTTATTTAAGCAGCATCCTGAGAACACAGGCAAGCTGCATGTTAAGTCCTCCACCCTTTACTCTTTAAGAGAGACTTCACAGGCTGTTCTGCCTTTATACTGCCTGCTTCAGGGCTTGGGAACTGCAATCTGTTGACTGGCTCCCTGTAAACAAACACTCCAGATCAGATAGAGAGCCTTGGGGCTTCAGAGAGAGTCCACATCCCTTAATTACTTAACAGAACCTGGGCCACATCCTTACCTTCCTCCTCCTACCCCTTCCCCTACAGCTGCTACCTTGGAAAAACACTTACACTGGCTGCTTTCCATACCTCAAGCTCTTAAAATCCTCATTAGCAATAATTTTGCCCTGGTCTTTTCTCTCTGGTGTTTGGAGCTGGAGCTGGAGGGAGGGGACTGTAGGAAGGGGACTGAGTGAGGGGTGGAGCTAATGTGAAGGTAGGTATCTCTTTCAAAGTTCTGCATCCTCTCCCCTCTCCAAAGTGCCATTTCAAGATTAATGGGCAGCTTGTAATTTGCAGATGATGGCCCGATAAGTGTTTGGGCTGTGTCACAGGCAGCCTTTGAAACATACATCAAAGATAGAATCTCAAAGGTTGGCTGAGGGAGGTTGCATGATCTATGAGATTTGAAGATGCTGTGGAGCCCTTGTAGCAATTATAAGTGGAGAATGAGTGAGCAAGAGAGTCAGAGATTTATGGGATTGCCACATGGGTGAGCAAGCATACCTAGCCCAGAAAGGGGAACTCTCCCTGCCCCTCAAACATGCATACAATTTTATGTTGAGAGGGAGGGGAGAGAATGGCACATCAATTATTAAATCATCAGGTAATGTTTGTACACAAACTGCACTAGGTCACTACTGGAAAAGGCATATAAAAGCATTAATATCAAAGGCTCTCCCATGTTGCTGTGGAAAAAGTCCTAGGCTGGCATTTGGAAGACCTGGGTTCTAGTCTCCCACTCTGCTGCTAACTACCTTGAGCAAATCAATTTCCTTCTGTGGACCTGTCTCTTCATATATAAAATGAGCAAGCTGGACTCTGTGTTAAGGTCCCTTTCAGTTCTTATGATCTGTATGATTCTCTCTGCATGTACTTGGCCCTCATCTTAAGACCATCATCATTCTTGGTCTTTATAGTGACCTTTGCAACAATTAATTGAGGGACATTTCCCTAGGACTACATGAAGGGTTTAGTCACTTCAGCCCCATTCTTAGGAGGCAGAGCTGCCTCTGTGCTCCCTGAAACCTGTCATTGCATCTTCTACATCAGTCAGAAGTCTGAAGGCTCTTGGTTTTCTCTATGAATAAAACATATCCTCCACTCTGGTATCCGCAAAAAACAGAGTGGGGAGGGAGAGAGCGAGGAGAATGAGCAGGAAATGAGGTAAAGAGATAGTAGAAAGGAGTCGAGAGAGAAAGGAGAGACAGAAGGAGAACAGGAGGAGGAGAGAGAAGGGAAAGAGGAGGGCAGAAATACTTGCATTCTAACTTCATCTTGCTGTTCCCTGAACTGTTTGAAAAAAAAAAAAAACCACACAAAACACAGGAAAGATATTAGCAACTCTGAGTTATACATGCTCATTCTGCTTTGGTCCCTGGTGCTATCCAAGGTGCTGCGCCAAATGAACATCACTGGTTCCTCCCTTAGGCGTACACTTATGAAAATATCTGTTCCTATTTCTTCCCATATTCAACTGAAAATGGTTTTAAAATGTCCTTTCTCATTTCAACCCCCAGGATTAGGGGGAGCAGAAAAGAAAATAAGTACTGGGGCTATGGCTAGCCTCAGGAATGCAGAATCATGAGTGACCCATTGTAAAATCTCCACTTTTTTCAGATCTCACTCCCTTCCCAAAATCAGTCTGTGAGGAATCAGTGTATGGTACTCCCTTTCAGGCAGGTGTCAGACCAGGAGTGTTCTCCTCCTAGAATAGTCCATAGTTAGGATCCATGTCTGAACGAGGCAAGAGAAGTGTCCATTGTTAAAGACAGGCTACCCATCCCTCAGAATTACAAACTACAAAGAAACCTTGGACATCATCTGACCAAATATTTTATAAATGATGAGGCTAATGGCCATAAAAATGAAATTACTTGCTCCAGGAGCTAATTTCAGAGCCTAAATTAGAACCCAGGTCTCTTGGTTCACCAATTCCAGTGGGTTTTTTTTCAATTTCATGGCGATATGCCCATTGTTCACAGAATCTAAGAGACCCAAGAGGTCATCTGACCTGGCTTGTACTTGAACAAAAGTATCTCCACATAATTCCTGATAAGTGATCATTGAGCCTCTACTGGAAGTCCTGCAGTGATTGGAGAATCCGTTGCCTCCTCCTAAGGTAACTTAATCCATATTTGGATTTCTTTAATTTTTTCTTCTCCTTGTCTGCCTTTTTGCATCTTGAACCCATTCCTTCTAGAGCTGCCTTCTAGGACTAAGGATAACAAGTCTAATCCCTGTGTTTGACATAGAAATTAGACTAATACTTGAAGGCAACTATCACATGCCTCCCTCCTACATCTTCTTATATCCAGGCTGAGGATGCCTAGGTTTGTTCAGATGATTCCTTTGTGACACATCTCTCATCTCGCCATCCTGGTCATTGTGTGCCTGGCTTCCTTGGGGTGGGGGAGGGCACTACTGTAATTCCCATATGGACAGAGTTCCCTTTACACACACACACACACACACACACACACACACACGCACACACGCACACACATATACACACACACACTCACACACACACACACACACATACACACACATACTCCTTTCCATATCCTTGGAGAATAAATTTCCTGGATTTTGTTTTCTCAGATTTGTGAACACCTTGGTATATATCTCAGCTGCTGGCTTATTTATTGGCCATTTTCAGTCAATTTAAAAGCACTTATTCAATGCTTACTCTATCTTGCCATGTCCTCAAGTAGCTCATATTCTAATATGGGAGACAAGATATAAACAATGAATATACATGATATATATGGTGTAAAGTGAAGGGATGGGGAAGGAGACCAGGAAAGGCCTCTTGCAGAAGGTAAGATTTGAACTGAGTCATAAAAAAGCCAGGTTCATGAAACAAGTATTTATTGGGCAACTACTGTGTGCTTATAACTTTGTTTAACTGTGCCATCAAAGAGATAAGAAATATAAGATGCGGTCTTGACTTTCAGTTCACAGTCCACTTAGAGAAATACATGATCCTCCCCTTTAAAGGAACCAGACCTACAATTAGGATGCGATCACAGTTTGTGGCAGCAGTACCTCAGTTACAACTTGGTGGTCTACCTTATGCCATAGACTAGGTTAACGAAATAGGAATATGCTTTCCTGCTTGACTTTTTTCTATCCAAAATATCAGTTTTGTTCTTAAAAAAAAGGCAGAAATACTCAATTACTGGGCATATGGAGAAGATTGAATTTGAGCTAAGACAACATATCATAAAGTAAAAGGGCCTTTTGTATCTGGATTTGGACCACATAGCCACATTGCAAGAGTTTGATAACAAAGTGTCATCCATTTCAATGAATAGTTCCAACTCTTGAAATTATAAATGTGTACTTACAGACACAGTAGGAGTAATTGTGAAAGTTTAGACCTTATACCCTCTGCTAAAGGTGTTCTCTAATGCCTCCTCATGGTATAGTGGCAGCCCAGCGTTTGGGGGTACTTTCTACCAAAATGCAAATTCCAATAGGTCTTCCATGCCTAGAATGCATTCTCTCTTTATCTCAGCTTTTACAATTCCTGTCTTACTTTAAGATGCAGCTAACACACATCTATTGCATGAAGCTTTCTTATCTCTCAACTGCTCAAGTCTTCCCTCCCAAACTACCTTGTGTTTAACTATTTGTAGAATAATATTTATAATATATATCATTATGCTGTTTATGTTTATTTTTTTATCTTTCTTAGAGAGTAGGGGTTATATCATTCTTTGTGCTTACATCCCCAGTGCCTGGCACATAGTACACATTTAATAAATACTTATTCATTGATTAGCCAAGCTAGAAAGACAATATTTACAATTTCCAGAATGTATATAGATATATTCTGTCAGAGGACCAAAAAGACTTAGAAGAGGGGAGGACACCATGTGATAATTTTTTTCTGCCATAATAACTCATAAAGATCACCTCCTAAGCCATGGCAGGTCTAAATGGAATGAAAATATGGCTCCTTCAAGTGAGCGAGTGAATGAGTGTGTGTGTGTGTGTGTGCGCGTGTGTTTCATCAAGGACATTTATGACCAGAAAAGGTGAAATAGTCATGTAGTAAGAAATGAGGAATGACAGAAGGACAAGCTCACATATTACCATGATAGTTATGAAATACGAAGAGACCTAGAAATTACTAAAATATTTGAACAAGAATCACACAGGATGAGAAGGGACTAAATGGATAATGAGATCATAGGATTTAGACCTGGAAAGGACATTAGAAATCTTCTTGTCTTGGGTCATAGTCAGCACCAGTAGAAGACATAGTATAGTGTGTAGAAGACATGGAGTCAGACCTGAGTTCAAATCTTGTATCAGGCACTAAAAAGGTGTGTGGCCCTACTCAAGTCATTTAACCTCTCTATGCTTCAACATCTTCATCTATAAAATTGGGGAGTTAGACCTGTGTCATGGTAATTAAGGTAGGACTTTTTTTACTGTTTTCTCTTTCGGAGCACTGAGGTAATCAAGTGCCTTTGATAATGAGTCTGGCCTTTGTTTCTTTGATTAAATCAGGAGTCTTTGATGACTTACTTAAGAAACAAGAAAGCCTGTATCACATAGGTTTGAGTGGCATGGTTGTGATGCCCTTTGACCCTGAACAGAGTATATAAACTCAGAGGTTAGAGTTTTGCTTTGGGGCTCTCACTCACTGGAAGAGTGTTGTGTGATTTGACCAGACGAGACTCTGGGTAGCCACTGGAGCCCCCCAGCTTTGAAAACCCAAAAGTTGGTGCCTCTCTTTCTGGTAACTATGTAATTCTTTGGTCAGACAGCCAGAGGCCTGACGATAACTGTGTGTTTGCTCTTTTTATATTGTCTCTATTTGTAATTTCTGTTTGCATTTGCTCTGAAGTTCAAGGTGCTGGCTTTTTCCCCCTGAACTAAGTGAGTGATATACGTATGTTTGATTAAAGTGAGATTGTTAACCCCTTAAAGTTGTTTTCCTTAGAAAAGCAGATCAAAGAACTTCTGCTAGGTGCCTTCCTGTGTGCTAGTGTTGTTGGTCTTACACAGCCACAATAGTGGCAAGCACCATTGTTGTTACAACCGGATGGCTTCTAAATTACTTTCCAGCCCTAAATCTATGATCCTGTGATCCATTGAAATATATTCCCTCTTATTCCAAGTTCGCTTTAAAGAAAAATTGGCAATCTCCTGGGGTTTAATCTAATTGAATGCTGCTCATTTTCTTAAAGGAGAAATTATTTTGTTTTTAATTATCTTCATTCTAATGACTCCCAAGGGATCCAAAGCAGGTCTTAACACAACCAAATACTCCTTCTTTGAGGTCTCTGGCAGACTCAATGCTATCTGTATTTAGGACTCAGACTATCTGTGGAATTTGACTGGGGAAAAAGAGGAGGCAATTTTCACCTCTTCAGTATAGTCCTGTAATTTGAAATAAAGGACTGTGCTTTTAGAGGCCATTCCTTTGAATAATATACAATCTTAGAACTAGAAAGGATTGCCATGATCCCTTAGTACCTACCCTGCTTCCCTTTCTTGGAGAATAACATATACTTGTCTCACTTTTTTCCTTTAAGAAACTCTTCCCAATTCATGATCTGTATTTCTTGTGCTGAATTCCCTCACTCCACACCCCCAATCTTTGATAAAGCACCCATAATGTGGAAGTCACTGTACTAGACCCTGGAAATAAAAAGGAAAAAATTCATTTCCCTCAAGGAGCTTACTTTGGAGGTAGTGGTAGTGCAAAGGAAGCAGTGTAGAATGCAACACAGATACAGATAACTAAATGAAAAGTAATTGCAAGTGTGAGAGATGCTAACAACTGAGAGGATGAGCTAAGGTTTCTAGTTTCAGCACCTGAGATGATCTTGGAAAGAAGCCAGGGATCTTAAGAAGTAGAGGTGAGGAAGGAGTGCCTTCCAGGCATGAGGACCAGCATGTGCAAAAGCAGAGAGATTTAAGATGTAATATTGGGTTCAGGCAACATCTGGTAGACTGGTTTGTCTGGAACATAGAGTCCATGAAAGCGTGTCACATGAAATAAGTCTAGAAAAGGTACAAAAGAGTTGTGTCGTGGAAAGCTTTAAATGTCAGGCTGAGGAGTTGGAGTTTTATCCTAGAGGCAATAGGAAATCACTAGAGATTTTGAGTAGAGGAAGAATCCAGTCAATCATATATGTTCATTTTAGGAATATTTATTTGAAAGGCTAATGTGGAGATTTCTTCAGTATGGCAGCAAAGGGCAGAAGTATAAATCATGGGAGTTACATGGAACTTGTTTGTTCTTCATTTCAAAGAGGACCAATGACATCACAGGGTAATGTCTTGATTCATGGGTGAATTGGATTTAAGTGAGGCAGAGTTGCACCAAGTCATCAGCCTCACTCTCTATTCCAGAGTCATCAAAATCCAATGACAAGACAAAAGTCAGAATGACTGTTGATGGCTCAGGATGCAGTGGATGACCTTGGCATCTTTGATCCCTGACCAAGCTCTAAGTGCCCCATAGCACCTGCTTCAGCTGCCTTCTTGGCTGTTGGAACAGATTGTTCTCATCTACCCATTATGCCAAGAGAAGTCTTCACATGCCACAGCTAGGCGGCACAGTAGATAGAGTGCCTAGTCTGGAGTCAGGAAGACTTCATCTTCCTGAGTTCAAACCTAGCCTCAACACTTCCATGAAAGTAGGTTTCAGCTCAATGTAAGGAAGAATTTTCTAATAGTAATAATAAATTCATATTTGAATAAGGCTTTAAGGTTTGTAAAGCTCTTTCCTCACAACAATCCAGTGATACTAGTAATGAATTATTATTTCTATTCTACAGATGAGGAAATTGAGACTACAAAAGACTGAGACTTGTCCAAAAACACACAGCAAGTAAATAGGTGAGGCAGACTTCATACCCAGATATCCTGACCCTAGGTCCACTATACCATGCTGCCTTTCCATCAAGCATTGAGAATGTCCAGCAATGCATTTGGCTATCTTGGGAGGCAGCGAGGTTCCCACCTCTGGAAGTAGACTTGTCTATGTCTTTCCTTGTACGTAGAATGCCTTTCCCTACTGAGGGGTACAGTCTCTGGGAACCCCCTTGAACTCTCCTTGAATCTTCCCACAACATCTGGCCTTCACCTGAGGCCATAAGCCTTTCCTTATTGCTAGGCCCAAACCTCGGTTACCCTTAAACTAGCCTATCCCTGTATTGTCTGTTATCTCCAGGTGGCCTTTACCTATTTCCCACCCTTAATCTCACTCCTGGAGTCTTGACCTCTAGTCACCCCAGTCCCATCAAGATCCTCCTAGACTCCTAAACCCTTCCTCTAGCCACCCCAGACTACTTGACCACTGCTCAATCCCTCCCACAATCTTTCTGTATATAAGGCTCATCTGGCCTCCATGAAGGTGCTCATATTCAATCTAGCTCAACTCGGATTTTTCTGGCCCACTGGCATTAGTGTCACAAATGCTCAGGCTCCTTAAGAGTCTACCCAATATGGTGAATCTTTAATAAACTTTGCCTGTTTCTTTGGCTGTGAGAAAACTTGAGTCAAATTCACTTGGCAGGACTTGGTGAGTCGGTATTTTGGGATCTCGAGTACCCCTGGAAACATATTAACCTTAACCTCATCACTACCACCCCTCCCTGATTTCTGCCTCATCCCTAGCATTTAAGACCTAACTCTCCCATGGAGCTTCCCCTTTTTCTTTTTCACATCCTTTCCTACTCCTTCTAACAAGCTGTGAACTCTGCCTTGTCTAAGCTCTCATAGTATTTTGTTACTCACTCAAAGCCCTTACCCCTATCATTCCCTTAGATGTTAAACCTATGTTTACCTAAAAGACTATTTTACAGAGAACTCACACAAGGCAAATGCTCATGCAGAAGTCAGAAGGAGCAATACAAGGACACTCTCAAGGTCTCTCCGAAGAGCTTTAGTATTGATTGTGAGATATGGGAGACAGCATAGAACAGCCCAGCATGATATGCCCTCATTAAAGAGGGCATCTTGCTTTATGGGCAAAGCAGAATCAAAGTAGCACAAAGGAAACATGAAATATACAGATCTAGAGACATCACAATCCCAAATGTTCAAACAGAATATTTTTGCCCAACCTGTGGTGGAGACTTCTGACCTCATATTGGATTGATCAGCCACAGACAAACACTGTACCTTGACCCCAACATCTTGATGTCATTGGTCCTCTTTGAGTATGAAGGACAAACAACAGTTACTTGTACTTCTTATTTCTCTCGAAAGACTAAGCTCCTTAAGAAAGAAGCAATGTCATTCATCTCTGTAATCCCATATCCCCTAGTACTGGGCCTAACTAAATGCAGACTTCTAATAAATTGACTGGAACTGAAATTAGGTTGGAATTTGGAGGGAGCGCAACTCTGAATCATAAACCCCATTTCCAAAACCATTTACTGAGGGAGATGCAGAGAGGGGAGGTGTAAAGGGCCAGCTCTGAGAAAGTCCATTCTGGGATAAGATACAGGCCAGAGGCCTGTTCTTGCCCTTGGGCTGATAACTTGGCATGTGGGCTCTCCAGCCCCTCCTTGGCATACATGTGCTGCTCAAGATGAAGGGTCTTCAAGCCTCCATGGTACACAGTGCTCTCTCCAAAACCCCCATGCCACACACATGCTAAATACCACCTGTGGGCTATTAACACAATATTGTTTATGGCAAAAGGGGAACAAAAGCACAAGGAAGTCATGCATTATGCAAATGCTTCACATGTGGATTTGTTGATTCTGCTTGCCTAAAAGGATATATAAGCCTGTCCCTCAGTTTAATAAACCAAGCCATTCTTTACTCTTCCGCCTGGCCCGTGTTTTCTTTTCACTCTCCGGGGCATTCAGCCATCTCGGGCCATTTCAGCACCACAGCCGCTGGCGGCAGGGAGGCATAAGCTTCCAGAGCTACTATTTCACATTTTCCCCTCTCCTCTTAGGTTAGCTGGTTTCATAGGTCCAAAGCCTAGAAGTATCTGAAGAGGAAGTCCAAAGCTGGAAATGTAAATTTTTGTATATTGACATGCAAATGAGGAAAGAGGAGAAACCCACAGTAAAATGAATTTAAATAAAGACTACTTCAGTTCTTCCCTAAATATAGGTATTTACTTTTTGATTTTTCTCTCATTTAGTGGCTAAAAAAGGAGCCCTAATGGATGGTGATATAAAAGCATAATAATGAGAATTTAAAATCTTGCCTTCTTCACTTGATAGGCTCACAATAACCTTTCCCCAACCATTACATACTATTACCATGTAAACACACTTTGACCTCTCTCTATAGTCAGTTTTGAAAGAAAGGGAGAAAAAAGGCCCCATTATTTCTTAGCTGCAAGTGGGCTTTTGATTCTAGATGCCAGATCTTCCTCCCACTTAATCTAAGTGTCTTGGAAATTCAGGTGAGCCCCCACTTGACAGAATTGGATGAATTCCTGAAGTTACAAGTAAACTAAATTCTGTTTTAAGTGAAGTAGGAGTTTGCTATTTAAAGGAAGCTTGAGGCTTCCAAAGGCTTCCAAAGCTTTGTGTAAAGAGAATGAACAGCTACTAATATAGTTGGTAAGTAAATCTGGATTCTCCTAAGTGAGGTTTACTCAAAGTGGGGTGTACTTGCACGTACACCAAACTTTACATCCCCTGGCTATTTTCCTTGACCGTGGATGGGAAATTAATGCCATCTCTGCTTGCTTCTGCTCACTTGCTTTCAAAGATTCTACCCAGAAAAGAGGATGGTTTGTCTGAGTATGGATTCCAGAAAATGGAACAGGGGAACAGGGAAGTCACTCTCTCTCCTGATCCCTGGAATTGATGAGGGATGGGATTCTCGCTGGACCCCTAAAAGGAAAAGACCAGTCTTTGGGACCCTCTTGTGGTGACCCTCTTAAAGCTGATTTACTCAACTAGTTAAAAAAAAAAAGTAAGCCCAAAGCCTGTTAGCTTGTGTTTTGGTTGTTTGGGCCTTCTCCTCCACACACACTTTTCAATTTCTAAAAAGTCTATGTTGTTGCCTCTAGGCAGGAACAGAGTTTCAAAAGGAAAGCTGGATCAAATGGAAACCACAGATGATCTACAAAGGCAAACAACTGTAGATGGTCCCCAGGTCCTCCAAACATGGCTCCGCATCATACATACCTCAGGGCCAATCAGGCCTAGGCCTGGAAGGCCATCGAGCATAGGCCTAAATTTGGGTTAACTAAGTTTAACAGATAAAGAACTGTCTCTATTCCGTCATAGGACAAGAGCTACTGGTTGATTTTGTCAATATTAATGACCTGAGGCATTACTTGCTTATTTTTCTGCTTAATGGTATATTTTCACAAGGGGGGAAATGGTTAGAAAAACATGTTAACTATAGTTTTAAATATTCATAGTCTCAGTTTTTCATTTGTTTTTTTAAATGTCTTTTTTTTTAAAGAAGGATTCAAAAACTTGAAGTGTCCCTCATCTCTCTGGACAGTTTTGAACCCCTGTCCATCTCTATGTGGTCTTTTAGTCCTGACCCTCAGAGCCATTAAGACATTTGAAATAGAAATCAAATAACTTCTATAAAAACTTCAATTAGCAAAGCAGATTCCATACCTCAAAATCTAGGTCATGAGAACTGCCATCCTGGGCCAATCCCATTGGCCCCCTCCAGACCAGGAGTCTGTCTGTCAGAAAGTACTACATTAGTTTCTGAAAGGCTAAAGTTGTCCTCCCTAATGTTGAACTTTAAAGGTTAAGGATGTCCCCTAACAATACTCACTTTAATAACCTGTTATAGATCTGTCATCTGTGGATTTATCTAAACCCTGCAGAAATCCCTTTATATTTTTAGCCTCTACCATGTCTTAGGGTAACAACTTCCATAAATTTACTCCCTGCTGCGTAAAGTAGAACTTGCTTTAGTTTGTTCTAAAACAGCAGTTCTCAAAGTTTTTGGTCTCAAGACCCCTTTACACTCTTAAAAATTATTGAGGATTCCAAAGGGCTTTTGTTTATATAGGATATATTGACTGATACTACATTAGAAATTAAAACGATAAATGTTTAAAATATTTATTTATGAATGTTAATATTTAATACTTAATATTAAATATTTTATATTTACAATTTAAATAAATTTTAATTATAAAATAATAATAAACCCATTGCATATTAAGATAATAATGTCTAATGGAGAATAACTATATTTTCCAAAACAGAAAAATTTAGTGAGAAGGGTGGTATTGTTTATATTTATCTATGTATACATATTTTTTGCAAGTCTTAACATCTGGCTTAATAGAAGAGAGTGACTTATGTCTGCTTCAGCATTCACTTTGTTTCAATATGTTGCTTTGTTTGAAGTATACGAAGAAAATCCAGCATCATACAGACATGTAGTTGAAAAGGGGAGTAGTATTTTAATAAGCAAATAACATCTTAGTCTTGTTATGAAAATAGCTTTGACTTAATGAACCCCCTAAAAGGGTTTCAGTGACCATACTTTGAGAACTGCTGTTCTAAAACAATCCCTCCTTCAAGGTTCAAGAAAAATCCTAAGTTTGAATGGTGTAGCAGAGTAGAAGGAGCCTAAGAGTTGGGAGATCTGAGTTATATATGGGCTGAACTCTGCTACTCTCTCCTCTGTGTGACCTTGGACAAGTCACTTCCCCTCTCTGAGGCTCAGCTTCCTTATATATAAAATGAAGGAGTTGGACTAGATGATTTCTAAACAGCCTTCTATCTCCAATTAATGTCTGAGGACTCTGGTCTTCCTCCCATGCTTGTTGGACAGCCTAAGAGCTGAAAGACCAAAGCTGGGGGAACTCAACTCACTCTTCCCATTGGATTCATCAAGACCTGATGTTTATTCACCTAATGGTTTCCTCCTCAGGGAAAGATGAAGGTCTTGGGGAGCCTTCACCCCAGAGCACCTTTTTCTTTTTCAGTTTCATCTTAGGTATCCTCAGCCTCAGGAGACTGTAGCATTGGAGGCAGATGGTCCCACCAACTTTATTAGCTCATTTGGCTGAGCTGCACAGAATTGAATCCCCCTCCTTCTTCCAATTAGAATTTAAATATTAAAGAGCTTCAGTTCTTCTTATAAAATGAGTTTCCCTTATGAGAAAAAAGGCATCTGAATAGAACACTGTGGCATTATAGACTAATGGTTTCTATGGAAGTTTCCTTTTTCAGACCTAGCAGAGAGCCTGAGACAAGGCTTTCTGTCTCTGAAATTGAAAATATTTGGAGTAGTTCAAAGGAAGATTTTTGTAAGTAGACAAGATTTTATGTTGTTTTTTGGAGACTTTTTTCCCAACATTTTTTCAACATATTTTTATTTCATTAGCTATTTCTCAATTACATGTAAAAAAATTTAAGTTTCGAGTTCCAAATTTTCTCCATCCTTCCTACCACTCCCCCTTCTCTGAGAAGTAAGAAATTTGATATTGATAATACATGTGAAGTCATGCAAAACACATTTCCATATTAGCCATGTCGCAAAAGAAAACACCAGACAAAAAACAGAGAACAAAAAAGAAAATTTAAAAATATGCTTCTATCTGCATTCAGAGTTCATAGGTTCTCCCTCTGGAGGTGGATAGCATTCTCATTGTGGATCCACTTGGATCATTGTCTTGATCAAAGTAGCTAAGTCTTTCAGAATTGATCATCCCTACAGTATTATCATTACTGTGTACAGTGTTCTGATTCTAAAGATTTGCAGTTTCCTGATATTTTTAATCTGATCTCCCTGAAGCTGGAGGGAGGAGGGGCAAGTTATGACCGAAATGATCTATTCCAACCTTGGTCAATTCCAAGGAAGGATTAAAATCTTAGATTTACAGGGGACATGAAAGCCTTTAGTCTATACCCACATAGAAAATGTCCCTCCAAGATCCCTAAAAAGTGGCCATCCTGCCTCTACTTGGAGACCATTAGTGATGGAGAGCCCTGCCTCCTAAGGAAGCCAGTTTCACCCTTGGACAATTCTGACTATTAGTAAGTTTCTTCTTGTATAGGACCTCTTATCTCCCCCTCTGAAACTTTCTCCATGTGCTCCTAGTTCTGCTCATGAACTCAAACTAAACAAGCAAATCTCTGCCTTTCATTTCCTTGAAGATATTCATCATGTTCCCTGCCCTGACCTTGCTCACCACCATATCTTTTCCTCTCCCTGCTAAATATCCCCAGCTGTTTCAATTAATTGTTGTCCTGATGTGGTTTGGAGTATGTTCACTATTGTATTCTCCTTCCTCTGGGACATAGATACTCCAACTTGTTATAATGTCTTTCATTAAATGTGATGGCCAGAATTAAAGGTTTGGCCAAAACAAGGCAGAATACAGTGGGACTAACACATGAATCATTCTGGATACTTATATATGCCTAGTCAGTCAGCCAACAAGTATTTATTAAGCACTTACTATTACTATATGCTAAGCACTGGGAATACAAAAAAATGCAAAAGCAGGCCCTTGAGACAACATGCAAAGAACTGTGTACAAACAAGTATATACAGAATAAATTGGAGTTAGCCTCAGAGGAAAGACACTAGCATGGAAAGGGAGTATGAAAGGCTTCTTGCAGAAGATGGTATTTTTACCTGAAATGTAAAGAAAGTCAAGAAGGAAAGAATTCCAGGCATGAGGGACAGCTTGTGAAAATACCTAGAATCATATCAGCTATTTCAGGTGCCAGAGTACATTCATTTACTTTTGTACATCAAAACCTTAAAGGGTAGTCTCTAATGGAGTTCTCCAGGGATCTTTCCTTGGGCCTTTTTTGCTAGGATGAATTTTTATTAGTTATTTAGATCACAGCATAGATAACATGATTATCTAATCATACATTTAGTGCTGGAGAGCTTAGAGATCATTTGCCTGTCTTCCATCCTCATCACTCAACTGAAACTCCTCTCAGCAATGTTGTGAGGGATCTCTTCCTTGCCAAACCCTAAGGCCTTTTTTAAACCCTTCTTCTTCTTGACCTCTGAGCAGCATTTGTCGTTGTTGACCACCTTCTTCCTATAGATAATCTTTATTCTCTGGATTTCTGTCACACTATTCTATCCTGATCACCCTCTTACCTATCTGACTTATAGTTTGGGGTTTGTTTGGGTTTTTTGCTGGATCTTCATCCATATCTCCCCCAAATTGTGGATATCCTCCCAAGATTTTCTGTCATCCTCATCCTCCTCCTCCTCCTCCTTTTTTTTCCTCTTCTTCTCTCTCTGTGTCTCCATCTCTCTGTCTTTGTCTTTCTGTGTCTCTATTTCTTTCTCTGTCTCCCTCTGTGTGTGTGTGTCTCTCTCTCTCTCTCTCTCTCTCACACACACACACACACACACACACAGAGAGAGAGAGAGAGAGAGAGAGAAAGAGAGAGAGAGAGAGACACGTATATACCTCATGTCAACTACCTTGGATTCAGTTATCATCTCTGTGCAGATGACTCCCCAAGTCTATATATCCAACCCTCAGAGGCATCTAGGTGCTAGGCCTGGACTCAGGAAGATCTGAATTCAAACCTGGCCTCAGACACTAGCTGTGTGAGCCCAGACAAGTCACCTAACCACTGTCTTCCTCTGTTTCCTCAACTGTAAAAAGGAGACGATAACAGCACCTAACTCACAAGGTTGTAGTGTGGGTCAAATGAGCTAACATTTGTGAAAGGCTTAGCACAGTGCCTGGCACATGAAATGTACTTAATAGATCCTTGTTCCCTTCCATTTCCCCTGGTTCTTCCTGAGCTCTAGGTTCTTATCATCAACTGCTTATTGATACTTGATATCCTATAGGTATCTCGAACTCAAAACAGAGCTTAATATCTTTTCCTCAAAACTGAGCCCTTCCCCAGAATTCACTATCTTTGTTGAAGGCACCCCTATCCTTATTAGGTACCAGTTCAATAACCTCAGAGCGATCCTCTCTTCCTCATTCTCACACAGCCTAAACATCCATTCTGTTACCAAACCTTCTTGTTTTTACCTCCACGGTATCTCTCACCTCATCTCCACTCATATGACCACAACATTAGATCATGACCTCCTTGCCCCTTACTTAAACTATGGCAGTAATCTCCAAATTGATATCCCTGCTTCAAGCCTCTCCAATACACATCTGGCCAAGTGACATCCTAAAGCACTAATCTGCCAATGTCACTGCTTTGCTCAATAAACTCCCCAGTATCTTTAGAACCAAATTCAAATGCCTCTGCTTGTCCTTTAAAGCCCTTCCCAACCCAGCACAAACCTACCTTTCTAGTCTAATTAAATATTACTCCCCTCTGTATACTCTGTAATACAATTGACTTACTTGCTGTTCTCACAACGCAGTCCATCTCCCACCACTGTGACTCTTAGAATTCCTAGTCTCCTTCTGCCCGCCTCCTCCATGAAGCCTTTCTTGGCCCCTGCCCCTCTGCTAGTGCCTCCCCTCAAAATCACCTTGTATTTATTTTGCATCCATTTATGTGTGGACTTGAGGTCTCCCATGTTAGAATATAAGCTCCTAAAGAGAAAGGATTGTTTCATTTTTGTCTTTGTATACTCAATACCTTGCACAGCGCCTGGTACATTGTTGATATTTAATAAATGCTTGTTGACTGACTACCATAGTATGACAGTTCTCAAACTTTTTGGTTTCAAGACCCCTTTACACTTTTAAAAATTATCAAAGATTGCTACCCAAAGAGCTGTTGTTCATGTGGGTCATATCAATTGATATTTACCATATTAGAAATTAAAATTGGTGATATTTTAAATATTAATTTTTAAATAACAATGAATAACCAATATATATAAACATAAATAATATTTTATGAAAATTATATTTTCCAAAACAATAAAAAAATTTACTGAGAAGAGAAGCATTGTTTTGTATATTTTTGCAAATCTTCCTAAAATCTAAAATAGAAGAGAGTGGTTTCTCATATTCACTTTTGGATTCAATCTGTTATAACAGGTTATTTTGGTTGAATTATAGACAATCTAGCTTCCCTTAGATATGTAGTTGGAAAAAGGAGCAAATAATCTCTTGGTGTTATTACAAACATAATTTTACCTCATGAATCTCCTGTCAGGGTCTTAGGGATCCCTGAGGGATCCTCAGACCACACTTTGAGAACCTTTGATCTAGTACAACCCTTCGACTTTGCAGATGAGGAATCTGATAACAATAAAGGTCAGGTGACTTGCCTATATCACACCAGGAAATAAGCAAGAGATTCAGGTCTTCTGACTCCAAATCAAGTGCTCAATTAATTAGAATATAGTATGCACCTTCTCTGCAACTTACAGAAGTGCAAGGCCCAAGTCACACACCGCTGTGTGACCCAAAGTGGAACTTGAACTTAGGCCTTTCTGGATTTGAGGACAGTTTTCTGTCGACTCTATAAGAGAAGAAAACAAGAAAAACATACAAAAGGCTATAAATGATTATACATGTGTTCATAAATCTGTTATTTGTTATTAACCTGAAAACAAAAAGAATGTCCATATTGACTTCAAGGGATTGGCAACCAACTCCTCCTGTTTATTTCTGTCACCCTTGTTGACTTCTTTTCTGTGTACGTGGCATGGAATTTTTGCTGATACTGTTTTTGAGTACAGGTTGTAGTCAGTATTTACATGTATGTATTCAGTATTTGTGGTCAGTATTTATTATGTTCTTTTCATTCTGCTTTCTTCACTCCCCTTTTATTTCTTGATGAACTTTGTTTTTCAAAGTAGTTTGTGCCATCCTCCCAAACCAGTTTTTGCATGGAGATCACTTAGAATCAATGCAGGTGTCTTTTGACTTTGTTTGGAGGGTCTTGCCTTGAATAAATTTCCTACTTCTTCATTCTCAGCCACAAATAATGATTCTTAAGCTGTAGTTATCTTCAGGGTGGTCTGTTTGTTTACACTCAACATAAGTACTGCAAGACAAGATTGCCATGTATCATCTGAAATGATATTTGTTACCTTTGCGAACTTATAAAACTTGCTTTACCAACTCCTTTAATCTTTTCTAAGAAAACCTGTGAACCATCCTTCTGTTTAACTGTAAATTCTTTGTGTCTTTTGGTTTCATTTTATAGAAAGAATGTCAATAGAGATGTGGCTCATTTCCTCTAGTTGTGTGTCCACTCAGTCATTAGAGCAAGATCAGGCATTGAGTGTCAACTGTTAATTAATACTGGTAAATGATTCAGGATCCTGTGAGGCTTAAATCCCTTAGCTCATTTTCCTTGAATTTCAGCACCATCACTGTGGGAACAAAAGATGGCTATAAAAAACTAAGGGCATTTTTTGTTTGTCTTTGTCCATGTTATGGTTCACCATGGTCAATACAATTTATACCTGGTGATAAGCCTTATTTGAACTTAGTCCTTGAATGACCAATACATAATATGTCTCCAGGCTTCTATTACTGATGGTATTTTCTATTAGTATTAGCTATTTTTTTTAGCTTTTTTTGGTACTTAATTTGTATCTCCAGTGTTTAGCATGGTGCCTGCCACAGAGTAAGCACTCAGAAAATTATTTATGTATTTAACTACATTTATTACCTCAACTGATCCTCGCAACAAACCCTTTGAAGTAGTCACTACTATTATTCTCACTTTACGGAAGAGGAAAATGAGATCCTCAGGGTTTAATCATTTGCCTTTGGTTACACAGCTAAAGTGTCAGAGACAGGATGTCATAGAGTCATAGAATCTGTGTCAGAATATTCTTCCAAGTCCATTTAACCCAACCTGTCCCTAAAGAAGAAACCCCTTTATGGTATCATCAAGTACTCCTGTCTTTGCCTGAATGGAATCTATTTTGTCCTAACATACCCCATTCCATTCCACTTTGGGATAGCTCTAATTGCTAGGAAGCACAACTCCCAGCAGCACTCCATTAGAATTTTCTTTCCAAGTTGATATCAAACCATTAGTGACTACTCTTTGAGTGCAGCCATTAAACCAATTCCATATCCAATTATACTATTGCCCAGACCAGTGGTGTCAAACTCAAATAGAAAGGGGTTTAATTAAACCTCATGGCAACTGACTTAGAAAATCAGACAATATTATCTTTGTCAGAGGTTCCCAAAGTTATTTGGCCTCCACCCCCTTTTCAAAAAAAATTTACTCAGCACCCCTATCCCTGAAATCTACTTTCTTTAACCCTTTAACATTTTTTTTTGGAAATTTGCATCATTTCAAAAAATATTTTAAAAATTTAGTGACATCTTAAATTTAACAATTTATTGTAAATTTGTGGGTTTTTTCCTAAATTGAAATTTTTTATTTTATTCTTGCATTGAAATTTCGATCATGCAATGTTGTATCATGTAACTGTATAGTATCGTATTATAAACAAGTCATTATATACACATATTCCTGCTGGTGCATGCTGGACTTCCCAACAGACAAGCTTACTTGCTTGTTAAGACTTATTGGTAGACTTGACCACTGATTGGTTATAACTTTCATTTTGTGTGTTTAATTGGAAAATAATGTAATTGTTATGACCTAAACTCTTACACAACAGATGAAATGTATGAATTTTTCAAAATTTTCTTCTCTTCTTTCCTTATGTTTCCACCACCCCCTTATTTTTGTTCAATGACCCTCAATTGCACCTGAAGCTACTACTACCTCCCCCATCATTCCAGCACCCCACAGAGAGGCAATATCACTCACTTTGGGAACCTCTGAATTATGTTTCATTGTGTTTTTATTTATTTTTGTTAAATATTTCCCAGTTCTATTTTAATACGGGTCAGGCCACACTCAGGAGTATTGTGGCCACGTTCCATGAGACTTTTGTTTGATACCTCTGTTCTAGACCAGGACTTCTTAAACTCTTCCACTTGTGACCCTTTTTTGTGTTTCTGCAATGTTCATTGGCCATTGCATGTCCTGAGGGCACACACAATGCAAAGTGTGCATGTTTTGCGTTCAGAACCAAGGCTTCAGTGAAGTTGCATGCTGCATCACATGCAAGCACTGCCAGAAACATCTCAGATTCATTACGCATTTGATTTTTGATAATTATTTGATCATTACACGTTCAGAAACCTTTTACTATTGCCAGATTTTTCACAACCCCATATGGGATCACAACCCACAGTTTAAGAAGCACTGGTCTAGACCATATTTCTATATAATATACATTCTATGGCCCTACTCTCTCAGAGCCAGGCCTGCTACATCACCCATAAAGATTCTAGGATACCCAGAAGAGTTTGTGGGGTGTCTCTTTCCTCTGCCATCTGCTCAAGTCCCAATGGTTGTCCTCCCCATTGCAAGGGAGCCAGTAACTAGAACCCCAGTTCCATCTAACAACTTAACATTGAGAAGCATTTTCAGAGACACATTTCTTTCACAGATATGGCAAGACCCAATGCACAGTTTTCCCCCAATACCTCAGGGGCATAGTCTTTCCTACGCTATCATGGTCTCTAGGACAGTAGGGTCAAATAGCACAGCTCCTATATAACATTATTCCAAAAAGTTCATGCCTAGATGCAGCATGATTGTCTGGTGCTTTGAGGAGTGCTGACTTTAAAACCATCCAATTCCTTTTGCTTTTTTTTCCCGAGGTTAGGGCCTCTGACACAGGAGCAAAGAAATTACTGAGATCTTTCAGAAACAAATGAGGCAAAGAGACAGTAGCTGAAACCAACAAATCTTCTTGAACGTCCCCCATGGCCAAAGAACCTCCTCTTCAATAACCAACCAGAACCAATGCCCCATAGTCTGTCTCTCCAATGTGCTTCCATTGCACATCATCACAATTCTCCCAGAAGCAGCTACTTTGCATCCTCTGTGTAGAGAGGTGTTATCTTGTCCCTAGCATCTTCCCATGTGGAGACTCTATCTGAAGCACTCTGGGCAAGACTTCTATGGTATACTACTCTCCCCTGGCAAGCCTCCTACTTATCTGACCACTCACTTCTTTCAGTCCCCTTTACTAGCTCATCATCCACATCATGCCTTCTAACCATAGGCGTTCCCTAAATACTACCCTGGGCCTTCTTCCCTTCTTCTTCCATGCTCACTGTCCAATCCATTTCCATGGGTTTAACCATAGTTTTTATGCAGGTGACTCCCAGATCCATATATTCAGCTTCAGTTTCTCTCTTGAACTTCAGCCCCACATCAACTGAATGTCCTGAAAACATATTAAACTCAACATGTCTAAACTCAAACACATTATCTTTCCCCCTAAACCTTCCCATCTTCCAAACTTTCCTCTTTCTATCCAAGGCACCACTATTCTTCCAGTGTCTCAAGTTCATAATCTCAGCATTACATTCAATTCCTCACACTCCCTCACACCACATATTTAATCACTTGTCAAATTTTGCTGTTTCTGTATTACAATATCTCTTGCATCTGACACTTCACCTCCAATCACAAAGCTAAAAACTTAGTTTGAGTCTTCATCATCTCTCATCAAGAACATAGCAATAGCCTCCTGATTGCTCTCCCTGCCTCAAGTTTCCCCCCAGTCCTACATTTATAACTCTCCCGTTATCCTACACACAACTGACAAAGTGATTTTCCTAAATGTTGTTCTAACCATGTGACTCTCATACTTAACCAACTCTCGTGGTTTCCTACTGCCTATAAAATGAAATAGAAACTCTTCTGTTTAGCTTATAGAACTCTACACCACTTACCCCTAACCTACCTTCCCAGCCCCATCGGTCATTACTCCTTCTCCCCATGCTCTGCCATTCAACCAAAATGGCCTTCTCTTTGTTCCTTACTCTTGATCCTCCATCTCCTATCTCCACACTTTTGCATTAACCATTCCCCATGCCTGGAATGTACTCCCTCCTACCTCTACCTCTTGCAATCTCTCTCCTCCTATGAGACACAGCTTAGACACTGTCTTCTAAGTGAAACCTTTTCTGATTGCCTCCTCCCCTCCACTGCTAGTGACCTCCCTCCCAAGCTACCCTGTATTTAATAACTTTGTATATGTTTACAATCACTTTATGTTTATTCTATGTATATTCTTATATATATTTATCTTCTCCATTGGGATGCAAGCTTATTGTGAGTAGTGGTTTGTTTCATTCTTTGTATTTGCATCCCTAGCATCTACCACAGTGCTAGCACATAGTAGGTGTTAACTAGTGTTTCTTAATCACTTGTTGTTGATTGAATGACCAGTGGAGCAGACTTGTGGAGAAGATGGGATCAAGGACATCAGCATATGGATTAGCCTTGCAAGGAAGAAAACTATCTCTTCCTCAGGAAAGGAGAGAATGAATGAAGATACAGAGGGGGTTTGCAATGTGGAGTAGGAGACAGAGATCTCATGGTAGTTGACTTTTGCTTTTTA
This sequence comes from Phalanger gymnotis, assembly GCA_028646595.1. Classification (NCBI taxonomy): domain Eukaryota; kingdom Metazoa; phylum Chordata; class Mammalia; order Diprotodontia; family Phalangeridae; genus Phalanger; species Phalanger gymnotis. The sequence goes on along the minus strand of CM053625.1, from coordinate 139,282,904 downwards.
GGGAAAGAAGGCAGCACAGATATCTGCTGAGAGGCAGAGAGGTATAAGAGACATTGAGGATCAAGGAAGAGAAAGAGTTTGGACTGGTTAAGGGAGTAGGACAGAATAAAAAGAGAACAAAAGATTTGCTCTGCAGCAGTGATGGCCCAGCAGGAACTATAGAACACGAATTTATAGGGGAACAAGTGTTGTGTTGTGTTGTGATGTGACTTGCTCCAGTAACATTCAGTAGCTCAAGAGGGTGAATGTAATGTTCCTTCCCTCTGCAAAGACTGGGGAGCTGAGGACAGTGGTAACAGGGAGTTGATATCAGATGTCTGGGGCCCAGGAACATGGCAGCAGCCTAGCAGCAATAGCCCAACTCCTTCATTCTCACTTCCTATGAGAACCAGTGAACCATCCTTCCCTTTAAGTGCAACCTCTTTGTCTTTGGTTTCATTTTTATAAGGAGAATGTCAATAGAGATGTGGCTCATTTCCTTTAGTAGTGTGTCTAGAGTTAGATGAGGAACACCCATAAAATTTTCCACATGGAGAGCTTTCATTTGCTTCTGTGTCAAGCCCGGTGTCTACCCTTTCTGAATTCAGTCTGGTGTCTGAGGCCCCAATAAGTGCAGCGCTGGGCTTTTTCTTGAGTTCCCAACTTTGCCAGCTCCAAGCATAGGTTATAACACCCAACCCCAGGGACGCATTGAGGGCTGGGTGGAGAATCACTAGGTTTTTGCCTGAGTTCCCAGTCTTTCCAGATATAGGCAAAGGGTTAGAGAACTGGTTGGGGCAGCATTAGACCTTTTTCCAGGTGAGTTGAGTTGAATCGAGTTTGCCTGATGTCTGAATTTTTTCTGACTCCAGGTATGGTATCTGAGGCCCACTGGGGCATACTAGGAAAATTCCATTCAATTATAAAGCTCAACCCCAGGGTGGCCCCTGGGTTTTTGCCTGGAGTAAAGAGCTTTTTCAGTTCCAGCTACAGTGTTGAGATGAAGTCAGGCAGCAGGCTTATTCCTTCTTTTATGCTTCCTTTTTCTATGGCTTTTCTAGAGTAAAACTGGGGGGAAAAAAGCCTTTTTTTGTCCTTAGTTTTCCTTTACAACCTCAGCTCATTCTGAGCTTTAGCGCTCCTAACACCATTCTTTTCGGCATCATAAAATGCTTTTGTTTTCATGCTCCATGACCAGCCCATCTCCTGTGCATATCTTTTTAAAAATTATAATAGCTAACATTTATATAGCACAATGTGCTAAGTACTTTACAATTGTTATCTTATTTGATCCTCACAACAATGCTGCAAGCTAGGCACTATTAATATCCCCACTTTACATGGGAGGAAATTGAGGCAATCAGAAGTTAAATGACTTACCCAAGGTCATACAACTAGTAACTGTCTAATGCTGTATTTCGGCTTAGGTCTTCTTGAGTCCAGGCCCCTCATGCTATCCACAGCACCACCTAGCTACCCATATAAAATCTAAGTTTGCCAACATTCTACCACATTGGTCTCATTAGACAATTTCCCCCTCTGATTCTTCATTGAAATTGGTTTTTCTTTGTGTTTTTAGAATTTTATTCTTGAGCATTTCCCAGCTCTCTTGCTCTTGCATCTCCCATATAATTTCAGGCCATGTGATTCTGCCTGGCTTTTCTCTGAATCGAAATCTGCTTTCCTGGAACCTAGGGTGTGTGTCATACTATATATACTTAGATTTCTTCACTTACTCTATCATAGATTCCAAGATAAATTTAGCACCTCCCCTAAAATTCACATGATTTTCATCATAGCCACCAGTTCTTTCTCATTGAAAAGAAATAAGATCCAGAATTGCAGCTTTCCTTCTTGGTTCCTTTACCTCTTGAATGATGAAATTATTTGTTGTTCAGTCATTTTCAGTCAGTCCTCTTTGTTACCCCATTTAGAGTTTTCTTGGCAAAGACACGAGAGTGGTTTGCCACTTCCTTCTCCTGTTCATTTTATGTATGAGTTAAGGGACTTACCCAGGGTCACACAACTAGTACATGTCTAAGGCCAGATTTGAACTCAGGAAGATGAGTCTTCCTGACTCCAGGCCCAGCATAGCACTGTGCAGCCAAACTGCCCAATGTGATATAGTTAAGGCAAATAAAGAAACTATTTGCTTCTCTGTATGGGGGCACAGAGTGAGCTCCAACAGCGGTCTGAATAATTAAAGCTCTATCATTACTCTATCATGTCTTTGTGGCAGGCTTGTGATCTGTTTACCAAGGTGCTCTGCAATATTCTTTGATGAAAATAATGCTTCGTGTGCAAGTGCTCTTCACCATGGTGCTCTCTTGCTCTCTCCTGATTCCAAATCCAGCATTTGGCATTCTTGCCACTATTCTATATACCGCCTTTCTTAAACAGTCTTTTTAGTTGATTACATCCTGAAAGAACTTGTGTTCTCTTAACAGAACATTTGAGAACCCAAAACCCCTGCCACATCACAATAAGGCATCACAACAAAACTTGGGTGGATAGAGAACCCATGCTTTTACTGTTATAGGAAGCCCTTGAGTGAACACATCCTCTCTCCCAATGTACCTTGTCTGTGATTTACAGTCTCAGAGAGCTGCCTAGGGTACTCAGAGGTTAAATGACTTGCCCAGGGTCACATAGCCAGTATATGTCAGAGAAGGGACTTGAACTCAGGTGTTCCTGGCTTCAATGCCAGCTCTCTGATTCATTATGCCATGAAGATAGAACAAATCTCGCAGATTTAAATGTCAAGTCCTACACTTGGGCTCAAAAAAAAAACAACAATTCAGGTTCAGGATTAAGGGGCATGGAAAACTGCTAGATAGTAGTTCATGCGAAACAGGGCTGGGAATTTTCTAACTCAATATGAGGTCAGACTTGAGACATGGAAGCCAAAAAAAAGTTAATTCACTTTTAGATGTCATTGCTAAAAACACAGTGTCCAGAGTGAGGGAATTGATGGTTCTCCTGGAGTTAAGAATCGGTCAGCCACAGAACACATTTTGTTCAATTCATGGCATCATATTTTAAAGATATTGATAGGCTGGGGGTGTGTCCAAAGGAAAACATTTAGCAGAGTATGGGTTTAAATCTGTACATTCTTAAAGCCATTGAACGTTTGGGTGACATTTAGCCTATAGAATCCAAGACTTAGTGGGAAACATGATGGCAACTTTTGAATATCTGAAAGGGCTGTCAGGAGGGGTAGGCTGGTAAATGTTTAACAACCAACTCTCCGGGGAAAAATATTCCCAGGAAGCACTTTTAAAGTAAACTACATTAACATTTTCTCCAACACGCTCCTAAGTCTAGACAATAAACAATACTTCAAGCCCTGTTTCCAAGGTATAAGTGCTCACACTGAACATTTAACAATCAGCTAGCAAGGTCTGAGCTGTCTCTATCACACCCCCAACTACAAGGCAGGGGACAGATTAGATCTGTTCTCCTTAGCCCTACAGGACAGAACTAGGTGAGAATGGGTAGAAGTTACTGTGAGGCAGATTTCAGCTCAATTTTTGATTTAATTCAATAATCATTTGCCAATCACTTGTCATCTGCAAGGCCCTGTTCTGGATAACAGGAATATAAAAACAAAATTGAAAATAGTCCATGTCTGAAGAAGAAAATGCCTTAATAATTAGAGTTGTCCATATGTGCAGCAGGTTGCCTTAGAAAGTTTTAAGTTCTTTGTCTCTTGAGGTCATCAAGCAGAGGACAGATGACCACTTGCCAAAGTCGCTGTAAAAGAGATTTCCTGTTCAGGGAAAGGTGGAATGAGATTCTCTCTCAGTTTCCTTAAGGTCAGAGATTCTATGATTCTGTGAAGAAGCACCTCTGTTAGAAATTCCTCCTAGAGCCATGGGACAAGTGCTCTGGAATAACCAGAAGACAGAAGACAAAGGTAGCAAAGTAATATTGTAAAAAGAGTGGTAAGTTTGGAGTCAGGGGACCTGAGTTCGAATTCCAGATGCACTCCTTACTTAATCTGTCTGGGCCTCAGTTTCCTCTTCTGTAGAATAAGGGAGTTTGATTAGATGATCTTGCAGCTCTATATGTATGCTACAATGACATTCTAGCAAAGCTCTCAACCCGAAAACACTTGGCCTTGTGACCTGGCTACCCGTGGGTGAGCCACACAAGCTCAAAGGGCCTTTGACCTCAGCTGTCAACCATTATCTCAATGCTGCTAGATGTTCTTCTTTTTTAATTTTCAATTTCATTTATTTTATTTTTAATTTATGAAATAAATAAGCATTTCCGTAACATAGTAGAACAAAGAAAAAGATGATTGCACATGAAACTGCAAATCAATAGATGTTTTTTCATAAAGCAGGGCCTCCAGGAGGAGTGAAGCCTCTCTATTTTCTTGGACCAGGAACTCAAGACAATCGTAATGTAATCCAGGTTAACGAGTGTTCTCTTAGATCAGGAGTGAGCTCATTAATATTAGTGCTTAGGGAACACAATATCAGTAATAAATTCCAATTAGTGCTTCAACTTAGAAGAGCAGTACCCAGCCTCTTCCACCCATTGCCCTGGAAGGGTGATGTGGCTAAGGGAATCGGAGGTCTCACTATGTCTGCCATTTTCAACTTTCAGAGCCTACTGACAGCAGTAGTGCTGTTTATATGTACCTGTGCATATATCCAATTCTTGGCTCTTAGCCTCTTGGTCAAAAATAAAACTGCACTGTTGGGTATATTTTGGAAGTGTGCCAGAATTTATGAAAGAGAGTCCCTATGGGGGCAGCTAGGTGGTGTAGTGAGTAGAGCACCAGCCCTGGAGTCCGGAGGACCTGAGTTCAAATCTGACCTCAGACACTTGGCACATTCACTAGCTGTGTGACCAAGTCACTTAACCCCAATTTCCCTGCCTTCCCTCCTCAAAAAAAAAAAAAAGAGAGTCCCTATGTAGCAGTATGCTATATAGCAATGGCTTTCAGCATCATGTTCCTCCAGTAGCTGGAAAATGACAGAATTAGTTGCTGTCAGATTTCTGAAGATAAAGGACTTGTCAACAAAAAACAATGGGAAGAGTGATCATTGACTCTTTCAGTTGTGTACCTTGACTGACAGACTCCTGTTTGCTGTTCTCAATTATATGTGTGAATGGACCAAGGTTGTTCTCTATAAATAACTAAGATGCAACTGTTAATACCAGAATGGATTGGTATCTGCATAATGATTGACCTTATTTATGCTTCTGCCACTATGATGACATTCTGTAAATGTCACTCTTTTATGTCACCTGTTGATCTACAGGAGATACTTTTGATTGCCTGCAGTAGAAAGCAAATTTGGTAAATGATTGCCCAAGTTCCTTTTTATATGGTTGGGGCGGGGGGTGGAAGGGATTGTGTCCTTATATGAGAACATTTCTATAATGAAAATTTTTGTATTTGAGAAAAATTGTTTGATATTATGTAAGCGTTAAGAAAAATTGCATTTGTATCTAATAATACCTGAAACATGTTTTCCATAGCCAACTCAATTTGTACTGAGTTTTGTCTGTAGCTTACTTTTCCAACTTTATGAAGTCAGTCTATGTAGTACATATACAGAGAAATTGCTAAGATTTTATGTAAGAGTGTTACAAGAAAAGTTTTGTTTTCAGATCCCATTATGAAAAACATGAATTCTTACAGATTTTCTCAGAAGAACTATCAAGAAAGTTTACTAGGATATTTCCCCTTGAAATCTGGATCTACATATGTCTTAAGCATTTATTCAAATACTCGTTGCTAAAGAAAAAACGTTTGAAAGATGAAGTGAACTAATTAGAACAACTATGAACTGCTGGTTCCTATGTGTCATTAATTTGGATCTCAAGTCTTTAATAAGGAAACAGTTGTTTTGATTGCCAGAAATTCAAACTATTTAAGAAAAAAAAGACCTTGAAAATTGATCAATTGATCCATACAAATGATTTTTTGACAACTTGATTTGGTGTCTTTTAGATGTCTAAAGATATAAAACTGGTATATTACAGGTACTGACCTGCATCAAATCTACTAATTTAGTATTCTCTATTCTTAAGTATATTTGATACAAATTGCTCCCAGCTTGAACAAAAGAATAACATCAGTAACTTTTAAAACACCAAATTATACAAGTACAATTTATGTACTCTGCAAGAATGCAGTTATTTTTATGGGTCTTCAAAGAGAAAGCAGAAAAGGAAATGCTCATAATCGAGTACACTTAAAAATTCATTTTTTCAACTGAAATTCAGTCAGTTTCTAAGTACAGTTCAAAACTTGTGAAACATTTAATTATTTTAAGTGAGTTTCTTGTGTTAGGTTGTAGACCAGCTTAATAAAACTCTTACTCAAATATTGGTGTGAACATATGTATAAATGGATTCATCGGGCATTTATTAGCTTCTATTGTTTGAGACCTTTGTTTCCTAGTTATTTGTTCCAGATCTGTATTGTGTGTCCAATGGAATCCAACTTCTTGAGAGAAATAATAAATTTCAAATCTGAAAAGGGCCATAGAAAGCATCGAAAGTACTTCCTTTCTTATTTATGACCTAAAAGTTGGTGAGAATTGTGTCAGAATACTTTTGCTAAATTAAAAATTATCCTCTATAGAAAATCTTGTCCACTCTTTTCAGTCATACTACTCAACAAAAAAATGAAAAAAATCTGAGTGGGTTTTTGGTTTGTTGCTCTGAAACATTCAGAAACAGTCTGAAAATTTCTCATTTGTAAAACATTTTGTTTTCCATTTTCTAATTTAATTTTCAAGGGGAAAGAAAGTCACAGAAATAAAATATTTTACAAATTTTTTCAAAAGGAGCAGTACTCACCCCTGAACAAGAAGTTACATATGTCTTGGATATATTTACTCTTAGAGTCTCTACTGTCTTTTAGCTCAGTGCTGTATTAACTACCAACCAAAGACACTCCCCAAATGTAGCCAGACAGTTGCAGGCAGTCATCAAACCCTCGCTTAGCACCTACTTTATGGTCAGTTCTAGACCGGGCTATGCTGAGGGGTAGACCAAAAAAAAAAAAAGATGGCTTGGTCTTGCCCTCAGAGGGCCTACAGTCTGCTTAGGGAAACAAGACTGCATATGAGACCATTAGTAGGCAAGGCGGGCATTATACATACCAACATTATATGCTGATTAAAATAGAGCAGAAGCAGCCTGGAATAGTGAGAAGAACACTAGACTAGGAGACAGTGCCAGGTTTTCCACTATGTGACCTTGGGTAAGGAATTTCTACTCTCTCTGCTTCTACTTCCTCTTCTGAAAAATGGACGTTGAACTAGAACATCTCTCAATTGCCTTCCAGTTGTAAAATTCTGTTTCTAGCAAAGCTAATTGTATAATCCAGACAAATACTGATGAAAATAGTGTGTAATAAAGCACTCATTACATAGCTCAGGCAGTAAGATTCCAAGGAGCTTTGCCTGGGGCCAGGATTATGGATGAAGAGGTATCTGAATTTTTAATCAATTCATCTTGCTGAGTTCCCAGATTTGTACCTGAGAAGCAGCATTCTCTTTCCTTCCAGGGTGACACCCACAAGTGAATGCACCATTCCAGGGGTATTCTGAACATTCTAATCTAACCCATAAGTGACTGAAATACTGTGGGATTCAGGCTTGGTAAGAAAGGAGGCTAAATGGTAGCCTAGACCTTGAGCCCCTTCATACTTTATTCTATGGTTCTGTCTTGTGGGGAACAGGACTGGCTGGGAAACCAGGATTCCCAATTGACACAACACAAGATGGCTCTTCTAGGATGGTTTTTGGCCAAAGTATTCTCACAAAACAACCCTGGAGCCAGTGTACCATTGGCATCTGGCCATGTTTGTGTGTCTCCAGAGAGGCATATCTCTTTTCAAGGGCAACTGTAAACATTTGATGCCAGAATATTTGTTTCTTCATGGGGCAGAGAAGAAAATATGAAGAAGTCAAACAAAATGTTCCAAAGCCCTTTTGTCTGCACGGGTTGACCATTTCCTAAGGGAGGCCTGGAATGCGGACAGCCTGTCTCTTCTCTGATGTCATACCATAGCTCTGTTATATAGTCCTTAACATTCTCCTGTGCCCAAACCCAGTGTGGTAGGATAGGCCCAGCCCAGGCAGCGCTTCTTAAACTGTGGGTTTAAGAAATGCTGAAAGGGTCATGAGTGGGAAAATTTTAAAAAGCTCTGGATAGAGTACAGAGGGCAGATTATATGAGGAAGCTACTACACAAAAAGTTTTCTCCAACTTAAGCCACCAGGAAAGGTGGCTTAGAAGTAGCTCAAAGTGAGAGGATGAGGCCAATCCATTCTTGAGATTTAACTCTTTGCTTTTATTACCTTTTGGGTTTTTGCTAAATATAGCAGATAAATTTATATTTGTTGCCTCAGTGCTTCTGGGGCCATATTTTTTTTTCTTTTGATGGTTGCCATAGAAACTAAGGGAAGAAGGAACAGAACTGAAGCAGTTGAGTCCTGAGATAGCTAATGTCACTTCAATGGTCACTCAGTTCCCCAGCCTACCTGTGGTGCTTCTGCTGCCCACAGAAATGTTTAGGTGGGCCAACCCTCAAAATGGAAGGCATCAGATGGATTGAATGAATTATTTAAGGACAATATGTATTCAGTTCCCTGTAGTCATCCTGCCAGTCCTCAGTAGCCCCGTTAAAAAATGTTTCTCCTGTCACATAACAAAAGTCAACCCATTGTTGCTGCTTGACAAACATCCACATGTCTGGTAGAGCTTATTGTCCCACGAAATGAGGGGTACCCTAAGGAAAGAGGCAATGGCACATATTCTTCTGCAGCACAATGTCTTTGGCAAAGTTAGGAGAGAGCTAGAGCAAATGGTTCATTAATATTGTCTGAAGCGTGAGTTGAAGTTGAGCTGTTTGGAGCTAAAAAGAACAGCAGGAGGAGAGGGGCAGGAAGTCTCCCAGCCAGAAAGGCTGCCTTTGCCCTCTGAAAACTAGTGTGACTTCAAAGTTGGTTCTGCACTTTTCCTGTACTCCAGGCTCAATGCAGGCAGAAAGGGACTAGATTGTGCACTGGAGGCAGGCAGCTTTTGTAGAGGCTTATCTTTGGAGTGGAGATGAGAAAAGAAGGGGATGACGGATAGTAGGTTTTCACCCTTGGTGCTTAATGTGACTAATGTGCTTCATCCCTCTTTCCTGGAGCTGGTAGAGATGATTGGATGGTGCTTTCTGACTCATATGTGCTATGTAGCCACAGAGGCCTTTATAACCCAAGGTTCATTCATGATCTGCTTGCTAAATTATCTTCTGAGCTGGTCAAAACTCCATCTGCTCATCAGGTAACCTTAATTAGAATGGAAACTGGAAAACACTAATAAGGAAGGATGACAGGGCTCTGGGTGTTGAATCAAAGATATCGACCTTCAAGGAGCTAGTTGGAAACTATTCATTTGAAGAAAAATCCATGATGAAAAGTAACTAGTGATAAACCTTGAATAAGACCCTGTTCATTCCCTATGTTACCATCCACCTAATTTAGCAAATGCTGATATTGAATGAATAGACAGAGGCCTCAGAGGTCTACCAGATTGTGAGCTCCTTGATAGCTGAGACAATGATTTCTACATCTTTGTGTAGCCTCCCTCAGTACCCAGCAGTATCCTTACCCATAGCTGGCACTCAGCAGATAATGTTGAGTGAATATTGGGCTTACTTTCTAACAAGGAGGAACCCAATTTCAGTATGATGTTAGAGAGGCCAACATCAGCCCCGTATGAGTTCCACAGCTCCTGGGATAGTGATTTTGCCATTGTTTTATTCTATTTTGGTATTCGTCTGTAATTTGAGTATCTGCCAACAGGTGAATGGTGGTTCCTCAGCTTTAATTTTGTGATTTAAACAGACAAACTTTCCAATGAACATGGCCACCAAATAGAAGAAAATGTCAACATGTATGAGCATAAGGCATCTTTGGAAAGGATAGCAATCCCCATGAAGTTGCCCTCATCTCATTATGTGGAATTCAGGATAAGAGAACCTGTATCTTGTCCATTGTTACTATATCGATGGCTTTCTATTACTTCCAAGATCAGATGTAAAGTCCTTTATTGGGGCTTAAACCCTTCATAACCTGTGCCCTCCCTCCCTTTCCACTCTTCTTATTCTTTACACTGTTCCACTCATCTATGATCCAACTACAGTAGCCTATTTGCTGTTTCTCACAAACAACACTCCATCTCTACCTAGATGCTTTGGCTTTTCCTCATGACTGGAATGTTCTCCCTCCTTATCTCCACCTATTAATTTTATATGGCTCCCTTCAAAACTCAATTTAAGTGCCATCTTCTATAAGAATGCTTTCCCAGTCCTTTTTTTTGTTTGTTTTGGAAGGGGGAAGGCAGGGCAATTGGGGTTAAGTGACTTGCCCAAGGTCACACAGATAGTAAGTGTGTGTCTCAGTCCTTTTAGATACTAGTACCTTACTCCTCTAAGGTTATCCTGTATATACTCTGCATGTACATTGTATATATCATGTTATTTAATACCTATGGCTTCCCCATTAGAAAGTGAGCTCCTTGAAGGCAAGAACAATGTTTCTGCCTTGCTTTGAATGCCCAATTCTTAACACGGTGCCTGCCACATAATAAGTGCTCAATAAATGCTTGTTGACTGACTGAGTTCCCTAAAATAGAAAGTGATTGTTTGAACTGAAATTTACCCTGTGACTATCAAGCCCTTTCTTCGCTGATAATGCAAATTATTTATATGAACAAGATTATAAGGGGGAAATCTCTACACTTAAGTGACTAAAATTTTAAAGAACTGCAAACATGGTAGAAACATCTGTTAATATTCCACCAATATGTTAACTACAAATCATTCTTGACTGTTCAATCAATTAATCAACATTCAATTAACAACAATCAATTAATCAAACAATCACATTGGTCATAATGTGTTCTAAGTGATAGAGATACAAAGTCAAAAATGCCACAACCCGTATCTTCGAAGAGCTTATATTCTATCAGAGGAAACAACATGTATGCATAAGTATCTACAAAGTACACAGATAAAGAGAAAATCTTTTCAGGGAAGAGATATTAGCAGCTGAGGGTAGGAGGCAGGGAATCAGGGAAGGCCTCATCATATTTGATCTTTGAAAAAAAAGAGATTTTAAAAGGTAGTAATGAGAAAGGAGTACAGCCCAGGAAAGGGAGATGTCCCATGCTAAGTAAGGCACAGAGATATGTGAGGTGGTATATCACGTATGACTAACAGCAAGGCCAGTTTGACTAAACAGTACAGTATATGAAAGAGGAGCATATATAATTAGCGTAGAACATGTGTTGGAGTTGCAAATTCTAAAGGGTTTTAAATGTCAGAGAAGTATGCTTTTCATCTTAGAAGTAATAGGGATCCCCTGCAGTGTATTGAGCAAGAGAGTAACCTGTGGCCAAACCTGTGTTTTAGGAATGTTGTTGCAGATATGTCTTTGGAGAATGGATTGGAGAGAATTTAATCTGGGAGACCATTCGAAAGGCTATCTTATCACAGTAGTCAGAATGATGAGGTAGAAAGGAATGCTGGGGCAGATGCAGGGAGCAGGATGTAGGATGTGAGATATGAGATAAAATGCAAGATGTGACCAGCCAGAAAAGTGATCAGAGAAGACTATGCATTGATGCCCCGCACCATGGACTTACCTGTGTGCTTTCACAAAGCACCCCCTTACCTGACATGAAGAACTCTCCCCCTGCCACTTTCCAGTTGCCTTTGCTTATCTATATGGACTAGTGACATCCCAGAGCAGTCCTCTCCTTCCCCTTTCCTATTCTCCTTGCTTATCTGTATGACAAAGGCCTACCTGGATTACCTCTTTACCTTCATTATCTGATATCTCAGGCATTCCTGAGCCATGCCTGTCCCTCCTCCCTTCCCCCCATCCCATCTAGGGGTATATAGACCAGACACCTATTTTCAATAATTGCTCTGCTTCTTACGAGAAGCAAGGCAGCTCTGCCTCCCTTTGGGGAGGAGGGCCAGCTCTATCTCCCTTAGGGAAGCAGTCCTGGCTGCCTATGCTCTGCCTCCCACATGGAGTAGAGCCCATTGGGTCTCTGCCTCACAAGGAGCAGGCCCACTTGAGTGTGTCACTCCAATAAATGCCTTCCTTTAATTTGGAGAACTGTTCAAGTGAATTTCAGGACACATGTCTACATTCCGTCATTTCAGGTGGCACTCCAACATTCTTGGGGTGCACTCTGAACTCATTAAGTCTAAGCAACAAGTCATAAGGGCCTAAATTAGGGTAGTGGCCGTGTGAGCTGAGGGAAATGGGATATATGCAAGAGATGTTATGGCATATAATTCACAACAGTGAAATGGTGGAAAGGTGGAAATGGTGGAATTTCCACAATGGTGGAAAGAAGGAAAAATAGAAGGGAGGAAGAGAGAGAGGAGTGGAGGGAAAAGAGAGGGAAAGGATGAGTGTTTGTTAAGTGCCTACTATGTGCCAGACTCTGTGCCAAGTGCCTTAAAAATATTATCTCATTTTTTTCCTCACAGAAACCCTGGAGGTAGGTGCTGTTATTATCACCATCTTATAGATGAAGAGACTGAGACCCACTGAGCTTGCCCCATGGGGTTGGTTTTGAGCTCAGGTCTTCCTGACCACAGGACCAGCTCTCTATCCTCTACTCCATCTAGCTGCTAAAAGAGAATGAGGAGTCAAGAATCATTGACTCCTAAGTTATGAATTGAGTAGATCTATATACACCAAAATGCTTACCCGTGCACTCCACTGCAGTGTCTCTGAACTTCTTTCTTCACCATTCCCTATGTGGGTATCTTCTCCTTCTCCCACCTTTCGGCTCCCTTCTTTGTGCTCTTCCATTATAACGTAAGGCCCTTGAAGGCAGGACTATCTTTCTTTTGCCTTATATTTATGCTCCCAGCACTTAGCAAGAGATCTGGCATATAGTAAGCACTTAATAAAGGTTTGTTGATTTGTCTTAACCTGACTCATAGCAAGTAACCAAAGATAAAGTAGATGCCCATCCATTGGTGAGTAAATAAACAGATTGTAGTACAGAAATGAAATAAAATATTGTCAAATGTTAACAAGCAACGAATATGATGAATACAGAAAAGCACGAGAAATGCATATAAACTGATACAAAGTGAAGAAAATAGAACCAGGAAAACAATAGACATAATTACTCCAACAATGTAGATGGAAAGAACAAAACAATTAAAATCAAATGCTGTGAAATTGTAATGACCAAATTTGGCTACAAAGAAGAAATATAAGAATGCATTTCTCTTCCCTCTCTACAAAAGTGGATTATTGCAGGTGTGAGACATTGCATATAGTGTCAGACTTTTTTGACCTGTTGGTTAGCCTTGCTGAACTGTTTTTTTCTTCTTTTTTTTCCTTTTTGTTATAAAGTTTAGCTCTTTAGGAGAGGGAGGGATTCATTAGGGAAATGTACATGATGTAAAAATAAGATATCAATAAAAATTTATTTTTCATGATAGCTGAAGAATTCTTCACCTTGTGACCACCTTGCTGGTAATGAGCCTCTCCATAATAAGGCTAAATTAGTCCTAGGACAGAAGACATAGTCTATAGCTATTAGTACCTAGCATATAGTAGGTAATTAATAAATGCTAATTGGTGGATTGCTTATTAGATTGTAAACTCCTTGAGTGCAAGGATTGTCTTTTGCCTCTTTTTTTAATCCTAGCCACATTATAGTACCCGACATGTGGTAAATGCTTAATTAAATGTTTATTGACTGACTATTCCAAGACTCTCGTCAAAGGCTTTCTAGCTACTAGAATGTATCAATTTGCACTTTACCATTGCAGCCTAAAAACTCAGGGTCATCTTCATACCGCAAATAAGGTACCTACCTCCACTAAGTAGGACTTTGGTGGAAGAGTCCACACAATGGACATGTTTAAGGCACAGGTCATTCAGGTTGCAGTTTCTCTGGAAGCCAGGGATCAAATTCCAATTCTGATAATCAGCACACATACTTTTAGAAAAAACGAACTTCTTTTCTTTTTAAAGTTATTCAGTATGTGGTTTAGGCTTTTCACTTATTCCAACCAACCTTCCTCCCAATTTTGAAGATACTCTCTATGTGTCAGTTATGGCTGTTTCTGGGTTGTTGTTTTTTTTTTTTTCCTAAGTTGCTTATTGACAAGATCTGCAAAAATGCTAGTATCTAGGCACTTGCTCAAAACCCATCCTAACACAGCATATGCTTATCATGATTATTTAATATATGTTCTAATTTAACCAGATTTTAATGTCAGCATCCTGTTACCATGTGCCATATGGAATAAAAATGTCAAAAAAAGACGAGCGTGTGCATTTCAGCTGACATCGAGCATAATTATTATGTATATTTATGGTCCCTTTAAAAGGTTCTTGTAATGAAGTGGGAGAATGGGTAATGTACAATTGGGGAGGTTAAAGAAATGACATTTTAAAATATGTAGGTTCTCTCTAGCTTTGTCTCTCCCTATTTCTCCTAATTTCAGAAGAGCCCTTTTTGGATTTATTTTAATTAGGTTTCAGTTTATAACAGCAATGCATTATACTGAACATTTCTGAGCAAGCAAAGACTTGGCAGTAGAGGGTTATACACCTGTTAATTTGGAAGTCAGATGGTCTTCTGGCATGGGTGGTTTTAACGGACTTCCATTCCCATCTGTATGCTATGATGTGAGGGTTGGGCAAGGAGAAGCAGGAAGGGGAGATTCCTTTGGAACTGAGGAATATTAGGTCTTTTCCATAATCCATTTTCATACTATTGCATAACTGCTGAAGTCATTTAACCTTTGTATATATCTTTTCTTTTTTTACTGAGCAAAGGATAAGTAAACCTTAGAGGTGCGCGCTCTCTCTTTCTCTCTCTCTCTCTTTCTATCTCTCTCTCTCTCACACATTATGAACCTGGTTAGTTATCTGTATTGCAATATTCAAAGAAAAACAAAAAAAAGAGGTTTGTGTATGACATCATCAATTTGTTACATTTTGTTCCTTAAAAGTATGCATTAAGTTTAATAAGGTGGTAAAAAAAAATTGCTGTTTGTGTACCCTTCTGAACTTTTTTGTTCTCTTCTGTATATTTTGTTTTATTGATGTTCTTTACTTTCTTTCTGCATCACTATCACTTCCTTAATAACTCACTCCCACCACCTTCTCCAAGAAAAACTTGTAAGAAAACAAGTATGGTCAAGCAAAACAAATCAACACACAGGGTATGTCTGAAAATGTAGATCTCATTCTGCAAGGTTTTCCTCTTCAGAAGATCAGAAACATGGGAATTCCTAATGAAGAATTACTGTATTTCCCCATGTATAAGATGCACCTTAATTTTGGGGCCCGAAATTTGAAAAAAAAATGTATTACATAAAGTTATTGAACTCAAGTTTTATTCATCATAAAATTCATGCAACTCTTCATCGCTGTCAAAACTCCCATCCATTAGCTTGCCCTCATTTGTGTTTGATGACGAATCACTGTCTTCATATATTGCCCCGTCCTCAGTTGCATCTGTGGCATTTGAAATGCCACACTTCTTAAATGACTTGACAACAATCTCAATCTTGATATTATCCCAGATCTTTTCATCCAGGTACAAACTTCTCCTATAGTTGGCTTCTTCACTCTTGCCTCTCATGGCCTTCTTCCTCAGTGGTGTTTTCAGTAGGGTTTCTTCTTCCCGTAGCTAGTCTCGGATTGTTTTCTCAGTTGGAGGAGGACCAAACTTAGTTCAGCAGCACAATTTCCATTCACTTTTGCAAACTGGATCACTTTAACTTGAATTCAGCGATGTACGAAAATCTTTTCTGAGCCATTTCTGGGCAGAACATGGCAAAATATAAGCTAATATAACAGTAACAAATGTGAAACAATGAGTGCAAAAACAAGTGCAAAAAAGCAGGAAATGCAAGTAAAAAAATTACAACCACTGTATAAGATGCACCCAGTTTTTAGACCCCAAATTTTTCAAAGTAGGGTGCATCTTATACATGGGGAAATACCGTAACAGTTGGGCCAGCCTTCTAGAGTCCAGAAGTACTCTGAGCTCCAAGGTACCATGCTCTTTGATCATGGATTAGTCAGATGTGGAATCGATTCCCCTAGCAGGATCAAGTGTAAGGATTTCAAGCTAGTAGCCTTGAATTCCACATTTATTTCGCTTGGCAGGGGTTTTTTTGTTTTGTTTTGTTTTGTTTTTCAATTCTCCCATTTCTTTGCTGAGAATTACAGATGTTCTACTTAAATGTGTAGCTCCCCTCCTGGCAGTTTTGGAGGCTAGGTGTAATTACCATCTACAGGTTTGTGTGTGGAAGTTCTCAGATAAGTGGAGCTCTAGAACTCTGGAGTAGCTTTGTTACTATAATTATCATTAATAAACCATAATCGAATCATAATAATATCTTGACAGGTAGCTGTGGTTGCATTAAAATAAAACTGTTGGCAAACAAAGCCAAACATAATCCTGCCTTGCATTAGTATCAGTTACTACTTATTCCACCCAGCCCTTCTCCCCAGACTGCCTCTTTTGTTAAACGATTAAACCATGAGGGAGGGAAAACACACATTGACCAAAGTTTATTTATCCCTCTTTATAGTTTTATATTAATGATTTGTCATCAGCCCTGCTGAAACATGAATGAGGAAAGGTAATGATAATCTCGGAAACATGCTGATAATCCTAGCAGTTGCCATTAAGACTGGAATGAGTATGTTGGAGCTAAATCTTTGGAGTCCTTCACCGAGCAATTATTTCCTACAAATATAAAAAAAAAAAAGCTGAGACAGATGAGACCTAATCTGACCTCCCTTCCAATGCAAGAATCCTTTCTATAGTGTGTCTGATATAGGTGTCATCTAGTATCTACCTGAACACATGGAACTCACTACTTTCTGAGATAGACTGTTTCTTTGTTGAACAGCATTAAGTGTTAAGAAATGCTTCCTTTTATTGATCTGAAATCTGCTTCCGTTTAACCTCCTCCTCCTAGTACTAGTTTTGCCTTCTAGAGCCATAAAGCATGAGTCCTTTAAATTCCTGAAGATAGTTATCATGACTTTCATAAGGATTCCCTTTTTCAAGCTAAACATCCAAGCTCTTTTGAAAAATGAAGACAAGAAAGGAAAGAAGGAAGGAAGAAGGGGAAGGGAAGAGAAGAGAAAGGAAGAGAGGGAGGGGGATAGAAGGAAGGAGCGAGAGAGAGAGAGAGGGTGATAGAGAGAGAGAGAGTGAGGAGGAGAGAAAAGGAGGAAGAAAGTAAAAGATAAAGAGAGCAAAAGAAGGAAGAGCATTTATTAAGCATTTACAATGTGAAAAGCATTGCACTTAGACTGGGGATACAAACCCAAAAGTGAGATAGTACCTGATATTCTAAGAGATGGAGACAAAATATGTAGGAGGATATGACTGCAGGGCAGATGGCAAGGATAAGTAGTGGTCCTTTGGGTACAGCAGCAATGTAGACAGCATGGCCCATATCTCCAATGATCCTCATGTAACACAATTTGGAGTACCCTTATTATCCTATTTACCCAGCTCTAGACATGTTCCACTTTTACAATATGCAATATGGTGTCTCAAACTGAATACACCCCTCCAAATCTCTGAGCAGCAAAGAATAAAACAGAATTATTGCTTTACTCTTTTACTTGAGCTTAAGTTTATATTAGTATTTTTGGTTGCCATGTTTCATCATTGACTTATATTGAGTTTACAGACTCTAGAAATGCCAAGGGATGTAGGATGGGCAGTACAATGACCTTCCTAAAACATAGTGTGGTGGCATCTGACCATATCCCCCAAACTAGGCTAAAGGGTATTAGCTTTACAATTCAGTAAGTCAAGGCTGAAATGATAAGAAGTTGTTTAGGTTCTTTACATGAGATTCCTCAAGATAACCTGGAGGAGGCAAATCTCTGCACAAGGGGCCCATTCCCCTAAATGAGGACTGTGTAGAACAAGCAGGATCCTTACCCTCTGACCTGAATTCCTGGTGACAAAACAACCTCCTGACCCCACGATCTTAGAAACAAACCTGCATGCAATAATCAATCAACAAGTATTTATTAAATGTCTTCTCTGTATCAAGTACTGTGCTAGGCACCAAGAATATAAAGACAAAATGGGTCCCTGCCCTGAACAAATTTACCTTCTTCCAAAGGAGACAACATGTACATATACAATCAAAAGAGAAAAATAGGGAAACCATACTTTGTCAGCCATATTATTGAATAATGTTTCAGACCATTTAAAATAACTAGAAAGTGTAAAATACCTGAGGGGTATATCTGCCAAAACAGACACAGGACCTAAAAATGCTTTTTATACAAATAAAGTTAGATCTAAATAATTGAAGTAATATTTATTGTTCACGGGTAGGTAAAGCCAATATAATTTTTAAAATGACAATTTTACATAACTAATCTACTTAAGTAATATCAGCCCAATTAAATTACTAAAAAAAAATTATCTTATTAAGTTAGAAAAAATAATGGCAAAGTTCATTTAGAAGAACAAAAGTTAGGGAACTTTAAAGAAACCAGAGAAAAAAGATGTAAAGGAAACAGATTCAGTAGTATCAGACCTTAAACCATATTATAAGGTGAGAGCATTGTTTAAGTATAAAATGGGTAATTTTTATTATTTTAAATTAAAATTTTCTTGTATAAATAAAACCTATAGAGCCAAGAATAGAAGGAATGCAGAAAATTGGGGAAATTTTTTCATAAACAATCTCTTAGATAGAATGTGATTGAGTTGGAATATTGCTGTTGTGTAGGAAATGATGAGCTGGGTAATTTAGAAAAACATGGAAAGACTTGGACTTATGAAAGATGTTATCCACATTCAGAAAAACATGTGACAAGTAGAAATAAGCACAGTATGGTCTTGCATATATGTGTTTGAGTTTTTTATATATATGCATGTATATGTTTATAGATGTCTCTGTGTGTGTGTGTGTGTGTGTGTGTGTGTGTGTGTGTATAATCTCCACGCTCGATTGTAGCGGGGAAGGGGGGAGGGATAAAAAGTGCACAGCAGAAAACAAAAGAAAACCCACAAGGAAGAAAAGAAAAGCTGGATAGCTTTGAAAGCAATGTGTAGTATTTATTAAATAGGTTTTCTTGAAATGTATTGCTTTATACTGAATCCTCTCTTATATTCTGCTGTATATATGGCAAAGTTTTTTTTTCCTTATTTTGTACCTAAGTTTAAAATAAGTTTTAAAAAGAGAAGGAAGAAAGCATATACAAAATAAATACATTTAAATGAGAAGTCAGCATTTGGAAGATCAGGAAAGGTTTTATGGGGCATTTGAGCATAATTTTGAAGGAAGGGGGTACAGCTCTAAGAAGTAGAGGTGAGAGGTGAGTTCATTCCAGGAAAGGGGAGAGCCAGTGCAAAGATGCAGTGATGGGGAATGGAGTGTTATATGTGAGGAATAGAAAGAAGACCAGTTTGCCTAATCCATAAAATGCAGAAAAGAGAACAAATCATAGTAAAATTGGAAAGATGGGCTGGTGCCAAGTTATGAAGGGCTTTAAAAGCTAAACAGAGGTGTTCGTACTTGATCTTAAAACCTGTCAGGGGTGAGGAACCTGGGACCTCAAAGCCATCTGTGGCCCCCTAGATCCTCAAGTGTGGCCCTTTGACTGAATACAAACTTCACAGAACAAATCCCCTTAATAAAAGAATTTGTTCTGTAAAACTTGGACTCAGTCAAAAGGGCATACCCAAGGAATTAGAAGGCCATATGTGGCCTCGAGGCTGCAGGTTCCCTACACCTGTTGTAGGTTGTTGTAAAGATCAAACAAGATAATAATTGTAATATGCCTCGCACAGTGCTTGGCACTTAATAAGTAAGCATTATATAAATGTTAGTTTTATTATTATTAATATTAAACAAGATTTGGCACTTGATTGGATGTGAGGAATGAGGGAGAGTGAGAAATCTAGCATAATAGCATGTTTGAAAATCTGGATAACTGAAAGGATGGTGGTGTCTTTAACAGAAACAGGGAAGTTAGAAAGAGGAAAGGATTTTGAGGGGGAAATAGTGTGTTTAGTTTTGGACATGTTGAGTTTGAGATATTTATTGAAATCCAGTTTGAAATATCTAATAGATGGATGGAGCTATAAGACCAAAGCTTAAGTGGGAAACAAAAAATGAATAAAGAGATTTGCTAGTCATGTACACAGAGATGATAATTAAACCCATGGGAATTGCTGAGATCACCAAATAAGAGAGGTAAAAGAAGGCCCAGGACACAGCCTTTGGATAAACCCAGCTAAGAGTGTAGTGTCATAGATGAAACAACAAAGAAGACTGAGAATGAGTCATGAGACAAGTGGGGAAGAAAACCAAGAAGCAGTGGTCAGTAAACCCAGGGAGGAAAGAGTAGCCAGATGATGCTCAATGGTTTTGAGTACTTCAGAGAGGTCGTCAAGAAGGATGAGCATTTGTAGTAGGAAGGCCAAATTTATAATCTCAAATATAATCATGTATGTGTTTGAATGGTTCAAAATCACAAAGTATGAGGGATTCTCTAAGTAGAAAGCAAGAAAACATTTATTTAGGCCCCACAGCAGCAGATCTGCGAACCAGCCTCCCCATTATGACATCTTGACCAAAAAACCCCAGGCCCAATAGGCCCGCCTCACAAGAGTAACCAGGAGGCCATATAAAAACAAGATTTAACCAATTCATATTTACTGGCCTCAAGTCCTTGCTCGCCCTCCTGGGTTCACACAGGTCGGCTCTGCTTCTGCAGCTCCTGCTTTAGCTTTTTTTCAGCTTCAGTTGTAGTTGTCTCTTAGCTCACCTCTCCTCGAAGCCGAGCCTCTGGCATTCTCAAGCCCCGCCTCAATGACCAGAGACCATTGGTTCCCGAGTTGGCCCCTCTTAAGTCATTAATCTACACCCACATAGGCTTCACATCTGATAGGGCTTTGGGCCTGGGGCTTAGCACTTAACAGTTGAAAGTACTTTCACTCAAAGTAAACAAAAGCCAAACTCCTGAAGTGCTAAGGAGCCCATTTTGCCTTACCGAGACACAGCATTGAAAAAAAAAACTGTTAGAGCTAGTAGGGATTTAAAGACCATTGGCAACTTTGGAGAGAGTAGTTTCAGTTGAGTTATGAGGTCACACACTCCCCTTGTCCCCAACTCCTCCAAAATGAAAAAAGACCAAAACCTTTATATCAAATATTCAGTCACTATGCACTGCCTCATGGGCAGTGAGGTGGCATCATAGAGCTCTGGGCATGAAGTCAGGAAGACCTATGTTCAAATCCAGCCTCAGAAGCTCACTAGCTGTATGACCCTGGGCAAGTCACTTAAATCTCTGACTGGTTTCTTCAGCTGCAAAAGGGGGGTAATAATAGCACCTACTAGATGGCTCAGTAGATAGAGCACTGGGCCTGGAGTCAGAAAGACCTGAGCTCAAATTTGGCGTCAGACACCTACTAGTTGTGTGACCCTGAGCAAGTCACTTAACCTCTGATGGCCTTATTCCGCTAGAGAAGGGAATAGCAAACCACTCCAGTATCTTTGCTAAGAAAACCCCACGGACAAACAGCAGGGTTCACAGGGTCATGAAGAGTAGGACATGACTGACATAGCTAAACAACTTCTCAGGTTGCTGTGAAGATCAAATGGGATGACGTTTGTAAACCACTTAGCATGTTCCTGGCATATAGCAGATGCTTCATAAGAGCTTTTTTCCTTCCTTCAAGCAAAACATCCACACATTGGACATGTCCAAAAACACATCTCATTCTGGACCTTCAGCTGATCCCCTCTTTATCAGGAGGTGAGTTAAAGTATGTCACTTTAAGAAGCATCCTCTAAACACCTGTAAGGTGGGTTGTAATGTGCATTGAAAGCAAACAGTGAGGTGGTCCCTAGACTGACTAATTCTTTCCCACAGAAATAGAAAGGCCTCTTGCATGCTGTTGGAATGATACAAAGTGTATGGACTTAACTGAACACAAGGTTTTACAAAAGGGAAGACGACAACATAAACAATTTGTGGGGATGAGGAGGGTCAGGGTCAAGGAAGAAACGGCATCTGAACTGAGCCTTGGAAGAAGACAAAGAGCCTAAGTGATTGAGGATATCTTGTGACCGGCACAGTTCAGGGCTTGTGAAGCAGATACCACACAAGGTAACGGCCTTCTTAGTTGGGGCAGAATAAAAATTCAGATGTTTCTGCAAATGTTCTTCTCTTCCCAGTGGGGGCTGTAAATGGTGATACTGTCTTAGAAAATCCATTCTTGGTAAAGAGAGGTCTGATGGCTTTCCCAGTAGTGAGAGGTCAATGAGATCTGGATGAGTCTGCTGGATGTGGAGAGTAAAGAACTGAACATTGGATCCCCCAGGGGGTGGAGTTCTCACCATCTGCTTCTGGAGCTCATTCTGGAAGGCCAGGCCACAAGGCCACAAAGATCCAATGAATCAGGCTATGGCTGCTCTTCCTTGGGCAGAGTCAACAAAGAAGGGTAACTCCCCCAGGAATAGGCTCCATTGCTCTTGTGGGATTGTGGTGTTATTGAAAAGGCAGGAGAGACCCAAGAGGTTCTCTGAGTGATGATGTTCAGATGTCAAGCATCTTGAGCTAAGAGACATGCATTCTAGACCTGCTCTGCCACTGTATTCTGTATGATTTTCTGAGCCTTAATTTCCTCATCCTCCAATTAACCCCAAAGTAAGGCTAATAATCTCTGACCTCTCTCCCTCACAAGGCTATTATGAAGCTCAAGAGAAGGCATGTTTATGAAAGAGATTTGGGGATTGGAAATTGCTGACTACATGCAGTGCTCACGAGCAAGGCCATTCATAGCATGGAGAATCACAGACACTCAGAGCCATCTGCCACCCAAGTAACCATCTAGTTTAATGTAATGCCTGAATAAGGACCCCTTCTACACAAAGATACCATCCCTGCTTCCTTGAATAGGTGTGGAGCTAGGAACTCTGTACTTAATGTATTCTCTAACTTTTTTACTGTGTAGCTCCATTTTACTGAAATTTTTTCCTCCCCTTTTTTCCCTTTATTGCAAAGGATTGCTCTCTAAGAAAGAAAAAAAAGAAGTTCTTCCCTCTGGAGCTCAGCTGAGTAAGTCAAATCCCTCCTCCAGAGGGCACTCCTTCTACTACTGGAATACAGCTGTTATGTCTGCCTTATATCACTTTCTGCTTTGTATCGTAGTCATTCCTGAATAAATCATCCCCACTACTGGATTGTAACCGGATTGTAATGTCTATGTGCCTAGTCCATGGTCCTGAACATGCTAGGAACTCAGTAAATGTTTGTTGCATGAGTGAATTACTGAGTTTTTTGAATCTGAGAATTGCAGAAATAGGTCATTTCAAAACAAAGCATTTATGAAGTGCTTATTGTATACAGATAACAGTGCTAGCGGGAGATCCAAAGTTTAATTAAGACATAGTCTCTACCCTCATGGATTGTACTGAATGCACAGGCTATGACACTGAGACCACTCTTACACATAATAAGTATTAAGAGTTGTGGGAGCAAAGTCTTTTGTGAGGTTTAAGCTGTGTTTGGAGACTTGTTTGGAGGAGTAGCCTGCTTAGCTGCTTGACTTGGAAAAAGAAGTCATTGATCCTAATTTTCAGTGACCCCTGCCCACAAGATACTGTCTGAAAAGGATCATAATTTCTTAAGGGGCAGGGTCTATTGTCTTTCCTGTCTGTTGAACTTTCTCTCTGCAGAACATTCCTTATCACATACTCTATAGTCTACCCAGACTGGCCTTCTTGTCCCTTACCCAGGACTTTCCACCTCTCATTTCCTCGAGGCTATACCTCATCACCATGATGCTTAGAATGCACTCCTTCCTTGCCTCATATCAAAGCTCAGCTCAAGCTCCTGAGGCATCTGGATGGCACAGTGGATAGACCACTGGACCTGGAGCTAGGAAGACTTGAGTTCAAATCCTGCCTTAGAAACTAGCTATATGACTCATGGCAAGTCACTTAAAAAACAAAAAACAGTGACAACAACAAAAACGTCTGTCTGCCACAGTTTCTTCATCTGTAAAATGGGCACAATATCATCTACTTCTCAGGGCTGTTGTGAGAATCAAATGAAATAATCTTTCTAAAGCACTTTGAAAACCTTAAGTCACTATAAAATTCTAGCCGTTATGATGATGATAATGAAAATGATGACCTTCATGAGGCCTTTTCTGATGCATTTAGCTGATAGTTCTTCTCCCATATCAAAATTACTTTGGATATATAATGTTTTTTCATCTGCTTATATGTGTATTTACCATTCTCCTCTCCTCTCCTGATCATAAATTCCTTGAGGACTATTCCTTTTTATCTTTGCATTTCATTACCTAATCCAGAGCTTGGAACATAATAGCTGTTAATGAATACCTGTTTACTGATTGAACAGGTCCTAGCTCAGTGCTATGCTTGACAAATGTTTGTGAATGTTACTATTATCTTTAATATTAAATCATTTTATAACATTTAAGATTTATTAATGCACTTTCTTCACAACAGTCCTGTGAGATAAGATAAATGGTAATAGCCCATTTTACAGATGAATAAACTAAGGAGCAGAGGTTAAGCAATGGACCCGCAGTTATACAACTAATAAATACAGACTTAGGGTTTGATTTAATACTTGACTCCAGTTCCAAGTTTCCTTCTACCCCATTGTTGCCAGCCTTTATTCACGATAGAAAGATAGTATGTTAGATCCCAGGCCTGTATTCCTACTTAGAGTATTACAGGTATTCTTTCACTAAGTTCCTCCCAACCAGTCAATCTCTTTCCCCACCATCCTTCCTGCAGGCTGTCTCTAAAAACTAGAAGATGCCTCAGTTGGCAAATTTAACTAGTCCCAGACAGTCAGAACCACTGACAAGTCCAAATTAGAGGAAACATATAAAGAAAAGCAATCTGCATTACCTTCAACTATATTCAATAAATGAAACTGTTAACAAAGTGTTTGCCTAGTCCAGATGTTAAGGGAAACAGATTGAATAAGAAAAGAGTGATTCAAAAGTCAGTTTTATTATGACAGTGAATGTTTAAAATGCTCTGAAGAAGTTTGGGAGTTATTTAATCTTCCACATTTTCTACTTTAATGTGTTTAATCTAGAAATTGTTGGCTAAATAATGAGAAATTACCCCATCCCCTATCTGCATTATTTATTCAATTTAGAATTAAGGGTTTGAATGAATGAGGTTTTTACATATAACACATACAATCAAGTCCTCAAGATGTGTATGGCTGGCTTAAAAGAAGCTACAAAACTTTGGTCTTAATCAGCTGGCTTCTACATCCCAAGAGAGCAGACCCCCTCCCCACCCCCAGGGTTAGTTTGGTCAGTTACTGTATGTATGTGGGGTGGGGGTGGGGAGGTTGTTGTTGTTGTTTTTGTTGTTTTTAACACCTCTTCCCCTACAGACAGTATCAGTACAAACTGCCTTGAGAAAAATTTATCTTCTAGGTGACAATGGGGCCCAATCATTATTTCTCCTTCTCTTCCCGATAACATCATCAAATTATGCTCCTTTTATTTTTTGGAAGTCACTATTTTAGATAACCAAAGGGTACCCGCTGTTCCCACATTAATACAATCTACAAGACATCTTTCTGTTTCACTGGCAAACCACTCATTCCGCAGACACCAGGAACTGCTAATTAACTCTCCATTATGATTTTTAGCAAAGTAAAGCAATATGACATAATTCAATTAAAATGACAAAAGGAGTTTTCACCTTGACATATGTTTCCCCCTGTGTTTTCTCCTGGAAGCCAATGCTGCCAAGCAGGGGCGCCACTTCTGCTCACTTAAGCAGGG
The DNA here is from genome assembly GCA_028646595.1 of Phalanger gymnotis. NCBI lineage: Eukaryota > Metazoa > Chordata > Mammalia > Diprotodontia > Phalangeridae > Phalanger > Phalanger gymnotis. Next base: position 139,257,054 of record CM053625.1, on the reverse strand, counting down.
AGAGCATGTCCGCCATAAAGCAGCACTCCCCACCCCACCCCATTGAGCAGGCACCCCTCATCAGGAGATCCAAGACTCTTTGCTTTATCCCAGGGACAGATGAGGCAAAATTTCTCTTGAGCAAACCCAGCGGTCTTCTTTGTTCCTCCTGTGGATAGGGTGCTTGTTACTAAGGGCCAGACTACACTGGTTAAATTATCTATCAATCATTCAATTCAGATACACATGTCTTTGTCATAGATCATAACTTTAGAGCAAGAAGAAAACTTAGAGACTATGTTAGAGAGCCCCTCATTTTACAGGTTAGGAAGCTGAGACACACAGATGCTGAGACTTACCCATGGTTACATAGTTAGTAACAGAAGCAAGATTTAAAACTAGATTCCCTTACTCCAAATAGAATGTTTTTTCCTTTAATTGGAAGGCACTGTGCTAGTGGTCTCTGCCCTCAAGGAGCATACATTCTACAGGATTACAATGTAAATTTATTTGTTTGGGGGAATTGTGTTCAGTTCTGGGTTGCACATTCTAGCAAGGACATTAACCAGGTAAAGCATGCCCTGGGGGAGTGTCTAAACACCAAGGGTTACTATAGACTCAGCCAAACAAGGACAGATTGAAGCAACTTGGAATATTTAGTCTGGACAATAAAAGATGGAGGGAATGTGATACTTTGCTAAATCTGTCAGTTCATTAGTGTGGTTGCCCCTTCCAACAACGCAGATCATAAAACTTCCAATTTATTTTTTTTTAATGGATGAGGAAATTTAGGCTAACAGAGATTGTGGCTTGCCCATGGATTATAGCTGATAAGATCCAGAACTGAAATTTGAATCCAGATCAGCACATTTACATGCCAAGCTCTTTCTACTACTCCCTTGGAAGTAATAAGCATGCTCCCCTAGAGCAATGAGGATATTATTTGTATTACCAACCTCTCCTATGAGAAAAGTATTTTGGTTTTAATGTGAATTACTATCACTACTGTCATCCTGTACCATTCTTGTCCATATCTTTCCACAACTACCTTTTTTCTTTTCCCCTCCCTCTTCCTCTCTCCTCTCCCCGCTTCTGCCAAGGTCAAGCCAATCTAACAAGCCTGAGGCCTCCATCTGGTTCTTTTAATCTCCCAGGCTACAGTACATCAGTTGGGACATGCACCAATTGGCTCTCCTTCTTGCTACATGACTGGCCAACCTTTTCTAAATCTCCATGTCCTTTTCTGCTACAGGTCATTGTTTTACAGAAATTAATATAATGTAGTCTGTAAATAGAACATTGAGATCCTTCCAACCGTTGCCAAGGAATCTTTACGCTAGATTCGAGTAATACAATGACAAAAGGAATAGTCATCCCTGGCTTCAAGGAATCTACCTTTTACTGGGGGATACAACATATACACGGGAAATACAATACAAGGAGACAGAAGGGAGTGCCAACAACTGGGGTAATGAAGAGAGGTTTCACATAGGAGATGGCACCTGAACTAAGTACTGAAGAAAATTAAGTCTTCCGAGAGTTTGGGATGAATAAAGAGGGCTTTTCCTAAGAGGCATGGACACAGAGATGAGAGCTAGCATGGTAAGTTCCAGCAAACAGCTAGCTGTCCAAGTTAGCTAGAACATAGAATGCATTGAAGGCATTTATGTTCAAATATGGCTGGAAATGTGAGCTTGAGGGAGATTGGGAAGAATTAAATGTAAGGCTGAGAAATTTGTCTCATTCTAGAAACAATAGGAAGCCATTAGTGTTTTTTGAGCATTAGAGTGGCCTATGCCTTTGGGAGATTATTTTGGCAGCTGTGCTGGAGTGGGATTGGAGAGAGCAAAGATTGGAAGAGACACCCATAAGGAGACTCTTTAATAGTAGCCCGGGTAAGAGGTGATGAGTGGCTGAATGGGGTGGTAGCTGTGTGAGTAAAGAGAAGGGGATAGACATGAGAGATGTTCAAAATTTGAGGGGGAGCAGTCCTTATCTTAACCTCAGAACAGCTATGTGCCAGATTAGGGGGCTAGAGAGGAGGATTTGTAATATCCCTAGCTATAACCACTGCTACTACCTCTCCCTCCACTCAGAGCTTTATACCATTTCTTCTTCCTCCTTACTTGAAAGCTTCCAGGGAAGAGAAAGAGATTTTTATATGTTCAAGCCTTTTGTATATACGTTGAATCTAGGCTTAGCAGCCAATTAAAAGTTGTTGGGGTTTTTTTTTATAATCACCACACATTAAGCCAACAGGAAATAGAAAGCTTGTCCAAGCTTTGAAACAGGGAGAGAAAGGGTCCATCCATCACACACTTGTGGAAGTAGCCCAGGTGTGTGCTAGAACAAACTCAAATGGACTGGCAAAGCCAATTGTTATATTTTCAGTAAGAACATTTTTGTCTTGGAATCAGTAAAGCTATAAATCAGGGTACAATTTATTGTTTTGTCCATTGTTTAGACTTAACAAAGTGATAAAAAATGTTAATAATGCAGATTAAACTTAAAGATGTGCCATGTTCATTTTTTTTTCTTGGAGAGCCAGTTGTTAAACATTTATCAGCACATCCCTGAAGTAGGCTCACCAAGCCTCCAACCAGGCAGGGCATGTTGTGCATGCACTCAGAACTGCAAAATTGGCTTTGGCCAGTCCCACTGTTACATTTCCTACAAAAGAAGGCTCAGCTGGTAGAAAAGAGAGGGATGTTGTTAGAAATGAATGCTATGGGTTTTTTTTAAATTATCAATCAAATCATTAGAGTTTTTAAAAAAGTCATCAGAACTAGAGACAACCTGCACCTTAAACACAGCTCCCACTCTTGAGGAGACTGTGACTCTAATAGATAGGAGGGCATTCTGCTGGGAAGTCAATGATTCTCCCATTTCCTGATGCTCAGCTTCGTCTAGCGGCTTTCCGTGAGCTGATACCACCATCTGGTGTCTGTCAGCAAACTGAATCAACAGAATGGAGTCTGTAGCAGACCAGGATTTCCAATAGCTTTAACTCTTTATGCCTTATTTAGAGTTTAGAAAATGTACCTTCCTCCACCTTTTTTTTTTTTTGTAAAAACTACCCTGTACCTGCCCAATCACCTGGGCCTACTTAAAGGGAGATGGATATGTATGTGTTAGTGTGTGTGTGTATGCTATGTACTTCTGTATATGTCTCATTTATATTTTCTGCATGCATGCATATCGTTTCTGTCACACATGCCTTTTGCTTTCACTGTCCTTGGAATATATCCTATTAATTCCTACATTTAAGCCTTTGATCAAAATGATCCTTGATGATTTTTTCCACAGTTTTGTCTGTCTTAGTCAATTGGTCAACAAGCATTTATTAAGTGTTTGCTGTATGCTAAGTACTATGTTAGGTGCAGAGGTTAAAAAGACAAAAATATTTCAGCAATACAATGATTCAAGACAATTCCAAAGGACTTACAATGAAAAATGCTATCCTTCTCCAGGGAAAGAACTGATAGAGTCTGAAAGCAGATCAAAGCATACTTTTTTAAACTTTATTTTTCTTGTTTGTTTTTGGTCTGTGTTTTCTTTCACAACATGGCTAATATAGAAATATGATTTGCATGACTGCACATGTATAATCTATATCAAATTGCCTGCCTTCTCAAGAAGGGTGGGAGAGGAGGGATGGAAAGAATTTGGAACTAAAAATTTGTAAAATGAATAGTAAAAATTGTTTTTACATGTAATTGGAAAAAATATGAAAAAGACAACAATCGAACAGCCCTTGCCCTCAAGAAGCTTACATCCTACTGAGTGCAGCATGTTCACAAATTAGTAAATGCAGCATTCACACAAGTGCACATACACACACACACACACACACACTACATAGTGATTAGAAAAGGAACACCAACACCTAGAAAAATCAGGAGGGGCTTCTTGAAGGTGGTGACATGAGCTGAGTCTTAAAGGGAATGAGGGATTCCCAAAGATGGAGGTGATAGGGGAGAGCATTCCAAGCATGAAGCAGAATTGTGCAAAGGAACAGAAAAAATAGAACAGGACTATCCCAAGGCAAAACAGAAAGGGAAGATAGAATTAAATAAGGATGTAGAAGAGATAGAGTTGACATGGGTGAATATGAGGGAGTGTGTGATGATGGCCAGAAGTGGTCTTCTAGCTTTTAATCTTATGAGCTAATCATTCTATCAGAGATAGATCTAAATATCCCAGACACAGAGACTCCCTGGGCAGTGGGAGGCCATGGGACTCTGGGAGGAGATAAGAAGGGGAATCTTAAGGACTGAGAAGTGAGAGTTCTACATCACTTCTACCAATCCACCATAGTAGTCTTGTGTTCAGACTAATCTTCCTAATATACTGCTTGCAGTATGATGTCATTCATCTGCTCAAACATCTTCCATGCCTCCCATTGCCTACAGCATAAAGTTCAAATACCTTAACCTAGCAATTAACCACAGTCTGGTTCCAAGTGGGATGAAGTGGAAAGACCACTGAGTTTAAAAGTCAGAAGACTCCAGCTTCAAACCTCAGGCTCATCATATGCTACCTGTGTAAACTTGGGCAAGTTATTTCAGAGGTTACCTCTGAACCTCACTTTCCTCCTCTCTAAAATAGAGTTCCGTAGGTAATCTCTAAGGCCCCTTCCACCTCTAAACCCTGGGACTCTGCCCTTTGTTTCCCCACTGCTCCATCTAAACCTATCTGAGACTGAATGCTATGTGGTGAGGTCTAATGCTAACAGAACAGTGGCTCAGTGAGTAGGGCACCCACCCTGGAGTCAGGAAAACCTAAGTTCAAAGCCAGCCTCAGACACTTGACACATTTACTAGCTGTATGACCTTGGGCAAGTTGCTTAACCCCAATTGCCCTGCGTTCCCCCCTCCAAAAAAAAATCAACTCTAATGCTAACAGAACAGTCAGAAAAATTGTTCCTTACTTCAAGGAGTATCTTCTCAACACACCCCTATAGCTGGCAGGCCCTGCCATCCATAGGTGTCAGATTTTGTCATACTACTGTAGAGCATGGGAAACACTACTCCATTTGGGAATCTCTTCCCTACCTCCAAACACCCTGTATTTATTTAGGATCAGTTAGATAGCATAATGCATAAAGCATCAGACTTGGAGTCAGGAAGACCTGAGTTCAAATCCTGCCTCAGACATTTACTAACCATGTGCCTCACTTAATTTCTCTGTGCCTCATTTTCCTCATCAGTAAAATAATAGTTCCCAACTCCTAGGGTTGTTATGAGGATCAAGTGAAATTATATGAGTGAAAGTATTTTTGAAAACCTTAAAGTACTATCTGAATGCTAGCTATTGGTATTACTATTACTGTCATAGATGTATGCTAAGGGTTATAGGAATAAAGCTGAAAGGGATACCAGAAGTCCTCGGTCTAATTCTCTCATTTTGTGTATGAAGAAGCTGAGATCCATAGAGGTTGAGTGACATTGCCAAGATCATATGAGTAGGAAGTAGCAGAGCCAGGATTTTAACTGAGGTCCTCTAACTCCAAATTTAGTGGTGGTATTGTTTTCATTGTACAAAACTGCATCTTCAGTTACCTTTTCATGGATCCCACACTGATTTCTGGAGCCTTGTTCAGAATCCTTGCATAAGACTCTGTGTCTCACCCATCCTGTTATTGTTGTTGAGTCATTTCTGACTCTTTGTGACCCCATTTGGGATTTTCTTGGCAAAGATACTGGAATAGTTTGCCATTTCCTTCTGCAGCTCATTTTACAGATGAGGAAACTGAGGCAAACAGGGTTAAGTGATTTGTCCAGGGTCACATAGCTAGTAAGTGTCTGAGGCCAAATTTGACCATAGGTCTTCCTGACTCCCGGCTTGGCACTCTATCCACTGTGCCTACCAGATACCCCCATCTCACCTAACTACTCTCCCCAAAGTCCCCCACATCCCTTTTCTAGCCAAGCATGAGTGTATAAGTATATGTGTTCTTAAGCCAGGAAATCCTGGACTGTTACAAATATTGAAGGTATTTATTCCAGCCTGGGCCCTGGGGAAGCATCAGGCCAGCGTGCTCCAGGATTGTTTGTGTTCTGGGCTCATTGTTGAGACATGTAGGCAGTTACTTTACAATAGCAATCTACCCAGCAACATGTCTCTCATTGGCTGAGAGCAAAGCACCCCCACTGCTTGCTTCACCTGCCTCTGGCTCTTATTAGGTCTTCAATTTCCCCTTCTAAGGTAATTCTCTGCATTAAATAAATGGCCACAGCCTAATGGGAAACACAAAACCTAAAAATACAATAAATATGCCAATGGGGCGAGCTTTAGGAAGGCTTTTTCCTTGAGTTTCATTAAGACAGCTTTGCTCTGAAAAGCACAGCCCCAGAAATGAGGAGAGGGGAATGGAAGAGAAACTTTTTGACTTCCAATGGAATTGATTGTAGAACAAATGTGTTAGGAGACCTATTTTAAAGAAGTACAAAATTGTGGCCACACCTAGTTATCCATTATGGAGTGTGAACAAGTATTTGTTCACCTTAAAAGCACAAAAGGGGTTTGAAAGGGAAGGAAAGGGATGTGGGAAGGAAAGAAACTTTGGCTTTGGTAAGCTTCTCCATAATATTTTTGAACTCCCAAGGTTTGAGGAGCCCCTGGGGAAAGGAGAGGCAGCCAGAAAAGAACCTGGACACAGCCCCTCCTTACCACTGAGCTGGGGAGACAGACATGAAAAGAAGATAAAGACACTTTCTAAGTAATAAAAAAAATGAATGCAAATTCATATTCCATACCAACAAAGACCATAAGAGTTTACTTCAAAGAGTATCAGTCTGAAACCCCACCCATCATTTTACAAACATAAAAACTGAACCCCAGAGAGGGATGGTGACTTTCCGGCACTTAGTGCAGTGCCTGGCACATAGTAGGCACTCAATAAACATTGGTTGATTGATTGACTTCCCTAGGGTGCCTATAGCATTTGTATTTCTCTGTGTGGTATTTAAAGAAAGTCATATTCTCTGGCTACAGGCTACCTTTTCTGAGTTTATTGCACATTACTCCCCCTCACACACTCTACAATCCAGCTGAAGGAGCCTTCCAGCTGTCCCTCCTCACAAATGACATTCCCTATCGTGTCTCTATGCCCTAGCTTAGACCATCCCCATGTCTGGAATGCACTTCCTCTTCCCCTTTGCCTTTAGAATCCTTAGTTTCCTTCAAAGCTCGAGTGGAGCTCTACATCCTGCATAAAGCTGGCCTTAAAAACCCTAGCATCTACTGCCTTGTCCTTAAATTTGCCTTGCTTTTATTTCTGATATATTTGCCATCTCTTTGATGTGTACTTGTTATTTCCCCTCAATAAAATGTCAGCTTCTTGAGAGCAAGTGCTATTTCAGTTTTGTCTTTGTATCCTCAGTAGGCATTTAATGAAAGCTTATGGATTGATTGGTTGAAAAGTGTAATGGGCTTGAGCCCTGGGTTACATATAAGTGATTTAATAATAGATAAATTCGTGAATGATCAGCCTTTAATTGTAATAGGTTAAATTATTATGTAACATGCACTACCCAAAACAAGAGGGCATTCTGGAATATTTACTAACCTCATTGTTCACCTCTCAGATTCTTAGAACAGCTGTCAATCACCCTTTGGCTCTTCCACTTTGGAGGATGGTATCGGCAGCTATGTGTTGCAATAGATAGAGTGCTGGACCTGAAACTAGGAAGAGCTGAGTGCAAATCCAACCTCAGACACTTACTAGCCATGTAACACTGGGCAAGTCACTTAAACCTGTTTGCCTCAGTTTCCTTATCTGTAAAATGGGGATAATAATAGCACCCACTTCCCAGGATTGTTGTGAAGACCAAATGAAGCAGTAATTGTGAAGCACAATGCCTGGCAACAGAGTTATTATTATTATTAGGTTCTTACAAAGATCAAGGGGGGTGTGTTTGCATTCTACAATCAGATCTCCCAAGCTGAGGGTGTGGGGAGAGTAGAAATCATCCTATTGGATGTGTCTGACTACTGTGGGCAGTTTCCTCCATCTCTGTAGGCTTCATCATTTCCATTTTAAGGATGAAGAAACAACTGAGACTATCTCTCTCACAACAAGCATTTATTAAGGACTTCCTATATGCCACAAACTATGCTAAGCTGCCAATACAAATATAAAAGGAAAATAATCAGGTTCTATTCCATTGCAAGTGATAACATATACTCATGTCAGTGCATACAAAATGCAGCCACCAAGTAACCTTGGATGAGAAGGCATTAGCAGCTGGAGGAGACCAAGAAAAACATCCTCCAGAAGATAAGACATGAGCTAAGAAAGGAATGGGGGCTGAAGGAAGCCAGAGATTCCTAAAAGCAGAAGTATAAAGAGAAAACATTGCAGACAGAAGGGAGAACCAGTACAAAGCCTCCTAGATATTATGTATGAAGAACAGCAGACAGGCCAGTATGGCTAGATCATAAAGTATGTGGAGAGGGAGTGATGTGTAAGGAGAGTTGTAAATGCCAGTCAGAGAAGGGCTATCTAAGGCTTAAATGAGTTAATGGACATAAATGCATTTTGTAAAGCATATGCCACTGTTCACGTCAGTTAATATTATTACTATTATTACACCAGGCTTTAAAGATGATGAGGGGCATGGGTTAATAGGAGTGAAGAAGGCTAGCTAGTCAAGTGAAGGAATCACCTGAGCAAAGGTTCAGAGAGGATTTCGAGTCTGAGAATGGGAGACTGAAGCAGGCTTTTGCAACTAGATTCTAATCTCCACAAAGCCAAAGACAAAATTTTATTTAAAATTTGAACCTCTCCCAGAACAAGGCACAATGCTTTATGAATAGCAGGTGCCTAATAATTGTTTGTAAAATTGATTTAACTGAGCACAGAGTCTATATTGGAAAAATAACAAATGAGGAAATTCGGGTGTTGAAGAGCATGAAGACCAAGTAGGGGGCAGGGAGACTCTGGACTTGCTAGAGCAGGCAGTAAGGGCTGTTGGAAGAAGTGTGCAGATCAATGGTGCCATTGATCCCCATATATGAAAAGAAGTATTTTCTGCCTTGTTGGAAGAAGATAAGAAGCCGAGGTCATAGAAAATGTCTTCACCAATGCTGATAATGCTAAGTTAGGAAGCCTTTCTCTTCTAACATGGTCACAGAAATGCTTTTGCAACTGGGAGGTTCCTGGCTGATTGTGGATAAAGAGAAGCACCTCTTAATTTCTAGCTCTTCATTTTTATAGTATCTGTATCTTTGTTTTGTTTTGTTTTAATTCATTGCTTGTAAACAACAAATTGTAGAGTTTTATATTCTTATGTATCATTCTTTTTCATTTTTTGTATTGTTTAATCCATTCATATTTAAAATCGTAAAATTTATATTTACATCTTCCTCCATTTGTCTATAATTTTTTTAAAAAAATTAGCGTTTTCCCTCTTCCTCTGTAAACACAATACCTTGTCTCCTCAGTTATTTTAGTTTAATTTATTTTAAAGTAACTCCATTCCCACTAGCTCTTTTCCCTTCACTCTCAAGCCATCCCCCTCCTATTTGTTTCTCTTTTCCCTACTTACAGAGTTCTGCTTAACTCATTCTTTTTTTCTTTCTTCATTTTGTCTATTTACTTTTCTCCTTTTTTTTCCCTCTCAATTAGTCAAGTAAAATCTCCCTTTCTATCTTCTTCTTCAACGTGGTTTGTTTGTTAGTTTTTTTAATTTTATTTTTTGTACTTTCTTTTTCTTTATTATCCCTTTTATTGCTAGTGTTCTCATCCTCATCAAAGTATCTTGCAATTTTTTTTATTTAATATATTGCTTTTCACAGGAGTTTGAATTACAAATTTTCTCCCCATTTCTACCCCCCCACTCCAAAATGGCATATATTCTGGTTACCCTCCCCAGTCAGCCCTCCCTTCTGTCACCCCACTCCCCTCCCATCCCCTTTTCCCTTCCTTTCTTGTAGGGCAAGATAAATTTCTATGCCCCATTGCCTGTGTATCTTATTTTCTAGTTGCATGGAAAAAAAACCTTTTTTACTTTGAACATCTATTTTTTTTAAAACTTTTAAGTTCCAAATTCTCTCCCCTCTTCCATTCCCACCCACCCTCCTTAAGAAGTCCAGCAATTCAACATGGGCTACATGCATATCGTTATGTATAACCCTTCCACAATACTCATGTTGTGAAACACTAACTATATTTTGCTTCTTCCTAACCTATCCCCCTTTATTGAATTTTCTCCCTTGACCCTGTCCCTTTTCGAAAGTGTTTGTTTTTGATTACCTTCATCCCCCCTTTTTTTATCTTCTTCCTCCTTC
>CM053625.1:139216464-139246282 GCA_028646595.1 Phalanger gymnotis | reverse complement strand
GAAGGATTCTGTAGTCTGAGACTGAATCTAGGTGTGTTTTCGCCACCTGGCCATGTTCCCAGCCAACTTACTTGATCCTTGAGTTTTTCAGCAGGGTGTGACTGCTTGTAGACTAAAGAGTTCTATGTTCCACGCTTGGGCAGATGCGCTGCCACACCAGCACTCCTCCTTCCCCAAGAACCCCCAACCTGGACTGGGCTTAGATCTTCAGCAAGCTCTTCACTCCTGCTCTGATCAGCCACTTAATTCCTCCCACTAGGTGGGCCTGGGGCCAGAAGCAACTGCAGCTGTAGTTTTGTAGCTGCCCCACTTCCGCTTCCCCAGGGGCGGTAGCTGAACTGCAAACTCCCTGTCCCCAGCAGCTTTTCCCACTAACCTTCTCTGTTGTCTTTGCTGTTTGTGGGTTGTGAGGTCTGTTAAATGCCACAGCTCACTAATTCAGGGCACTAGGGCACACTCCGCCCGGCTCCCAGTCTGGTCGGTCCCCGCCGCCCACGCTGGGCTCTGCTCCACTCAGCTCCTCTCCCCTCAGCTCCCAGCTCCATGCGGATAGACCTTACCCAGAGACCATCTAGGCTGTCCTGGACTGGAGCCCTGCTTCCCTCTGCCACTTTGTGGATTCTGCAGTTCTAGAATTGGTTCAGAGCCATTTTTTTATAGGTTTTTGGAGGGACTTGGTGGGGAGCTCAGGTAGTCCCTGCTTTCCAGCCGCCATCTTGACTCCACCCCTCTGTACCTTTTTTTCTGAAGAGTTTCTTTCCACATTCTCGTCATTGTATCTTTTACCTTTCTGTTTATTTTTGATCTTCACCCATTTGTTCATGGCTCTTACACTTATTCGGTCCCTTTTTATTCCCTGTATTTCTCATGGAATGAAGTCTTTTAAGGTAACTATTCTGGAATTACTCTTCTAAAGAGATTCTATGTCATTGTTTTGTAGCTCTTTACTTTTTTCCCCCTTTTTTGTAGCTTTATTTTTTCTGTTGTGCATCAGTCATAGAAAGTCAATTTATTCATGGCCTATTATGTGGCAGGCAATGTACTAAGATATAAAGAAAGGCAAAAGACAATTCCTGCTCTCAAGGAACTCACAGTCTAGTACGGGGGAGATAACATGCAAACAACTATATACAAAAAAAGTTGTATACAAGATACATTGAAAAGAGTCAATAGAGGGAAGGCATTGGAATTGAGGGGGATCGGGAAAGGCTTCCAAAAGCAGCTAGAAATTTAGCTAAGAATGGAGGGAAGTAAGAGAATCCACTAGACAAAGATCAGAAGGAAAAGCATTCCAGGCATGGAGGACAACCAAAGAAAAGGCTGAGTCTGAAGACAGTGTCTTGGTTGAAGAACAGCAAGGAAGCCCAGTATCACTGAATGAAAGACTATGTATGTGAGGGAAGGGAGGAATATAAGATATAATATGACTGAAAAGGTAGGGGGTACAGGTTATGAAGGGCTTTAAAGCCTAAATAGAAGATTTTTATGCTTGATCCCAATGGTAACAGTCAATCACTGGAGTTTATTGAATTTGAGGGTGGGGAGTGACATAGTCAGACATACTATGCTTTAGAAAGGTCGGTTTGACAGCTGAGCAGAGGATGGTATGGAATGGGGTCAGATTTGTGGCAGACAGACCAACCATCAGACTTGAAATAGTTCAATCATGTGATGACTGCACCAAGATGGTAGCAATGTCAGAGGAGAGAAAAGAGTGTATTCAAGAGATGCTTGATGAAGCATTTGATCCAAGCATTCGATTTAGTCAAATGGACTATGATGGAGCTGGAGCTAACAGCTATCTACTGATGCTCCATCCAAGATGCTTTACAAAGGTAAAATCAATAGGACTTGGCAACAGATTTAAGAATGACACCTAGGTTTTGAGCCTAGGTGACTGGGAAGATGGTGGCATCCTCAACAGTAATAAAGAAGTCTGGAAGAAGGGAGGATTTGGGGGAAAATATAATGAATTCAGTTTTGGACATGTTAAGTTTAAAATGTGGTGGCAATTTGGTACTTCTTGGAAAGGAAAGCCCTTCTGTTTACTATATCCTAACAAAAACAAAAAAAGGTGCATTACTGTGAATTTCATGTCATTAAGTAATTTATGTGGAGGATGTATCCTGTGAACAAACCTATTTAATTAAAGGTGAATGTGGGAAGAATCTGATTTCCTTAACCTAGGGAGCATCCTCTACCAACCCAAATCACAACCCTTCCATAACTTAGTAGCTAAGTCCTAAGTGGTTGCTTAAGATCCATAAAGGCTAAGTGACTTATCCAGGTTCATGGAGCTAATAGGTAGCAAAGGTCTCCCTAACTGAATCCAGGTCTCACTCCCTAACTCCAAGCCCACCATGCTATCCTAAGCTACCTCTCTATTTATACACCTGAAAAATATGAAAATTGAGTTTCAGGTAGATTACTAAAGTTTACTCGTCCTGGTGGTTTTCTGTGCTCCATAAACAGTTATGGCAAGTCAGTCTAGCCCCAACTTTGCCATACTCTCTGTAACATCCACAAAAGTGAGATAAGCAACCACAAGTATATTAGAAGCTCTTGACAACAGCTTACTCATTGGTTCTCTCCCTCTGCCTTCTAATTCTCTCCATTTCTCATGTATCGTTTGGGAGGTTCCTGTTGTCATCACTTGTCTGCCATCTACTGACCTTTTGCAGAAATGCATTCCCTCCAATTGCTTCCTGTAACAAACCCCATTTCAGTGTCCTCTGCCCTATTCTTCCTTCTTTCCTAGGTGAAAGCTAGAAATTGCCTGCAAAAGCCAGTGGTTTATTGTTAATAGTTTGAGGAACATTTTGGTATTTTGTAAACATTTTTATTTAATCCTGAGTGAACCATAAAAATAGTAACTTTTCTGGAAAAAACTGGGATAGAAAAGCAGGTATTTAAAATATCTCAATTACTGTGTGGTTTAGATGGCTGAGATTTCTGACTGCTTTATATTTTTTTCCGTAGTGTTTTCCTTGCTCATCCCTCTCTTATTAGTAATCAAATTATTTAAGTCTTTTTCCCTTGCTAAAATGTCCCTTGTATTTGTCCCTTCCTTTTTATCAGGAATTTTAAAGGACTACAAGCTCAGTATATGTCAATACTATAATCCTATGTAGAACCCAAAAAAATTATTGTGATCATAGTCTGTGGAGTGTCTAGAAAAAGCAAGGTAGTAAGCCTGTTGTTCTCTAACCTGGTCAGATGATTTCTACAATAATATGTTCAGTTCTGGACACTACATTTTCAGATGGACATTGACAAATCAGTTTATGACTTAAGATAATGAGGGGACTCGGTCATGTCATATAAAGAACAGTTGAAAGAATTGGAGATATTTTAACCTGAAGATGAGCTATAGGGGAAATATGGTTGCTTTCTTCAATATTTGATGGGTTGTCATGGATTAGATGGAGTATAAGGACTAAATTTATTCTGTACAATTCCAAGGGACAGCAATTACAATAGGACATTTCAATTCAATATAAGGAATAACTAATCAATCCATGAACAAACACTTATTAAATACCTACTATTTGCTAGGTGCTATGTTTGTCACTGGAGACACAAAGACAAAAATGAAATAGTTTCTACCCTCAAGGGGCTTACATTCTACTAGAGGGATAGAGCATGTTCACAGATAAGTAAATACAGGAGATACTCAAAATAAATGCTCAATGATGGGAGGAGGGGAGTAGAACTAACAATTGGAAGAATTAGGAAGGGCCTTTTGGAGGTGACACTTAATTGGAACAATTTGAAAATAAAATGATTGCTTTGCAAAATTAAATTTCTCATTCCACTTCAAGATTCTGGGATTCTTAACACTTTATGCCTAGGTTATTCCAACAGCCTCACAGTTGGTTTTTTGATCTTTTCCTCCTAAACTGTCTTGCATATCTGTGCCATTTTACCATTTTTAAGTATTGGGTTTTTTTTTATTATATGATTCCTCTGTTTATACTTTATACTTTCAAAAGCTCCTGGGTCTCTATCATACCAAATGTAAATCCTTAGTTTCACATTCAGGGCCCCCCAAATCTACCCAATCTATTGGCAAAATTCCTACCATATATAATCCATTATGTTTTGTCCTGGATTGTCATGAGGCCCATGAGCATGCCATGCTCATTCTCACTTCCATGCCTGTGGTCCTGTCATTACCTTCAATTAATCAACAAGCATTTATTAAGTGCCTATTAAGTGCCAGATATGATGAGTGGCACTGAAAATCCAAAGGAAAAAAAATGAAACAGCCTCTACTGTGATATTTACATTCCATTGGTAAAGATGGCCAGCAAAAATGGTAGAGGGAAAGTAAGTAGTACAGTCCAGCTCTCCCTATAACTACTCCAACAAAGATCTAGGAAGTGATTGAGAAATTTAAGGAGAACTCACAGTGGATCATTTTTTCAGCCGGCGATCATGAATTCATGACCAGGGCAGGAATAATGGAACAAGAGTGGGCTGACAGCTCTGTTGCTCTGACTCTAGACACTGACCAGGAAAGGACTGGCAGCTTTTTTGGTCTCACTCCAGAGCCAGATCTTGGATTCAGCCCCTATGCAAACATAAACCAGGGATATGCCAATAGCTCTGTCCCTCTGACCCTGCAGAGCCTTCTAGTTAGTTGATAGAGCTGGAGCTAACAACTATTTACTGATGCTCCATCCAAGGGCAAGTTCACAGTTGTATTTCCCAGATTCAAACTGGAATGTGGAGGCTAGAAAGTACAAATGGATAGTGATCACAATGTGCTCAGGATGCGCTAAAAATTTAAAACTCCCAAGGGCAGCTAGGTGGCACAGTAAGTAGAGTACCAGCCCTGGAGTCAGGAGGACCTGAGTTCAAGTATGACATCAGACACTTGACACAATTACTAGCTGTGTGACCTTGGGCAAGTCACTTAACCCCAATTGCCCTGCCTTCCCCTCTCCTGAATAAGTAAATAGAAATTTACAACTCCCTGACCTGAGCCTTCTACGGAAGCATATAGAGCCTAGCCCTAACACAAAGTCTCAACTTGGGAAGTAAAGATAAAAAAAAAATGGGTAATAATTAAATATAATTCTATAATAGTTAATGTGATACCATGGATACCCAAAGCAAATTCAGAAGAGAAGACTAACTCCAAATAGCTATAAGCAAAGTCTCAAAGAAAAACATAGCTTGGTCATAATGCCTGCTAGAATTCCTAGAGCAAATAAAATAAAAGCTCTTTTTAAAAAGAAGTTAAAATTATATTAAAAACAAAATGACAGTTCTAGAGAAAATGATTATTTAAAATATGGGAGCTCTAGAGGAAAGACTTTGAATGAGAATGAACAGTTTAACATAAAGATTTATATAACCTTATCCAAATAACAGACTCCTTGAACATTAGAATTAACCAAACAGAAATTAATGACTGCTTGACATAAAAAGAAATATTAAAAACAAAGTTAAAAGATTGGAAAAATAGGAGAAACATAAGGTCTCTCATATTAAAAAAAACAACTCACCTAGAAAATGGGTCAAGAAGAAATAGTTTAAGAATCATTGGACTATCTGAAAGCCATAGCCAAAAAAAAAATAATTAACCTAGATATCCTATTTTAGGAAATCATGACAGAAAACTGCCAAGATATCTTAGAACCAAAAGGCAATGTGAAAATAGGAAGAATCCACCAATAATATCCAGAACAAACCTCAAAGTGAAAACTCTGAGACATTGTATATCCCAAATCCGGAGCTTTCAGGTCAAAGAAAAAATATTGCAAGTAGCCAGAAAGAGTCCCAAGTATAAGAGAAAGCATAATAAGAATCATATAAGATTTACTAACTACCAGTACAAGGAAGCTAAAGGTATGGAATATGGTATTCAATAAGGGAAAAGGTATACACTTACAAGCAAAGAAAACTTACTCCAAAAAACTGAAGCTAATTCTACATGGGGAAAATGGATCTTGAACAAAATAGAAAACTTCTGAGCATTCATTATGAAAATGTCATAACTGAGTAGAAATTTTGAAATATGTTAAGAGTCAAAGGAAACATAAAAAGGGAAAATACACACAAGTAATTTCAGGGAACTTTATAAGGATGAAATGTTTGCATTCTAGTTAAAAGGGTATGTCACTTGACCCCATAAAACTCTAATGTCATCAAGGGTCATGGAGGGAGTTAAATAATGAAGAATGTCTGGGAGTTATTTTGTTGTGTTTTGACAATATTAAAAGGATAAAGGGAGGGGAAAAGGAATATACCAGTGAATGAATATACCAGTGAAATAAGGGTAGAACTTAGTTCACGTAATTGTGGTGTACAAGTCAAAGACTATACAAATAAAAGGCAAGGGGTCAGGGAAAGAGATATCACTTGAATCTCCCTTTCTTTTGAACTGGTCAAAGGAATGAAGGAGGGAGGGAGAGGGGGAGAGAGGGGGAGAAGGAGAGAGAGATGAAAAATTTGATGTAGAATGCATTCTACTCAACAGGAAAACAGGAGGGACCAGGTAGAGGTAGGAATAAGAGTAAGAGTTGATTAGAGGAGGGATTAGTCATAAGCAAAACAAATTCTAATCTCAGAGGATAGATTGTGAACAGGGTTTAAAAAGGAACAAAAGAGAAAGACATGGTAATAACCTGTGATTGAAGTTCGAGTGAGGGGAAAAGGGGAGCAGGAGAAGGAAAGCAAAATGCATCAAGCATAGAGAACCATTGCTGAGTAAACTATTTTACTCTCATTACTCACTTTTTCTTGTAATTAAGCAACAGAGGACAAAGAAAAAATATAAGAACATTATAATATGTAATTTTATAGAAAATATAAGAATAGTAGAGAGGGAAATAGGCAATCAGTAATCATAACTGTGAATGTAAATAGGATGAACTCCCCCAACAAAATGGAATGTGATAGGAGAATGGATTAGAAAGTAGAAACTAACAATGTATCATTTACAAGAAATATAATTGAAGTATAATGATGCATACAGTTAAAATAACAGGATGGGACAATATCTGTTATGATTCAACTGAACTTAAGCGGGGATAGTGATCATGACTTTAGGTATGGCAACAGCAAAAAATAATCTTTGTTAAAAGAGATTAAAAAGGGAAACTACATTTTGCTGAAAACTATTGTAAACAATCAATACCACTACTTAACATATATGCATCAAAGGACCAAGCATTTATATTCTTAAAAGAAACTCAAAACAAGTTATAAAGAGGAATAGACAGTAAAGCTATGTTAAGGGGAGACCTCAAAGTATCTCTTTCAGAGCCAGACAAATCTCACAAGATAAAAGGGAGGGAGGGGAGGGGAGGGGAGGGGAGGAAGAAAGGAAGGAAGGAAGGAAGGAAGGAAGGAAGGAAGGAAGGAAGGAAGGAAGGAAGGAAGGAAGGAAGGAAGGAAGGTAAGTAGGCAAATAGG
The DNA here is from genome assembly GCA_028646595.1 of Phalanger gymnotis. Classification (NCBI taxonomy): domain Eukaryota; kingdom Metazoa; phylum Chordata; class Mammalia; order Diprotodontia; family Phalangeridae; genus Phalanger; species Phalanger gymnotis. Next base: position 139,238,857 of record CM053625.1, on the reverse strand, counting down.
TAAGTAGCTATGTAGGTATAAACCTGAATAGAATTTTAGAAAAAGTGGATATCATGGATGTCTGATGATTACTGAATGAGAGTAGAAAGGATTGTACATATATCTTAGTTGTGCAGCACCTTTACAAAAATTAACCACATACTAAAAACTAAAAACCTCAAAAACAAATGCACAACAGCAGAAATATTAAACACATCTTTTACTGACTACATACAGTGAAATAAAAAATAAATACAATGAAAGGCCATTGAAGAAGGGATTCAAAGCTAATAAGAGACCAAGTAATTTAATCCTAAGTAATTGATTGGTAAAAGAACAAATTACAGACACAACAGATAATTTTATCAAATATAATGACAATAATGAGACAATGCCTTAAAGTTGGTGGGATTCAAAGTAGTACAGATTGTCTAGATCTCTAAGCTTTTTCATTAGCAAAATAGATAAAGAATAGAACAATGAACGTCACATGCAATGTAAAAAAAATAGAAAACAAAAAACACCAGTTGAACACCAAAATAAAAATTCTAAAAATCATAGATTATCAAAATTTAAAGCAAAAAAAACCCCATTAAATTAATAAATAAAATTGGTGGCTGGATTTCTTTTAAAAATAAAAATAGCTGTATTATTAGCTAATTTGATTTTTTTAATAAGAGAATATTCTCTTGGAGGAAAAAATATGTAAGCCCATATAAATGTAACAAGGGTCATCTGATGGAGGATGCTTAGAGTTGCACTTGCAGGCCCTCATTACTTCATGCCTTGATTATTGCAATAGCCTTCTGGTAGGTCTGCCTGCCTCAAGTTTCTCCTGATGTTAGTCTATCCTCCATTCAGCCACTAAAAGTGGTTTTCCTAAAATGCAGATCCAATGATGCCACACGCTCCCTACTCAATGAACTCCAGTGGCTCCCTATTGCCTACAAAATGCTTTGTTTGGTATTCAAAACTCTGCGTAAGACATAACCACTCCTACCTTTCCAATCTTCATCCACCTTACTCTCTAACACATAATTTTCAATCCAGTGACACTGGTTTCCTAGCTATTCCATGAATAAAACACACCATCTCTTAGCTCTGGGCATTCTGTCTGACTGTCCCCATGCCTGGAATGCTTTCCCTGTTCTGTTCCTACTACTGACCTCTCTGACTTCCTTTAACTTCCAACTAAAATCCTACCTTCTACAGAAAGCCTTTCCCAAACCCTCTTCATTCTAGTGCCTTATCTCTGTTAATTATTTCCTATATATCAGAAACACACACACACACACACACACACACACGTGTGTGTATGATATCCATAGTTTGTTTTGTATATATTTGTTTGCATGTTGTTGCCCCTATTAGATTGTAAGTTCCTTGAGGGCAGGGACTATCCCTTGCCTTTTTGTATCCCCAGCATTTAGAACAGTGCCTGGCACGTAGGAGGCATTTACTAGATGTTTATTGATTGGTTTGTTGGTTCTAGTTGCCTGTAGGGGAGCTCTGAGAATTGCTTCCTGATATGGTGCAACTTAAAGGATTTAGACATTTAGTATGATGAAACAAATGCTGAGTGGTGTCTTGATCCTCCCATGTCAAGCCTACACTCTAGAGAAGTAACTTTAGAAGGTTAATGAAGGATGGATAGGAATGAGGAAACACATGAGAGAGGAAGACCAACCAGAAAGCTATTGATATAATCCAGGCATGAGGTCATGAATGCATGCACCAGGGTGACAGCTGTGTGAGTGGAGAGAAAAGGACATATTCAAGAGATATTGGGAAGGGAGAAATTATAGGACTTGGCAACACAGTGGACTAAGTATAAGTGAGAAGCAAAGCATGACAGATATTGTATGCCTGAGTAAATAGGATAGTGGTGACCTTGACAGAAATAGGAAAGTTTAGAAGAGAGGATAATAAGATTCACCCCATTTTAGACATGTTAAATTTGAGATGTTTATGGGATATGCTGTTTGAGATATTCAAGAAGCAGCTAGTATGAGATTGGAGGTCAGGAGAGAGGCTAGGGCGAGATAGAGATATGTGTGTGTGAATCAGAAACCAGATTGCAAAGGTTTTTAACTGAGTGAGGGAGTGAAAGTACTGAGTGTAAATGGCTTTCTCATGGAGTTTAGTCATGAAGGAGAAGACACATATAGGACAATAGCTAACAGGGATGGTCTAGTGGAACAAATGGGTTGACATGGGCCTTTTTGGAGACAATTGGGAAGCAACCAGTATAGAGGGAGAGACTGAAGATGAATGAGAGGGGAGATCTGCTGAAGAAGATGGGATGAAATGAGATCAAGGGTGAACGTAGAGGGGTATTAGCTTTGACATGAAGAAGGGCTACTTTTTCATTTGACATAAAAGTAAAGGCTAAAATAGTGGGGGAAGAAATAATGTCATGAGATGAATCATGAGAAAAAAAAGAGGGAGCTCTTAGCAAATGGCACAACTTTTTTTTTCTATTAAGTAAGAGTGCAGAATGGGGGGCGGGAGCAGAATGGCAGGATCAGGCGAAGTATGAAAAAGTTTAGAATAGACAAGGGTGAGTTGAATAGCTAACAAATGGGGTGGGGGAGAAGATACAAAATTATTTCTTTCTTTTAGTGAAGTCTCAGTTGAGATTATGTCACAGATTCGTAGTGCACCAAATCAGCCTGATTTCTAATTTTCTCCAGCTCCATTATTGGTGATAGGACTCAAGTGTAGAGAATTTTGTGGAGTTGAAGTGACTCACCAAGGAATCAAGATAAGGAAGTTTAGGGAATATAGCCAGTGTAGGAATGATGAACTGGCAGTAAGAGCTGGAGAGATTGGAAGTTCATGCCAAGGACAAAGTTTTAGAGATGGCAAAGAACTGCACTAGTATAAGGAGTTGCTTTACCAGGGAGTTCTCTATAGTGGTCAAACAACAGGTTTAGTTCAGCACCTCACTCTAGGAATTGGGTAACCTGTTTCATCATGAGCCCCCTGAAATTTTGGTTGGTTGTTTTCATTATCAGAATTCCTAAGTCTCTCAAAGTTGCTTGTCTTTACTATAATTATTTGTCTAAATTGTTTCCCTTACTCTCTTCCCCTCACTCTGCATCCATTCACACAAATCTTCCCAGGTTTCTCTGAAACCATCCCCTTCATTATCTCTTATAGCACTATAGCATGCCATCACATTCATATACCAAAGTTTGTCCAGCCATTCCCTAATTGATAAGGAATCCCTTAATTTCCAGTTAATTGCCACCCACCACAAAAAGGAGTTGCTGTAATTATTTTTGTTGATGTAGGTCCTTCTCTTTGATCACTTTAGGGGTATAGACATAGCAGCGACATCTTTGGGTCAAAAGGTATATATGCATAGTTTAACAGCTTTTGGGGCACGGTTCCAAATTGCTTTCTAGAATGTCTGGACTATTTCACAGCTTCACTAACAGTGTATTAGTGTACATGTTTTTCTGCATAACTTTCAGCATTTATCATTTTTCTTTTTTGTCAGCTTTTCCAATCTGAAGCATATAAAACGAAACCTCAAAGTAGCTTTTATCTGTGTTTCTCTAATTATTAATGATTTAGAGTATGTTTCCATGTGATGATCGATAGCTGTGATCTTATCCTTTGAAAGCTACATGTTAATATGCTTTGATCATTTTTTTCAATTGAGAAATGGCTTTTATTCTTACAAATTTTAATCCATTTCCTATATATCTTAGAAACGAAACCTTTGTTAGGAAAAATTGTTGCAGAGATTTCCCCGCATTTATCTGCTTCTCTTCTAATTTTAGCTGTGCTAGTTTTGTGTAAAAACTTTAAAATTTTATGTAATTAAAATTGTCCATTTTATATTCTGTGACACTTCATATTTCATGTTTGATCATGGATTCTTCCCCTATCCATACATTTGACAGATTTCTTCTTTGTTCCTCTAATTTAAGATATCATGCTTTATGTCTAAATTATGTACCCATTTGGAGCTTATCTTGGTAAAGAGTGTGAGATGTTGGTCTATGCCTAGTTTCTGCCAGTTTCTTTCCAATTTTCCCAATAGTTTTCATTAAATAGTAAATTCTTGCTGCAATAGCTGGGACCTTTGGATTTATCAGAAACTAAGCTACTCTACTCATTTGCTTCTGTATATTGTGTATATTGTATAACCTAATCTGTTCCACTGATCAATACATTCCTTAACCAGCACCAGATTGTTTTGATGATTATTGCTTTGTAGTATAGTTTGAGATCTACTGCTAGGCCCCCTCCTTTTCCACTTTATTCATTAATTTCCTTGAGATTCTTGACCTTTTGTTCCTCCAGATGAATTTTGTTATTATTGTTTCTAGTTCTACAAAGTAATCCTTTATCTTGTCTTACTGAAATAATCATTTATCTTGTCTTATTGCTATAACTAACATTTCTAGCACTTTATTGAATTGTAACATTGTAATTGTAATGGACATCTTTTTTTTACCTCTTATCTTATAGGAAAGGCCTATAGTTTATTCCCATTACAGAAAATCTGGCTCATGTTTTTACATAGATAATACTTATCTATCTAAAAGGAAAGACCAATTTGTCCCTATACTTTCTAATATTGCTGAGGTTTTTTAAACAAGAACGGGTATTATATTTTGCCAAAACCTGTATCTACAACTATTGATATAAACATATGATTTTATTGTTCTTGTAATATGACCAATTATATTTATAGTTTTCCTTATATTGAACCAGCTTGCACATGCTGATTATAGTGTATAATCTTTGTGATATGTTGCTGTAGTCTCCTTGTTACTATTTTAGTTAAAATTTTTTTCATAAATATTTACCAGGAATATCATTGGTCTATAGCTTTCTTTCTCTGTTTTGCTTCTCCTTGGTTTAGGTATCAAGACCATCCTTATATCATAGAAGAAATTTGGTAGAATTCCTTCTTTTCCTATTTTTTCAAAGAATTTATGTAATCTTAGATTGTTCTTCAAATGTTTTGTAGAATTAACTTATAAATCCATCTGGCCCTGTAGTATGTTACTTTTTCGTGCACCCATAACTCCAATTTAGATATTTGGTCTGCTGAGACTTGTTTTAATAAACAAGCAAAATGCATTTGTAAATGTAAATCCATATTCAGGTACAAGTCATTAGGCCTTACTTTGTAAGTTAGTGATCACATCGGTTCAGGTCAAATTATAAATTCTGTGTTAAGAGTTTCCAGAAAAAAACCTTCCAATCTAGCACAGGTTATAATAGGTATTTTTAATGTTTATTGAAGACGCTAATTGTAGGCTTTAGAATGTATGATCCTAACACTTTTTCACCTTTTCTCCAAGATGGCAGTGACTATTTTCCATTATATTTCTTTATATTTCTAGACACCTAATAAATGCTCACTTAGCTGAACTGAATTATTATCACTAATCAATATTTGTCTAGCATGTTACAGTGGAGATTCAAAGAGACCTAAAGCACAGCCCTTCTCAGAGAGAAAGGGCATGGACATATTAAGTAAAGAAAACAATAGCTTTAGAGCTGGAAAGGGATCCATCCAGGCCCATCCCCTCATTTTACAGATAAACTGAGGCCCAGGTTACAAGACTTGCTATACTGACATTAAGTGCAATGTTGTCAATGTCATGATCATCACTACCACCATAACTGTTGTTTTTAAAATTATTGCAAAAGTTCAGAGGAAGAAGCAAATATCAAGGAGCTGGTGAAGTTAGAGAAGGAATTAGGGAAAATATGATGGTTTACTTTTCTGAATATAAACTTGTACTTTCTGAGCTACCAACTTGCTAGTTGATAGGGAAAGCAATGGAAGAGTTTATTCTCAAAGATTTTTTTTTCTTCTACTGGGTTGGAAGTAAGAGAAAGAAAAACAAGTGAAATGCTTTCTATTTCAGAAACAAGAAAGACGATTGGTTTCTTCACACTGAGGTTACATCTCCTTTCCCAAGCTGATCTATCTATACAACGTCAATTTATCCATTGTTTCTAATTTAGGACAACTTTGAAATAAATCAATTTATTTAGTATTTAACCTGCACAGCAAGTTTTGTTTTAATTATCTTAACTCAGGTGAGGTTACTGGCTTTCCCAAATGGCTGATCAAGTTGCTTAGATCTGAAACTATTTAGCAAGATCTGTAATCTGGCTTCCAATGTCATCATTCGACTGAAACTGTTCTCTCCAAAATCACCCATGATCTCTCTTTTTTTTTTTTTTTTTGCAGAGGGGGAAGCAGGGCAATTGGGGTTAAGTGACTTGCCCAAGGTCACGCAGCTAGTAAGTGTGTCAAGTGTGTGAGGCCGGATTGGAACTCAGGTCCTCCTGACTCCAGTCCTGGTGCTCTACTCACATCACCACCTAGCTGCCCCCTCCAATGATTTCTTAATCACTAAATCTGATGGTCTTTTTTTAGTCTTCATCCTTCATGACCTATCTGGTGCTTCTGACATTGTTGACCAATCTCTCTTCCTGGATATGCTCTCCTCTTTGGGTTTTCACAACACAGTTCTCTCCTAGTTCTCTTCCTACCTGACTGATTCTACTCAGGCTCATTTGCTAGCTGATCCTTATTATGCCCCTAACTCCGGATGTTCCCTCAAGGTACTTTCCTATCACTCTTTTCTTTTACCTCTACATTTTCTCTCAGGGACATTAGCTCCCACAGGTTACAATCCTATCTATGCAAGTCACTTCCATCTAGCTAGCCAGCTATGGATATCTATGTGTGTTTGTGTTTCAAGCGGCCTGGGTGCTGGGGATACAAGTACCAAGTACAAGTACAAGTACAAGTACCAAGAATGAAACAATCCCTAGTCAGGAGATTACATTGTAATGTTAAGAGACAAGTCACTCAATATAAATTGAAACTGTATAAATACAAATATATACAAAGTAGCTAAACACAAGGTCATTTGGAAAGTAGCAGGGGCGGGTCAGAGGTGGGGAGAGGTTGAGAGAGATCAGTAAAAGCTCCACATAGAAAATAGTGTTTCAGCTGTATCTTAAAGAAAGAGGTATTCTATGTTACTGAGATGTGGAGGAAGTACATTCCAGACATGGGGGGTGATCAATGCAAAAACACAGAGATTGAAGTGGAAGCGGTGTGTGATGAACAGAATGAGGAAGAGGCTAGAGAAGTAGATCTAGACATACCTAGATAAATTCCGGTGTATGCACATACTTCTATTAACATGGATAGGGATGATAGAAAGACATGTCAACATGCACACACACACACACACACGCACACATACACACATATATCCAGCCCCTCTCTCCCCTGAGCTTCAGTTCCACATCATCAGTTGCCTGTTGGACATTTCAAACTGGATGTCCCAAAGACATCTCAATTTCAACATAATCAAAACTAAACTCATGGATGGAAGGAAAGAAAGAGGGAAGGGAGGGAGGGAGGCAAGGAAGGGAAGGGAAAAAAAGAAAGAGAGAGGGAGGGAGGGGGAGAGAGATGTATCTGTGTCTGTCTCTCTGTCTCTCTGATTCTCCCTCTCCCTCTCCCTTTCGCTCTTCCTCTTTTCCTCGCTCCCCCCACCCCTCTCAAACCTCTTCCATATTTCCATACTTCTGTCCAAGGCACCACCATCATTCTCATTTCCCAGACTCACAACTGTGGCAACTTGACTCCTCAATCTCCCTCACTGGATATTGGATTTATGTCCAATAAACTGTCAAATCTTTCCATTTCTACCTTCTCCCAGGATTCCATTGCATTACTCTAATGACTGGATATTGGAATAGTTTCAGTAATTAGCATTAATAATATGTAATTTAATCAGTTTGGATGCTCCCTTTACTAGAACATATCAAACCTTTCTGTAACTTAGTAGATGGTCTTCAGTAGTCATTGGCACTGAAAAATGTGTTGCCCTGTGGCCAACATGGTGATGAGCCTCTCTTGGCTTAGCTAGGTGGGTCCTCAGACAACAGACATACATGAATAGCAGATACTTAAAGCCACTCCAGCTTGGTGGGGCCTGCCAAAGCTTGGACTACACAAGCATAACCTTTGAGAAACTAAGGTCACCTCTATGCCATGATAAAACATTGGAAGACTAGTGTGATTCAGTTGCACAGTGGATGAAGTGCTAGCTTTGGAGTCAGGAAGACCTAGTTTCAAATATATCAGAAATTCATAAGCAGTATAACCCTGGACAAGATGCTTAACCTCTCTAATTGAGACCATTTGCCTAGAGTTCTTTCTTCTCCTCACACCCCGCCCCTGGCATCAATTATATTTCTTTCTCTGCTATCTCCTCTTTCATTTTTGTCTCACATGAAAAGATAATCCTTCTCCTTGCTAAGGCTGACCCTTCTACGTATACCCTCGATCCCATTCCATCCTCTATTCTCCAGTAGATCCCCACTTTCACTTATCTTCAATTTCTCCCTGTAGACTAGTTGCTTCCTGACCACCCCCAAATAGGCCCATGTCACCCCTAAGCTTTTAAAAATTCTCACTTGCTCCCCTAGACCATCCCTGCTAGCTATATCCTATATCTCTCCTCTCCTCCATGGCTAAACTCCATGAGAAAGTCATTTACACTCAGTACCTCCACTTCCTTCCCTCAATTCAAAAGCCTTTGCAATCTAGCTTCCAACCTCATCCATCAATTCAAACTGCTGTCTCCAAAGTTATCAGTGATACAGGCTGAGCTCCTCTTCCTGCTTGGCCTTTCTAAAGTCTTCAATGTTATTGATCACCCTCTCCTCCTGGATACTCTCCTCTCTAGGCTTTTGTGGCACTTCTCTTTCCTGGTTCTTCTCCTACCTGCCTGACTACTTCCCAGTCTCTTTTGTTGGATCTTCATATATTGCACACCCTCTAGCCATGGGTGCTCCCAAAGAATCACCCTGCCCTAGGCCCTTTTCTCTTTTTCCCTGCATGCCTTTGTACTAGGCGATCTCATCAATTCCCATGCGTTCAGTGATCATCTCTAGATAGATGATTCCCAAATCTATATACCCAGCTCCAGCCTCTCTCCTGACCTACTTCCAATCTCATATCATTGGCTCCTTCTTGAACATCTCAAACAGGATATCTCAAATTCAACATATCCAAAATGGAAATTTTCTTTCCTTCCCAATACTCCTCTTTTCTAAACTTTCCTATTTCTGTCAGACACCACCATCTTTCCAGTCACCCAGGCACACAACCTCTTTGTCATCCTTGACCTCTCACTTATGTTCAACCCACACATATCCACTCTGTTGCCAAATCCTGTAGTTTCTCCCTTCACAATATCTCTTGAATAGGACATCTCTCCACTTGCACAGCTGTCACCCCGGTGCATGCCCTCAAGAACTCTTTCCTGGACTATTTAAATTATTTTCTGGAAGGTCTCCCTGCCTCATCTTTCCTCACTCCCATCCATCCTCCATTAACCTTCCAAAATGACTTTTCTAGAGTATAAGTCTATGTCATATATACACACCCCAACTCAAATTCCAGTGGCTTTCTCTGTTTCCTCCAGGATTAAATATAAAATCAATAGTTACAATGGATTTTAAAGCTTTTTACAACCCGATCTCTTCCTATCTTTTCAGTCTTTTTATACTTTGTACTCAGAGTACTCTAGGATCCAGTTGACACAAACTTTCGAGCTATTACTTGGCACAGAACACCCCATCTCCTGAGTCTGTGCCTTTTTCCTGGCTGTCTCCCATGCTTAGAATGCTCTCCTGTCTCACTTCATACTCCTAGTTTCCCTTACTTCTTCAAGTTTTGGTTCAAATCCTCTCTTCTACAAGAAGCCTTTTCTGGTTCCCATTCAATGCCAGCGCTTTCTCCAGGAAACTCATTTACAATGTATGTATGTTGTACTTACATAATTGTCTACATATTGTGTCTCCCACTAGAGGAGAGGCAGACACTGTTTTTGGTATCCCTAGCACTTAGTACAGTATTCTTGCACATAGTAAATGCTGAACAAATGTTGAATCACTGTCAGTCTCAGTTTTTTCATTTGCAAAATGAATATAAGAAGACCTGTATTACTTACCTCAAGCACTGTTGTGAAGAAAAAATGATATGATGTATGCGAGGTGCTTTGCAAAGTTTAAAGTACTATGTCAATGTTAGTTGGTCCCATTTTACAGATGAAGAAACTGAAGGTTGAAGAGATTAATATATTACCCAAAGGTCTTCCAGATAATAGTCTTCTGGTTTCTATTTCAGCACTTTTTTTTCCCAAATGAGATTTTATTTTTAATCATTCTTTTCTTTAAGTGGCATCCAGTTTGATCTTACTTTACTTCAATTTTTATTACTATACAAGCTATTCCTAAAGACTAGAGTGTAGCTGGTGGCTTTAGGAAGAAGCACAACCAAGTTCTCTTTTTTATTTCTATTTGAAGAATACACTTCCCCTGGTTCTTTTGTAGAGTTAAATTTAACAAATATATTAATCATTTACTGCCTGCAAGGTATTATCCTAGACTCTGAGGATGCAAAGATTAAAATAAGAACTACAGTTATTTTCAGAGAGCTTATTATTCTATGAGGGTGAGGAAAGGTATGACAAATACACTGGTAAGATGCCTTACCCAAGGTAGAATTTGATGGTGGGTAAAGGAGGGATCATGGTGCTCTAGGAAAACCTAAGGTAGAAGAGAAAACTTTCAGCTGGGGAAATGAGAGAATAATCTATGGTAGAGTTTGTACCATAGCTAGGTCCTGAAGGAAGATGAATCTGAGAGGCAGAAATAAGTATATTCTAAATCTAGGCTGAGGTACTTACCCATAAAAATGCATGGAGGCAAGAGATAGCATGTTACATTTGGCCAATGACTACCTGGAGTGTGGGGAAAATAAAGAAGCTTAGAAAGGTAAGTGGAAGCTAGATTGGGGAAGACCTTATATGTCAGGTTATTTGTATTTTATCCTGACACTGTAGATTTGAGTGAAGGAGTGATATGGTCAAACCTATTATTTTCAGAGCTTTATGAAGGATGGATTGGGAAGGGATGAAACTGGAGGAAAGAAGACTAGAAGTCTAATAAATCTGGGAGAAAAGTGGTAAAAGTCATGGATTAGGGCAGCGCTGAAGGGAAAGACAGAGATAGATTAAACAGGTATGGTGGAGAATTGACAGGACTTGGCAACTGACTGGCAGGTAAAAAAAAAAAAAGGGAAGGATCAAAGATAACTTAGACTACAAAACTAGGTGACTTGAAAGAACTGTAATTCCATCAACAGAAATAGAGAAATTAAGAGAGATTATAGGGGTGAGGAAAAGATGATGCATTCAATTTAGAATATAAGCTCTTTGAGGGCAAAGATAACATCATGGTTTATATTCCCAGTATCTAACAAGTTCCTTGCACATAGTAGCCACTTAACAAATGGTTGTTGAATTAAATTAGCTATAAAATAATAATGATGATCTAATATATAGAGATTTACATAGAATTTCTTTACAAAGAGATTCTTTCCTAAGGTCAAAGCTAAATTCAAGTCTGTCCTGACATTTAGTAACACTAGCAACTCACTACACATTTCTGAGCCTATTTCCTAATCTATAAAGTGAGAATACTATTCATCATACCTCTTACCTCACAGAGTTGTTCTAACCTTAAGTTGTTCTAACTTGAGGAGCTATAGGAATGGAGTCATTAATAAAAATGAAGATAATAAGACTGGGTAAAGTTTCTGGGCTTTTTTTTCTCTCAGATTAGCATGGCTTTTTCTACTCTTCATGTGAATATTAGGTAGTTTTGGTACAAATGGATCTTACAAAGATACAAATGAAAAGCATTGTGCTAGACTTAGAATCTAGAGACTAAGGTTCAAATTTGAACTCAGAGTCTTACTATCTATATGACTCTAGATAAGTCAAATAAATTCTCTCAGTGTGTTTCCTCACCTGAAAGTTGAAATAATAACAATGATCCTGCCTTGTTCAAAGATGGCTATGAGGATCAAATGAGAGAAGGTATGGAAAGTCCTTTGTGAACCTTAAAGTACTCTATCAAAGTGCTATGTAATTATTACCATTTCATTCTTCCCAACTGATTTTAGAGGCAAAAGTATTTCTATTTGTGTCTCCAGGGCTCCCTATCTCTATTCTTACTGCCATTAAAAAAAAAGGATTAAACCAGCAGCATAGATAAAATTACTCATTTATCAACACTTATTTTTTGGAGGAGTGTGTTAATAGAAACTTATCTCCTTTATAAATAATTGTATGACCTTGGACAAGTTACTTTTTCTTTATGAGCTTCTTTTCTCATTAGAAAAACATGGTTAATAATACTTGTACTAAAGTGCAAAGTGACAGAAATGTGGGTATTGTGCTAAGTGATTTCTACGTTTCTCTCCAACTCTATAATTCTATGAATTTTCTAAAAACAGAGTTAAGGTCCTATCCCCTACTTCCAAGTAGATTCTACGTCTAGAGAAGAGTAAAAGTAAGTACTAAAGATAAAGAGAGCAAAAACAGATGGAACAAATACAGATAAATTTGTTTTTAATAAAGGAGTTAATTTTCTTTCAATCCTATATAAAACAATAGCCATTAAAAACTTCATTTTTGAAAGTAAAATATTTACATATGAACAAGTAACTGTGCAAAATTTACAAGAAAAAAATGGAAAGACAGGATTTCCTAAAAGACAAAATAAAAGGTGTAACAGTTGTCAGGTGTTGATAAAAATACTGATCAGCATTCAGTTTACACGCAAGGGTAAGGGGAGAGTGGGAAAGAGAGTCTAACATGGAAATTCACACAAAGAAAGCCAAAGTATTTACAGTCATAAAAGTACTATCAATAGACAATTTAATACAATAACCTCTGAAAATATAAAGAACCAATTAGTATATTTGTAATAAAAAAATAGGTACAAAGAAGGGACTTTGCTCTGGACATCTTTAAAGTTGGCCCACAGCTTGCATACAGTCTTTTAGCAAAATAATTATAGTTTACATAGCCATTTTTATGTTATGTGCCAAAAATTATGTACAATTACTGACAAAATACACCAACCATTTTTCAACACTTGATTCACACTGAGAAACAGTCTTTTGATGATTCTTCTCAACTTTGATTTTTTTTTTAATCTAAGCTTTCACTTTTAGCTAAAAAACACAGTGCAAGTAAAATATATTTATGCTGAAAAGGTTTTCATTTTTCTTTTAACTTTACAGCTTTACAAACTATAGCAAATAAAATGCTTTTTACAGATGCTAATAACACATTCAGAAGGAACCCTCCTTTATGGACTCTCAGGGCCTCGAATAAGCAGTATTGTGATTAAAAACTGAGGTTACGTTTCTAAAATTAATTGAATATTCCTCTTCAATTTTAACATTTTGGGGAAAGGAGGAAGATAAATAGTCTAAAAATCAGTTTGCTTTGCCAACTGACTATTTAAAAAATAAAAATAAAAAAGTGAAATGAGGTCATCGGCTGTCGACATATATACCTATGTAATAAGTGTAGTTAAGTCAAACTGAACTAAAATGCACAAATAATGTCATAACTGCTACAAGTCTGACAAAGGGCAGCTAATTATTTGCTAAACGATTCCATCAGTCTTTATATATGGCTTGTTTGGCAAGAAGGCCACTCAATCAAAGATGAGTTAAGATTTAATTGTCCTTTAATAATATCCACAGGCCTTTGTAAGTATTCTCACTGTTACAGAAATGGACTTTCTCTCATACTGAAGAGTTGATTTATAAACAGGAATATAAAACTGTTCCATGTAAAGAGGTGGCTGTTTTTTAAACAATATCCCATTTGCTTGTTACAAAAAAGGCGTAATCTGCAAATATATAAAAACGTCCCCAGGCGTCTCCATCAAAAATACCTTGATCTTTTCCATTTTACTTAAGGAATGCTTTGTATAGCAATAGTGAATGGCTTGTCTCTCGCTCATTTTCTAAACAAAATATGAGGTCCCTGAGGTTGACCCGCGTTATCCTTTGTCGTGTAAACTGTCTAGTCGTTCCAACTCCAGAACTGCCCGGGACTGCTGTACTTGTTCCAGATCCCTATTGAGAAAAGTAGGGGGAAAAGGTTCCAGGTTAGTGTTTTCAAGTAGATACGTGAAAAATCCTAAAAAGAACACAGAGATGAGAGTCAAGACTCAAATACAGGTCTTCTGCCACTTACTAGCTCTGTGACCTTATACGAAACATGCAACTTTTACTGAGATGTGGTTTCTTTTTTTGGTGAAAGGAAGGGTTGCTCTGAGAACAATGATTTCTTAAGTCTTACAGTGCTAGGTAAATATAAACAACTCCAAGTAGGCTTGTTAAGTAGGTCACAAAGTTTGTGTGAGGGATGAATGTAAGTTGGATGTTTATTTCATTGCTCTCTTGGGTAAGGGCTCAAACTCAAATTCTGGAGACACAGCATGCAAAGGGACAAGTTCCTAGTGAACTAACTAACTAGTTGTTATAGACAGGCTCCAACAAACAATCACTGCTAGAGACACCATAGTCCCTACTCCCACCACTGGAGATGAGCTATATTCCTGGTTGGAAATAAAACTGCATTGTCTCCACAGAAATAGTTATAAATAGTGGTTAGGTATTTAATACAATTAGGACATTTCAATGATTTTATGAGTTGAATTTACTTTAGTGGCTAACCAGACGGTCACCTAACATTTGAATACTAGCGAGAATGGAAAGAGACTGTTGTTCTAAGAACCTAAGTGTTAGAAGGAACCCCAAAGCTATCCAGTCCAACTAATACCTGCCCAAGAATCCTTTCCAACCCATCACCAATAGCCTCTGCTATTTCCCATTGAAGGTGAGGAACCCATTATCTCTCAAGCTAGACCACTCTACTTCTAGAGAGCACTAATTCGTGACAATTTTCCCCTTAACACAAGCTGAAATCTGACTCTATGCAACTTCCGCACACTGAAATAGTGCTGCCCACTAGGCACCAGTCAAAATAAATCTAATTTCTCTTCCTCATATTAGTCCTTTAAATAATAGGAGACAGCTATTGGGTTCCTCTGAAATCCTGGTCTTGTCTTCTCATTCATTCATTCAACAACATAAAATAAGTACCAGTTGTGTACTCAGAATTAGAGATACAAAGACAAAAAATGAAAAAGTCCCTTCCCCCAAGAAGCTTACGTTCTACCTAAGGAATTAGCATTTACACATAATAGTAGAAACAAAATATATATAAAGTAATTTCCCAAAGGAGGAAAGTAACAACCAGAAAGTTCAGGATAAACTTCTTGTAGGAGGTAGCACTGTGATTCTGTGAAGTATAGGATGCATACTAAGGATGTCTAGTCTAGGTTAAATACAAAACTGTGAGATGGAATGTTGTATACAGAGAACAGCAAGTATGCCACTTTGGCTAGCATTTAAACCAGGAGGGTTTAAAAAAAGGGGGCAGGGAGAGAATGGGTCTAGAAAGGTATACTTGGATCAGATGGTAAAGGGCTTTAAAAGCCAAACAAAAAGAGTTTATATTTCATAATAAAGCCAAAAAGGTGGCAATGATCTTCTTGATTTGGGCAATGACATGTGACAAATTGTGAGAGCTGTATGGAAAATGAATTGGAAAGGGGAGAGATTGGAGTCTAGGTGACTAATTAGGAGGTTATAATGTAAAAGTTCAGGGGAAGAGATAATAAGTACATGAAATAGGATGGCAGCTATATAAGTAGAGAGGATGGAATAGATGTATACTTTGGAGGAAGAACTGTCAAGACTTGGCAACCAACTGGATTTGAGAAATAATCAAAGATGACTCCCAGGCTGCAAACCTGGGCAATACTCTCAACAGACAAAAGGAAGTTAGGAAGAGAAGATGATTTGGTAAATTAATTCTGTTTTGGATATATTAAGCTTGAGATAACTATGGAACATCCAAAGGGAGATTTCTAAAAAGCTGGTGGTGAGTCAGGGCTAGAGTTCAGGAGAGAGATTCTGGCTAGATATAGAGATCTGAGACTTCTTTGGGAATAGCCACTGAACTAGCTCTGAATCCACTTAACTGTATTCATAAATGATAGGCAATCCCATGGAAGCTAATGAAATCGCTGAGACAAAGTATAAAGACAGAAGAGAACCCAGAGCAAAGACCTGATGTAACCTCTCATAGAGAAGGCAGAACAAGAATGATGATCCAGACTCAGAGAAGAACCAGAAGAGAATATTGTCTCACACACACACACACACACACACACACACACACACATACACACACACACAGCCCAGGGAAGAGAGGATGGTCAATAGTGTCAAATACTTGAGAGATCAAAAAATATAAGGACTAAGAAAAGGCCATTAGAGTTTGCAATTCAGAGATCATTGGTAATCTTGGAAAGAGAAATTTTCCCCATTTCTGCCAAATAGTCATCTGTGGCATGGTTTCTAATCCCTTCACCATTCTGATTACCTTTTTTGTAGACATGTTATAGCCTGTCCTTCCTAAAATATCCTTCCTAAAATATGACACTCAAAACTGGATATAGTATTCATTCTAAATATGATCCAACCATGGTAGGTACAGAGACTACTCACCCCCAATCTCCTCCCATATACAGATCTTAATGCAACCTAGGATAGCATTAGATTTTTTTAACTAATGTAACAATGTCGACGCATTTTGAGCTAGTAATCCACTAACTCTCCCCAAATCTTTTTTCACATGAACTACTGTCTAGGTATGTATCTCTCATCTTGAACTTATGAAATTATTTAAACTCAAAGAATTTAACATTTATTTCTAATAAACTTCATCTTGCTAGATTCAACTCACTTGTTCTAGTCTGTCAAGATCTTCTTAGATTTTGATTCTATTAGTAATATCCCTGTCAGTGGGTAATATTATCTGCAAATTTGTGAAGTTTCCCATGTACTCCTTCAAGCCATCAATAAAATCATTGAACAAGGACAAATCTATGAGGCATTCCACTAGAGATGCCCCTCCATATAGCCAAAAACTTTTCTTTAGATTTAGTCACTGAATCAGCTCTGAATCCTCTAACCCACATCTTTCCATCTTGTGAACAATGATACCATGAAATACTACCATGTGTATGGCATTCCTCTGAACTCCCAGCCACATTAGCATACTCAAAAAATAAAGGTAATAAGTAGGATATGACCTATTCATGATGAAGTCATACTGGCTCTTAGTGATTACCAGTCCTTTTTCTAAATGATTACAATCACCCCTGTGATTCCTGGCAATATTCTAGACCCTATCACTATAGTCAAACTCAACAGCCTTTAGTTTTTTTTTGTTTTGTTTTGTTTTGTTTTTAGGAGCAGTTAGCAAGTTTTATTTGGTGAAAGCAGAGAGGCCAAAGAGGACATATTATGGTGGGGGTTGGAAGTAAAGAAATGAAAATGTAGTTAGTTGCTTCAGGGGCAAGACGATGATTTTCACACTGAGAAAGTTAAGGGGTTCTTTGTGGAAAGGGGAGTTGGTCTCAGCCATTCAGCACCATCCAGACTAGCTCTTCATAGTTGATACAACCGTTGCTGTCTTCATGCCCTGCCACCAGCACTTCCACTTCTTCCTCTGTCATCTTCTCACCCAAGGTGATGAGGACATGTCGTATTTCAGCCCCCATGACTGTGCCGTTCCCTTCCTTATCAAACATCCGAAGCCCTTCTACATAGTCTTCATATGTGCCCTGGTCTTTATTCTTTGCTACGGTCTGCAGCATTGGCAGAAAGTGTTCAAAGTCCAGCACCTTCACATTCATCTCATCACTCTTGGGATTCCCTAAGACCTTGAGCACCTCAGCATTGGTAGGATTCTGGCCCAGGGCTCGCATCACATCCCCACACTGGCTGTATAAGATCTTTCCATCCCCTGTTCGGTCAAACAGCTGGAAGGCCTCCTTGAACTCTGCGGTCTGATCCTCCGTGAAGTCACACATCTTGGCCGTGCTGCTATTCCCTCACTTGCTCGTACTGCCGCCGCCACTGAGCTATGTAATGGCTCTGTCTCTCTCGGCTGCTCCAATCTGCCCACAGCGCCCAGCCTTTAGTTTTTTGAGAACTCACACTCTTTCCTTTTGTCAAAGTCAGGACCATACTTGCCCATCTCTTATTCTATAGGACACTTCCCATTTTCCATGATTTTCAAAGATCACAAAGTTTCAATAATCACTTCTGTCATGTCTTTTAGCACCAGATGATAATAATTTCTCTAGGCCTAGTGATGAATTAACATATGGCAGCTTACCTTCAATTTTCTTACCATCTACTCCCTTACTTTGAATCTTGATTCGCTCTTAACAATTTTTATTCTTCTACTTGCTCATGATGGTCCATTATTGTCCTATCTTTTCTTTGATTTGCTCTCAGCATAGATTTTAAAAAAAAATAAAATAAAGGCTTTTTGTTGCCCACAGCACTCATTGCCAAAATAGAATTATTCTGATTTGTAGTGCCCCTGATACTCTTCTTACAGTATTGTATTTTTATATTCGTTCTGTTCTCTGGCCTAACTTCTTCCATATTCTGTATGTATCCTTAGAATGTGAACTGGTTCATTACTTCCCTATACCTCCACATATCTCGATATATATATATATTTTCCTCATTTGAATAGTTTGCATTTATATCTTAACAACTGCATCACTAAGAGGTTCTCATGCAGAATTTTAGGTCATGGGATCCCACCTATCCTTTCTTATAACCCTCTGAAATACAATCTCCCAACATCTAAAGTGTGGGTCATACTAGGTCCAGCTTTCCTCTGTTTCTCTATCATGAATTCTAAGATGGGGAACTTGGGGATAAATAATGATTACATCATTTCTACTTCAGCAACTTATTGGTCATAATCGGGACTAAAACAGGAGAGTCCTTTTGTCATTTTCTCCACCTCTTAAAAATGAAATTATTACTATGGCATTCAAGAATTTATCAGCCGTTCTGCTTTTGGTAAAGAAATAGTTTGGAAAGTTGAAGTCCTCCATTCCAGACAGATAGACAGAAAGATTAAAATCAAGTTTCCTTGACAAGTTTGTGATGTATTCCCCAAACACACTGTTAAATTCCCCTTTCTGTCTAGGTAGTTTCTAGTATACTTCCATGATATTACTTCTGTTTCTCCCTCTGCTAAGCTTCACCATAGTACTCTCCACCACAGCTCAATCACCACCCTATTTGGGTTTCTGGATTTCCCATGTGAGTATATCCTAAATACATTGCTAGTTTACAACTTCTTTTATCTAATCTGTCTACCTGCTCTTCTTCAGCAAATCAACAAAATTTATTGTTAATGGTGTCCTTCAAACCTGAGAGTGAGTTAAGTACACTTCAAATTTATTCAGTGCTGCAAAGATCATTGGTGTGAGTATTCCTCAAATGACTGTACATACAGTGTTTTTAATCTTGTGTCCATTAGAATGTGAACTCCTTAAGGGCAGAGACAGTGTTTTTGCCTTTCTTTGAATCCCCAGCAGTTAGCATAGTGCCTTGCAAACAGTAAATGCCTGTTGACTTTCTGTGGACTGACCTCACATAATACTGAAAAGAAAATATGAATGGAATGAAACCAGGAACACGTTTAGAGACATAGGAACACAGGCATAAATGGAACTTAGAGGTCATTCCAACTCACTCCTTTTACAAAGGAAATTAATATATTCCCATGAGTGATGGAAAATACTTGGGTGGAGCTTAAATACTAATGTGATATTTGGAACAAGTAGATTTTAACACTAAATTTTCTGAATTTGACTTTGACAGCATTAATTGCAGTATACTAAGGCAATGTAACCTATGAAGAAGTCGCACTTCACTATTAAACTGTGTACTTAAAAGCAGTAAAAGCTTATGGCCAGCAGATGGCATGCAGAGCTCATAAAACCTACCTAAGACACAATATTAAGATACTATGACTTTTAATTGGAATTTTTTTGGAGAACATTTTGCCCCCCTTCCCCAAAAGTCTACCTCTTTTAATACAATATTCTTCTGGTTAAATATAGCTGAATCATGGAACACCACAACTTCAGAATTAAAGAGATACATAGCTCAAAGAGCAATGGAAAGACATGGTAGGCACAAGTGAGCTACTGCATGTTGCTACTGATGACACGCTCAAAAAGTCTGTTGGTCTGCTAAATGAGGATAACTGAAGGGCTACAGAGTACCCCCTTAAATATTAAAAGAACCACAGAAAGGTCTCTAGTACATCAGAAAGATCCTCTAAGAAGGAATTTTAGAAAGAATGGGACAGAGATAAACCAATATGAAAAGAGATGGAGGGGCTATAATTTTCTCTGGTGAAACAATGAACCATGCTAAAAGCACAGCTCAACCAAAATACATATGAAGAAAGTGATAATGAATGTTATCAAATACTTGAATACATTGTTAATATATCACATTAGTATATTTACAAATTTGAAATTCTAAAAAGTTAATGAGATTCAAATGAAGCAAATTAAAATCAAGTCTACTTCAGATACTACTGGATTAATAGTCATTTGCTCATATTGATAAGTTCTCGTTACCCTTATTCCTCCTATGTTACTGTCTACTAAGTCTTGAAATTCTATTCAAGTGAATGGATATGTTACTTCAACAAAGGGACCTGGGACACATGCTTGATGAAAATGAGGCACACTATAAGTGTCCTATCCCATTGACATTACCTGAAGCTGACCAATGGTAAGTCCATTTCCCATACATATAATCAATAGTGTGGGAAATCAATTTTTAAAAAGGAGGGTGAAAAATATCTTGACTGAAACTGCACTCTATCCCTAAATTGCCAGTGGGGGCTAATTCTGAAATAGTGCAAATAGCAATAAAGATCTGAGAGGATTCCTAGTCTGCATCTTAAAGAAAATGCAAACAAAGACACAAAAGTCAAAAAAATTAAATGATACATCAAATGCAGAGCTGTAAGACATGAGTAAAAACAACTTTGTGGGAAAGATAAAATTCTGGAGCCAGTTGTTAAAGAGTATATTCTTTTTTTCTTGGAATGGTATTACTTGTAGAATTATCATTCTAAATTACTTGTGAAAAATCACGCTCCTTATTTAATTAGTGATACTGTGAGCACTCAAATAAGGCAATGAGCTTTCCAACACATTTCTGGTTTTCCAAGAATATCTGTAAAGGAGTAGGGATACTTTGTCTATATCTAGCCATGTATAGAATATCTCTTTCATTAGAATATAAGATCCTTAAGGACAGGAAATGTTTTCAATTTTTCTTTGTAGTTCTAGTATTCAGTATAATGCCTAACAGATAAGTACTTAATAAAAATGTACTGATTACTATAAAAGCCAATCCTGAAATTAGTCATCTATAGAGTGTCTACATAGCCAGGATCCATTTATGTATAGATAGAATGAATGGAAACATAGACTAGATAAATTTAATGAGGAGACTGTAAGCAAAGAAATTTTTTCATTCATTGGAAGACCATGACCAATACTGCTCATTGTCACATGTAACAACAGGAGGCCTTTAAACTAATTAAAAGAGCTACACATTCATCACATACTCCGAACCCACCCTTCTGATTCAAGAAAACAATGTAAAAATTGTGACTTTTTATGTAATTAGGTTTCAAAATCTCTTTAACACTAAAACATTTACAGAAGAAAGACGGGTGGAGCCAAGATGGCGGCTGGAAAGCAGGGACTAGCATGAGCTCCCTGCCAAGTCCCTCCAAAAACCTATAAAAAATGGCTCTGAACCAATTCTAGAACTGCAGAACCCACAAAATAGCGGAGGGAAGCAGGGCTCTAGCCCAGGACAGCCTGGATGGTCTCTGGGTAAGGTCTATTCCGCACAGAGCTGGGAGTGGAGCTAGTAGAACACAGTCCAGCGTGGGCGGCACGGACCAACCAGACCAGGGGCCAGGTGGAGCGTGCCGTAGCGCCCTAAATCAGTGAGCTGCAGCAGTTACCAGACTTCTCAACCCACAAACACCAAAGACAAAGAGATGGTTAGTGGGAAAAGCTGCTGGGGACAGGGGGACAGAGTTTGCGGTTCAGACACCACCCTGGTGGCAGTGGAGGTGGTGCAGCTACACAACTACAGCTGCAGTTGCTTCTGGCCCCAGGCCCACCTGGTGGGAGGAATTAAGTGGCAGCTCAGAGCAGAAGTGCAGAGCCTGCTGAAGATCTAAGTCCAGTCTGGGTTGGGGGTTCTTGGGGAAGGAGGAGTGCTGGTGTGGCACAGCTGGCTGTAATAGCTCTGAAATCAACAGCGCATACCCCCAAGCTTGGAACATAGTACTCTTTACTCTACAAGCAGTCATACCCCACTGAAAAACTCAAGGGTCAAGTAAGTTGTCTGGGAACATGGCCAGGCAGCGAAAACGCACTCAGATTCAGTCTCAGACTTTGGAATCTTTCTTTGGTGACAAAGAAGACCAAAACATACAGCCAGAAGAAGTCAACAAAGTCAAAGAGCCTACAACAAAAG
>CM053625.1:139179063-139215964 GCA_028646595.1 Phalanger gymnotis | reverse complement strand
GGGGGGGGGGGGGAATGGGGAGAAAATTTGTAATTCAAACGCCTGTGAAAATCAATGCTGAAAACCAAACATGTCAAAAATAAATTAAAAAAAAAAAGATCACAAGCCTCAACAATAAATGAAAGTTTTCCTCTCAAGCAATTATTTAGGAATATGCCTAGAATGTACTAATTTTTTTTTCTCTTTAAAAATTGTATATTATGTCGAAACAGAGTACCAATTTTACTGTGCCTCAAATAATCAGAATAAAATTTAGAACTGTTCAAAAGGGATCAGTCTAATCATTTATACTATAAAAAGAAAACGGATGAAAAACACACATTGTTCAGATTATAAAATGATGTTGGGTGGACAGCTCATTTAGTCCATCAGTATATATTTTCTGGATGGTCACATATAGGTACAGTGAGCCGAATATAAAAAGGAAGAGAGAATATAAGAAGAAAGAGAAAAGAGAGAAACCGTATCCTATTTTTTAATAACAATATTGCCTCAGGAATGCTGTATGGCTGTGAATAATGGAACACCACCATCTCTAAAGAATCAAGACTGCTGATAGCCAAAGGACAATGGAAAGTAGCATGCTTGTATATATTATCAATGAGGACTTGGGCACAAGAAGAGGTATCTAGAAAACAGATGATGATAAAAGGAGGTAAGTTGGTCACAGAACAAGAGATAAGAGTAATTAAAGATAAACCATGTGTTTCATTGTTACCACTAAAAAAATTTTTTTAACTCAGAGAAAGATATTCAGTGTATAAGCTAGATCCTCTCCTGAGGGTGAAAAGTTATAGAGCTGGTACAATCTGTACTAGTGGAGCAAGTGCTCACATTTATCACAAATCAATCAAAAAACTGAAATATTAGAGGTTAATATTCACTAGTTTGATATATGTTTCAAAGAATACTTAATTTATACTGGCAGCCAGAAGAATTGCCTAACATCCTCCTAACTTCTACCTTACCTACACAGATAATTAATAAAGAATTTAGAAAAGCTTAGAAATTAAACAAGAATAACTTTAAGAGTAATATTGGCTGCTGATTCTGAAATATACCTTCCCTGACTTCTAATGGACACCAATGACTAATGTGTCTTTAATAACTAATCAAGGGGCAGCCAGGTGGTAAAGCAGATAAAGCACTGGACTGGGAGTCAGGAGGACTTGAGTTCAAATCCAGCCTGAGTCACTTGATACTTAACTAGCTGTGTGACGATGGGCAAGCCACTTAACCCTGACTACCACACAAACAAAAAGAAAAACAAACAAAAAAAACACTAAACAAAAGTAAGTAGCCTTACCTGTTTGAAGCTGATTTAGTTGAATTTGCTGAGGAGTAGTGAGCATGATACGATTGTGTGGCTGTCGCAATGCTACCATAGGAGTTTGTGTCAATGTTACCTGTGGAGGTCTTATCAATGCCCCTGGTTTCTGTGGTTGTTGGATAACCTAGTGGAAAAAGGCCAAAAAGTACTGAATATGTTCCCCTAATGCCAATGCCATGCTTTCCAATCTGTAGTGTCTTATTCCCTTATATTATCAAAATATTTAATTCTTTAATTCCTAGAAAAATAATATATACATGTGAGTATATATACACACACATACATCCATACTTAAATATTTACATATATACGTATATATGTACCTGAATTTTTATTATGCAAACATAATAAAAAGTCAGGTACAGGAAGTATAATTAACAGCTGTATTACTAATTTACACTTCTATTCTCAAAGGCTATCTAAATAAATCCTTGGGGGGGGGGGGATGCATTAAGCTTCTGTGACAAGCTTTTCTGACATGCAAACTCTTCAAGGAATTAATACAAATATTTAAGAGCCAGTACCCAATAAATAAGGGTCAAAGACAAGAAAAGCCAGTTTAAAAAAAAAAAACCTTACTAACTGCCATGTAATAAAATATTCAAAGTTCTTAATTATCAGAGAAATGCATACTCATTCAAATGCAAATTAAAACAATTCTGACTTATGCTCTTACGTAACTCCATCATACTGGCAAAGATAATGAAAGATGGAAAAATTCAATATTGATGGGAAAATGGGAAAACAGGCATGCTAATTCATTAGCTGTCAGAGTTGTGAGTTGGTCTAACCATTTGGAAAGCAATTTTGAAGTATAAGGAAAAAGTTACGAACCTATTCAAACATATTTAAGATCCAGCTGTTCAAAAATATTCATAGCAACTCTTATTTGTAATAGAAAAAAGTTGGAAACAAACTATGCACCTAATGATTGGGGAATACCAATCAAGCTAGTAGGAAAGTGTATAGAATATTATTTACCATAAGAAATTATGAATATTAAAAATTCATAGAAACAGAAGATTTGTATGAAATGATACAGAATGGAGTAGAGCCAAAGAAATGCATACACACTGACTATAATTATATAAATGAAAATAACATTACACAGCAACAAAATTGAGGTCAAATATAAAGAACAATATTTTTATATTTGCCAAAATTAAAGAATACAGCCTTCCTTTATTTTGACAAATCACAAATTACTGTAAGGTTACATGTAACAATTTCTCTTTTTTTCTTCCTATTTTACTAAATTGTCTTAGGGAAATATGCTTTGCATACTTGTTTAGGTTTTGCCTTTTGTATCAAAATGGAACTGATTAATACAAATTAATCTTTCTGTTTTAATCATAGTGAAATTAATTACAAACATGTCAGTTCAAAATTTTATTGTGTATCTCCAAACTATTTAGCCTGGCATTCAAGGCTCTTTATAATCTGGTCCACATTTATGTACCTACTCCCATAAAACTGCTAATAATAGCACTTCATATCTTGACATTTATACAGCATTTTGTTGTGAAGTATTATCCCCACTTTACAGATAAAGAAATCTAGATAGCAAGATTAGGTGGCTTATCTGGAGTCCCACAGTTAATTAGTATAAGAGCTAGGAATTAAATCCAAGTCTACTGACTTTGATTCTACTGCTCATTCTTTCTACTCAGTATGTCATATTGCTTCCACAGTATTAGGATCCTAACTTCAAGCCAAACTTGACAACTGGATGCTCCACAACTATGCTGTAAACTTTCCTACCTCCACCCCTTTTAATGCTGCTGTTCTCTTTGCCTTAAATGCCTTCTTCCTCACCTCTACCTGCCCAAATCCTACCCATCCTTGAATATCCAATTCAAATGTCACTTCTAAGAAATTCCCTAAATGCCTACTATGTGCTAAGCACTGTGCTAGCCACTTGGGATACAAATACAAAGAAACAATCCTGGTTCACAAGAAGTTTACATATAACCTTTCCTTGCCTATGCTTGAACTTCTTATATGCAGCTTATCCCACTCTGTATTTTACTATGATTATTTGTGTTCTCATGGGCAGGGACTGTGTCCCATTCATTTCTATGTTCATCCCAGTGACCTGAATATAACAAGTGATCAGTAAAGATTTATTGTGTTTATTTTTAAAAATCATTCCTAGTTACCACTGTATTGTTAAGTGTCCCAAACAAATGATCATGCAAAAATAGCTTAATGTGAGTAGAGAGAATGGCTTACTAAAATCTTATTACCTTCTTCAGTTTAGTTTGAATTGCATCATACATTTTATATCCAATAAGCTCCTAACATTTGATGCTTTGCACTGAGTCTTTTTTATAAAGTTATGAAGAGGCAATATGATGAAACAGAAAGGCCTGAGAGGTTTAAGGAGGGATGAGGGGCAGAGAGTGCAATGGAAAGAGAATATTGAAAGTTTCTGCAACCTTTAAAATCTATATAAATTTAAGTGTTTATGTGGGAGGTAGTACAATGGAGAGAGCACTGGACTTGGAGGCTGGAGAGCTGGGTTTAAATCCCCACTCTGACACTTACTAGTTAGATGACCTCAACTCTTAGCCACCATTTACCTCAGTTTCCACATTTGTAAAATGTCCCTACCTTACAGGATTGTTATGGGGACAGCACACTGTATACCTTAAGTTGCTATGCTATATTACTAATACAAATAGAATGGTAAAATTGGTACCAACCAGGCTTTATTTTTGCACACACACACACACACACACACACACACACACACATGCACGCATGCGCGCATTACACAGATATGGGTATACATAAGTGTGTGCATAAATCTATGCAATATATACATTAATGTATACACATATGAGTGTGTATTATACATGAATATATCTATGTAGATATAGGCACCTTCAAAATTTTCTTGCATATAATGAGGCTAATGATAGTTAACTAATACAACTATTACTAGTGATATTTTTCTCTCAAAGGATAGAAAACTCTTGGAAAATCTGACCAAAAATATACCTCAAAGACAGTAGCAAGCTGAAGGCTCATTAAAGTACCTGTTATCCATTTAAACCAATAATATATACTAATGATATGGATATGTCAATGGTTAAAGGGAAATTTGCTTATGCTTATTTTTTTTACCAGGAAATAAAACAGAAAATTATAGGGCTTTAATCTCTTACGTACATTTTAACTATTTAAAATAATAGATGATTTTCTTCCTAGCAGGACTTTTCTTTGAATGTTCATAAAAAGGTTTCTGCTGAGCTAAATGCTTGATTTAGAGGAGTAAAAGGCAACATTATACTCTGCCAACTGTGAATTAATAGAAAATGTCTTTCTCTTTCCATACCAGAGGTGTAGGTTGTCCTTGTTTGCTAACGCTGACTGGTGTGGGCTGTGTCAGACTGATGACTGGCGGCTGAAGAGTGCTGGTGACAGTGGCAGCAGTCTTCCCTGCTGTGCGCTGAACAGAGCTGCTCAGCACCACTGCTGTCAGGGCAGTAGTTGCTTGCGTTGTGGGCTGTTGCTGCTGACTTTGCTGGATAAAAGCTGCCGAATCTGGTGTTAACTGTCTCAAGGCAGGTAAACTCCTCTGAAATAGGCAAGAAAATGGGATTAAGTTCACATCTCATATAATGGTTTTTGAAAAATATTTAAGATTTTTCCAATTTACTTAGACAATAAGATTTTTTGAAGGCAGTTGGGGCCCCCCCTCTGGATGTAAAACATTAACCTCAAAGTCTCAGTTTCCCCCCAAACTCCTGGTGACTTCAAACAGCGTTATAACTGCATTAAAATCATAGGATCAAGTCCTACATTATATAAAAGCATTTGTCAAAGATAAAAGTTTGGGGGCAGGTAGGTGGCTCAGTGAATAGAGCATCAGCCCTTGAGTCAGGACGACCTGAGTTCAAATCCAACCTCAGACACTTGACACACTTACTTGCTGTGTGACCTTGGGCAAGTCACTTAACCCTAATTGCCTTGCCTTCCCCCCTCCAAAAATAAAAAGAGAAAAGTCTGGTCACTGACTATTCTATGTGAAAACCATTTTTCCTAGCTAAAGATGCTCCCACTATATAACCATGTCTTCCATATTCACCAAGATTTTTACATGGCTCCTAAAACCCACAAAGAGCATGAAATCTATGAAAATATTTTCTACATGTCTGACTTGCTGCTATTAACAAAAAAATCCCAAATACAAAAGCTAGCACCACTTGTATTTCCCTAATTTCTCTCTAGAAACATATTGTTACCAAAGTCTTTTGTTTCTTCTTAATTCCTAATATGAATAAGTGACCGCCTCCCAGAATAAGAAAAGTTCTCTCTCTTTCTTCTAGTCAATCCCTGGATTCATGCCTAAATTGTTCACAAAGCAACTGACAGTTATATTTACTTGGCAAATCCAGAAACCCGAGTTTCCTTATTTTCCTGAAGGTAGTCAAAACATGTACTGCTTCATGGTATTGTGATATCTAATAATTTTCAGGGAAGATTTTCTTAAAGAGCATACTTAAATTTTGTCATGGAGCTAGAGTTTAAAAAGACTTTCAAAAATCTGGGCAGGTAACTCGATTTAAGCATACACACAGAGCTTTAGAACTACTGTACTCTTTTTGTTCCTTAAAAAAAAAACAATCATGCTTCTTCTCATTGTTCCAAGTGCATGAATACTGAAAAAGAATCAAAGCATCAAGGATGTATAAATTACCTTCAGGAAAGGCACGAGGTAAGGTTGAGGTGAAGAATTAAGTTCTCGGTATAACCTGCTGGTAAAATCTTCTGCTTCAATTTTCCCATCCTAAAAAATAACATTCATAATGAAATTCACCACCTGATTAGAATGGAAAGTTTAATGCAGTTTACATTTATCAAAATGACATAGAAAAAAATTGCTACAAAACATTCCCCCTCCCCCCATAAATCTGGGGCATATTCTTCTACAAATGGGAATACTGGGCATAAGTTTCAGAGTACAATGGTAATGGGATATGCATGTAAGGGACAAATGTGGTCAAAGTAACTAATACTCGCAGAAGTATAGGGTCTTTCCCATTTTTCCTGAGTCATCATAGATATGTTCACAAGTCAAGTAATCCTTGAACTCCTTCTATATTCTCTTGAGCTTTTTGAATGGCTATTAACATAACCTACAGTTATAATCCCAAATTTATGTATGGCTCAAGCTATTACAGTCTCCTACAAATACCCTATGTTCCCCTATCCAACTAGATTGTTAGGTCAGACAGGAATTGACTTCATATTGGCCAGTAGTCCTAATCTAAAACTTACAGATGGTTCAGGTTGACTATCATAGAGCTCTACAGCTACCCGCTATTCCCCTGGAGCCACTGTAAGCAGATCACTAGGTTGGGAAGGAGTTGTCTCTGTATTTCAGCCCTTTCCTAATTATCTGCATAAGAGTTCTCTTGTGACTGAGATACACTGGTTAAGTTTCTTGACTCATTGGTAGGTGGCAATATCCAATTTCGCCATACTCAGAATCAGTCTTCTGAGGTATGATCTAGTTCTGACAGTTTCCTCACAACAAGCAAGTGGGCTCACCTCTCTCCTGCTTAACTTTCAAAATAACAGCTTGTTCTCTCTTCAATCCATAGTCATCTCTCTTCTCTACAGTCATATTTCTTGCTTCTTCTAGAAGCTGCTTCCTGCCTAAAATGCTAGTACTCTATGTCTCCATAGGGGTGTATTCAATTTATACAAGAATCAAAAGTGTCTTTGCTACCTGCTAAATGACCTCAAATCTAAAACTGATTAACTCAACTGTCAGTTAAGGGCATGGACAATCTTTCGCCCAGCCAAATCAGTTTCTCATAGTAATTCAATTAAGGAATTTTTTCACACTTCAAAGGCGTAGCAGAGTGCTAACACCTTGTTAACACATTAAAATGTCTTTAATTCTGGTACCTGCATAACTTTATTTGATCTCTTCTTCCCCAGAAATGCACAAAATATAAGCCAGAAACCTCTCAGCAGAATCAGACATGGTCCTTCAATGGTACCAGTCCCCTCAAGAGAGCTGGACTTGGAGAATGGCCAGGGATCCTAGTTTACCTCATGGCAGCATCAAGTACCATGGTAGCCTGGTTCCAGTAAAAATAAAGTTAACCTAAAAAGAACCCACACTCCCAGGGAGAGTTATAATTCTGACAGGAGGGAGATGAGGAAAATAACCAAAGAACAAGTGCCACAGTTCAAAAATGGCCAAGAAGTGGCATGGAGACCTAGTTCTGGACAGGAGAAGGT
The DNA here is from genome assembly GCA_028646595.1 of Phalanger gymnotis. Lineage (NCBI taxonomy): Eukaryota > Metazoa > Chordata > Mammalia > Diprotodontia > Phalangeridae > Phalanger > Phalanger gymnotis. The sequence continues at coordinate 139,208,373 of CM053625.1, read as the reverse complement.
GAAAGCTCAGCTATCAGAGCCCAAGGTCCCAGAGGGAGAGTCTGAGTTCTTGTGGGAAGGAATGAGGAGAGGAGAATGGTTGGACTGAAGGCAGATCATTTTGGAAATGGTCAGAACTGGAGGTAAAGTTGGGCTTGGGCTTCCTCCAAAAGCTGTTCTCATAAGGTCCAAACTTCTCCCTCTAAATTTATCAATCTAAAATACTTTTGTCAAATAATTTTGATGAAAAAAAATACAATCTAGTCCATCATAACCTTATCCAAATAATACTTTTTAGTTTCACCAGATTTTGAAATGTATTTTCTTTTCATACCTGCCCTTTTTCACGCCATAGCGCAACTATTTTTTTTTTTTGCATCAAAATATATGCTAAGGCAAAGTGCTATTGTCCAAAAATGTTCTTACCAGCAAGTTCTGTACTAATTCTTTGACATTTGCTGCTGTCTCTGTAGACTGTTTACCAGATGAGGCCAGTTTTATTAATGTAGACAGAAAATTCTTACATTTCTTCACATTTTCCATAGTTTCCTGTATTAAGTATAAAAACAAATAAGTGACCCAAAAAGTATTTAAAATGCAGTTTTTCATTAATAACTTCTAGTCCCACTGGAGTATGTACATTTCTTTTACTTTATATTTCTTAACTAAAGTTATTTTCATAAAGATTCAAAAATTTATACCTCTAGAATTCTGGCATGAAAGTCTTTAAAGCTAATGAAAATAGGTTCTTTTTTTGTATATTCAAAAATTAACTTTGCCTTGGGGTGAAAGTACAGTATAAATTGATGTCTTCTGTGTATATATAATGGGAATAAAACTAAACAGATTTTTACAACTGAAAAACCATAACATGAGCTTTGATTTGTTCCTTTTCTAAAAATACTTAATAAGTGATTTGTGATTTCAGTGATATGGGTATTTCTGAAACTGATACTGATGACAATCCTTCCACCCTTTGGGACACTATTTAATGAGTGGTCACACCAACACTACAGTGATCAGTCTATCCAATTCAACTAGGCTAGTCCTTGGACAACACACACAAAGTCCATTACTGAACCTGTACAGAGTCTTTCAAAAGTCTGTGCTCTGTTGGCATAACTTTGACAAATCCAGGGTCAATTCCATGTCGCCATGCAAAATCAGAATGGGAATTTAGTGAAGGTTTGCTTCCTGCTTTGCAAGGCTATTGTGAGGATAAACAGAAAGCACCTGGCAAACCTCAAAGCAATATATAAATATAAACTATTGTTATTAATTGAATAAGTTTCTTAATTATATATAATAGACCCTTAATGTGCTTGACCAGCATATCATTTTGTATCTATAAATCTCTTTAGAGCAGGTGTTCCTGAAGGTCCATGAACCTCTAAGGAATTAACGGCCCAGATTTCAGGAGGTCTATGAACTTAGATGGGAAAAAAAAGTCATTTATTTTCACTACAATTGGTTCCTTTGCAATTCTATGTCTTTTATGCATTAAAAACCTTGTTCTGAGAAGGGGTCTAAAGGCTTCACCAGAAGGCAAAAAAGGGATCAATGAGACCAAAAACGTAAAGAACCTCTGCTTTAGAATAAGAAGAGTGAAAGTATGATCTTACTGTGGCAGCAGCAGAAGTTGCTGTGGCTCCTTGTACAGTCCTCTGAGGAGTTCCAGGCTGTACAGCCGAGGCTGTTCCTAATGCAGCTGTCTGTGCAGTACCACCCAGAACAATCTGAGGCTACAACAAATATGAAATGGTTGGTAACTGTACATCATGAAGTCAAAGTCAGCTTTCAGATACAGCTACTGTTAATTTAACTTCCTACAGCTACTAGGAATATCAAAATTGGTACTACATAGAGCTATAACCGATCTAGTATTGCAATACTGAAACCTGACCACTGGATGGCACAAAAGTACTCAGGTTTAAAACGAAAAGTGAGTTACAAACATGATTTATCTGAAGACTGCACAGGCTCTAATTTGAATAAGATGGCATAGCATTAAACATATGTGTCTCTAAAGTTTCACAGCGTTATGCTAATACAAAAACTCTTTGTACTTGTGTCAAATATTGATAGAATTTGGTCTTTTCAAAATTAGGAATTAAAAATAATTTGGCTTTAAGAAGTCAGTGTTAAAATCTTAGTGACTAGAAAGGTGAATAATATTTATCTTAATTAAGTAAAATGGGGCCCCTGCTCCTCAGGAAAAGTTAACATCAGAAACAACTGTCCCCTTTATCCCTTTTCCTCATCAAATTTATCAATCTTTAATTCATAGAAACATAGACTTTCAGAACTGGAAGAGACTAGAAAAATATAATCCAATTCTTTGTTCCATCCATTTTACAAAAGAGAAAACTGAGACCTAATGAAGTGAAGTGATTTGCTTAAGTTATAGTAAGTGGCATCTAGAATTTGAACCGTCTTTTGATTCTAAGTTGGTAGTCTTTCCACTATAACAGCTTGCCTAACCTTAAATTTTTTAACTCACTAACTGACTGGAACAGTACTTGAAAAATATCAAAATGCCTCCAATAAGGATATTCATGATAAAATTAAAAATAATACACAGATTAAATATGTCACGAGTAAAGGTGATTAAATCTCAGCAGTAAGTACTAAGTCTTTTTGCTACAATATCCATCCATTCTGTCCCCAATTCTTAAAAAAAAAAAAAAACTTCAAAAGCTAATTTCATCAAGAGTCATTCAAAGAGAAGGATCTTCAAAAAGATGTGATAAATAGGAAAGATGGTCAGTTTTAGACAAGAATAGAATATTAAAGTAAGGGAATCATTAGCTAAACATACACTAACAAACTCCTAAAATTCAAATTGCAGGCTCTCGAACAAATTTCTAAGATCTCTGTTCTATTTTACATTAACATACCTGAATTTTCACTGATATTTTTAAATATACACTTTCTTTGTTTGCAAATCTAGCCTTATAATATTTCTTTTTCTTTCTCCAGGTACTGGATATGAACAGGATACACAGAGAAGTTCATTAGTAGGTAAACTGTTTGGAATTCATAACATATTCACCCATAGAAGCATTGCTAAAAATGGAAGTCAGATTCTTTATGCCAGCCCACAAAAGATTTTTTTTTAAGTACTAATGTAGCTAGATTATAATACTAAAAAAAAAAAACCCACACCAAAAAAAACCCACCATAATCCTAGGAGCAGGTAGCAATGTGGCACAGAAGAAGGGAAAGAATGCCCTGCCCATTCCCCAAGTGTAGGGCCAATTCTATGAAAAATTTGTTAATTGTCAAAGTCTTTGTTATCATCCCACCTTACTTTCTGCACCTCTTCTCCAAACCCACACAGCCTAGGCACTCTGTACTAAAAATTACTGACTTTTTCCTACTTCCAAACAAAATTGGATTCCTTTGTCGTAATTGGCCTCAGATTAGGAGGGGGAAAAAACTAGAATCAATTCACATTGAGGCATAACTGGCCATGATTTTTGAACTTCCGAAAGTTACTAACTAACCCAAATAAACGTGATATGTTTTCTAAGTACAGGATATTTAAGTTGGGTGCTTGCTTTTAATAAGCAAGTTAATCTAATTCATCTATACAACTGCCATACTTTATTATATTGTTTTCATTAATGAATTAGTTTCATTTATTCTTCAATCATTAACTTTAAGCAAGACCTTGAACAGAAAACTAAAATTCAGCTACTGTATATAGACCTTAACTAAACAAACATCTTCTTGAGCTCTCTGATACAAGTAGATCAAGCTAAGAAAATTTTGACTTGCCTTCATGATAAATTTCACTCTTCAAAAGGAAGAATAACTGCTACTCTGGACCTAATACTGACAAATAGGGATAAACTTTTTGTATTAGAAATTACAAGAATCTTAGAAGTAAATGACAATGCCATCATAAAGTTCATTAATAAGATAAGAAGGGGAAAGCTGAGTAAAAGATATCTGATAAAAGATAGGATCTGATGGTCTAAAGTCCTACCATGATCACAAACAATTCTGCTAAAGAATAAAAGAAGCTAAAGATATTGATGTGGCTGCACAGGGAATTCAACAAACAATAGATTTTTTTCAATATGCAGAAGATGGAAGCAAGGACAGATAACTGGTAATGAACACGAGAGTATCAGATAAGCGTGTGAGACATGCTAAAACAAAGCTGAGGTTTGTGATGAATGACTTTTTTTCCTCTGATAGATCTTTGAGCTCATCGATGTGATTTCTCCCTCCAGTGGTGCAGATCAGAACCCATCCATGCCTTCTCATCCAATGGTACTTTTGTCCATGTCTTTCCTCCACAGGGGCAGGACAGGGTGGTCCACCCAATATGTTAGGGCCTTCCTCTAGATCTCTTGACATCGTATGCACACTGTCATTTACTTATCCCTTGTGCTCACTATATGACTAGCCCGCCTTCTTTTCCAGTTACATATCTCCTGCTGACATCCTTTATGCCTCTCCTCCTAAGCAATTCTTCCTTGGCAATATGATGCAACCTACACATGCCAACAATGCAACTCTCCATTACCCTTTGGGTGCCCTCAACTTTAATTCTTCAAATATTGTAGTATTCCTTGGCTTTTGGCATATATAGTATCACCAAAAGAATACTGTTGTTAAAAAAAATAGCCTTTTGTTTCAGGAGGAAACTTGGGGTCATTGAAAGTGCTACACATCTACTAAAAGAAATTCAGCCTGCTTTCCTCCTTCTGTTTAATTCTGGGCATAGCTTATTGTCCATCCACTGTGTATGTCCAAGATACATGTATTGATGAACCAGTTCTATAGGTTATCCACTGAAACGCATATCATAGTATGGACAACAGGCAAAATTCTTTGTCCACTTGGTTTTTCCTGTGTGGATAATTATGCCGACCTCTTTAGAGTGATTTTAGATCATATTTAGGAGGTAATGTTCCAGGTCTTGATGTAGTCAGCACAATGTCATCCTCAAACAGGAACATCTGGAGGACCTCACCATCTACAGAGAATCCCTCTTCCATCTGTACACTGAACAGGACTATCTCCATGATGGTGGCAAATATCTCTGATGAGTATACATCAACTGGTTTTAAGGATCATGTCATATGCATCACTATGAATCATTATTAATAACCAGGAGGTCAACCAAAAGTTCTTTATGTTCTCATATCTTTCAAAGAATTTTATTTGATTTTGACAAATGTGAAGGAGACACCTTATTGAAGGAAACCTTTTAAGGTGGCATTTTGCTCAACCAAATCAAATTCTTTATAGTCAAACAATGAGCACAGTGGTATATTGCATTCTCTACAACTTTCAGTCAATTATGTAACTGTAAAGATGTGGTCTACTGCAGATTATTATTTGTAAAAGCCTGCCTATTCACTTCTCATGCTTTCATCAATGACGCCCTTAATATATAAAATCTCATAAAAAAATTTGTAGAGGTGAAAAGGAGGCACATGGGTCAGTGGTTGCTGATATTTTCTCAGTTGCCATTTTGGGGTAATAATAAGGTCTGTGACTTTTTCCAGGCATTTAGTATCCTTCCCTTTTTCAGATACCTTGAGAATTAATCCCTCAATGCACTCAAAATTGAATCACCTCCAGCACAGACCTCCTTTGTGTATACTTGGTCCAGTCCAGATGCTCTTCCCATCTTTGTTTTCTTTAGTGTCATTTCCACTTCTTCCTATAGCACATCAGGGACTGTGATGTTAGAGTCCAAATGTGGTGGCTCCACTGTCATTGATGGAGAAAACAGTTTGTTATAGAAATCTTCACAGATCTTTTCCATTTTTTGTCTCTGTTGTCCTTTCAGTTTCACTTTTAAATGCCCTTGGGATGATTTTGCTTAGTTGAGTCTCTCACCAAGTTTTATGTAAACTCGTTTTTCCTTCCCCTATTTCATTGTTTTATGAGGTGATATTGCTTATAATATCCCACCAACCTTCTTAGAAAGATTTTACCCCTCCCCCCAAAAAAATATCAAACCAATAAATTCTATGGGTAACCAAAAAGAAAGAAAAAAGGATTCTTCTTTGCTATGTTGGGGACAAGAGGAAGACCAAAGAAGAGACAGGGCTGCTATTTTAACATACGTGGGTTAAAAATAATCAACTATAAAGAAATGAAAAAACCAATCATATTGCTTCTGTTTTCTCTACAAAGTAGAATGATTTTAAACTAAATAAAAAAGGCTAACAGGGAAATGAAACCCAAGATAAGTTGAGAAGACTCTAAGATAATATCTACATGCCCCCATGAGTTTAAGTCACCAGTCCTGAACACATAAAGGTACTGAAAGAACTCGTGGATGTGACAGCAAGCTACACATGATCTCAGAAAAACTGTGGTACTAGGAGAGATGGCACAAGACTGTCACAGTTTTTAAAAGGGGGGAAAAGTGGTTTTTCAAACTATAGGCTAATGAATTTGATTTTGATTCCTGAAAAAATTATTAAAGGAATGGTTTGTGTACATTTAGAAAAGGAGACACTAGATTTTTTTTTTTGACAGTTAATAGTCTAGAGCAAGGGAATGCTTTAGACATAGTATATATCTGGATTCCAGTAGGTGAAAAAAATTTCTTAAAATACCACTGTAAATCCAACTGAAAGATGTGAACTACAGTTAGGTGAATTTAGGTGGACTGCTGAACAACCCAATCTAAAGAATGACGTCAACTGGAGGGAAGTACCTAGTGGAATGCCCCAGGAATCTGTCCTTTGCCCTATTCTGTTCAACAATTTTAATCAATGATTTGGATGATGGCATACGTATCCAATCTACAATTAAGAGAAACTGCTAATTACTGGAAGAAAGACTCAAGATGCAAAAAAAAAAAATCAAGAGGCTTGAATGATGGGTCAAATTGCTAAACTGAATTTAATATTGATGAATTCCAACATTTTACTGGGCTTTTAAAAAATCAACTGCCTAAATGTAATATGGGGAAGGTGTAGCCAAACAATACTTATTTAGTATGGGAAAAAGTATGGGATTTTTAGTGAACTTCAAGCTCAACACAAACCATTGGTATGATATGATAGTCACAAAAGCTAATGCAATCTCAAGCTGTATTAACAGAAATAGGGTAATGAGAACAAGATAGGTTAGAGTACTTTCCCAGTCAGACCACATCTGAAATATCTTAATAAGTTCTGAGCATACTTAGGAAGGACAGGGACAAACAAAAATACTTCCAGAAGAAGGCAAGAAAGGTGATGAGGGAAATTAAAACCATGTCAAACAAGGATCAAAGTAAAGAGTTAGCAGGGCTAGGGAGGGAACATGTTAGCAGTCTTCGATTATTTGATGGGCTATCACGTGAAAAGATTAGGCTCATTTGCTTGACCCTAGGGGGAAGACCTAGACAAAGATCTGGAAGATATAGAAAGAAAGAGTTCCATTCTATCTGAGGAAACACTTCCTAATACTTAGAACTGTCCAAAAATAGAATAAGCTCTCTAAAGAGTAAGTAGTAGATCTCCCTTCATTGGAGGTCTTCCATTAGAAGTTGAAAGGCTGAATAAATTCTAGTCAGGGATATCAGAGAATACCTGCTCAAGTATAGGCTGAACTAAATGTTCTCTGACATCCCTTCCAACTCCAAGATTTCATGACTCTATAAAAATTTTTAGGCGACACATCTCAAATTGTCTTTCAAAAGATTTTCCAAAATATCAAGAAAGTATCAAACTTGATTATCCAATATGCTATTCAAAAATTTACTTTCTAAATATAAATGTTAATTTCCACAAATATATTGCCTAGATATCAAAACTATCTATTTCAGTGGAAAACAACTGTTTCCTAATTTGATGAAGATATTTCACTATATAAACAGTATATTTGAAGAATATTTATTCTAGATTTTCTTTTAAAAATCACTTTTTACTACAAATTTTAATTAATGTATCTGAATTTTCAATTAATCTGAGACCAATAATGCCAAATAATTTATAGTACCTACAATCCTGTTCCTATTTTGCTAAAACATATGAAGGCTATCTGCAATACATTCACTCATTAATTAGAACAAAACTATCCTTGTATAGGTAAATCACTTATTTTACCACTTGGGTACCTCCTGGAGAAAGGATAAGCAAGACAGAATAAAAAGTTAGCTGATAAATTTTTTCTTATTTACTTTTGAGTCTGATGTGCATCCAGTGATTTGAGGATAGATCTCCTGAATAATCAAAAAACTCTCACTTTTCTTTCATTCTTTCTAGTCATTTTACTACTATAGCTTAGGATTTTAGATATAATATAGGCATCATTTCTTTCTCACAAAGCTGATTAAAACCTACAAAATGTTTCACTCACCATTTTTAATCTTTAGCAGTAAAAGGAGCAAACAATAGTTTGTACCCCAAAATAAAATGGTATTCAATTATTATAATAGACTTATGAGGCCTAAGCAGTATCTAATCACTGGTATTAATTTTAAATCACTTTACCTCCCCACCCATTATCAAAACCTACTGCTTTAACAAAGTTCTTAAAGTTATTTCAAGATTACAGTTTCATTTTTAGTAACTATTCACCTGTACTACAGGAGAACGCTGTAATGTTGTAGTTGGCTGTACCGTTGTCTGTGCCTGAGACACTTGCTTAATTATGGTAGTTGGTGTCACTTGCCGTGCAATAATTGGTGTTCCAGGAGCCTGAAAAAGAAACCAGAATTGTCTAAAATTCGTATCAACAAGCATTTGTTAAGCATTTACTATATCCCAAGACACAGTGATAAGCACTGGCATTAATATGTGTATATGGGTTGGGATAGGCAGGATACTCTGGCCAATATAAGAAAAAAACAATTCTATAACAAATACAGTCCCAAATACATTAGAAAAAAATATTATATGGTCATCATCTAAAATAACTGCCTTATAAATTTAAACACAACAGCTATTCAAAGATTTGAATAATATTCTAGAGGCAATCAAAAACCTGTTTTGCTAAAAACAGAAGTCTACATGATCTATATCTTCTCATAAACTCTAACAAATGTAAAACTAAAATTATTTCATCTAAAATAACATTTTTAGAAATGTGAAATGTCTGAAAAATTGTCACATCAAAGTTTTGCTATGAATTACTACTGTGTTAGTAAAGACTACAGAACTGCAGTAAAGCAATAAAAATATTTGTTGTGTTATATGTTGTTTAAAGTGTTCCATAAGTCCAGGGAAATGGTCATTTAAAATCCTTCTTAACCCAAAATTAACAGAAGATATTTAGGCCTCTATCAACTTAGTTTTGATGCCTTCCTGAAAGAAAGCTGGCAGCTAAAGTGTGTGATAGGTTTATAAAATGTAAAACCAACAACTAAAATGAGACTATAAATGTTTCATATTTCATTTTATTTAGCACATGCTATCAGAGGAGTGTAGGATAACATTATTATACCATGGAAAGTAACATTTTATATTACTTAAGGTTAAAAATGAGAACTATTTCATAAGTTCACTAGTTAATATACACTTTCCTGACTTAAACAGGATATTGCACTTTTCACTGTTTGAGATTATATGGCTCAGGTAAATAGGAAAAGTTGTTTTCAGGTTCTGTTAGTCCCCATTTTAATCACCAGCAATTAATCTCAGAAGAGAGGCAGATAACTATAATTAAAATTATAATAGTTAGATGTCTTAATATAATGTCTTAATATAATCTCTCCTTAGGACAAAGTGTTCCATTAGGAAAAAATTTTGATCCCCAACATATAATCAATCACATTTTAGAATTCTGACATTCTTTTACACTTATCAAAATCTAACATGTGATTTTAATTTTTCCACATGAACCCTACAAGAAGCTAATCAAATAAACAATCGATCCACACAATCTTGCATATTTATTTAAAAGCACACATTAAAAATGAACTATACAGTTAATTTCCATATAATTGGGAGTTCTTAGCTAACTCCATGGGATTTGAATGTTTAAAGCAGTTACAAGTATCTGTGCCATTACTATCTAGCCAAATTGTCCAACTTAAAAGCTAAAAGATGTTTTTTTTCCAGATAACTCAAACCAGATTGCCAGATCCTGACATGCAATGACAAATAAGATGTTATAACACTTTAAACATTTGTTGATTTACCTAACCAACTCCATTTAAGTGTCAGCAATAACTGTTAAGAAGATGAACTGTTAAGAAGACCAGAAATCTCAGCTTGAGTCAGAACTGGAATCGACAAAGTAGGCAGCTGCGTAAGATACGGCATTTTAAAATACAGTTTTAGGTTTTGTAATACAAAAGCATATATCTCAGTATGTATAAGTTGTATGTGCCACAGTAAAGGCTCAAAGTGTATGAAGGAGAATAACACAAGAGCAATTCTCAAAACTTGCACAGGACAAAAGACACCTTTTAACAGCTCTGTAGTACCTGCAAGGGTCTGCTTTGGCTTCCTTAGGTATAACTTTCTGTGATCATTGCCACTTTTCAATAATGTCAATCATTATGATCAGATTGTAAGTGTAAAATCTACACTGAATATATCAAAAACAAAGTTTACGCATGAGAAGTTGCATAAAAATCAAATTATTGTTAATTTTACTTTGCTGCTAATTTACATCTTAATTTCAGGGAAGCTTTGTCTTCAGTTCATATTGCAGTTTAATCTGCAATGGGTATCCTCATACTTTAAAATTCTCTGACGACCTCTCCTCCTACATACCTCCACCCTTAATTAGCAAGTGATCAATAAACAGATGCAATGACCTATAATTAAATAAGAGGAGTGGCCTGCTTTTTAAAATACTTTGTAAATATTCACCCTCTAATTTAGTATGATACTGCAGAAGGAATACCGTATTTAGAGTGGGTGATTTGGGTTTGAATCTCAACTCTGCTGCTCACCACCTCTGTAAAACCTATACTGGCATATCCAAGACATTAAAAAACAACCACCACCACAAAAACCAAGAAGTTCTCCAATCAAGGGCAGATTTGACTAGATGGCTGCCCAGACCCCTTCTAGCTTTAAAATTCTGTGATCATAAAGAAGTAACCCTTTGAATCTCAGTTTCCTCATCTGTCACACTGAGGGGGCTGGACGATTCCTCTATCTTATCACGTCTTGCTTTAAGAATCAGAGTCAAAAAGGAAAAAGAGAAAGAGGGGAAAAGAAAATTCAGATCCTGGGTCTGACCCTGGGATACATCCTTGGAGTTCATCACTAACAATGGTACTATGAAGTACCACATGACAGCCTCACAAGTTTTGAGTTAAATATCCCAATATCGTAAATTAATAATTGAATGACCTATTAAAAGAAATGTTTTTGGAAGAATTGTGCTCATCTGTAAACAATTGGACAACCTGAGCGCTGTGCTGGTACCCTATAAGGAATGAAAAGGCTTCAGTCTATTGGGTTGGATCCTTTATGAAATCTATAGGGAAAGATATGGCCAAGGATAGTTCAGGATAAAAAGGCACAAAAGGAGCTATGATTTGCACAGCTTGAAATGTGAGATTGAGATGATATCTCACAAAGATGAGAACAAGAAAACAACGAAATATCTAAGTACTAACTTGTACACTCACCTGCACAGTTGATATCTGAACAGGAGGGGCACTTGTGGGAGTTGCAGGACGTGGTGCCATGGTATTCTGAGGCTGGGTCTGAGCATGGGCCTGTGCCTGCATCTGTGCCAAGGTCTGTTGAGGAAGCATTAACAACTGTCCATTCTCACTTCGAATGAGGACCATACCTATGGAAAAAGCAAGCTGTAATCAAGAAACGCAGCTTCTCACAAAGATATGATAAAAAAAAAAATACCTTTAGGAAATACCTGTTAGGAAAACCTAACAAATCTGAAAGGGGGAGAGAAAGAGAAAGAGAGAGGGAGAATGAGAATAGATCTAAAAATAAATTCATTGAACTCTTTAAAATAGTTTTTGATATAAAATTTTATCTTGATATATTCCATTTTCTTTGATTAGCTTTTTCAAAGGGTTACAGAATTTAAATAACCATTAAACCTTCCTTATGTAAACCAAGAGATAAAACAAAAGTAGATCTTCCTTGTTTAAATGAAAAGCCTGCTACAGTTGGTACATCCCTATTTGACCTATTAAATAGCAATAGCATGGTAGAAAGAACACTAGATTAGGAGTCAAGAGTCCTGGACTCTGGTCCTAACTCTTGACACAAACTAGTGAAGTGACTGTAAGCAAGTCACTCATCCTTTCCTAACCTCTGTTTTTTCATCTGTAACATAAAAGGAATGGACTAAATAACTTCTAAACTCCTTTTAATTTCTAAGCTTTTATGATTCTACAAAATTTGCACTAGCTTACTCACATTTCCTTCTCCTTTTCCAGCCATCCATACCTGCTTTGACTCTATCAGAAAGCTAAAAAAAAAGGATAATAATAATAATCCCCACAGAAAATAATTTCTGAGTTTCCCCACAGACAAAGCCCCATGAAATCCAAACAAAATAAAAAGAGACGAGAGAGTTACAGTGTATTAGATTTGTTTTAGGTCTACTGTCTAGCTCTCTCTGGGCCAAATGTCTGATTTCTCTTAGAAAAAGGCTATGTGGTTTGGTGCTTATCTTTATAGTTGAATATAGTTAAGTATACATAACCAACAATGAAAAGGCTCAAGGACTAGATAGAAAAGAGTTCAGCAGAAAAATGAAGAATTCTTATGTATTGTTTTGCATCTTTTTAGCTAAAACAGAAAAAGAAAATCCTATTAGATTTGACATTTAAAACATAAGTTTCATTAGAAACAATAATAAGATTGTCTAACTTTTAAACTTAATTTCCCATAACAAAATTAGTAATGAAACTGCAAGAAGAGGACTATAAAAGTCAAAATCTTTCTCAAGTGAATCCACGACAGATGGCTCAGCACTATGTTACACCCCAAATGAAAAATAAAATAGGCCAGGAAATGAGGCATCTCCAATTCAGTGAAACAGATCACTCAAATCCAAACCAACTGGACAAACTAAGAAAAAAAAAACAGATCTTAGACAAGCTCTCCAACTTTCTCCTCATCTTTAGTCAAGAATGGAAACTGTGTCCTCCACAGGGCAAAAGCAAACCTGGAAAATTTCTTTAAAGAACATATACTTTGCCTCTTCAGTCAAAAGTTAAAGAAATCTATATGTTTTATAAGAAGATGGTCTCTCAACAGAATTCTATTTTTCTTTCTAAACATTTCACAGATAGTACAAATACTCAGAAATCTTTTTAATATTAAAAAGGTCATATTCCAAAATTAATATTACCTCTCATTAAAACTGTTTCCTTCCCTTCTCATATCCCCTCTCCCAAATATGAGAATATAAGATATATTAAAATAAAAGATGAACTCATTCATCCAGAAAACAAAATTAGAAAGGTATAATAAAGAAGGTCATTAACCACACCCTCTCCCCCCAACCAAATTTGTATTCTAGTAGAGATTTTTGTCTCTTTTAAAAATGTCATGACCAAAGAAATGCTTAAGAAAAGTTTTTCAAATAAAGTAGGAAATAATATAAATTTAAAGGGTTACACTGAATAACCTCTAAGCTCCTTTTCACTGTATACTGACCATATTAGAGTTCATAGATTATCCTCTACTAAGAAAAAAAAAAATGTGGCCATTCAACCAAATGCATTACAGCACATTTTTGCAACTGGATTCACAAAAGAAAGAGAAAAAAAATAAAGTCAAGTTATTCATGATCACCTTCAAACACACAACAAAAAGCCATTGTTCTCCTTTCCCTTATGATTAGGTGAAACCTATCATATTTGTAATTCATGCAAGTTTTGTTTAATGTTTAAAAACTTTTAGGTAATTTTTATGATTCATCAACTTCTCATTCTCAAATTTATTTTTGTTAGCATGAACATGTAAACCTTAATAAAAGAAAAACATTTTTTAAAGTAAAACAATGGCTCTATAGAAACTTAAAAAAATATTTAAGTAGTATAGTCATGAAATCACCTACAATTACAATTCTAAAGAAACAATTATCTAAAATCTCCCAGATTACAGGAAATCCATACCAGGTAATAACCATTGTTAAAATGACAAACTTCAGAAAAGTTTCAACAAAAAGATGTATGTGTCCGTGGGTTAGAAGAAAAAGACTGATGAAGCATTAAGAGATTTAAACAACATCTCAGGAACAAATAGGTCCAACCAGATCTATAAATGAGCACGACATAATAATCAAGGTATTCATTTTTGTGGCCAATATATGGAATATTTTTTTTTACCACTGCTGAAATTTAATAACTGGAATTTTTCATTTAAAAAATTGCCACATATCCCACAAATAGAATTGGGAAGTTCTATTCCAAGTAAATGGCATGAAATAATATATTAACACCTCTCCTCCCTGCTTATGTATGCAATATATTGCCATCATTAACTTTCAAAAGAAAGTAAATTCAAGCATATAAGGCATGCTAAGTAATTATCAACAGTATTACATACCATGCTTTAAGGATATACCATTCATAGCTTGTGTCTTGCAACTCATTTAAATTATCAAGTAGGAGATAATAACTTTGACAAGGTCAATTGAAACTATGATGTAATAAACCCATTAAAATAAATATAATTGTTATAAATGTAACAATTTTGAGTTCACATAATTTCCCTTAACCATTTAAGCTGAAACATTTCATCACTAACAATACACTATATTAAAATATAGAGACCAGATGTCTTTAACCTTTTTTTTACTCTTGCTGAAGCCAGTACTAGCCTCCTCTATTAAGTATTCTGCACATTAAAAATTACTTTTCCCACAATTAAAAAAGACAATTAGAAGCAGTTTAAGCTAAAGTAATTAGTTATTTTTTTAATCCAGGAAGGGGTAAGGGACCTTATTTCTAGAGAGCAGAGATTCTTAACCTTTTTTGTGTCATGGACCCCAATGATAGTCAAATGATGACTATGAACTCCTCAGAATAATGTTTTTAAATGCATAAAATAAAATACGTAAGATTACAAAGGAAACCAATTACACTGAAACACAGTTAACAAAATATTTTTTAAAACAATTTCATGGACCCAGGTTAAAAACTGCTAGCCTGAGGGAGAGTAAGTGGAAGAGGAAATATTAAATCATGGTCAAAAGATATGAACAAAGAGTTCTTAAAAGAGGACTTATAAACTATTAACAAGTATATGAAAGAATGCTCCAAATCACAAATAATAAGAGAAATGTAAATCAAACAACCCTAAGTACAGCAAATTGCCAAAGATGACAAAAGGTGGGAATGGTTTAGATTGGAGGGGTTGTGGAAAGACAGGCACACTAGTCTGTCGTTGGTGAAGCTGTGATTAGTACATTAGTACAATTAGTACAATCATTTTAGAAAGCAATTTGAAATTATGTAAATAAAATAGAGATTCCACTATAGACACAACCCAAAGAGGTCATTGGTAAGAAGAAAATCCCCATATACACCAAAATATTTATAACATTTTTCATGACATCAAAGAATTGGGAACAAAGTGGATGCCCGTCAACTGAGTGAATGGCAAAACAAATTGTGGTACATGAATGCAATGCAATGTTTCTATAAAAATATTTCAACAAAAAAGGACAATTGTAAATACAGGGAAGTATGAAAAGATCTATGTGAATTGATGCAGTTAGCAGAATCAAGAAAATAATATACACAATATTATACAATTCACACTATGACTACAACAGAAACAGAAAGAATAACCCCACACACACACACACACACACACACACACACACGAAAACCAAGAATGAATGATGCGAAATTGTAATGAACAAGCATGGATCTACAAAAGATATATGAGAAGGTATTCCCACACTCTACACCCCACTTTGCAGAAGTAGGAGATCCATCAGTGTTGTACCTGCACATCTTTTCTGACTTTTTCAATGTACTGATCAGCTATGATGATTTTTTTCCTCTTTTTCTTTTTTAGTCTTAAAAAATTGCTATTTTTATATGGGATGTCTCTCTAGTCTGGGGAAAGAGAAGGAAAAGATACTGGGAGACAGTAGGGCAATTTAAAAAAAAACAAAAGACAGCAATAAAACCATTTTTAAAAAGAAAAGAAAAAAAAATCAAAGGCTGCAATAGAAGCTTTTTTCAAAAAGGAAATAAGTTTCTCTTTTGCCTCTTCTAAGATAAACAACCAAAAGTTAAATGCATCTGATTTTTAAATTATTAATAGAAACAAAACTTTATTTTAAAATGCAGCAGCTATTTTAAAATGTTTTAGTTATACATTATAACCAGTTAAAGGGTTGAGGAGGGGAGAACACATTGAAGGGGAAGGAGTAGCAAACTGAATGAGTGTGATTAACAAAACACAAAATAAGGAAGGGGGAAAAGAGGAATGACAAAATGGGGGGATAGTTAGGAATACAATGGTAATGGGAATTTCTGAGGTGTTAAAGATATAGCCATTCCCTGAATTACAAACACCCAACTTGTGTACACTCTTAACTATTGGATATATACCATCTTACTCAGCCAACCAATCAAACAATGCCAGTGCATATTACCCTTCTCCCCACCAATACACCCATACATACATATACACACACACCACCACCACCACTAACCACACTATCCTCAGTTAGCAATTCCACCTAGTGACTACAAAAGTGTATAAAAGACCTTCATTTGCTTCTCAGAATAACCATACACATCCTGCCCTATTCCCACCCAGCTCTGTTTTTCACTTTTCACAGCTCAGCCCAATTCTACCTCCAGTCCTGAGGTGCTCTCACATACAAACACATGATGTTCAGTCATTTTCAGCCATGTCTAACCCTCTGTGACCCCATTTGGAGTTTTCTTGGCAAAGATTCTGGAGTGGTTTGCCATTTCCTTCCCCAGCTCATTTGACAGGTGAGGAAACTGAGGCAAACAGGGTTAAGTGATATGCCTGGGGTAGGGGTGGGGATGGGGACGTCACACAGTTATAAGTATCTGACTCCAGGCCCAGCACTCTACCCACTGCACCACCTGGCTGCCCATGTAAACACACAAAACTTCATTATACCCTACTCCTGCCTTCTTCCTTCTAAAGCTAATCCAGTTTCTTCAGAAAAGTCTTTCCCCTTCCCTCCACTGACCATTTGTGAGTCCAAACAAGGCTCTGACAGAGGCAGTATGCTGGACACAGAGTTAGGAAGCATGGTTTTAAATCTCATCTTCTGAATTTACTATCGGTGGACTGTGAGCAAGTTGTTTAAACTCTCTGTGTCTCAGTTTCATCATCTGTAAAATGGGGATAATAACTCTAGTACTTAAGGTGAGATAATCTATGTAAAGTGCTTTGCAAACTTTAATGCACTGCATGTCAGAAATAATAATGATTATTATGTCTATTTTTCCTTAAGTACCAAGAAAATTAACTAAAATTATCAAGAAAAAATTTTAAGTTCTTATTGAATTGTAATATTTGTTTTTATTACTGTAATATATTTTTAAATTTAAAATATTATCATAAAAGGTTTCTTATTTAAAATAAAGTATTTCAATTGCACCATAGAAAAACAGATTTTCACATATTATCTAGAAACATACACCACTTATAACATTTCTTCTCTAGGAAACAAATTCCTGGTTCCAAACAATCAATTTACAGAATTCTGGAAAATAACCAATTTTGTAAATTGGAAACTGTCAGTTCACTTAGTCTCAAAGCTTTTAAGAGTTACTTCCCCTCCCCCACTAATCACTGTCCTTTAAAATGCTGATTAGCTCATTAATCACTCTTTGTATCCCCTCAATTGTTCTTTATCCTTAAACCTTCAGAGGATCCATACTGAATGGGAAAGCAAAAATAGTTTACCTGGGAAAATTATTCTCTATATTATGGTGGCCAAGACCAGAACATCATCTCTTCTGCGAAAAGATAAATGCCAGAGGGCCATGATTGTTCTCTTATTTCCACTCTAATTCTGTAAACTGTTGTTTTCAACTAATTTAGCATTATAACTAAATAAAAATAGCCACAATGATAATAGTAGATTATAAACTAATAGTATTACTTCAATAATTTGCGAGTCAATTATATCATCAGCACAGACACTCCTTCTGCCAATTCAGATCAAAACTCCTCTATGCCTTGGTAGGTGTTCTTCATGAATTACTGTGACCAAAAAAAAATAATATTATATTGTATGGCATATCTGTTGTTAGTTCAGTACTTAATAATAATTCTATCATTACATATTCATTCCTTCATAGGAACATAGATGGAGACTTGGAAAGGTTCTCAGAGGCCAGTTAACCCTCACATTTTATAGGCAAAGGAACCAAGGCCCAGAGGGATAAAATAACAAAGCTCACACAGCAGGATTTTAACCCAGATCCTCTCATTCCAGATTCAGTGCTCTAATACATTGGGCTGCCTGGCTACTCTTTCCTGTATTAAGTTTACATCTGGTAATGAAATTTCTGACAATAGTGCAGCAGCTAGTTGAAATGCATTCTCTTCATTACTGGAGATAATCATTTATTTGGTCTCATACTAATCCAATGAGGTAAAGTCAAATTAGGCATTTCCCAATTCATTAAAAACCTGTGACCTGGAAACAAAGAAATTGTATGCCCTGCTCATAATAATACAGCAATTCAGGAGTAAAAAGAGTGCTATACAAAACTTGGTCTTAATGGCATTCTAACTTTCTGGTAACAAAATTTTCTAAACTAGCTAAGCTGGTCCTTGGACAAAAGACATTGTCCATCAGCAGGTTCGCACTCAAAGTCTCTCCTGCTTAATAGGGCCTGGTAGAGCATATATATGCACCACTGGAGAAGCCTCTGAAAAGCCAGGGTCACTTCCACACCAAGACATAGAACGGAAGTAGTGCTTTAGTTCATCATTTTATGTATTAGATTAAATTAACTTATAAACTCCTTCAAAACAAGGTCCGGGTCTTATTTCATCTTTGTATCTTTAGTGCTTTGTATTTGATAAATAAAATGTGTCTTGAATTTAAGTATACAAAACAACATTTATTGCTTACTGGGTACTAGAGAATACTGTGCCAGGGAGATACTAAGTTTAGGTATGAGAATAACTACTCATTTATATTCTTCACCAGAATGAGATAGGTAGAGCGTATATTAGTCACCATTTTACATATGAGGTAACTAAAGCTCCAAAAGCTTAAACTTCTCTACTTAACTAAGAACCAGGATGCAAACGCAGGTCTTTTGACCAGAAGTCTTTTTACTCTTAACCTTCTGTCTAGCTGAAACACTATAGCACTTAAGCTACTGTCTCAAAATGGATAAATCTATTAGTATAAATAAGTGAAACTCCTTAAAATTATTGTCTATTAAATGTTCTACTCTAATGGAAAATCATGCTACAAAAATGCAGACATCAGAGAAATCATACTGTTATAATCATAACTAAAATACGTAGCAGAGACCTGTAATCTCTGAGTACACAGCTATAAACAATTTTTAAACAGTGCCTAAGTCCATTTTCATATGATTATTTGAAAGGCCCATTAAAGGCATATTCCCAATGCACACAAAAGACACAAGGAGCACTGTACAAAAAGATCACACCTCCTTCTAGTCAATCATGCAGAAGAAAAGAAAGCTATCATCCAATACTAATCCATGGTCTGTGACAAGAAAAAAGAGTTTCTATAGTTATTCAGTCATTTCAGTTGTGCCCAACTCTTTGGGACCCCATCTGGGGTTTTCTTGGCAAAAGATACTGGAGTGGTTTGCCATTTCCTTCTCCAGCTCATTTTACAGATGAGGAAACTGAGGCAAACAGGATTAAGTGGTTTGCCCTGGGTTACATAGATAGCAAGTCTCTGGGGCCAGAGTTGAACTCAGGGAAATGGGTCTTCCTGACTCCAGGCTTAGCACTCTATTCACGTCACCACCTCACTACCCCTGTTTCTACAGTACATCCTATAAAATAACTGGCACATTTTGTGACATCACATTGTGATGGATATCATGACAGAATTCTGTGTCAAAAGTTCCAGCATCACTCTGTGATAAACATCACATTACATCATGACATTGTGGTTCTCTGAAATCTTGATCTACAGAGAAATTGGTTCCCCTTACTTGACACAAGGTCACAAAATACAGTGCCTTTTCCTACTGCAACAAACTTACCTATCTGCAGTTGAATATTTTTAAAATAATTTATATGGCTAAAATATTCCTTTATCTATATTTAGCTCTTCATATATTTGCTTTTTTTGTCCTTTAAATTATTTTAAGTTTTATGGTTTAGAATTGATACAGTAATGAACATTACAGCAAAAACACTAGAAAAGAATCTAATTCAATGTATGAGACTCCCTTACCTGTTGGAAATGAATCACTCCCATGTAATTTTAAATCCAAAAGAAATCATATTATCATTGGCTTTGACAAGTTATTTAATCTTATACTGATGATTATACTTTCTATAGTTACTAAAGTACAATTAAAGGCAGCTTAAGTTAACTATCCCCACTTTAGATTATAAAAAACAGCTTTGTTCATATAAACTTTTAACACTAAACAAATGTAATTCTACCCAGTACTTGATTACTAGGTTTATTTTCCTTCAAAAATACCTTACAACTTAACTAGTGACCTTCAAGGATCTAAGAACACTTCAGACTATATATGTCACAGCTAAATCTATTAACCATGACAATAGTGGAAAGTTGGTATGGGTAACTAAAATAAACAAGTTTCAAGAATCTCATTTTAATAGACACAGTACCTTTGTTCCTATCAGACCTACTAAAAAGTAAATGCTAATCATCCTAAGTCACCTTACATTTGCCTGTTTCAGTCTCATCTCTTCTGTCTGCCCTTACCAACTGAGAGAAGTCACAACAAACAGTAAAGTGACCAAAATTCAGGCAATCTAAAGGAAAATCCAGGAAAAATGCTGAGTCTGAAAGAATCCATACAGTAGAAAACTATTCACAAAACATTATAATCAAAAGCTGGCTACACACAGATGCCTCTATAAATGAATTAAACACCGTTATATTGCTCTTTCCTGGTGCTCCTCCTATCAATCTAGAACAAATCATCTTCCATCTTTCCTCCAAACCATTCTTCCAGTCATCCAGATTCACGATTCAGAGTCATTCTTGGGCCACCACCCCCAACCCAGTCAGTTACAAGTCTTAACAATTTATTTCCACATCATCCCTCACATTAAAGAAGCAGAGGCATAGAGGATAAAGAAATGGTCTTAGAGCCACAAAGACCTGAGTTCCAAGTACCACGTCTGAAATACACTGGCTATGTGATCCTAGGTAAGTTATCCAACCTCTCAGGGCTCTAGGCAATTCTCTAAGACTGTAAGTTGTAGAAATGATGATTTGCATTGGTAGAAGTTCCCTAATCTGGAAGTTCACTATACTAATGAAATCTAGATACCTCTTACACATAGTAGGAGTTTAATAAGTGAATTAAAGTCATGCAACCTTAATTTTTATCTCAAAAAAATTTAATACATGTGTATA
Organism: Phalanger gymnotis; assembly: GCA_028646595.1. Taxonomy (NCBI): domain Eukaryota; kingdom Metazoa; phylum Chordata; class Mammalia; order Diprotodontia; family Phalangeridae; genus Phalanger; species Phalanger gymnotis. Next base: position 139,186,914 of record CM053625.1, on the reverse strand, counting down.
TTTTTAAGTATCATAAATCATTTGAAGCAGGACTGGCTATGTCAAATGGCTGGGGATAGTGTTCCCACTATACTAGCAGAAGGCACAGAAATAACTTTGTAGAGTTTCTATTTGTTGTAGATAAACAAAAAAGAATTGTGTAGTAGAAAGAGCAGCAGGTGGGTGTGAACTCATAAGACATGGGTTCAAAGCTCAAGCTCTGCCATCTGCTAAGCTGCATGACCATGGGTGTCACTTTACACCTCTAACTCAGCTGCCTCTTTAGTAAAACAGATATAATAATGTTTGTACAAAGCAGAATTGCCCTTCTATCTCAGGGATTGTTATGAGGAAGCAATCAGAACAGAGGACCCATTATAAAAAGGGCAAGATGAAGAAAACCAGAGGAGTAGAGCCAGGTGAGATATGAAGAGATGGCTGGCCTACATGTCCTCCTTAACTGGAGGTTCTAGGAGGAGCCCAGGGGCAGAGGGTACTTCCCAGGTATGAGTTTTTGAGTTCCAGGACTCAAATGATCTTCCAGCATGAAGAGCTTTCTGAGACATGATGGCAAAGTCCTGTGGAGTGCAACCTGGAAAGAAATTAAGATATCTGGCCTGGGTGCCTTCCTTACATGGAAGTTCTGGAAGAATTCTAATGCTGCTGCTGCTGCTGCTGCTGATGATGATGATGATGATGATGCTGCTGCTGATGATGATGATATTTATATCATGTAGTGCTTTAAGAATTGCAAAGAGATTTTCATACGTTATTTCATTTGGTCATCACAACACCCCTATGAAGTAGGTGCCATTTTTATCCTAATTTTACATAAGGAAACTAAAGTTCAGAGAAGATAAAAGCCTTGTCCAAATTAATACAACTAATTAATGTCTGAGGCAGTATTTGACCTCTTGTCTTCTTGACTCCAAGTCCAGTTAAAGAAAAATAAAAATTATCTCCCTATACTCTTAATATAAAAACAATTTTAACTACAAAGAACAGAAAAGCTAACATTCCATAATGCCATAGCCTTTGAAGAACTTGTAAGTGGTAGAACAGGCATTTAGGAGAAGCAAGACAAAAGAAGCAGCTGGATTAGACTAATTTTACATGAAGGAGATCAGTGTTGAAAGTGACATAATTAGGAGGGCATTAAAGAATCTGTGCCAAAAGAGTACAAAAAAACCTCAAAACACATTAATATTGAAAAAGAATGACTAGACTTTTTGGTCAATGTATCTTCCTAAAAGGATGGTGACTATCTAGATCTCACATGCTCACTCCAACAAAATCCTGAAATTGATATCAAACCAATGATCAAGAAATCCAAAGAGAAACTTTTTCTGATAAGTGACTACTTCTACCCTAAGAAGTACACAAAAAGCTAGTTTAAAAAAAAAAGCCCCACAGTCAATAGGAAAGGGGGCTGTCAACAAAGCTAGCACCAGTGTAAGTAAATAGGCCAGTAGCCTCACAGTATGGGCAGAGATGGGTCAGAGACGCAGCAAAATCAGTAAGGGTCCATGTCCAAAGGCAGAAAAAATGGAAGACTCTCCTAAGAACACCCCAAAGAGGGACAAAAAATACCGAGATGGTCAGAAAACCTCAGAGTTATTAGAAACCCACAGTAGGGGCCTTAAAAGCTACAGGTAGTATCAATGACCAGTACAGGCAGGGTACTGCTCAGGCCAGGACAGCCAAGGCATCCAGGAGTTCTAAGGTACTTAGCACTGTCTTCAGAAATTATAGATGGCCCTGAAGTTCTGGCACTCAGAATATCAAAAATCTAAAGAAGAGCTGATTAATGGTCAAAGAATATGAAAAGGCTATATACTCTCAAGGGAAGAAATCCAAGCTATCTATAGCCAGATGGGGAAAAAAAATCAAAATCACTAATTATAACAAAAATTAAAGCAACTTTGAAGTTCCAACTCACACCCCTCAGATTGGCAAAGCTGACAAAAAGTGGAAAATAACAAGTGTTACTGGGTCTATGGGAAAACAGGTACATTGATGCACTGTTGCTAGATTTGTGACTTGATCCAGCCAATTTGGAAAGCTATGTGTAACTGCGCCCAAAAATTTACTAACACATGCAAACTTTCTGACCCAGCGAAACCACTACTAAACCTATACCTCAAAGAGATCAAGGAAGAGGTCTTTTATGTATAAAGTAATTATAGCTCTTTTTGTAGCAGCAAAGAACTAGAAACTATGGGCAGTCCAAGTGGGAAATGGCTAAACATATTATGACATAAATGTAATGGAATACTATTGTTCGATTGTAGTGTTGTAAGCAATGAAGGAGATACTTTCAGAAAAACCTAGGAAGACCTGCATGAAATGATATCAAGTGAAGTGAGCATAACCATGGGAACAATTTGTACTACAACAATTGTAAATACAAAAATTTTTGAAAGATTTAAGAACACTAGTCAGCCATGACTCCAGAGATCAATGACAAAGACCCAGCTCCTGACAGAGAAGTGAAGGACTAAATATGCAGAAAGAAACAAAAAATTCTGGACACAGTCAATGAGGGAATTTATTTTGTTTGACTAAGCATATTTGTTACAAAGATTTTATTTCTCTTTGGGGAGACAGTGAGGTAGAAAGGAGAGGAGAGGCAGGAAGGAGAAAGGAAATACTTGATAATTGAAAAAGAAAATCCAGGGGGCCTAATCTAGATGGAAGTTAGCACAGGAACCCTGGTGACCCAGAGCAAGAACAAGTAGGTACAACCACCCCCACCCCAAAAGCACAGCAAGGGGTGGAGTTTAGCCATGGCACAAAGCCCAAGTTCAGTAACTAGAGTTGGACAGATGACTAAGCCAAAGAAGAAACTGATCACTAGAAAGAATTTTTATGGAAGTAAATTCAAAATAGATACATATCTATGTATTAGAGATCATACCATAAAAACACAAAAAGAGAAGCAGATAATATACCTTTCATAACACACAAGCTGGGTAGGACATTTTTCTTAACAAAACAAAGACTAGAGGCAATTCAAAAGGTAAAATAAACAATTTTGATGAAATAATATTGAAAGGCTTCTGCCCAGCCAAAATTAATACATCTAGCATAAGAAAGATAGTGATTAAATGGGAAAAAATTCTCTAATAAGGCTTGTGTATCCAAGATATATAAATGGCTAACAAAAATATATAAGACAAAAAGACATTCCCCAATAAGTAAGTGGTCACAGGATGTGAAAAAGCAGTTCTCAAAAGAAGAATCACAAACCATTAATAACCATATGAAAGAATGGCCCAAACCACTAATAATAAAAGGAAATACAAAATAGAACAACCCTAAAATTTTACCTCAGACTCAGAAAATTGGCAAAGATAACAAACGATGGGAATAGTCAATATTGGAAGGGTTGTGGGAAAATAGGTAAGCTAGTGCATTGTTGATAAAGATGTGAATCGGTTCAGCCCTAATCCATTTTCTCCTAATTTTGCTCACTTTACCCTGCATCAGTTTGTACTGCCCAGGCTTCTTGGAAATCATTTCATCACTTCTTAGAGTACAATAATATTCAATTACAATCACATACACAATTTGTTCAGCCAATCCCTAGTTTATGAGCACTCTTTAGATTCTAGTTCTTTTTTTTTTCTTTTAACCCTCCTTTCAAGATTAGGGTTTGTTTTGCTATTCCTTCCTAAATATTATTCTCTACCTTGCATTCGTTTCCTTATTCAATTTGATGTATGTCTATACCAAACTGTTTGTGGGTATTTATTCACATGTTCTACCCTCCTTTGTCTAATTCAAATAAGAGTGAGGCTTATCTGAAGTACTCTCTTCCCACCTTTTCTTCCATGTTTATATTCTTTTCCTCTCACCAATTATGAGAAATAGCAAGTTCCACTTCATTCATCTTCCTTTCTACATTAGTGGATTACTTTTACTCTATCTTCTCTTTCATATCTTCAAACATTCAGAATAGAACCAATTCCCACCCACCCCTTCCCCTTTCAGGTCCTCTTTTTTTCTTTTTACTCCCTTAATAATAAGCCTTTGAAGACATTAAGTTTCTGAAGGGATATTTATTTATTGTCCATTAGAATGTTTATATATAACCATACATCACAGCCTCTTCCAATTGCCTAAAGAAATTTAGCTAAGTTCCTCTGGACTTTTGTATTTCTATTTCAAAAGTTCTTACTCAGTCCTGGTTTTGGGAGATGCTTCTAAGTCCTCTATTCCGATAAAGTCCCACTTTCCCCTTTGTAGGATTATCAGCTTTGCAGAATAAACTATCCTTTGCTGTAAGCCCATTATCACTTGCCATTTGGAATATTTATTATATTCCCAAATCTCCTCTTGTCTCCTGAAGCTGCCAGATCTTGTGTGACCCTCACTATGGATCCTCACTGTTTGAATGGCTTCTTTCTGGATGCTTGTTGTATTTCTTCTTTGATGTAGAAGTTCTGTATTTTAGTTCTGATATTCTTGGGACTTTTTCTTTTGGAGTTTCTAGGCATGATCAGTAGATTCTTTCCTGTAACATTTTTTATTGTCTTTTCTTTTGATTATCAAAATTTTCCCTAGTATTCCTTCCCCATTTCCTCCCACCAAGGCACCTTGTATAACAAATAATATTTTTAAAGAAATAAAAAGAGAAAATATCAGCAAAATTGAACAATACACAGAAGTCTGAAATATGTATAATATAACACATCCAATAAGCCTCCCACCTCTGCAAAGGGGAGGTGAGGTTGTTGTCTCACATTTCTTTCTTTTAAGCTATGTTTCTTCCTAATTTTACAGAATTCACTTTTTTTATTGGTGGGAAGGCAGGTTGTTTACATTGTGGTAGTTATTGTATATGTTGTTTCCTTAGCTGTTTACTTCACTCTGCACTCACATATATCTGTATTTATATGTCTTTTCTTATAATATATTCCATTCTATTACATTCATGTTTCACAATTTGTTTAGCCATTCCCCCAACTGATGGCATACACTTTGTTTACAATTCTTTGACATAACCAAAACTTTTGCTACAAATATTTTGGGGTATATTTCTTACTTTTTATCAATGTCCTCCTTGGGGTTAAGGGAAATGGTGGGATCTCTGAATCAAAGGATATGGAGTTTTTAAAATAAATTTATTGTTTATTTTTAGCATTCTTTTTTTTAAATTTTGACTTCTGAATTGTCTTCTTCCTTGCAGTCCCTCCCCTACCAATTGAGAAGAAAAGTAATATTAGACATGTGAAATCATGCAAAACATATTTCCATGTTAGCCATGTTGCAAAAGAAAAAAAGCAAGAAAAATAAAGTGAAAAAATATATACTTCAATCTCCACTCAGAGTTCATCAGTTCTCTCTTTGGAAGTGGACAGCATTTTTTCATCATGAATCCTCTAGAATTGTCTTGGATAGCTGTATTGATCAGAGTAGCTAAGTCATTCACAGTTGATCATCATACAATATTGCTGTTACTGTGTACAATGTTCTCCTGGTCCTGCTCATTTCACTTTGCATGAGTTTATAAACCATCCCGCTAATCATTTCTTATAGCAGGACAGTATTCCATCACAATCATACACCACGACTTGTTTAACCATTTCCCTACTGATGGATGTCCCCTCAATTTCCAATTCTTTGTCACCACAAAAAGAGTTACTACAAATATTTTGTGCAAATAGGTCCTTTTCCTTTTTTCCTTGATCCCTTTGGGATATGGACCTAGTAGTGGTATTTTTGGGTCAAAGGATATGCATAATTTTATAACCCTTTGGGCATAGTTTCAAATTGTTTTCCATAATGGTTGAACCAGTTTACAACTTCATCAACAGTGTATCAGTGCCCTAATTTCTCCACATTCCCTCCAGTATTTGTCATTTTTCTTTTCTATCATGTTAGCCAATTTGATAGGTATGAGCCAGTACCTCAGTTATTTTAATTTGCATTTCTCTAATCAACAGTGATTTAGAGCATTTTTTCATATGACTATAGATGATTCTGATTCCCTTTTCTGAAAGCTTCTTGTTTATATCCTTTGAACATTTATCAATTGGGGGATGGCTCTTATTTTTATAAACACACTCAGATCCCTATATATTTGATAAATGAAGCCTTTATTAGAAAAACTTGCTATAAAAATATATATTTTCCCAGTTTCCTTCTTTTCTTCTAATCTTGACTACACTGGTTTTGTTTCTGCAAAAAACTTTTTGATTTCAAGTAATTAAAATGATCCATTTTACTTCCTATGATCTTCTTTATCTCTTGTTTGGTCACAAATTCTTCCCTTATCCATAGATCTGATAAGCAACTTTATCCATGCTCTCCTAATTTGCTTATGATCTCACCCTTTATGTCTAAATCATGTACATTTTTTAACTTTGTCTTGGTATATAGTTTGAGATATTGGCCTGTATCTAGGGTATGGATATTTAAGGTACTTTATTTGCATAATTCCAAATGGTTTTACAAAAAAAAAGTTGTACTAATTCGCAGTTCTACCAATCCCGTTTTTAATACTCTTTCCATGATGAAATTGCATTGAACTAAATATCAGAATAACTAATGTGGATGAGACTGTGGCACACTAACACACTGCTGGCAGGCTATAAATTGGAAAATACACCACAAATCACCGTGGAAAATACTTCGGAATTATGTTAAGAATGTGACTTAAATGTCCATACCCTTTGACCCAAAGATCCCACTGTTAGGCATGTGTCCCAAGGAGGTTAAAGATAAAAAGAAAGATTTCATATATACCAAAATATTTATAGCAATACTTTTTGTTGTAGTAAAGAATTTGAAACCAAGTGCTTAAGTTGTAAGGTATGTTACAGTAAGAATTTCATTTGTATATAAGTTGGAACTAGATTGTTACTACAATCCTGACTCAAAATCTGTGGTTCTGTAACAGATATCTATCTACTGAGGAACAGCTAAACAAATTGTAATACATTAATGAAAGTGAATACTATTGTGCTATATAAGAAACAAATATGAATGATGTAAAGTGAAGTTGAACCAGAAAAACAGTATATATAATGACTACAATAGCATAAAGGGAAAGATAAAAAACATGCACATGCATGCGTGCGTGCGCGCGCGCACACACACACACACCACTATCATTATAATTATAATTGTAATTGTGATTATAATGGCCAACCATGGCCCCAAAGATAAGAAAATACACCTCTCTCCCTTTTTTTGCAAAGATAAAGGCCTAGGGGTGCTTAGAATTTCATATATTGACAGCAAGATATCAGTTGACGGGTTAGTTAGTTTTGCTCAACTGCTCTTTTATCCCTTTTGAAAAATCCTTTGTAACAGGGTCTGGCTTTTGGGCAAAGAAAAGGGAGGGAAACATCTGAAGATCAAACTTATATAAAACCAAAAACTAGTGAAAAAGTTATTTTGTATTATTTCATACTTCTATTTATGTGAATACATATTGTGTATCCCTGATAAAATGTAATTTCCTTGCAGGGGATGTTTCATTTTTGTATTTCTATACTCCACACCCAATACAGTGAACTATATCATAGTAGGCACTTCATCAATGTCTGTTCAAATGAAATGAATTCACAATTAGGTTGTGCCAATTTAATAAGGAATGATGGTACTACCTAAATTAATATATAGACTTAGTGTAAAAACAATCAAGCTACTAAGGTGTTACTTTATCAAATTAAGAAATACGGACAAAATCCATTTGGAGGAGCAAAAGTTCTAGAATCTTGTGTTGTTAAGCAAAATTGTCTCATTAGCATGGCTTTTGTTTCTTTTGAGTGGAAGTACTTTCAGCTGTTAAGTGCTAAGCCCCAGGCCCAGGGCCCTGTCAGGTGTGAAACCTGTGTGGGTGTGGGTTGGTGACTTAGGAGG
>CM053625.1:139124160-139178563 GCA_028646595.1 Phalanger gymnotis | reverse complement strand
GGGAGGGCTGACTGGGGAACAGGGCAACCAGAATATATGCCATCTTGGAGTTGGGGGGGGGGGGTAGAAATGAGGAGAAAAGTTGTAATTCAAACTCTTGTGAAAATCAATGCTAAAAACTAAATATATTAAATTTTTTAAAAAAGCTATTTACATTTTATGCACCCACTTCCTCTCCTCTCTTCCAAACTCTTAACAATATGGCTTGAAACCATATCATTCAACTGAGAATGTTTTCTAGAAATTACTAATTTCTCCATCACCAAATCTAATGGTTTCTCCTCAGTCCCCAAACTTCTTGACTTCTCTCTGCATCATTAAAAACAGCTGAATACTTCTGTTCCCTTCTTGGTTTTCATGACTGTTCTGTTTTAGTTCTCCCCCTGCCTATCCATCCCTAGTTTCCCTTAAGATTCAACTCAAGTGCCACCTTCTACATGAAGTTCCTTCCTGGTCCCTTAGGTATCAGTGCCTTCTCTCCCCACTCCACAGGTCATTTTGTATCAGTTTTCATGTGCATAGTGTATCTCCTATTTTATAAACAGTGAGCTCCTTGAATAGGAGCTATTTCATTTTTTGATTTTGGTTTACCAGTACTGAGCACAGCAACTGGCACATGGTACCCACTTAAATGTTTGTTGAGTAATCCAAAGTTGGGTTCAGTGACTATGTGTCTTCTACCCAAGAAAAAGCATAGCTAAACCCCAAGAGACTTATCAGCAGAGAGCACTTGCCACAAGGTAAGAAAAATTTTCTAACTAATGATAAGAAATCAATGACACTTTTACATAGCAAAATTTGCAAAGCTCTTTAAATACTGTTTTCTCACAAGAACCCTGCCAGATAGATACTACAGGTATTATGATTTTAACAACTCATGAAGACCATGTACTAAGGAACTAAGGGATTACAATTGATCTTTGATGTGCTATTCAGGTTAATGAAATGACAGATCTTAGAAGTAACATTTCATTAACCACAGAACACCAATAGACATTAAAAATGTCCTATATCCACAAGATCAATATTTTGTTTTGTTCTGTTTTAAGATAGAGGACATACTTCCCAGCAGAAAGATGATAGACTCAGGGTGCAGGATGAAATATATATTCTTTGAACATGCTCAATGTGAGAACTTGTTTTTGATTGACCATGCATATTTGTTTTGAAGGTTTTATTTTCCTTTTTACTGAAGAAGGGATATGAGAAAAATATTTTTGTTAATTTAAAAAGTTTAGAGGCGCCTGCCAGAGCGCAGAGCCTTTGGCCACGGGAGCACCAAGCCTGGAGGCCTCCAACCCCAGGCAAACACAAAGGTACCAGACCAAACCAGTCATGAACAGCAGAGAAATCCAGCCAGCATGCAGGTCTGGGAAAGCACTGGGTAAGCCAAACGCTGGAGCATGAACAGGCCCAGGGTGGAAGTACGGGCTATGGCCGCGATTGAGCCCCAAGCCTCTCAACCCAGGACAGGAGTCTGTGGGAGCGCAGAGCGCAGAGCCTGTGACCATGGGAGTAGCTAGCCCAGAGGCCTCCAACCCACAGTCTAAAGGTTTGAAACTCACCCTCTTGAGCTTCCAGGAGCCATGATGGCCAGGTAAAACAGCTCATATCCCTCCCTTGAATAAACCCAGAGAATAAAACCTCAGGGGAAACAGAGGAGCCAGAAGGGGGGCTGCAGTACTGAGAGAAGCAGGGGAGAGGGCCTTTCTTGTGGTGGCGGAAGGAGACTAGCACAGGAAGAGAGGTGTTGCAGCAGCCCTCACCTCAGCAAAACATGGAGAGTAACTGAGCCCCAGTGGGTGGAGCTAACTAACGTCAATGCCAGGACCCCAGAATTGGCTTTGCACAGCCAGGGGAAGTGGCAGACACCAACACAGACACCAGCTGAGACCACAGTCCTAGGGAAGAAGAGACTCTCAGTAGCCAGACCACCCCTCCCTCACACCTCACGAAACCAGAGGCCATAGCACATAACACTAGATTCCAACACAAGAAACTTGGGACAGAGCCTCCTGAGCCCCAGAAACAGAGATCCACTTCAGAAACCAGGAGGGAAAAAAAAACACCATGAAAAAGAATAGCAAGAAGCCTTCAAAGACGACTGATTCATATTATGGAAACAGGAAAGATCAAAATACCAGTTCAGAAGAGGACAGCATGGGCACTACACCCACATTGGAAACCTCAAAAGGGAAAGTGAAGTGGTCTCCAGACCAAAAAGCATTCTTGGAAGAACTCAAGGAGGACTTTAAAAATCAAATTAGAGAGGTAAAAAAAAAAAAAAGGAAACAAAATTCAATGAGGAAAACAAATCTTTAAAAGGTAAAATTGGGGAATTGGTTAAGGAAAATCAGAATATAATTGGAGAAAATGTCTCACTGAAAAGTAAGATCAACCAAATGGAAAAGGATATGGAGAAGATAAAGGAAGAAAACAAAACATTAAAAATTAGAATTGAGACATCAAGAATCAGTCAAACAAAATGTAAAAAATGAAAAAATTGAAGAAAACACGAAATATCTGATTGGAAAAACAACCGACCTGGAAAACAGATTCAGGAGAGACAATCTAAGAATTATTGGTCTATCTGAAAGCTATGATGAAAAACAGAGCCTGGACAGTATCTTCCATGAAATCCTTAAGGAAAATTGCCCAGAGGTCTTAGAATCAGAGGGTAAAATTGTCATCAAAAGAATCCATCAATCACCCCCTGAAAAAGATCTCAAATTGAAAACTCCAAGAAATATTATAACCAAATTCCAGAACTACCAGGTCAAGGAGAAAATCCTGCAAACAGCTAGAAAGAAACAATTCAAATATCATGGAACTGCAGTCAGGATCACGAAGGATCTTTCAGCTTCTACATTAAATGATAGGAGAAATTGGAATACGATATTCCGAAAGGCAAAGGAGCTTGGACTACAACTAAGGATCAACTACCCAGCAAAATTGAGCATAATTTTCCAGGCAAGGAGATGGACACTCAATGAAATAAAGGAATTCCAGACCTTCCTGATGAAAAGGCCAGAGCTCAATGGAAAATTTGATCTCCAAATACAAAACTCAAAAGAGACATATAAAGGTAAATGGGGAGAAAAAAAAACCCTAATCATTAAGGCTAATTAATTACTTTCTTATATAGGATTATTTTGTTTTATATATGTTTTATATATATATATATATATGTCAATCTTAAGAATAGTATACTCATGACAATTGAAAGGGACATTCATAGACTGTGGATATCAATATAAAATAACTGATATAATGATAAAAAAATGTAACTAAGAGATATAAAGGGACAGTTCTGGGACAAGAGGTAAGGAGGTAGTAGAAAAGGGTAAATTATATCACATGAAGAGGCAAAATAAAAAAACATATTGTAGTAGAGGGAAAGAAGGGAGAGAGAAGAGCAGTATTTGAACTTTACTCTCATTAGATTTGGTTCAAGAAGGGAATAACATACCCCCATAAGTATAGAAATCCAACTTGTCCTACAGGCAGTTGGAGGGGAAAGGTGAAAAAAAGGGAGGAGAGTGGACGGTAGGGAAGGAAGAAGTAGCAAGTGGAAAACAGGAAGATAAGAGAGAGGAATCAAAAGGGAGGGTAAACTGAGAAAGGCATCAGTCAAAAGCAAAACTTTGTTGAGTAGGGGAAGGGGAAAGCATAAACAGGGGGGAAACAGGATGGAGAAAAAGGCACAGATAGTAATCATAACTGTGAATGTGAATGGGATGAATTCTCCTACAAAATGGAAAAGGATTATGCTAGGATATGCTGTTTACAAGAAATACATTTGAAAGAGTGGGATACACACAGGCTAAAGGTAAAAAGCTGCAGCAGAATATATTGTGCTTCAGCTAAAGTAAAAAAAAGCAGGGGTAGCAATCCTAATCTCAGACAAAGCAAAAGCAAAGATAGATCTAATTAAAAGAGATAAGGAAGGACCCTACATCAGTGAGACTGGCCTCCTTGTTGTCTTCATCTCTTGGCTCTGAGCATTTTCTTGGTCTCCCCTGCCTAGAAAGCTCTCCCTGCTCAGCTCCACCTATTGGTGTCTTTAAAATCCCAAATAAAATCCCACCTTCTAAGGAAGTGTTTCCCAACTATTCCTAATTCTAGTATCTTCCTTTTGTTCATTTTTTCCTATTTATCTTATATATAGCTTGTTTGCATATAGTTGTTTGATGTTGACCCCATTATATTGTGAGCTCCTAGAGAGCAGAGACTGTCTTTTACCTTTTTTTTATTTTAGTCACCAGCAATTAGTACAGTGCTTGGCACATACTAGGTACTTAATAAATGTTTGTTGATTTACTGATTGATTGTCCTCTCAGAGCTGGACAAAGCTATCAAAAAGATAAAAAGGATAAAAGTTAAATCGTTGAAGAATTTAGAGCTAAAAAATGCATGATATCTTCTAAAAGAGAACACACATATATATGTAAATAAACATGAAAAGGCTAAAATACTCAATACAACCTTTAGAGACAACGATGCAATAAAAATTTTCATCAACAGAGGGAGTACAAGCAAAAGACACAGACAAATGGAAGGGCTAGTAATGACATCCTGAACAGTAAGTTTGGGAATAAAAAACAAATCATGGGAAAAACTAAAAAGTAAATCTATAGCTAAAGAGATACTACGATAAAATGCCCAGTCCACCTTAATATTAATCAATGATCTACCTTTGAGATTACCTCCAATTTAGTTTTTATATATCTTGTTTGTATACAGTTGCTTGTATATTATCTGTCTCCATTAGAATATGAGTTTTTGAGAGCAGGGACTTTTATTTTTCTTTTTTTATATTCTCCAGCACTTAGCAGAGGGCCTAGCACATAATAAGGGCTTAATAAATGCTTGTTGGCTAACTTGTTTTAAAAAACTAAGAATTTAAATAGAGAATTATTCATTGCTCATGGCTGGACTAAACCAATATAATGAAAAAAATAGAACTAAAATTAGTTTACAGATTTATTGCTATACCAAACGTCTCCAAGAAGATACTTTATAGACTTAAACAAAATACTAACAAAATTCACTTGGAAAAATAATAATAATAACTTAACCTATCAAAGGACATCATGAAAAAAATAAGGATGAAGAAAGGTACTTCCAGATCTCTGTATTATAAGGTAATAGTCATTAAAACCACATGTATAGGTTAAAAATCTACTATTAAAAAGTAGATCAATGAAACAGACTAGACATGAAAGAATCAGAAATAACCTCAAAAAACCAACATTCGATAAACTTGAAAAAATAAATTTCCTAGAAAAGAACTCACTACTTAACAAGAATTGCTGGAAAAACTGGAAAGTGGACTGGCAGAAATTAGGTTTAAGCCAATATCTAATACCATATATCACAATAACTCGAAACCAATACATATCCCAAATATTAACCACCATGAAACAAAAATATCAAAAGATATGACAATTTCTTTCATAGGTATGAATGGGAGAGAGGAGCAGATGAATTCTTAAGCAAACAAGGAAGAGATAAAGGTGATTGCAAAAGATAAAAGATAACTCTGATTAAAAGAAATTGAAAAGCTTTGGCATAAAAAAATTAATGTAATGATGATAAGGTAAGTGGTTGACTGGGCAAAAATTCTTTTGTCAAATATCTCCAATAAGGGATCAATAACAAAAATTCATAGATAACTAAAAGAAATATATACAACCAAATGTCACGCATTCCCCAATTGATAAGTGGTCAAAGGATATGGAGAAATAATTCTCAAAAGAAGAACTTCAAATTATTAACCACCATTTCAAAGAATGCTCCAAATAATTAATTTTAAAAAATGCAAATCTAAATGACTTTGAAGTTTCAACTCACACCCAGCAAACTGGAAGAGATTGCAAAAAATGGAAATGGTCAAATGTTGCAAGAGATATAAAAAGACAAGCACACTAATACACAGAATTACATTAAATATAGAGTCAAGAATTTGAAGGAAGGAATGTGAGGCCTCAACTGGGATGATGGCCTGGGGAAATTGGGATGTGGTAGACTAAAAGCTGCAGCAAAGATGGAGAATAGTTTTAGCAAGGGTAAAATGAGTAAGAAGATGGAAGACAAGAGATTATAGTCAGAAGAAGGTATTTCGGAGTTATGTATTGTGGAGGTACGATACTTGTGGGTAACACTGAGATAACGGGTATGATGCCCACCCTTTTTTGAAGCTGAAGCAGACTGAAAGTAGTCAGTGTTCATTCTCTCTGTCTGTCTGTCTCTGTCTCTGTCTCTCTCACCTCAGCAGCTGCCATAAGTTCAACTATCTTCTATGAAGATGAATCACAATTCTCTAAATCCAGCCCCAACTTCAGTCTCAGTCTCACATTACCAACTGCTTATTAGACATTGCAAACTGGATGTCTAAAACAAAACTCATTTTTTTCCCCTAAAGCCTCTATTTCTGCTACAGGTAACACAATCTTTCCAGTGTCTCAGGTTTATAATCTTGGCATTATCCTAGATTCCTCCCTCTCCCTGATATCACACAGCCAATCAGTTGCCAACACTTACTACTCTTCTGTTTACAACATATCTCAGGTCTGATCCCTTCTCTCTACTTTACAGTCACCACCTTAATTCAGGCCTTCATCATCTCACAAGAAGACCATTTGGAACAGCCTCCTAATTGGGTTTCCCTGCCTCAAATCTTTGCCCACCCAAGTTCCTCCTCCACACAGCTGCCAAAGTTATTTTCCTTAGGCATAGATTTGAACATATAGCTCCCCACCAAAACCAACTCTAATAACTTGCCATTGCCTCCAGGATAAAAATACAAACTTCTCTCTTTAGCTTTTAAACTCCTACAAAACCTAACCTCAACCTCCCTTTCCAGTATCACTGGAGATTACTCCTCTTCTTTCATTGTGACCATTCCAAACTGGCCTTCTCTTATCCCATCCCACTCCATCTCCTACCTCTGGGCCTCTATGCTAGGTTCCTCCATGCCTGGCATGTAGTCCCTCCTCACCTGAGCATCATGGTGTTCCTCTCCTTTTTAAAGAGGGAGCTCAATTACCATGTTCTGTATAAAATCTTTCCTGATCCTTCCAAATACAACTGCCCTGCCTCCCAAACTATCTTGTATTTAACTATTTTGTATATATTTGTATTTACTAATTTCATATTTATGCTTTATATATTTTATGTATGCTTACTATCTCCCTCACTAGAAGAATAAGCTAATTGAAAACAGGAATAATTAGTGCATTCTTTTTACTTATACTTCTAGTGCTTAGCGCAGTGCCTGGTTTTCAGTCATATCCAACTCTTCATGACCCCATTTGGGATTTTCTTGGCAAAGATACTGGAGTGGTTTGCCATTTTCCTTCCACAGCTCATTTTACAGATGAGGAAAATGAGGCAAATAGGATTAAGTAACTTACCCAGGGTCACACAGCTAGTATGTGTCTGAGTCCACATTTGAACTCAGGAAGAGAGTCTTCCTTACTCCAGGCCCAGCAAACAGTAGGCACTTAGTAAATAATTGTTGATTGAGTACTGATTACATGAAACGATGCAAAGTAAAGTAATCAAAAACTAAGAAAACAATATACACAATGTTTACAATAACACAAACTGAGAGAACAAATATAAAACGGAACACTGTGATTTTAATAACCAAGTCAGACCTCAAAGAAGAGATATGAATATTTGACTCTGTCCCTTCTTTGTAGATATCAAGAACTATGGATATGAAACACTGTATGTAGTGTCCAAAATTGCCTTATATATTGGTTAGTTTTATGAAACTGATTTTTTTCCTCTTTCTTTTTCAACCTATAAAGAATGGTGCTCACTCACTCTCTAGGTAGGACAAGAGAAGGGATATATTGGGAGATGAAAGTGATGTTACAACAAAGAAGATAACAATGAAATGTGTTTAAATAAAATATTTAAATAAAATACAACTTTACACATTCAAATATTTTAACTTATAGTAAGAATATATTAGATACAAGATATCATTCTAACTACTCTAAAGATTGCAAAGATGAATAAAGTAAAATTCTGGCCCTTGAGTTTACAATCTAGTAGAGGAAATAAAACACATGCATAAATTACTAGAATACAAGGTAGAATGTGACATGGGTCATACAGAAAGTAAGAAAAAAAGTGTTATGGATGTTAGGAGATAGGAGAGATCTCACTCCTGAAAGGAGAGAATCAAGAAGCGCCTCATGAAGAAGTCAGTAGCTGAAATAAAATCTTAAAATAGAAGATAATGAGAGAAGAGGGAAAAGCATGAGTAAAGCATGGAAACAGAAAGCATACAATGTGATTAGAAAACAACTAATACTCCAATTTAATTAAGCATGATGAGGAAAATAATGAGATAAAATACTGGAAAGGCAGTGGAAGGCCTTGAATGTCAGACTAAGAAGTCTGTTGACTTAATAGGTAATGAGGGGAAGAGTGTTAAGAATGAAACCTAATATTTTTTCTTCCTTTTAAGTCCACTTATTTTAGTATTTTTTCTTCATTTAGTATTAAACATTTTATTCTGAATTCTATATCTCCCTGTTTTATGCTTTGCTTGATGTTAACAATCAGAAGGTCAAACAAGGTTCTTTCTGTTGGTATACCGTTTAAGGAATATTGTATAATTTTGACAAATGCATAGGAAACATTATTGTAGGAGAGCCTTTAAAGTAGCATCTTACTTTATGAAATTAAATATTTCAAGGATATTCAACAAATTATAAGAGCACTGGATTCTTACATTCAGTATACTTTTCAGTCAAGATATGATGTACTGTTGAGTACTGCCAATGAAAGCCTGCCCCCTTCCTTCTAATATGCTCAAAGGCAGCTAAGTGGTGCAGTACCCAGAGCACTGGGCCTGGAGTTAGGAAGATCTGAGTTCAAATTCTGCCTCAGACATTTATTAGGTGTGGGACCATGAGCAAGTCACTTAACCTATGGTTGTCTTGGTTTCTCCAACCATAAAATAGAGATAATAATAGCACATACCTTGCAGCATTGTTCTAAGGATCAACTGAGATATTTCTAAAGTATGTAAATTGCCAGGGGCAGAATAAGTGCTACATAAATGCTTAATCCCTGATGCCCTCAATATGTGCATAGACTATTCTCATTAAGATTTTATACAAGTGGGAAAGTAGTCACATGAAGTCAGTCATAATCAAATTTTTCTTGGTCACCTATTTTTAATAATAGGAAGGTCTAAAATCTCACATTTGTATCCTTCCAAGAATTCATACTGTGCCCACCTGTGCTCACCTCTTGATTGAATTTAATAGCCTCCTCACAAGTCTCCCTATCTCTAAGCAGAGGGAGTGAGGAAATAAGCATTTATATAGTGCCTACTACATGCACACATGCCATGTACCATGAAGGTACTGCTAGTCTCTTCTCTCTCCACTTCAATCCATCTATCACACAGCTGCCAAAGAAATCTTGTTAATGCATAGGTCTAAAAATGTCAGTTCCCTGCTCAAAAAAAAACTTTCAGTGGCTCCCCAATGCCTGTAATTTAAAATATAAAAACCTTAACCTATTATTCAGGGTCCTCTATTATCTGGCACCAATTATTTTTCCCAGACCTTTTTAAATGACTCTTCTCTCTCACTGAACATACTAGATAGACTTAGACTACTGGGTCTTCCTAGACTTGACCTTGTTCTATTCCATTAAGATACCTTATAAATCCTAACCTCTACACCCAAAATTACTCTCCACCTTTGCCTCCCTAAAACACAAACACAAACACACACACACACACACGCTCTCTCTCTCACGCACACGTACATGCACACATACACACACGCACGCACAAATGTAATATGAAGTCAGACTGTTTCATTTTTCGTTTTTGTATCTACAATGCCTTGAATATAAAAAAGTATTTGATAAATGGTAACTAAAACAATTCTTCAGTGATCCCAAATTCATGGTTCATTCATTAGACATTAGATATGAAATAATCTATTATTTTCCCTGGTACTTTGGATTCAAAGCAAAAGTGCAAAGCTATTAATCTGTGGAAGATGACCACCACAATTTAAATAGAAAATGCCAATGGTCCACACTCTAAGACACCAACAATAATTACCACAGAAGATCTCCTTCCTACCTAGGCCAGAGAGTTTCCTTTTCTTTTTTTTTTTTAATGTGAAATTTAACACTAAATAGAATGAGCATTTCCATATATGTTGTGAAATAGAAGAGTACAGTACATAAAACTACAAATGTCTAATAGGTAGAACTTTTCTTAAAGTATAATGAAATCAACATGAAATATTCACATCATCCTCCTATTCTTCCTTTATTCGGGAAGGAGGAAGAGAAGAGAACCACAACCCTACAGCAACCGGCCTCTTCCAGACCCCTTATTTTACAGGCGAGTTCAACCCATTTACAGTTACAGAAATCATCATTAATTGTGTTCCAACTATCCTATACTCTTAATTTTTCTCTTTGCCCAATTACACTTTTACAGTAAAGAGGGTAATAAAAGAGGAGTGTGCTCAGCATCTGTGCTCTATACTTGATGCAATCTGCTTTTCCTCTCCTGCTCCTCTTCTCTTTTCCTCATCTAGACTTCAATTTTAAATTCTTACCCTTTCTTTCTGTATTTTAAACCCCTCTTCACAGAATTTGTTTGGTTATAACTATTTCTTCCCTGAATCTACTCTCCCATTTATTCCCCTCCTTTTTTCTTCCATTTCTTCACAAAACTCTTCAAGCGTGCATGTGTGTGTGTGTGTGTGTGTGTGTGTGTGTGTACATTGCATGTATGTATGTTTTACCCTTCTGTGACTAGTTCAAATGCAAGTGTGGTTCAAGTGATATCTGCTCCTCATCTCCATTCCTTGCTCCTTGTTTTTAATCATCAAATGTATTCCTTTTTCCTTCCCTTTCTTCTTTTAAGATCATCAAAATATAACAAAACCATCCTCAAAACAAAACCTCAAACTTCAACAAAACAAAAACATAATAAAACAAACCTCTCTCTTACTTAACTCCTATGACCTCTGATGGCATTAGGGTTCTTGGGAAACAAGTATTTCTTCTTCTTCTTTTGGGATATAAGTACAACCAAGAGTGGTGGCACATGTCTTAAATCCATGTTACCAGACAGGCCAAAGTTCGTGGAACTCTTAGGAGTTCTGACCTTCAATGAGCTGTGACAATCAGGTGCTGCACTAAGTTCAGCATTAATATGGTAAGCCTCTTGGATCAGGGAGCCACCAAGTTGCCTAAGGAGGGGCCAGATCAGAAGTTGAGCAGGTCAAAGTTCCCATGCCAATTAGTAGTGGGATCAGCCTGTGAGTAAGCCCTGTATTCCCAACCTGGACAAGATAATGAGATGCAGTTAAAAAAAAAAAAGCATATACACACAGACATACACAGAAACACATGCATGTACATACACACACACACACACACACACACACACACACATACTTTTTCTCCTGATAATCCCTTCCAGTCACTCATGTGCCTTTTGTATTTCTTTTGAATTCTGTGTTTGCATTTTGAGGTATCTATGTAGCTCGGATCTTTTCATCAGAAATACCTGGAAGTCCTCTATTTTGTAAAAAAAAAAAATCTATTTTCCTCCTATAAGATTATCCTCAACTTTTCTGAGTAGGTTATTCTTGCACGGTTATAAGCTTTGTTTGATCTTTTACCTTCTGGAATATAGTATTCCAAGCTCTCCTTTTGTATTTGTAGCTGCCAGGCATTATATAATGCTGATGATGTTTCCTTAGTACTTGAACTCTTTATTTCTGTTGCTTTAATTATTTGTTTTCATTGACCTAACAGAGTAATATTTTGGCTATGATGTTCATGGAAGTTTTCTTTTTGAAGTTTCTTTTAGGAAGACAATATTTATTTCTATTTTCATTTTGCCTTCTGGTTCTAATTACTTTGGGTAGTCATGATTTCTTGAAATATAATACTCAGACCCTTTATTTCAAGTGAATCTAATGATTCAAAGTTTTTTTTGTTCCTAACTTGTTTTCTAGGTCAGCCTTTTTTCACATCAGATATCTTAAATTTCCTTATTTTTAATGCCTTCTGATTTTGTTTTATTAACTCTTGTTGTCTCATAGTTATTAACTTCTATTTGCTCCATCCTAATTTTCTGAGACTGATACTTGAGTAAAATGCTTTGCTTCCTATACTAAACTCTTAATTCTACTTCTTTGTTTTTACTCCAGTTCTCATTTTATTTATTTTTGTCATTTTTAACTCCTTTTTCATTTCTTCCAGAAATTCTGATTAACCTTGTGTCTAAATTTTTCTTTGATGATCTATTTGCTCGCAGGTATTTGGGGATTATTCTCTTCTTCAGAGTGTGTATCTTTGGTATACCCATAATGGCACTTGATCATCAGTGGTTTCTGGTTTAGTCACTCTTTCAGCTTCAAAACTAGAATTGTGAATTTGTGTTAGGACCAGCTCTACAAACTTTTGCAGAAAATGTTGGAGCCTTGTAAACTCCTGATCTATATTATCTGTCATCCTGATATTGCTTTACGTGGGTACTGAGTCTTATGTTCTTCAAGGGTCTCAGGAATGACTCAGATGGGAAGCCGCAAACTTTCAAAGGGCCTAAGAATGTTTGATCTAGGGCATAGTCTGAACTTTGCTGGCACCCAACCCAGATGTGAGTCCAGGGAACGTAACTGCAGCTACCTGGAAGGTTCTGCAAGTTAAAAGCAACAAAAGTGTAGCCTCGCCCTTCATCTGTAGGCCCCAGCACACGTATGTGCATTAAACCTGCTTCTCTAGAATGAAACAGAACTATAGGTTCATCTCTAGTTTACCATTCCTGCTCTGGTTACTCATGGCAGCAGGGCCTAACTTCAGTCCATGATGAATCAACAACTCTCTCTTGAGTCAAAAGGACACAGCCATCAGCTTCTTCTTCCACTTCCCTAACCCATACACAGCCACTGGCTCCACCTCAGGCCCTAGACCACCAATGACTTGGTAGCCTCTGGCTGTCTCTCTATGCTGACTTAGACTAGAGAAATGGCCCACTGTGGTTTTTCCTTAATTTCCCAATCATCACTCAGTCTGGTGTCCTTACTCAAACTCTGAATATTAGTAATGGGTGGGAGAAACACTATACTACTTCCTCCTCCTCAACCATCTTTGTCCCCAAAAAAAATCATTAGCAAAATTTCCTTAATAAATATTTCAAAACAAAGGAAAATGTTCCGACACTTGATGAGACAGAGGACCCTGTAGAATTTGAGAACGTGGAACCACAACACATTGTTCCTGAGTGGTTCAAAGGAGAAATGAAAATTATGAAACCAGAATTTACAACTCATGCAGAAAAAATAATGAGCAGTATAGAAAAGTTGGAATCTATAAAGGCAAGCCTCACCAAAGGAACAAGAGAAAACAATATACTGGGAATATGAATACATAGAAGGCAATCTAGAGGAAGAGAAGCAAAAAAGAATAACATTAAAAGAAAATATGTTCACTGTGCAAGTTAAATATATCAACCTTGAAGACAGAATGCACAGACAACCTAAGAATCATAGATCTCAACGAAAAATATTAACTCCATAACGAAAATAAAATGCCAATAGCAAGAATTCAGATCATCTCCAGAAAAAAAAAAAACAAGGCTACAAACTCCAAGACAAACAGTGATTAAATTTAACAATTCTATTCAGAAACAAGTTTTGCAAGCTATCAAGAGAAAGACCTTAAAATACAAAAAAAGAAATGCGAATAATCAAGACTATTCTGCAACCACTCAAAAATACCAGAAGGAATGGAATAGTGTATATTCCAAAGAGCAATGGAGTTCAAGTTGCAGCCCTGCAAATCTGAGTTTAACCATACATAAAAAAAGATGGGCATTCAATAACAAGCAAGCATTTGAAACATTTTTAAACATAAAACTAGAGCTGAAGAGATTGCTTGCTTCTCTAACTCTACAAACAACAGAAATGCAGAAGCAGTGAATAAATCCAGCAGCAGGACAGAAACAGCAACAGTGACAACAGAGAAAGAGACCAGAAAGAAAACTTCTTCCTAATTGTACACAAGAACGCAGGCATGGAGGTGGAAATCTAAAGGACAGGAGGTACTATGGACAGAACCTGGTAATGATTCCCTGCCTATAAGTGAATCAGGGTTTTTTGGTAGGATTACATTACAACATGAGAGGGTACATGAAAGGAGAAGAGGATAGGGAGGGGTATGTGATGTGTCAGGATCAAACTAAGGGCTAACAATGAGGGGCAGATGACCCCTGTAATCTCAAAGAGAAGATGCTAAAGTGGAATGGGTGAGGAGGAAGAAGAGGAAAAGATGTGAAAAGGTGGGGAGAGGAAAAAGGCTTTACATTGGTTGTGAGAAGGAGTTCCACTGATGAGTGCTCCTATTGGTGAAGACAGATGGGGAACTTACACTGGTGTGGTCTGTAGGATTTGGTACTTGAAAAGTCTACTATTCCTACATGGGAGTAGGGGAAGACTTGGAACTCCTGAAGGAAACTAGCACTTGGGGAGAATGAGAGAGTATGGACGCAGAGGAGATTTTGAGACAAATGGAATGGGGGAGGAGGAGTACCAGGAAACTGTATAGATTACTGGTGGGCTGCATCATCAGAGATGTGGTGAAGGAAGGAACTTTTACCAACTTTTACCTCTGCCGACACCTGCAATACTGGCATTCTTCTAGGAGTGAAGCACAATGAAAAATGGAAATCTCTGGGGTAAGCCCTACAAGACAGTGGCAGAAAGCACCTAGAATGGACAGCCTAGAATAGATACCCTGCTTTGATTGTGTGAGAAATTTAAAGAAAAGAGAGAGACCAGATAATTACAGCGATCATAAATCAGAGAATGAGGATCTAGAGTAGACAGAAAGATGGGATAGATAATGAAGAGAGAGGGAAATCCTTTTGGAAAGGGGCAAAAAAAAATGAAATTTAAAAAACTAATGAACAGCACTAGTTGAAGGGGAAGAGAGGAAGAGTAAATCTACTTGACTGAGAGAGAAAAAGTAGGGGAAGAATTATATAACCAGATTAAAAAAATTAAGATAGAAAAGGAACTAATAAACAAAATACCAAAGGGAAAAGGGTAACAAATGAGAGGCGGGCATCAGGCATGAGGGGAAGAGAGCTAGTAGGAACAGGGAGGGCCACCTTTAAAATAAAAAGGTTTAAAAAAAGTAACTGAAAGAACATAATACTGTTTTTATAGCAGAAGGCAGAGGGGGGAGAGATCATAACTTGAAAAAAAAACAATACTAAAGACAGATGGAAAAAATATAAACCTCTTGTAATGTTAAATGGGAATGGATTAAATAATCCAATAAAATGAAAAGGAGTGAGAGACTGGATAAAAAAAATTTTACAATCTGCTGCTTACAAGAAATACATTTAAAAAACAAAGAAACACAAAATAAAACTGAAGGATGAAAAAAAATTACTGTACATCAAGTGAATCCAAAAAGGCAAGAGTTGCAATCATGCTGCCTGATAAAGCAAAAACAAACATTGAAAAAATAAATGAACAAAGGAACTATATAATGCTGAAGAACCATAGAAGAACCAGTAACAAAACTTACTCTCCAAATGTCTTAGCATCCAAATTCAGAAAGGAACCATCTGAGTTACAAGAAGATATAGACAATAACACAACAGTGACAGGAGAGAGACTTCAATGTCTCTCTCTCAGCCTTGGATAAGTCTCGAAGAAAGACAAACAAAATAGAAAACATGGAACTGAACAAATTGCTGAAGAAACTAGAGTTAAAAGACTTATGGCATCTTTTAAATGAGGCAACAAAAGAATATACATCTTTCTCAACACCACATGGGCCTTTTACAAAAACTAAGACACAGAGATATTGTAAACAAATGTAAAAAGGCAGAAATAGTTAATGCACCCTTTACAATAATGCAATAAAAATAAAATTTGGTTCAGGGACCAAAAACAAAATATACAGATCCAAAGGGAGGTGTAACAACTGAAATCTCAAAGAACAAGTGGGTCAAAAAAACAAATCCTAGAAACAATAACTATGCATAATTAAGAAAATGATAATGTCTACCAAAATTTCTAGGATACAGCTACATATCCTTATAAACATACATTAACAAAATGGAAAATGAGAAGATTAGTGAGCTGAATATGCATTTTTAAAATTAGAAAACAGATAACCTAAAACAAACACAAAAGAGGACATATTAAAGATGAGAAGAGAAATAGATAAACTAGAAATTAACAAAACAGAAATGATAAATAAAACTAAAAGCTAGTTCTTTGAAATTATCAATGGTACCCACATGTACAAAAATATTTATAGCAGCTCTTTTCATAGTGGCAAAGAATTGGAAAGTGAGGTTATGCCCATCAATAAAAGAATGGCTAAACAAAGTTGTGGTATATGAATGCAATAGAATACTATCGTGCTATAAGAAATGACGAGCAGGTGGATTTCAGAAAAGCCTGGAAAAACTTCCATGAACTGATGCTAAGTGAAGCAAGCAGAATTAGGAGAACACTATACACAGTAACAGCAACATTGTGTGATGGTCAACTATGACAGACTTAGTTCTTCTTGGCAATACAATGGTCCAAGACAATTCCAAACGACTCATGATGGAAAATGCTATCCACATCCAGAGAAAGAACTATGGAGTCTGAATGCAGATCAAAGCATACTGTTTTCACTTTTGTTGTTGTTTTTTCTTTCTCATGGTTTTTCCCTTTTGTTCTGATTCTTCTTACACAACCTGACTAATGTGGAAAATGTTTGTACATGTACTATACATGTTTGTACATTGAAACATGACTGTACATGTATAACCTATATCAGATTGCTTACTGTCTTGGGGAAGGGGGAGGGAAGGGAGGAACAGAGAAAAGTTTAGAACTCAAAATCTTACGAAAATGTATGCTGAAAACTACCTTTACATGTAATTGAAAAAAATAAAATACTATTAAGTGGCAGGGGTGGAAAGAGAAAAAAAAGGCAAATGGAATTAATAAACCCTTAGCTATTCTATTAAAATGAAGACAGCAAAAAATCAAATCAATAAAATAACAAATGAGCAAGCTGAAATCACAGCAAAACCAGAATAAAACGGATAATCTGAACACATTAGGCACAAAATGGAGAACACAAAAGATACAACCATTTTGCAGAGCAATATGGAATTATGCCAATAAAGTGACTAAAATCTCTGAACCAGACTCTATTCCTAGGTTAATACCCCAAGGAAACCACTGATAAGAAATAAAGTCCTTGTTTACTCTAAAATATTTAGACAGCACTTTTTATGACAGAGCCAAGAGCTGGAATCAAAATAGATGCCCATCAACTGGGGAATCCCTAAGTAAATTGTGGTACATTAATGTAATAGAATATTACTATGCTATAAGAAATTACATGTGGGATGAATATAGAGAAGCATGGAAAGATCTATATGAACTAATTCAGGAGGAGGTAAGCAGAGACAAGAAAACAATATATACAGTAACTACAACAATATAAATGTAAAGAACTACACACTAAACAATCAAAAGTAAATATAACAAAATTATAAAGATCAAGCAAGAGTTGTGTGAAGAGAGATGAGAAGACTGAGAACCCACCCACCCTTTCATGGAGATGAGAAGTCCACAGGTGCTATATATTGCATAGGTTTTCAAACGTTTTCAAAGGATCAATTGATTGTGCTGATTTTTTTCCCTCCCTAAAAAATACTATTTGTCATATGGAATGACTGTCTGGGAGGGGAAGGAAAAGGGGTAACTGGGTTAATTATGGTGATGTAAGAAACAAAAAATATCAATAAACACACATTTAAAAAACAGAAAGTAAGGCAAAACAAAAATGGATATTCACACAGTGCACATACTTTAGTCAAAGGAGATCCCCTCAAATAGTTTACACTTTTATTTCACATGCAATTCTAATAAATATAAGGCAGTTTGCTATAGTGTATAGGGCACTAGAATTGGAATCCGAAAGACCTGGGCCCAAATCCCACCCAAGATATTTATTGGCTGTGTGGCCCCTGAGCAAGTTAGTTATAACTCTCTGCTAATATTTCTAGATCTATAAAATAAGGGGGTTAAACCCGATGTCCTTAGTTACCAATGTAAAGCTATGATCCTATGAAAGAACATCACTGTTATTAAACAATAACTAATGTTAGTAATGATTAGCTGAATTATTAAGAAAAGGCTAAACTTTCTCAAGTATGCTCTATTTAAAAAAGCAAGGAACCGAGTATTGTATTTTAGAAAGATTTTATCCAAAACAATTAATAGAAAATTACTCAATAGCTGAAAGTCTCAGAAAACTGAGGTTTCATTATAACCATCCATTTTAAAAACTCTTAACTCTTCCCCTCATTTCCCACAAGAAAGTCATTAGTTAAATCTTCTCAATTTTGCTTCTTAATAGGCTTTATCTCTTGCAGAGATCCAACTTCTGAAAAAAATTTTCTATGCTACTCCCCTCATATTCAATAGTCTTATTTAAACTGCTTATAATTCCACTTTTGAAAGATGAACATTTCTTAGCCTAAAACTTCGATTACAACTGTCATTAGGAGGAAATACTGAATTGAGAAGATAAAACTCTCAAGTACTTGATAAATTCAAGTAATTATTCACTAACAGCCATTAATAATCATACTCAAAGAAGGAAACCTTAATTCAAACAAATCAGTGATTAAAGTAGATCCCCCCCAAAAAAAGTACAAACAGCCCCCTAATTGACTAGTGTGTTCATTTTTCTTCTCTACTGAGAATATTACTAACCTATTTGATTTTTAACCATAAGAATGCTTCCTGTGACACAACAGTTACCCTGAAGGGCAGGCTCTCAAAAGATTTATGGAGGAATAAAGGCTTCAAGTACAGGCCTAGAGATAGACTAAAAGTTTTTTGTCTGAGAACTGGCCTACCTAAATTTGGAGGTCATTATTACCAAAAGGCTGGCTACCAGGCAATGAATTTTTTTAGCCATGCAAATTTGTGAGTACCACCTGAGGTCAAGAGGTGATACAAAATCAACGTAGGATATTCCCACATCAAGGAAATCACAGCTATCTGAAGACTTCATTTACACATACACATCTCACTTGTACTTCCTTTCATCTAAAGAATTACTCTATTATAACAATAATAGCTTGCCTTTATATAACTATTTAATATTTGAAAAGCCCTGTATAGACATAGCATTTAACTCTTAAAGAACAATGCTGGGAGGTAGGTTTTACAGGCATTTTCATGCCCACTCACAACACATGAAGAAAAAAAAGTCCAAAGAGTTTATGTGATTTGCCTTTGTATGGGCCATACAACTATTAAGAGTCAGGGACTATGGACTAACAATAATCTCTCCTGACAACCAATGTCTATGAATGCTAACACCTACTTTTGCCACCTACAAGTTCCCATTGTATTATCTATAAAAGCCTAAAAAATAATTGATTTTTAGGATGAGCATATTGTTTCTAATCTCAATGGTGGTATAAAACAAGAAAATGTGTGCTCCTGCCAGAGAGGAAAGCTAGTCATCAAAACCCAAGTCAAAGATGAATAGCTTAAAAGTGAAATCCACAACATGCTCTTTTCTTTGGATGACAATGTGCTGATTACACCAAGTCCCAAAACACTGCAGAGTATCCTAAATGAGATACATAATGACACACAGAAGTTTAGCCTAACTAGCCACACGGCAAAAACCAAGTGGAGAAAGAATGCCTTTTGTTCTATGATATTCAGATAGATGGACAACCCTATGGGATTCATCCATCAGTATTATTTTTATTCTGTAAATAATGCAAATGGGCAATGAATTGGGCACCAAATTGAATAGAATGGATGAAAGAACAAGCATTTATTAATTAATTGTTTACTGTGTGCAAAGCATGCTGCTAAGTGCTAGGAAAACAAACAGAAAAGTAAGATACTCCCTACTCTCAAGGAGCTCACATTCTACTAGGGGAGATAACATATATGGAAGATTACAGCTGCAAATCAAATGGAAAAGTCCCAGGGGCCTTAGAGCGCAGCAGCAGCAGCAGCAGCAGCAGCAGCACAAATGCTAATACCTCTTCTTCAATATCATTATTTAAGGTCACTATTCCCAGGGGTCTTGGGTTCAGGGTCCTAGGTTATCCCTATGAACACAGTCTGAAAGGAGGTGGTGGTCACAATAGTGGTGGTAGTGGTAGTGGTTTGACTGGCCTGCCACAAGTTTCCTGGTATAAGTCTCTCCCTCAGGGTGCCTTGGTACTTCAGCTAGATTGGCTTGCCTGCTCTGTGTATTGCAGGCAGTTGGTTGGCAGCTAGAAGAGATAACTGCCATTTTCTCCACAGGACTTGCCTCCCTAAATAACATTTGTGAGGGACAGGCTAACCATAGAAATGGTGGACTCCTATGCTTCTCTGCTTTGTTGGTGGCAGTTGATCAGAAGATGTTGCTGGTGGTGATGAAGATGGTGGGTCCTGCCTCCAAAATTATTTCTCCCCTAAATGATGACTGTGAGGGCTGAGCTGGAAGTAGGTCTTTTGGTTTGTCAGGGCACTGCTATTTCCAAGGCTCTTGGGTTAAGAATCTTGGGCTGTCATTAGGGCTGAGAGCAGATAGGGGTCAAGGTGGTAATAGCAGTTTGACTTGCCTGGCACATGCTGCCTCCTGTCTTTCCCTCATGGTGCCTTGCTGCTTCAGCAGACTAGACTGCCTTTGGGAAACTGCAAAGTTATTCTAATGGCTCCCAAGCTTCTCTCTGAAATAAAAGGCCCATTTTTTAACATCAGTATTCTTCCAGAGCTGCTATTTAACTACAAGTCATAGAACACTACAGTCTCCAAAGAATTGAAATTAAGGCTCACCCAAAAGACACTGGAGAGTTACATGGTGAGCATAAGCAGGTCTTGGAATTACACAAGCTACATGTAAAGGATGTCTCATCAAAGAAATGTATGCGCCAGAAAGAAGATGGGCTTGTGCCTAACACACACAGTAAGTGCTTAACAAATGCTCTATTTCATCATATGGCATAAGCATGGTGTGATGAGAATATCCTAATCTCTTCCTCATACAAATTAGTTTTTTTTAAAGGTACTGAAATCATCCTAGAGACCTGATTGGCTCAGAAGACTAAAGGCTTAGACTGTTAACATCATTTCCTGGTAACCTGAGTATACAACAGCCACAGGGAAATCCAGGTGGGCTCTGATATGGTGGAAAACAATGGGCAATTGAGGCAAGGGAACTTCACTCAGCTGAATCACTTGAGCTAACCTCAAAGGACATCTTTATTAAGTATCCTTCTCCTGGTAGAGCTAAGTAAATCTCCTGCCAACTGTTGGATGACCTACAGGTTATCTCATTTTGTTCCAATATGTGACATACACTACCAGGCAACTCACCTTAATCAGGCCCAGTCCACCACATTTAGCATAGCTGTTAAATGGGCCATGATGGCAGAATGGCTTGCATCATGGTTGAAGTAAAGAAGGATGATGCAATATAGAGAAAGGGTGATCAGACTACCAATATGGCAACATGGCACCCTGTGGCAAGGGCCTTTCAGGTAATATAAGGAAAGTGAAAATGAAATGAAAACAGGAACAGACTACTACCAAATTGAAGCAATTAACTCAGCAATTACTTGAAAAGGCTGCTAGGGAGGGTAAAGAAAATATTAGGTCCAGAATTCTCTTGCTATTGTTGACCATCCTGCAAAAACTGGATTGCCACCAAAAGACTGAAAGCAAACTGACTTAGCACATTCAACAACTAGGAATGGAACTCTCCATGTTTAAGGACTGTGCAATGGAAGCTGAGGGTAGGTAAGAGCTGGTAATGGCACAAGGGGCACCTGCTGATGGTAATGGAGACCAACAGGTCACAATTAGGGACCGAGAGCAGGAAGTACAATTTCTAACCCAGAGGTTTCACTACATCAAGCTAATATCAGAGCCACAAAACATGAGAATGAGAGGAATGCAGCCAATGTTTGGAAATGGTAAGAAAACCTTGGGTCTACCATATTATTGGTCCCCAGAAGGTGATTTCTTCCACCAAGGGAGCAGAAGGTAGGCAGATTTTTATCACCAAAGAACTGGGAGGTTGCAAAGAACATTCATAAAGCAACCTGAAGAGTCACTGAAGCAGTGGCTACTGAGGGCATGATTCACTGGGGATAATAAAAATAAAATAATAATAATAATAACATCAATTAGCATTTATGTAGTACTTTAAGATATGTAAATGTTTTGCATGGCTTCATATGTATAATTGAAATCATATTCCTTGCCTTCTCAAGGGGTAGGAAAATGGTAGAATGGAGGGAGAGAATTTGGAACTTCAATTTTTTTTTAAATGAAGGTTAAATTCTTTAAATGTAATTGGGTAATATTTAATGAAATAAATTTAAAGTATCTTTGCTCACCTGTTACTGGGCTCTACTTGTTCCAGAACAGAAAACATTAGTTCATATACTTTCCCTTTACCCAATTGTCTACAACGAATTGTAAAATGTAAGACAGCTCCTCTAACAAAATGGGTAGAGCACAGTTAGCTTCTTATTGATAAATGGTATATTCAAAATAGTGCTAGCCCAAGTCTCTCAGGTGTGAGTGTCCTTTACAAACAGGTTGTGACTATACCAGAGGCTAAGGCCTCCCATTCAGGCCCAGGAACCCTGCCTCCTCTGATGGCTCAATGGGTCCCTACCTATAAGGGCTTGGCTCCTAAGGAATGTCATTTTGCTTTGTTTACCAATAACTCCATCTGCTCCATGACAGGAATGTGCAATTATACTTCAGCAGACACTAATCTAAGTAACTGGGTTTGCTCTAGTAAATGGAGGTACTGGCAAATCCCCCCAGTGGGCAGAATATCAGGCAAGGTGCATCACTGGCAAAGCTGAGAGAGTTTTGACAGATGGGGCAGAGAAGATCTTCATCTACGCTGACTCTGGACATTGGTCATGGGATTGGCCAAGTGTTTGGGGGCCTAGGGACAACAGCACTAGACAACCAAAAGATCACCTTTTTGGAATTCAAAGGAGGAATTTTGCCAGTGCCTCCTACTGCATTTAATTGTTTGTGGGACATCCAGAGATATCCAGAGATATTATATGCTTTCCACTGAAATAAACAACCAGACTAGAGCTGTTGCAAGAATGACAGAGGTTAGAGAGTAGGTTCTTGCCAATCTGGACATGGGGACTATGATGCTATGTTGTCCTAGGCACAAGACCATATGATCTCCCAAACTAAAGACAAGGCCACCATTATTGCCCAACTGGGCTCCTTTATACTAGTTGGAGCACCAACTTAACCCAAGTGGCCCTGGACCTGTACCCAACTGGCAAACTGGCCCTCTTACTTCATCTCAAGGTCTATTAATCAACGGTTGCATTACAAACCAGATGCCTAGCTCAAATGTACAACCTCTTAGAATCCATGTCTGTGATAAACCAATGCCACTCCTAGAAACAGAAGAGGGTCTCTGGTCCAGTGGTGTCTGGATCCAATCCCCAGAAAGATTTACTCAATAAGAATGGACTGCTTTTCGACAAAGTCCTAGTTGGCCCTCTCTAGCCCCTTCTTATTCCCTCCCCAGCAGAGTGTCACCTGGGCCTCAAGGTCTTTGCCCCCTCAGAGGGTTGATATACCTTGAAGAAATAGTTCAAGTCTCCCTCAACTGGTAAGCTTCCTTTCTTCTGGGATGGTTGAAACAACTCCTTCAAAGAAAAGGCTTGAGGACTGGGGATTGCTATTATTGAGAGACGCTTTAGCATGGGAAAAGAGAAATTGTACTTAAAGAAAGGGGACCCTATAGCTTTCATGATGGTTAATCCTGAATCCCTTGATGAAGCTGAAGGAAGAGTCCTTATAAAATCCGTGTTAAGAGGGGGCATCTCTACTGAAGGAACCTCAGATTAGGTATCATCCCCCTGATGTGACTCCCAGGAAAAGGGAAGGCTTGTGATCTGTTGACCACTTTACTGTGTATAGAATCAGTAACTATGCCAGGGTTGTCATTATCTCTGCTGTGGTCCTGGTGTTCCTAGTGCAGCTCTTGCTCTTCATCATCACTTTGTATCAGAAGAATCTGGGACTATGCCATGTTCCATTGTCATCATTGGCACTGTGGCCTTTGTGTTTCTGGTATTGGTAATATCAGGAGACCCACTGGGAGCTGCAAATATCTGGTATAACTTACCATATGGACCAGATCATTGATATCTGAGACTATGTCCTTCAGAAAGGGAGAAGAAAAGTCTGGGATTTCTGGTTTTTGTTCTCCAGTATTCAGTCTCTCCATCAGAGAACTGTTGCATTGTTTTACTTTCAATATGTTTCTGTTTTACTTTTTCTTTTCTTCTTTTAGTACTGCCTATATCATGCTTCTTCAATACCAGAGGTCAGGGTTGACCAGTAACAACCCTAAAGTCATTTAATTGATAGAAGGTCCTGTAGAAGACCCTAAGGACCTTATCACCAAATGTAAGGCAATGGAAATAATAGCCTAACATTTTTCCCCAAGCAAATTAGGCTATTTTTTCCTTAAAAGACATTGAAACCATACTCAGGACTTGACTGGCTCAGAAGACTGAAGGCAAATCTGCTGATGTCACTTCCTGACCACCTAAGTTCACAACAGCTACAAGGAATTCCAGATAGGCTCTGATCATGGCTGGTGGAAAATGACAGGAAGGAACTTTAGTTGAATCCCCTTCAAGGTGATCTAATATATATACTTTTTGAATACTCTTCTCCTACTATGGCTAAGTAAATCTCCTTTTGTTAACTGCTGGGATAACTCCATGCCACTAGTACCCTCAAATTCTGGCTCTGCCAATTAATAGCTTGGTCACTTAACTTCTCTAAGGCCTGTGAAATGAGGGGGTTGGACTAAATGACTTTTAAAGTCACTTCCAGCTCTAAATATATAATTGGTATGTAAATAGGATGAATGGAAGATACCTAGCATGTTGGATGGAGCTATTTTAATAAAGTTATGGAAGGGCATGGACAAAAGTCATATAGGATGGACAATAAGTACGTGAGAGCATATTGTTGGTACTTGTCAGAGAATGCTTTTGTTTTTAATTAGAAGGGTCCTCAGAAGTCATCTAGTAGAAGGGAAGGTAATAAGTATACAGCCCCTACTATACACTAGGCACTGTGCCAAGCACATTACAAGTTTACAAATGAGCAAAAAGTCCAGAAAGTTTCTATGACACAACGACAGCTTGCAATAGAGCTAACATTTGAACTGAGGTCCACTAACTCCAAATCCAACATTCTTTCTACTATATAGTTACAACCATAAAACACAACAAATAGCTCAATTCTGGTACTAATTTAATAAGTTTTATATTTGAAACTGATTTCATTTGTGTCAGCAGGAAAATCCCAGTGTGTAAAGTCCTTTTACCACTGCAGATCAATAGCCCATCTTAATTAGTCTTAGAGAAATGCCTAAGGCATTCAAAATTTAAATGATCTGCTTACCCTCACAAAATATCAGAAGTAGGACCTCAACCCAGTCCTCCAAACTCCAAAACCAGGCCTCTATTCAGATGCCTAATCAAAATATGGATTATTCTATATTGAGTTAATGAAAACATGACTAATAATTCTATTACTAACTTCCTTTTTCCTGAAGAACTATGTAGAGATAAGGCAAAAAGAAAAATAGCCACTAAACTTTTATATTCATTCTTATGCAATTTACTCTTTATGTCAGTTACATAAAAGGTAGTCAAAGTATCTTTTCATCGAAAGATTTAGTTGACTTTCATAAAGAGAACTCATTTTTTAATCTCTCTTTCAAGAGTTGTTATTAATTGCCACAAATAGGAAGTAATTGTAGCTCAAAAATGGTTAATGAGTTGATACTTCTAAGGCAGTCAATATCAAATATTAAAATGAAGTTAAAGGCTTTGTCTAAATTTTTTAAAATGTGACCTCTCTATGTTCATGAAATGGAGCTGAAAATAATGAGTCTGTATTTACAAAGTTGTCTAAATATCTACAAACATCTATAAAGCTCTTTAACATTTACGAAGCACTTAACAAACTATCTCATTGTTCCCAACCACAATGTGAGGTAAGTGCTACTATTATCCACATTTTACAGGTGAGGAAACTAAGACCCTGAGCAGTGAAGGGTATCTCAACTAGGATTCAAACACAGGTCTGCTTGTACTCTATCCACTATACCAAAGCTCTGTTTAAGCAAGCACTGAATGTATGTCGGTGTTTTAAAGTTAATGAGCATTTCTGAGCTATACAGAATCAGGTCCTAATAGAAGAGACAGAACAAAAGAGACTCTCATAAGAATATATCATATTACAGCCTCCCTACATAACAATGGGATGAACATTTTATATGCTTACCTTGATTCAGTTGTAAATGGGAACCCTACCTCAGAAAGGGAAAAAATAAGATGAATAATGCCTCCTCATTCATATTCCAGTAAAGATAAAAGACACAAATCTCAGACAAATTAAGACAATGTCTGGCAATCAAAATGGGAGAAGGAATTTAAAGATGTCTTTATCTAATATCTTACAGAACTACCAAGGGACTTCAAAAGCCACCCTGTACTTTTTTTCTTGACCTTTGATTTCTATAAATACAACAGCCAAACATGACTTTCCAGGGGGGTATAAAATATTTCGACTTTGTCAACAAGTCCCTAAGAAATTTTCATTTTAAGGAGCAATTTGCATTCTTTTTTCAGAAGTAAATTTTATTTGCAGTTTCTACCTTACAAAGATTATAAAATCTTAAATGAACAAAATTATCTTTCAGTCATGCCAAGAACAAAAACAACCAAAAGTTCATGTTGAAGAATGGAAGAAAGGTTTAATTTAGAAATATTAAGAACTCTTACATTTCCAATGTGTTGGAATTCAAGCAGTTTCAATCTTAAGAACATTAGACATTGATACCCTGAAGTTCCCTCTCCCATCACAAAAACTGCTGTCACCAAAAGCCTCCGTCTTCCCAATTTGCCTCCAGAATTTACATTTCTAAATTGGGTTCTCACATTCCCCAGTCTCTGCTTTTAATTTTTCTTCAATTAACTTCAATTAACTAGGGCCTTTGCTACCTAGCTCACTTAGGTAGCCCCTACTTCCTCTTACTAAGGTCTTAATGAGTTCCCACCCTAAATAACATCAGAATCCTTGCTCCTAAAGGAAGAATTAGTCCTAGATTCCCAAGTAGCAACTTTTGATACATCTCCCCAGAGAAACTAAGGTATAGACAATAGTTGAGTTCTACAATAATATTAGTACTATTATTAGGCTACATTATTTTCATGGGCTAGCCTAAGAATCTAGCCACTATTTATAATATTGTTTCTCTGGAAAAATGTGTTTCAAGTTCCAGAAACCAAATTAACTGGGAATACGATCTGTTCACAAGGTAGAAGACTGTCTCTACACAGAATAATATAACTTCAGGCAATTTAGTGTACATAAAACTGTTACACTGACATGAAGCCATATGTATCTGGCATACTGGCAACATTACTTTGTTACAAACCACTTTCTAGAAGGTGAAAGAGTTTGAAAATAGTATTTCACTTCTTCAACACCGGACGTATTTTCCATACATACAAGTATACTTTTATGCATGTATATGGATTATAATGTATCAATTCAGAAAAAAAAACTAAAGCACATCAGACTTGTTTTAGCACTATTTTCTCACATATATTACTCTAAGCCTCCTTGCCATCTGCATCTACACTTTTTTATTCTTCAATATCCCAAAGCTGAGTTCCATTATACCTACCATACCTCTAAGCATTAGCTATGACCTAGAATTCACTAACAAACTTCTCAAGAAAGTAGTATATATTCACTGCCTCCACTTCCTCCCCACCACTGAGTTCTGAATTCTAATTATTTGACTCTGAAACTGTTCTCTGAAAATTCACCAAAAACTTCCTCATCTCCAAATCCAACATCCTTTTTCAATCCTCTTCAATCTCTCTATAGCAGTTGGCATTGCTAAACCTCCATTCTTTACTGCTCATTCATCCCTTGGCTTTCATGAAACTAAATAGCTTCTCTTCCACCTGCTAGCCTGCTCTTTCTCTGTCCTCTACTCTTTCCCTCACTGCCATACACCAAAGCTTATTTGAATCCACTTATTTTCTTACTTGACTCTCACCAGCTTTGAAATCTCATCTACTTTCATGACTTCAATTAACTCCTTTATGGGGATGACTCTCAGTCTTTAATCTCTATCAGATTCATGAATATCCTACTGTCACCTCAAATTCTGCATGCTCAAAAGTGAATTCATTATTTTTTACTGCAAAATTAGTTCCCCACTTTGGATTTTCATATTTATATCCTCAAAACCTTTAGAGAGTTATCCTGGCCTTTTCCCTCTTCATCTCCCTCCACATCCAGATTCACCATAACCTGTTCATTTTTCCTTTGGAATGTCTTTCCCACCAACCTACTCTTCTCAGGCTTCTTTTGTTCTCTCTCTACAATTTCCTTTTGGCTCCCATCTATGCTTCCATTGATCACTTCTATCTAGATGAATACCAAATATTAAGTCCAGATATATATAGATATATAGATATATAGATATATGTATATATATATATATATATATATACATATATACATGAACTGGGCTTAATACAATCCAACAAGTATTTATTAAAAACTCACTCTCTAGGTCTCAGTTTTCTCACTTGTAAAAGGGGGATAATACCTCCCATGGTTACTGGGAGAGTCAATAAAATGTGTTAAGAGTGCTTTGTAAAGTAGTAAAGTAAGTACTGTTACTATTTTCAACTCTATTTCATGAGCCTCAAGAATAAATTTCTGGGAAGGTCACATTTTGTTAAACTGTGTACAAGATACCATGCTGGATGCTACAGATACAAAGGCAATATCATGTAAAACAATCCCTACCCTTGAGGAGCATCTATTATACTGAGTCAAGAAATGAATAGAAAGAAAGGTTTTATTACATTTGGGAAGTTGTACAGGTGTAGCAGCAATTTGATGTTGTGTTTATTGCCTTACTGATACAGCAGGTCTTTTAACAACTGCAAGCTTCTCCATGAAATGAAAACATTTTTTTTTACACCAATAGTCTTCCACTAATGCTATATGGCTACAAATTAGTAATTACCACAGCCTCCAAAGATCAAAATTATGAATCATCTACAAAGCAATGGTGAGAAAAAAATGTTGGGCACAAATAGCTATAATATATTAAGAACTGAGCACAAGAAGGGGCATAAAGATATGATCAAGATGCATGACCGAAAAAGGAGGTAGAATAGTCATGTAGAGAGAGATATAACCACTGGACGACCTGAGAAAAAGGTTTTCATTATACTGGGAAAACTTCCCAGGGAAAGTTTATGGGAGAACACAGAAGTCACAAAAGAAAGAAGGCATGAAAGAGTGTCAATCTGTACTATAAGAAGGTGTACTATTCCCTCTTATGAGATCATAGATCACATTTAAATTTCAAAGTATACATATATCCATATTCTCAATCTCTCCACTGAACTCCTCTCACATTTACAACTACTTGCTGGACAGCCAAAACAATGTGTCTAAAACTGAACTTTCTCTCCTTCCTCTCAACTTCCCTTTTTGTTTTTTTAATTGGTGGTACTCTCAGCCTCTCAGCGGCTCAGGTTTGAATCCCTGAAAATTATCTTTGATTTCTTCCTTTTCTTCACATCTAATTAGTTGCTAAATCCTGCTGATCTTACATGGGCAGTATCACTTGCATCTCTCTCCTCAATAGTCACTAAATATCCCTACTATCAACCTCTGCCATTCTTTACTCTGTCCTTCACACAGCTGCCAAAATAATCTTCCTAATGCACAAGCCTGACTCCTATGTCCAAAAATTTTCAATGGCTCCCTAATGCTCATAAGATAACATACATACAAACTCCTTATTCTGGCATTTAAAACCCTCTGACAATCTGCTACAACTCACCTTTCTGGTCTTACTTCACTGTTCCTCCAACAAAAGTACACACTAACTTTACAGAGCTCATCTAACCCTCTCCTACCTCCATGCTTCTGCACACAATCACCTCCTCCTGGAATATAGTGCTTTTATATCTTTACCTGCTGAAATTCTTCTCTTCCATCAAAGCCCAATTACAGTGTTAACCACCACCACCACCCTATGAAGTTTCTCTCAACCTCCCAGCTCAAAATGATCTTCAAAATTCTAACACTTTGTATGAACTTTTTCCTTGCCTTTATATTCTTCCTCATTTTACACTTATGTGTGCACATTTTATCACTTTTATGAAAGAATAACATGCTAGGATGGAAGGAAAGAAACTGGTATTTATTAAGTACCTACTATGTGCTAAACACTGTGCTAAGTACTTTACAAATATTACCTCAATTGATCCTTAAAACAACCTTGGGGGTAGGTGCTATTATTATCCTCATTTTACAGTTGAGGAAACCAAAGCAGATATAAATTAAATGACTTGCCCAAGGTCACACAGTTAGGAAGTGTCACAGGCTGGATCTGACCTCAGATCTTTCTGACTCCAGCCCTAGTACAGTGGAAAATGTGTTAGCTTTAGCAGAGAACTTGATTCTCTTGGTACCAGCTGAGAACTTGGTGCCAGATAAGCCACCTACTACCTCTGTAATACTGGGCAAATTACTTAACCATTCTGGGCCTCGGTTTTCATCATTTATAAAATGAGAGGACTAGACTAGGTCACCTCTAACATCCATTCCAGCTCTATAATTCTATGATTGCAAGCCCCATAAATACAACAGATATGAGTTAGGTTCTGGGTTTTTTTTTTGTTGTTGTTGTTCATCTTTGTTTCAGAACCTAGCAGAGTATTTTACACTTGGTAAGCACTTAATAAATATTTGTGGAATTGAATTAAATGTCATCAGTCCCAGCTTTTATCACATCACACCTAAACTATCATAACACTCTTCTAATGGATTCAATTATAAACTAATGATAACTCTAACTTGTGTCCCTCTCTCTATACTTTCCCCCCTTCAATCTATATTAAAGAGAACATTTTGCAAATGCTATTGAGCTACTCTAAAACCTTCCATACTTTCCCACTGTTTATAGGATAAAGTCACACAGAATTATAGACTGTTAGAGCTAGAAGCAATGTTAGAAATTATCTACTCCAACTCCCTCATTTTACAAATGAGGCAATTAAAACTTAGGAAGGTAAAAAGATCCCACGTCACAGAGCCAAATAAGTGGGAGAGGTGAAACTCAAATCCAAGTTTTTTGACTCTTAAGTCCAGGGCTCTTTCCACTATACTACAACTCCAAACATATTAGCTTGGCATCTAGATCTTTCACAATCTGATCCTATTTACTTCCTTCTATCTTATCTCCCTCCATTCCCCCACAACTCCCTGCACTCTAGTCAAACTGGTATCTTGTATAACTAACTCATGCTATTGCCCCTGCATAGAACTTCCTCCTCACACCAATAAACTTGTATAAATCCCACTGTTCCTCAAAGGTCTAGCACAAATACTATCCTTTCTATGAAGTCTACCCAATTCTGTGATCTCCTGAATTCATGTAATACTTATCGCCTATACTACTTGTTCGGCATTTAACAGGCAAAATGATACTGTTATTCATTTATTCGTGGGTGTATTTTGTCTATTCAATTACAGAATAAACACCCTGGGATAAGAAAATCTGCTTTTGCCCCTTTGTATCTCTGGCTTATTCTATGGATTCAATGAGCATTTATTGATGTTGATTAAAACTTATTAAGAAACAGAATGGAGCTTTTCTTTCCCATCTAAGAGGCTGCAATATCACTAATTTCAGCAGTTCCAAGACTGGGGTTTTGAAACTAGAAATACTATTCGGAATTTCTTAATGGTCAAAGAGTTATTGGTGAACTATAACTGTACTACATACATGAGCATGAATGAACAGATGGACAAACATACATGTACTAATGAGCAGTTCTTATAATATTGTAAAATGCATTTAAGAAGAAAATGGACAATCTTATTTTCTATCATCATTACCTCATCATATAATTGTTATTCCTCAGTTGATAGAATTTTTAGAGCTAGAAGGAATAACATATCTACAACTCCCTCCTTCGGGAGATAAAGAAACTGAGGCCCAGAGAAGTTTCTAAGTCATTCAGATGGATAATGGACTAAAAACCAGGTACCCAACCTTCCAAGCAAGTGTTCTTTCCACTATACCACAACATCTGCCTTAATGATAATTGACAGAGATATGTTGGTATCTTTACATCATATTTTTCTTTTATTAAATACACTTATGTTCTTTCACTATCATAAAATATAACTAAATGACACCAAAAAGTTGAAAACTAGTTTTTATCTAATCAAATCATAAAGATCAAAGCTAAGGATAGTCATAACACAGTGTGTGAATTAATGGAAAGAATAACTAATAATAGTGTTTTTTTAAATAATTTCATTAGTTATTTTACATATCAACTATCACAGAAGCCCTCTGCTCCAACTAAACTTACTCTCCCTTTCCCTGCTTAAAATGACCCCAACCCACACTAATTCCTACCCATCCTTCAGCTACTGCTTAAATCTCACCTTATCCAGGAAACATTTCCAATCCACAATCCTCTTCTTCCTCTGTACAACTTCCTCCATAAGGAGTTGTGTTATCTACACTTAACTTGGCACTTATTTTGTAGAGTTATTTTTGTATACCTTTTCTACACACATTCCCAACTACTCTACCAAAATGTAAATTCACTGCAGGCAAGAACTATGACTTATATTTCTGCATCTTTAGCACCTGGCATGATTTACACATGAAAACAATAAAAATTTGTTAATGATGACAATGACGAAAGGACTTATTTTCTGTTCAAAGACCCTAATGCTGTCTTTAATAGGAGGCTGAATTAAATGAAAATTGTGTATATGTTCTCTAAGAAAAGAATTTGATCCATTGTAGGCAATGATGGGTCACACTTATGTGGAGGTTTATAAAGGTTTAAGTCCTACAAAGTACTTTATGTACATTTATCTTATTTGACCCTCACAATAACCCCATGAAGTGTTATTTTTAACCCAATTTAACAAATCAACGAACTGGGGCTCAGAGGTTAAATGACTTCTCTAGGATCATATGATTGGTATCTGAGGTAGCATTAAAACCCAGGATTCCCTAAATGCAAGTTTTGTACTTTTATCCACTATGCCAACAATATCAAACTCAAATAGAAATGATACCTGGGCCAAAAGTTGACTTAGAAAACCATAAGCGTAACATTGTCTATGTTGTATTGCATTTTAAAAAAATTTTGTTAAACATTTCCCAATTACATTTTAATCTGGTCCTGGTCACAATCAGGAGTTTTGTGGGCTTACAGCCTGCAAGTTTGACACCTCTCTACTACCCCACGTGAATTTTAGAGTAGAAAGAGACTTTAGAAGTCATATATAGTTCGGTGTTTCCCAATACAAAAGGAATAAGCCTTTATACAGAGTCTACTATGTGCCAGGCACTATACTAAGCATTTTTACAAATATTATCTCATTTGATGCTCACAATAGCCCTGCCATGTACATGTCATTATTATCCATATTTTACAGTTCGGAAAACTAAGGCAGATAAAGGTTAAGTTCAATTCTCTAATGTGTACTATTTTACCTTCAGCACTGCAGGGGTCTCAGCAGCTAAAAGAACGAGGACCAGGAACAGAGGCAGAAGGAAGAAAAAGCAGGATGTAAGAAGAGGAAGAGTTAGAGGAGGAAAGAAAAGAGTCAGTTTAACTTAACTGATTTTAAGAAATAAGAACTTTGGGAGTAATATTTTGTAGAGTAGTAAAAATTTGCTGAGAAACAACAGTAAAAACACTAAAGTACACTAATCGCATTGGAGTGTAAAAAGTAGATCCAAGAGACTGTGTTCGAAGGACTTGCCCACTCAACTGGGCAAGTCATTTACCCTCAGGGAACCTATTTCCTCATTAATAAAGTGAGAATGATAATACTGCTATGACCTATATCTCACTGTGGACTTAGAGAACCCGGGTTCAAACCTGACAATTACTACCCCCGTGTGACCTTGGGCAAGTCACTTCACTCCCTGTACCTCAGTTTTATCATATATAAAGTAAAAGGGTTGGTCCAGATGTTCCAAGGTCTCCTATATAAATCTAGATTATGATCCTTTGATCTATAACTTCAGATGACTGGTATTGGAGAAGTGCTTTGTAAAATGTAAAAATTATGAAATATGAGTTGCTATGATTATGTAGTCTAACCACTATCTAAAGAATAAACTGCCTCTTCAACATGTCCAACAGCAGTCATCTATAGTGTTTAGTGACCTTCAACGGTAAGGAATTCAGGCCCTTCCAAGGCAATCCATTCCACTTTTAGAAATCTCTAACTATTGGGAAGGTATTTACTGAAATATTTATTGCAGAACTTTTTGTAGTAGCAAAGAACTGCAAAAAAAAAGTAGGTACCCTTCAACTGGGTAATGGCTAAACAAACTGTGGTACATGAATGTAATGGATTATTACTATACTATAAAAATGATGAATACAGAGAATTCAGAGAACTGGATGACATATGAACTGATGCAAAGTGACGAAGCAAAACCAAGTAAACAATACACAACACTATTAGAATGTAAACAGAAAAAAAGAACAACAAAACTCAATATTGTGTAATTATAATAATCAAGTTTCGCCCCTAAGAAGAGCTGAAAAAAATCACCTCCCTCTCTGCAGTCATGGGATAAAGAATATGGTTATAGAATGTTACATATACTGTCAGAAATGGCTGATGTGTTGGTTGGTTATGTTGAACTTTTTCTTTTTTAATCTTTGTTACAAAAAAAAATTCAACATAATGGAATAGTACTGTGTCATAAGAAATGATGAGCAGGCGAATTTCAGAAAAAAACTGAAAAGACTTACATGAACAGATGTAAAATGAAGCAAGCAGAACCAAGAGAATATTGTACAAAGTAACAGCAATGTTGCGCTATGATCAACTACAAATGACTTAACTATTCTCAACAATACAATGATCTAAGACAGCTTCAAGAACTCATGATGAAAAATGCTATCCACATCCAGAGAAAAAACTGATCGAGTCTAAATGCAGATCAAAGTACAATACTTTCACCTTACTTTTTTGTGCCTTTTTTCTTTTGGTCTATTTCTTCTTTCACAACATAACTAATATGGAAATGATTCACATGATTGCACATATATAACCTCTAACAAATTGCTTAGCATCTTAAGGAGGAGGGAAGTAAGAAAGGGAGGGAGAAAATGTGGTACTCAAACTTTTGGAGGGGGGGTGATTTTATTTTTTTAATTTATTTTTAGTTTTCAACATTCAGTTCCACAAGCTTTTGATTTTAAAATTTTCTCCCGTGCCCTCCCTTCTCCCCTCCCCAAAACAGCATGCAATTTGATATAGTCTCTACTTGAACATATTTTCACATTAGTCATGTTATAAAGAAGAATTATAACCAATGGAACGAACCACAAGAAAAAAGAAACAAAACAAAGAAAGAAAAAAGAGAGGGGCAGCTAGGTGGCGCAGTGAGTAGAGCACCAGCCCTGGAGTCAGGAAGACCTGAGTTCAAATCTGGCCTCAGACACTTGACACAAGTACTAGCTGTGTGACCTTGGGCAAGTCACTTAACCCCAATTGCCCTGCCAAAATAAAAACAATTTAAAAAAATGAAAACAAAAGAAAAAAGAGAGAGAGCAACTTCACTCTGCATCAGACTCCCTAATTCTTTCCCTGGGTATGGATAGTATTTTCTGTCATGAGCCTTTTGGAGCTGTCTTAGAACCCTGCATTGTTGAGAAGATCTAAGTTTATAAAAGTTAGTCACTGCACAATGTGGCTAGAATCGTGTACAATGTTCTCCTGGTTCTGCTCCCCTCGCTGAGCATCAGTTCATATAAGTCTTTCCAGGGTACTCAAACTTTTTAAAAAATGACTGTTAAAATTTGGAATTTTCCAAATAATTGGAAAAACTAAAATACTATTAAAAAGTTTAAAAACAAATAAGTACAGGTGCAGAAATTCAGAAATAAATGCAAACTAAAAATAAGAGGAGTTTGGTATATTACAACGTAAACAAAATGTTAACAATGTGCCAAAGTAGCCAAAAAAAAATCGACCATAGGATGTTTTTGTATTATGTCCAGAATCAGAATCTGGAACCCATATGGAATACTGA
Source organism: Phalanger gymnotis (assembly GCA_028646595.1). Classification (NCBI taxonomy): domain Eukaryota; kingdom Metazoa; phylum Chordata; class Mammalia; order Diprotodontia; family Phalangeridae; genus Phalanger; species Phalanger gymnotis. The sequence goes on along the minus strand of CM053625.1, from coordinate 139,142,281 downwards.
GTTCAGATTGGGAGAATAAAGATTTTTTAATTCTTTGTACTTTTATCCTCAGCACCTAGAACAGTGCCTGGCAGACTGCAAGTGCTTAATAATTAATTGACTGATTGACTGACTAATTAAGCATACCAAGGAAGAATGTACCAGAGTAATAAAGAGTTTGACATCATGTTATACATAGATCAGTTGAAAGAATTGGAGATGTTTGGCCTAAGGAAAAAAAAAGTTGGGGATTGGGGAGACATGATGGATATCTTCAAGTATTTGAAAGACTGTCATGTAGGAGAGAAACTGGACTTGTTTTATATGATCCCAGGGAATAAACAATGGGAATAAATTTCAACTCCATATAAGGAAACTATTCCTAACAATCGGAGCTATCCAAAATCAGAATGTGCTGCCTCATAGGGTTGAGAGAACCCTCTCTTTGGAAATCTTCAGTAAAAGCCCAGATGACTACTTATCAGGAAGGTTTTAGAGCAGCTTCCTATACACAATAGATTGGATGACCTTTGTTGCCTCTCCCAATTCCAAGATCTCATGAAGCTATGATGCCATAGTCATTTTGACCCTGTCTAGTAAGAATCACTAAAGACATTCTCTTAAAAACTATAATTCTTTTTCTGGACCAGATGCATGGTATCATTTGTTAGGGAAATCCTAGGGTAGAAACTTGTTCCACTGACACAGATTGGCAATTCATCTATAATTTAAAGATGTAGAGAACTACCTGGGGTGATTGAGTAGTTAAATGACTTACCTACTATCACACAGCTAGTACGTTGATAATGATTATGATGATAAACATTTATATGGTACTTTATGGTTTGCAAAGCACTTTACCTGTACCATATCTCCTTTGGTCCTCATAAAAACTTGGCAAGGTAACATTATTACCCCTATTTTACAGATGAAGAAACTGAGGCTGAGTGGTTAAATGACTTGCCTAGGTCACACACAGCTAAGTGTCTGCAACAGTATTTGAAGTCAGGTTTTCCTGACAGCAAAGTTCTATCTCCTCCATTATGCTGCCCGCGAAAACTATACAAACATACTACTACATATTCAAATCAAGTTAAAAAGTCTACTCATAACTGATTTCAATTTTCATAGTTGAGTCATATTTGGACTTCATAAACAATTTCTTTGGAATTTCAAATTGTTATAACCTAAATATACTATTAAAAAACAACACAAATCAATGGTCGTAAATGTAAATCAAAGTACTAAATTGAAATACATTCTGCATACTACGTTCTGAACTCAAGTCTCTACCATTCACTTATTTATATTTTAACAAATATTAACAATATTTTAACTTTTAACACATTCAAAACTTAAGTTCTGTGTCTTTTTCTTCATAAAGGGCATGGTCCCTATTTGAGTAGATATACAAACATGCAAAATATGCATACTTTGATTACTTTGTCCTGGGATTTTTAAAAAGTTCAAGTTCCAAATGTGGCACCTGTTTTACTACTACTAAACTTAATATATTTAGGGAAAGAGAATCATAGACTTAGAGCTGGCTGGTAACTTAGAGATCATCTAGTCCATCCGCCTTATTTTTTTAATGAGGAAACTAAAGTCCAGGGAACTGAAATGACTTGTCCAACTTCAATCATGAAATGGTAGAACTATGATTTGAACTCAGAGCCACTGGCTCCAAATTCAGCACCATGAAATTATAACTCCAGAGTACCATTTTTTGCCCACTATAAAGGTAAATGGTCAAGGAAGTGGATGGGGAAGAGATATGTAAATCACTTTCAAATGAATAACAATATAGTTTGCTCCCAAACTTCAGAACTTTCTTTGAAATGATGACATAATGTGACTAATATTTATAAAGTGATTATTCAATGTCAACATGCTTTCATATGAAAAGCATTTTAGGAACACATACATCTTATATAATCTGACATTAATGCTTCAAAATATTAGAGCATGGTATCCTGGAAGAAGACTAGATTTATATCAGAAGACTTGGCTTCAAATCTCAGCTCTATGATTTACCAAGCCTCAGTTTCATTGTCTGTAAAATGGTGACAATAGTGCCTGCCCATCCTACCTCAGAGTTACTGCAGAATCAAATGAAACAATTTATGTGAAAGCAATGTGTTGGTGGCAAAGAACTATACAAATGTAAGATATTATGAGATGTGCTTCATCAACATTCAGGGATCTATCTTCAATGAATTCTTATATAACTAGTATAAAACCAAAAATAACAAATTATACAACAAAATGTTAAAATTCCTCAACATAAAAGCAGTAAATACTCAAGTATGATGTGTAAAATTTCTACAAAAGAACTATTTCCCCACTTCAATTACACAATAATACCTGATAATTACCTAAATTTGGTTAGAATGGTATCTATAACATTAAAATAAGAATTTACATTTCCACAGTACTTTATACTTTTCGAAGTTCTTCATAATAGTTCATTTGATCCTCACAAAAACTCTCTGTGGTAGGAAGAACAAATGTTGCCAGCAGATTCCTTCTACCTGATGAGGAAACAGGCCCAAAAGAGTTAAATGATTTGCTCAAGACCATCACGTAAATGGCAGAAGTAGGGCTAGAACACAGATTTTTCTGGCTTCAAGTCCACTTTTTTTTAAGGACACTTTACCAGTACTACTTAAAAATATTTTCTTTAAGCTCATTAATAATTAAATAGCCTTTCCAGTGCTTTCAACTTATTCTTCTGTTTGAGTTTTTATTTAGGGTGTTAGTGTGGTGAACACTGAACCAGGACTCAGAAGATCTAGTCAGCCATTTGGCTATATGATCTTAATTAAGCAAGTCACTTTGCCTTTTCTAAGCCTCAGTTTCCTCATCTATAAAACAAAGCGGCTGAAAAATGATGATCTCTAAGATTTCTTCCAACTCTAAAATTTGATAATCCAGAGTGTTGGTTTTTTTTTCTTTTACCCTAGTAAGAACAAAACGTCAAAAGAAAAGAAACCTAATATATTGGTACTTTCTTTCCCAGTCACTATATTTGAATGACTTTATAGAATGAGAAAGCTAAATCATTGGCACATGCAAAACAAGAACAAAAGGAAGGACCACCAGTTTGGATTTCAAAAAAGGAAAACTACCTACTTTTCTCATCATATATGTTTTTCTAAATTGAAAATATAAGAGACCTATGTTCCCATCAGAAATCAAAGCTCAAAACAGAAAAGCAAAACCATAGCTTTAAAATGGAGAATAAAGGATAGGAAGAGAAGGGGAATAGAATATTATTTTCTCTAATCAATCTTTCCATAAAATATTTACCATTATTTTAAGTGTACAAAGCTTTCAATAAATTTAATTTTTTGTTCTACAGCACGGTAATAAGCATAAAAAGTAAAATCTGCAAACACAGGGACAGTTATGGTTTTAATGAAATTGGCTATTAATCAACCACAAAAGATAGTGAAGTCTATGCCAGTTAATGACATTAGTTATGAGAATTTATTCTTCACTTGATGACAACTTTTATATCACTTTGCCTTTGAGAGTCAGAATCAAGGAAATGTAGAAACCAAAATTTTAAATTCAAAAAATATACAACATTAGACAACATTCCTAACTTCAAATGTCAATTTTCCTACATCTTGTCTATGTTGCAGGAGTGTTAAAGATTAATGACTCTTAAGTAAAAGATTTTAAAATAACTGTATATGCATGCTTGTCTGTTGATTATTGGAGAGGAAAAACCTGAAGTTCCTTATATTACAACAAAATTGTTAAAATAAAAAAATCTGAAAGGTATGTCAAGAATTACAACATAAAGTCCTAATTGCATGAATTTCCTTTTATTAATTTAACAACTTTACTACTATAGAAGACCTGATTAAATAAATTCCTTCTATATATTTGAAAGTCTGCCAACTTCCAATATATTGTCACAAAAAGCAAGTTTCAAAAGTGAGAGCCCTAAATTCTAACTACTTCCAAAGAAACCAGGCCTCCAAAGAAACTAGACTCTGAGAAAAAGTAAGACTCCTGGTATCACTCCAACGAAGAAAAGTAATACTTTTAAGAAAGTTGCAAAATACATTACACACACACACACACACACACACACACACACACATTCACGTGCACAATTTTATCTGGCTCCTTTTAAATCAGTGCTTTAGAACGTTCGACATTTTTTAAATCAGTTAACTGCATTTCCATATGTCCACATAAATATTTATAAAAGTACGTGTTTTATTTAACTTCTTATTTCATATGAGAAGAACCTTAAATTTATATATTGAAATAATTTATATAGAATATGCCAAGAACCACCTTTCACTGAATAAGGAACAAGACGAATCTGGGTCTTTTCATTTCTACACGACAGGTGTGAACTGAGTCCACTGTACAAATCAAAACCACATATAGCAGGCAGATATTCAACTGTCCACACTCAACTGCTATCCTAGTTTCAGAATGGTGTGGTCAGGGAGTCTTAAGAATCATTTGAGGAGATGAGCACAGGCTTGCTAGTGGACAAGAAGTTTAACTAACTTAATAGCACTTCAGTTTCTCTATAAACAGAGATAACATCTTTTTGCTCAGCTTCCTTAAAGACTTGTACTGAAGACTAACTAATAAACAATGTATACTTATTTTTATACATCACTTGACAAATATGAAGTACTTTTAAAGGTTTCTTCTTATAACTCAGATAAATCTCTTAAACCACAGCAACAGAAGTCTTATGCATTTCAATAATTTACTATTAGTAACTAGTGACATTGTTATAAGATGCTTTAAGGTTTTCAAAGCTCTTTACATACACAATATCTATCATCTTATCCTCGCAACAACCCTGTGAGGTAGGTACTATTTTCCCCATTTTACAAATGAGAAAACCGACACTCTGAGAGTAGCTTGCTCATCATCACATATCTAGTAAGTGTCAGAGGCGGGATTCAGACCTAGGTCTCCTCCCGTCCCCAAGTCCATCTCTCTTTCCACTATGCTCTGTTGCCTCTACAGTAATCTCACGATGAAAAGGAGTTATGATTGCTGATTTCTACCAAAACATGAATTCCCCAGTTTCAGAAAATGCCAAACTAGGTATTAATGAAGCCCACACCCCTATCCCAATCAATGAGATAATTTTTATAATAACAATAACAACAGCAATAAGTCAATAAAGAAGCCAATAACATACTACAGCAAAGAATGAGCTCCCTGCTCACCCTTAAATATAGTTCCTCCCAAAGAGAAGGGCAAGTTGGACCAGGAATACTTGGGGAAGCTACTTGTGTTCTATGCTAAGTAGAGCTGTCCAGTGCTGTCCATGTGCCTTCTCCCCAAAAGTATCTTTTTTTCCTTTTCAAATTTCACTGTTACCTAGCATCAAGAGGAAAAACTTGGTTAAAGCCTTAGGCCTAAAATTAGACCCACCAACTCATTATATCTGAAGACACATTTATATATGCATGTCACACAGTCTCTTTCTAGTCTACAATTCTGTAATCAAGATTGTACTAACCTGGAGGCTTGTGCCCCAATATTTTGGGAACCTACTAAAGAAGGTAAGAGAATGGGTCCTACAAAACTCCAGAAATTACATTATGTTCTGGGTTGGTTTACTATTGGACTGTCCAAAGGACCTACTGCAGTTTTATAAAAGCATTTTTTGAGGCAGTAAACATTTTATGGGATTAAATGGAAGTAAGAATAACAAACAATACTTTTCACATACACAATACATTTCATCCAAGAGTCTCAAGGCACTTAACAAAATAGCTATTAACCCCATTTTATAGTTGTAGAAACTGAGGCACCAAGTAATGTTTCAGCTTTTCCAAGATCACATGGCAAGTCTACAGCAAATCAGGAAACAATCTAATGACCCTGGCTCTCAAGGTTAACTCGCAAAATTCCAAGGGTTCCTTTAAAATTTACATGAAGAAACTTTAAGGTCCTTGGCTGCCAGTGCTTTATAAAAATCAAAGGGTATCCACGGAACATAAGATTCCAAAGATCTTTTTTGTGAATGAAGGAGAGGAAGGCAGAAGAGGCAAGACCACCCACCATGGATGGAAGCCACTGTTTAAGGTACCTGAACTTTTGAACACACTAATCTTGGAAACATTCATTTTTAAATATCAAGTGTCACAGAAAAGTTGAAAAGGAAAACCTATCTAATTAATGATTTAGAAATTAGGGAAATTTCAGCCTTAGAATTTATTATTGGCAAGCCCTTTCAAGCAACAACAGAGCAGCCAACTCAACTAAAGTAGTATACATGGAATGACACAAAAGAAAACATTATTTTACTAAGCCAAGTATATAACATTAAAGAATCTTTTAAAAAATCTTTTTAAGTGGTCATTTTAGATACAATGTGTGCACATACTAATTATCCTATCACCTTCAATTTTACAAAAACAAAAATCATAATATCCCCTCTCCATTACAAATTTTTATAAGATTTTTAGTATCAAAGCACTCTTCAGTGTACTTGGGACAATTACATTTCTTGCTACCATATTTTAAAAGTATTTTTCCATGTTATTCTCTTATTAACAAGAAGGCAGCTTTTCAAGAAAAAAAATGCAATTACAGTAAAACAAATATTCAAATATGAAGTTTAACTCCTTAAGAACCTCATTTACAAAATCCTAACCAGCAAGATAAGAATTCTGTACAAGAGTCTGTTGTATAATTATATATTAAACATTTATATTATTACCCTTTAATAGTTTCTAACTACATAAATATGTTATTGAAGAATGAACAGTTTTTAACATGAAACTCAAATTTTACACAGATCGATGTTTACTTGACACTTGCACAAAGCTTTACAAACTTCTCCCCTAAAATCTGAAAGTATAATACTTGTAAACGCTAAAATATAAAAAGTGTCAACTTTCTATTCGCCAAGTGTACCCAGGTGATCAATTTCTTCACACTATGGCTACCTACCACCTTAGTAATATAGTTAAATAAAAGATTACAAAATAAATAATTAATTCACATTAAAAAGTGTACAATTCGATTTGAGAAAATGATGCCAATTCATAAGCACTCTTAAGGATATTTTCAGGAAATTTCCTCACAGAGCATAAATGATATTTTCAAAAATGTGTAACTTTGATATATCAAATTAAGATGCACTGTTAATTTAAGACAACTGTTATTTTCGAAGAAAAAGAATACTAGTCTTTAACTCTCCTTTGCTTTACTTCCTTGAACACCAAAAAAAAAAAAAAAAAGGTTAATTTCACCAAGTTCATATTGGGCCTGTGGCAATATTACTTAATTGAAAAATGAATAGTGGGTATCATAGTTCTAAAATGATGTGAACATTTTGATGGATATGTGACAATACACCTAAAATAACTGAGATAAACATCAAGAAAATAATATATGCTACCTTAGAGCCAAGCTCCCAGTGTTTGTGACTCATACATCAGACTTAAGGCTATTCTCTGGTTCAAAATATTAGGAATACTGCAAAAACCATAAGAATAATAATTCACACTTTTTTCCAGGATTTAACAAATGGTGTTATCTGGTTGTCAAATCTGCACCAGAAAGAGCTGGTTTACAAATGAAACTGAATCATAAACATCTCTCTCAAAACCATTAGTAAAAAAGAATAACAAAAGGGCATGCACTCCTCTAATCACTTTTCCCTTCCCAATACACTCACAGGAATGAAAGAGGAAGTTCTCACTAAAAGTGATCTAATTAGTTCCATATTTCCAAGGTGTTGATTCAACTCCTTAATATCAATAAAACCTAGTACACCATATTGTCAGAAGATAGGGCTACTTTTCCCCCAAAAATGTAGATTACATAAAACCAGAAGGTAGTCTATAAGCAGTGCTATTTCTAAGTATAACCAATATTAATTTTCCTTTAAAAGAACTATCACTTGAGGAATGTGATATTGAGGAGCAAACTATATCCTGATTGATATAGTAACTAGGGGTTTCTTAACAAGTGTACCTCAAACTAATTTAAGACTAGTATCTCTATAAGATACTAGAGATGTCTTAGAATGATCTGAAGCACCTTCCTGGTCAAACAATATCAATTTTAATTAAAGCACTAAACTACAAACCACAGGGATGGACCTTACAGGGAAAAGTACTTAAATAGGCAGGTCTTTTGTGTGGCAATCTTTTAGGAAAATGGGTATAGATAAAAGGCTATGGCAAACTTTATAAATTACATTATGTTACAGGGATTAAGATTAAACAAATACATACTTGCTATTAGATGAGTAGGTAGAAAAACTAAGGCTAATCACTCTGGAATACCCCCAAACGCCTATTGTAATCACCAGCACAAAATGTCAATACCCTTTCTTTGGGGTTTTTAATTTTGTCAAAGCTAAGTGAAAAGAAAGAAAAAGTTTTTTTAAGTGGCTTTGGAACTACCCTCAGGATTTCATCAATAAAAAAAGACCCCAGTCAGAAGTTTTACAAATCATTGGTTCTTAACCTCTAAACGTAGACAGGGAAACCTTTCAGTTCATTGATACAGAAATTGTTTTGAAGCAGCCACTCATTATTTTTAGAAAATACTATGGGACATGTGAAGTACCAAGTTTTCAAGACTGATTTTACTACTACTACACATACAATTACTACATACTAAGAGATTAGCTTTAAGGAAAAATGTTTTTAACTCATAAAATAACTATTTATATTGGATTAAAAAATACTACCTCTGGGTAAAATCAAAAACAGGAAATACTTCAGGTAAGGTCTTTTGTATGCCTAAGTATTCCAAAAAAATAGCAGAATGTTATATTCTATTCACAGTATTTTTCTGTCTGACTTTAAGAACCATAAAACAATATTGCATAATTGACAGTCAGAAAGACACTCCTTAAGACTACTACAAATATTAAAGCATTTCTGAAATAAAAGCATCATTCTATAAATGTCCTGGACAGTAGTTTCATAACATATGACTTTTACTACCCTAAGACCTACTGAAATGAATAGCATATGCACACCATTGATTTCATTAGGTAGTAATAGTAAAATTTAATTAGGTGTTCTTTGTGTAGTAACAATACTGCACTGAAAAATATTATGAATACTGAGAATATTGGGAAAATATTTAAGGTACAGTTGAGAATTAGAATATTAGCCATGAATGATGGGATCCTTATAGACTCATTTTTATGTTCACTTAAAAACTGTTATACGGTTCTGACATCTGAATAGTTTTTAAAGTAGACCCTGAAAAGGGTAAAAGCTTTCAAAGACTTAATTAAGCAGTCCTGAAAATAGGGGGTGTGTCATTCTATTTTTCTGTTGCCTTTGGAAACCAGGTCCATATAGTCCCCTATCTGAGGAACTCCTAACAGCTGATGACAAATACAAAGATTATACATGATGAAGTAAGGACACATTATGCCTGACTGCAGAAACTACTAATGGACAAGCCTATACATCTAGAACTCTAATTTTTAAAAAAATTTAAATCCAACATTATTTTAAAGTACATTTGCATAGTGAAGTAATTTGTCTCCTGACACATACCTGCTGCTGTAGAGCAAGCAGTCAGCTTTCTATGGCAGCAGGGGCATACAGGGGAAGAGGTTAAGCAGCATGTTTGATTTATTCATATAATCACAAAATTACTTTAAACTTCAAAGATACAATGAAGAAGATTAAATAGAAATATGCATCAGCAGAACACCATCATGTTATGGGTAGAAAGATCTAAACACAGACTTAAAATGTAAGTACAAAGATTTAAACAGTAGAAAAGTCTGTAAAGCAGGTCTACTTAGCATGTCCCAGTCACCTGAACCAGCATAACACACTTTTCATGAAACTGGTTAAAAAGGTAAATGACCTTACCCTTTTAAATGTGAATAAGAACTCCCTATGACTTATAACTAAAGTCAAGTATCTGGATCATTTGCCTTTCACCACAATAAATACTGCAATGCTTTTCTTACCTGGGGGTAGCTGAAAATTTTGAATATTTGTAGGATTCTGAGGTGGTTGAGGCAGACGAGGTGCTAAAACTGTAGGAGTCAACGTTGCTCGGATACCACCTGTAGTAGCTGTTGGAGTCCTTGGCAGACTTTGTGTCACTGTACTGGCAGTGCCTTTAGCCATCCCTGTAGGGGTCCCTGGAGCTGGAGGAGGAGGTGGTATCCCACTAGGATTGGGGATGCCACCTTGCATAGTTTGCCCAATGATCATGTTACCCCCTGTGGTGGACTGGCCACTGGTTGTCAATGTTTGCTGTTGAGGCACTGCCTGCACTATAGTTTTAGGGGACTCTGATTTGATGACCTGTGTGGTGGCTGTGGCTGGCATATTGGATCCGGGTTGGCTGTTCACAAGAGATGCCTGAAGGGAAACTCCAGAACCCACAGTAGCTACAGAAGCAGCAGCAGTAACAGGCAAACTCCCCACACTGATAGTTGAATTGATCACAGTATTGCTCCCATTCTGGGTAGCTGCAGCAACAGAAGCTGCAGCAGGTCCTGCTGTGTGAATTGGTGGCCTCACTAGTGCCACGGTAGGTCCCGCACTTCCAATGCTGGAGGAGGAGATAACGGTGGGTGAGGAAGAGGAGGACACAGCAGTGCTGAGGAAAGAAGAAGTCTGGATGACAGTGTTAGAAGAAGCTGAAGGCAAAACAGCATTGACAGCATTTCCCTTCCCCAGCGGCAACACCACAGATCCTGGTCCGTTGTTGACTAGGGTGACAGCAGGTGCAGGTGCAGCAGCAGCAGCAGCAGCCGGAGTCCCAGCAAAAGCGACAGCACTTCCTGAATGGTGAGAGTTCATCACGACATTACTCCCATTCAAAGTTTGCACCGTGGTGGTGGTACCGATTTTGCCGTTTCTGGAGGACAAGGCGGTTGCCATGGTGCTGCTGATGACCACCGATTTGCCCTGACTGATGGCAGCAGCCCCTGGAGCAGCAGCAGCAGCAGCAGCTTCGGAACCTGCTGTGGTGCTGCTAGTGCTGGTGCTGCTGCTGCTGGTGGAGGTGGATGAGGAGGTTCCATCCAGCAGAGCTGAACCCTGGGACCTGGTCGTGTTGTGATTAATAACACCCCCTTGCACTCCTCCGGCCCCTGCAAAAACAAGAAGAAGAAGAAGAAGGAGGAGAGAATAAAATAAAAAAAAAAAAAGAGGGGGAGGGGAAGGGGGAGGAGGTCTGGGGGCATTACTTCAGCCAAGACATGCTAAGATATTAACAGGAGACAGAAATTGAGGAGTGGGAAAAATCGTGGGAGCAAAACATCAGTTCTGGAGGGGTCCCCCTTCGGAACTGAGTCCTCTCCCTGTCCCCCGTTACTGACACCCCCCACACCTGAGATGTCAGACCCTTGTACTCGGGATGTCAGCTCCTCCAGACCCCATCCCTGTCCGCCCCCTGGGATGGCTGGACCACCTTGGGAAAGGGGGATCTCCCTTTCCTTCCCTCTACACCACTAGGGTCCCCTCGCTGTATCCAGGGAGGGGTCTTGGACCCCCCATCCCTTGCCCCTCTGCCTCCCTCTCCCCCGTGCACCCGCCCACGGAGGGTCCGGGGCTCCCCGGGGCCCGGGTAGCCCCTTCACGCCAGGTGCCCCGGGGAGGGTGTCAGGCCCCCCTCTGGGGAGGGGGGTCGGCAGGGCTGAGGGGGATCGGCCCTGGCTCCCCTCTCTCGCTCCCTCTCGGCTCCCTCTCCCCCGGCCGGGACCCACCGCCCCCGCCGCTGCCGCTCTACCTGCTTTTGTGATCTCCTGGGCCAGTCCCATTTTGCTGGTCTCCGTCTGGACATTAGCACCGGCGGCGGTGGCGGCGGCGGCGGCTCCTACTACTCCGGCTCCTCCAGGGCTGCCGCTCACAACATGGTTCCCCAGCCCCCCGGCGCCTCCGGCCCGGATCTCGGGCGTCCTGTGAGGGTGATGGTGGTGATGGGCCGTGCTGGCCGCCAGCTGGGACTCCAGAGAGCCCACCATGTCGCTCACCACTTTCTCGTCCACCTCGCTGTTGAAGAAAACCTCATCTAGCAAATCCGAACCCGCCGCCATCTTTTTTTACTCCGCCGCTTTGGCTAATAGACTGGGTGAGGAGGAGGGCTGTGTGGGGAAGGGAGGGGGGAGGGGGAGGGGAGCCGGGGACGGGGAGGGGAGGAGGGCCGCCAGGGAGGAGGGAGGCGGGGAGGTTCCTCTGCGGCCGCCGCGCAAGCGCGCCACGGCGGCGCGTCACCGCGGCCCCGGGATCCCAGCCCGTCCTGATTGGCTGCCCGGCGCGCTTAAAAGCGACGGCAAATGGCTGCGAGCGTTATTGAAGAGTGGAGAGGGGAAGCAGTCGGGAGACCGAAGGGCGGGGGGAGGGGAAAGAGTGTGGAGGGTGGGGAGGGAGGCGGCGACGACCTCGGCTATGGTGGTGGCTGGGGGGGGGAGGGGCGGATGCGGAGGCTTTGCCGCTGGCGGCGGCGGTTGCTTGATGCCCGGGGAGCGGAGAAGGCGGCCCCGGGGCTTTGCTGCGGAGGGGTCGGAGCGGGAGCGCCGCAGCCGGGATGGGCGGGGGAGGGAGAAGAGATGGGGCGGGGTGGAGGAGTTGGTGTGGGGCGGCGGCGGCGACAGGCGGTGGTTCGCTCTTTGTCTTTGCTTGCTCCAAAATGGCTGCGGGTTGAGTGTGGCTGGAGTGAGCGAGGGGTGAAGGGCGCCACCGCCCCGCACCTGTGCCGTCGCCGCCGCTTGCCAGCTGCGTGTAACTGAGACACCCCCGCCCAGCCTGAGCTGAAGGATGAGGGAGGGAAGGAAGGCGGGGGAGCGGAGACGAGGATGGGGGGGATGGGGGACGAGGAGAACGGCGGTTGAGGCCGCACACCCCGAAGCCAACCGCCATTTCACCCCGCGCGCACGGCGCGGCTTCCCTCCCCTCTTCTCGCCGACACCAGGAGCCCCTGCTCGGGTCGCCGTCGGGACGCTCTCCTGAATAAACAGAGCTGCGCTGTGGGAAGAAACGTCTGGGGGAGGAGAGAAGAAAGTGGGGCGGGGGAGGCTGTGGGCTGCGCCTCGGCCTCGTCACTCGTGTCGGAAAAGGAGGCTGTTGTAGGGGTATTTTTTTGAAGGGGGTGGGAAGCGCCGCCGCTCGCTCGGGGCCTCGGGGCCGCTGGCGTGGAGGCGAGAAGGGGGTGTCTCTCACTCTCCCCTCCACTCACGGGTGTCCTCGCCCCCCTCGGCGCTGCCGACATCTCCCCACCCCCTTCTCGTCACTGACCCCCACGGAGTCTGCAAACCACCACCCCCCACCCCGCTCCTCGCCCGCCCCCCAAACACACACACCCCTTTCCCTTCCTCGGAAGGGGAAACACCCTCAAGAGGTGGAGAGATTTGGGGGGAGGCGGGGGGAGTCCTTTTCGGAAGAGTCATCCCGGTTGCACCGCCTCCCGGCTTGTTTGTGTGGGGCTCCCCCGCGCCGGGCTGAGGAGGAGCCTAAGCCCGGAGCAGGTTGAAGGAAGGAGAGAGAGATGGGGGCGGGGGGAGCGCCCGAGCCCTCGCGCCGGAGCATTGGCGGCCCTGGGAGGCTTTGCTACGTCGGGGAGAAGACTAGTCTCGGGACAGGCAAGAATGCCGTTTTTCCTCCGTTCCAGAGGAAGTGGGGTGGGACCTCTCGGTCTTCCTCCCCCCACCTCGGGAGACATGTTGTTCGCGGTCAGCCGGGGATCCCAGTCCTATAATTGTCACCAGAGTTGCGCATCCTTGGGCTGGGAAGGATGCGGAACGAGGCTCTGAGGAGGCAATGTGATTGCTCCCACGGCTGCAAAGAGAAATGAATGTACCTGACAGCGGAGCAGGCCAAACTTGAACTATCTTCGGGTTAACTTGATCGGAAGTGACCTCTGAAAGGATCATAAAGCTTGACTACTCGATGCCCCAGGGGGTTACTTTAGGTTCGTTTTAAATCATTTTTTACTTATCTCGGCACGCACGAAAACAGTAAACACAGGTTTATGAGCATTGTCCCACATGTGTGCCTCCTGTGCATACCCATGCCGAAGGGATAATTCAGAGTGATTTCCTCACTTTAAAAACGCTGGTAATTACTGAGTAGAGTAACCAGCCTACCACTTATATTATGTCACTTATTTACATACCAACTCACTCTTATATGTATTAATAGAGACATATAATGGATAAAGAAAATGTTTTTAACCTTGGCTTGTCAGCCCCCTCCACCCTGACAGACCTGTGAACAAGCCGCTTAGTAGAATGAATTGTACTTTATTCCCTTACCTCTTGGTGGAGATGCGACTAGCAACCGGAAATGCAGGGGAGAAACTGGAGATGGTAAAGTCATCTATAAAGTGAATAATAGAACCTTAAATGATCACCTTCATTACTTCTTTAAAAAAAAAAAGTCGGGATTATAACGAGCTCCAAAAGCAGGAGATCTTCAGTCTTAGAATGACAAAGTAGCTTAGAGGGAAACAATGGTAATTACATGGTAACTTCTAGTTTTATTAGACTACAATAGGAGGAATGTGTCCTGCTTCTGGTAAAGAGGGGCTGTGCAGAGGCAAGCTGTGTGGGTGGTAGTTTCTTTTTGTCTAAATATGGAAGGTCAAATAGTTGCTACGTGCTTCCTATCGAAGAACTTTGGTTTTTAAATGAATGGTGGTAGCTTTAAAAAGTTTACTATGCATTTGTTGTTCCTTGCTCAGTGTTACTGTAATATAGTTACTGAGAACTAGTATTGTAAATCAGTGTTTTAATGCTTTGTTGGGGGTGGAGAAAAGTTGGTAAAAATGTTACTTCCTTTGTTTAAAATGTGGTAGTCCCCCCCCAAAAAAAAAACCCAGATACTTTATTCTAGAGTGTGTGGTTTCATTGCTAAATCCGTTGTGTGGAATGAACAATTGTCAATGATTAGTAACTGAGTCTTATTTTGCTACCTTGCATGCATACATTTGAAGTATGATGAAGTATGATTCTGTTCTATCTACATGTACACATTTTATTGCATAGTGTTAACTCAGAAAAACACCTATTTAATTTTCAAACATCCAAGTGTTCATAGAGATTCTAGATAAATTTCCTACCCTCTTATCATTGTTCTATTTGTCTCATCTACAAAGTTATGTACTTAAGCATGTATTTCTAAAGTAGAATGGATTTCTCTAAATCCTCTGAAGACTTGTGCTAGTCTTCCTACCTTTTCCTATGCCTGGAGAAAGTCTGGGAGGCCCTTCTTTTGTTGAATTACTTCTCTATCCTTAAAGTCCAACTAAAATATCACTACCTCCATGGAGGTTTGTAACAACCCTTGTAACCTACATAACATTTTGTTTTGCATTTTACTAATGCACTTGTGTAATATTGTGTATTATGGAGATTTTTGTTTGGTTCGTGTACTCCTGAGCTATAAGCTCCATTGGGGCAGACATTTCCTATTTAAATTTTATCTCCTCCAATGCCTTCCTAGTGCACAGCACTGTGTTTTAATAAATATGGGTAAATTAAATTGAAAGGTTATTGGTGGGAATTAGAAATAGGTTTTTAAAGGACCTATATGGTCAAAGAGAGTCACTAGCCCCTGAGGTTTTGGACGGTTTTTTTTTTTTTTAATGTATAGAAAGATTTCTCCTGAGCTCTGGAGTGATAAATTTAAAACATGTTTAAATGCTTTAACCTTTCAATACCAAGAATGCTCAGTACTATGATCCTGCCAAGATGCAGCCCTGCTATGCATACTAATTGTATCCAATAGTTTTCTTCTGCCTGATAAAATGGGGACTTGAGTCTTTACCCTTTCCCTTATTTTTCAGTTAGTAAAATTGATCCAATGAACCTTTATATAGCACTTAGTTCTAATTGATAGCGTTGTTGTCAAATTTTCTTTACCATGTTCCAAATGTGGCATCACCAACTATGATAAATGGTAGATATTGTACGTTTGAATATATTATCAGGCAAGAAATAAAATCATTCACATATAAGGAAAAAGAACATTGAACTCACAAGTGTGCACTCACAAAGCAAATTATCTAAATTAACTTCAATATATTCTAAGCACCTCCTGGCTTGTCCCCATAAGAGGTGCTCACGGGGAGGGTGGGAAGGTGGGAGAGTTGTTTCTTTGTTTTGACGGTAATTGGGGACATGGAATTACTGTAAATAGACCTTGTTAATGAGACTTGGTACTTTTTTTTTTTTTCAAGAAACACTAGTATTCTAGACCAAGTTCCTACTGTTTGGAAATTGCCTCAATCTACTTTTCATTGGCAATGTGATTTGCTCAAATCTAAGCTTCAGTAATATGAACAAGGAAAAAGAATACAAATCTAAACTGTGTATATGTGTGTGTACACACCAAATATATCTAAATAGATGTGATGCAGAAAATTTTTTTTTAAAAATAAATTGGTTTGCATAAGAAAGGTTCAGTTATCCACCCAAAACAGTATCTTTTCTGGGACTTAAATCATATTCCTAAATTCAATAAAGAAAAAATCAGCTAAAACAAGGGAAAATATAAAGGACCTTTATCAGTATCCATGACTAGCTATAAACATTTGACATCACTAAGCAATTGTTTGTGCTTCATTTTTGAAGATGATCAATGACATCACAGGTGATGACTTGTGCAGGAATTGGATTTGAATGAGGCAGAGTTTCGCAAAGTCATCAGCCTCACTCTTCCTGAGTCATAGAAGTCCAGTGGCAAGATAAAAGTCAAGATGACTAGTGATGGTCCAGGATGCAGTAATGAGCCACCTTCATGGCCATTGGAACAAATTGTTTTTATCCACACATTCCACTAGGAAAAGTCTTCATATGCTTGGAGTAAACATCTCCCTAATTCACCAATGAGTTTGAGGCCTGTCAGTTACCCTCAATCTGGCTTAGCCCATCTGTAGGGATGGGTATGACTTCTGGGCACACTATGGCTTCTTGGAGTAACAAGTGACAGGGGGGTAAGTCAGGTGGGCACCAAAGGTAGATAAGCAGCCCTGGAAAAGGCTTGGCTCATGCCAGAGGTGCTTGTCCTTCCTGAACACCCCATTAGGTAAAGTAGGGAAGGACATGAAAAAAAATTTTTAAGGAACAAGGCAGCTGTATTTGGAGATTTTCCTGTAGTAAATAAATTCCAAAACTAATAAACCAAATTTGTGATAAATAAATATTGCATGAGGATGACTTTACATTGTGAAATAATAAGTTAGGTCAGCTTCCTAAACCCACTATGACAGTATTAGTGCCTTCTTCAAGAGACTAGTCAATTTTTTTGGATACTTCTCTACGTAACAGTTAGACTAGACCGTGCCATAACATACTTTCCAAAAGAAATCGATAATCACAAACTTCTTGTTTCATAAAAATTGAGATAACATTTGCCCTAATGTCTTACAACATATCTCCCATTTTCAGTCTTTCAAATATTACTGGCATTAACTTGGCAATCACATCAGTCACATCTTTTGGTAGCTAAGGACACAGTTCATCTGGGCCAGTTGATATGAACTCAAAGCACTCTTACTCTCTCCTTACCTATCTTGGATATCAACTTAGAGCTTGGTCAGGTATTAAAGATGCCAAGGTCATCCACTGCATCCTGGGCCATAGCCAAGTCGTCTTGACTTTTTTTCAACTGGACTTCAATGGCTCTAGAAGAGAGAACAAGGCTGATGACTTTGTACAACTCTGCCTCACTTAAATCCAATTCACACACAAGTCAAGGTGTTCATCCCATGATGTCATTGGTCTTCTTGGAAAATGAAGGATGAACAACAACAAAACCAGATATCAACTATTAGCCATTTTTTCTGAATAACATTTTATTTTTTCCCAATTACATGTGAAAAACAATTTTAACATTTTTTTAAAATTTTGAGTTCCAAATTCCCTCCCTCTCTGAGATGGTAAGCAATTTGATATAGGTTATATAGGTGCAATCATGCAAAACATATTTCCATATTAGTCATGTTGTGAAAGAAAACATAGACAAAAAAAACCCAACCCATGAAAAAAATAAAGTGAAAAATTGTATGTTTCGAGGGGGCGGAGCCAAGATGGCGACTGGAAAGCAGTAACTGGCGTGAGCTCCCCACCAAGTCCCTCCAAAAACCTATGAAAAAATGGCTCTGAACCAATTCTAGAACTACAGAACCCACAAAGGGGCAGAGC
>CM053625.1:139087096-139123660 GCA_028646595.1 Phalanger gymnotis | reverse complement strand
AAACACTTTTGAAAATGGACAGGGTCAAGGGAGAAAATTCAATAAAGGGGGATAGGTTAGGAAGAAGCAAAATATAGTTAGTCTTTCACAACATGAGTATTGTGGAAGGGTTATACATAATGATACGCATGTGGCAAATGCTGAATTGTTTGACTTCTTAGGGAGGGTGGGTGGGAAGGGAAGAGGGGAGAGAATTTGGAACTCAAAGTTTTAAAAAATAGATGTTCAAAAACCAAAACAAAAAAGTTTTTGCAGGCAACTAGAAAATAAGATATGCAGGCAATGGGGCATAGAAATTTGTCTTGCCCTACAAGAAAGGAAGGGAAAAGGGGATGGGAGGGGAGTGAGGTGACAGACGGGAGGGCAGACTGGGGAACAGGGCAACCAGAATATATGCCATCTTGGAGTGGGTGGGAGGGTGGAAATGGGGAGAAAATTTGTAATTCAAACTCCTGTGAAAATCAATGCTGAAAACTAAATATATTAAATTTAAAAAAAAACTGGAACTGAAAAAAGTTTTCATAAGAAAATTTCCATATATATCAAAATATTTGTGGCAGCATTTTTTGGGATAGCAAAGTATTGGAAACAAAGTAGATATCCATCAACTAGGGAAAGGCTAAATAAATTGTGGTATGTGAATGTAATGGATCATTACTGTGCTATAAGAAACTATCAATGCAATGAATACAGAGAAGCATAAAAAGATCTATATGAGTTGATGCTGAGTAAAGAAAACAATATACCCAATAACTACAACAACATGAGTGAAAAGAACCACACACAAAAATAAAAAGTGAATGTGATAAAATTATAAAGCTCAGGCTTGACTTAAATGTATATATATGTGAGGACATTCTCTAAGCCCACCCCTTTTTGGAGATGGGAGATCCACAGGTGTTATACATTCAACAGGTTTTCAGACCTTTTCAATGTACTGATAAGTTGTGCTGATTATTTTTTCTCTTCTTTCTTTTTTTGTCTTGAGAAATACTATTTGTTGGAATACCAGTGCATTGTTGGTGAAATTGTGAACTGATCCAACCATTCTGGAGAGCAATTTGGAACTATGCCCAAAGGGCTATAAAAATGTGCATACCCTTTGACCCAGCAATACCACTTCTAGGGCTGTATCCCAAAGAGATCATAGAAATGGGGAAAGGACCCACATGTACAAAAATATTTATAGCAGCTCTTTGTGGTGGCCAAGAATTGGAAATTGAGGGGAAACCCATCAATTGGGGAATGGCTGAACAAGTTGTGGTATATGCATGTAATGAAATACTATTATGCTATAAGAAATGATGAGCAGGTAGACTTCAGAAAAATCTGGAAAGACTTGAATGGGATGGATAATTGTGAAGACTTCACAGGGTATATCTAAGGAAGTAGGAGAGGTTTGGGATTTGGCCTTGTGATTTTGGAAGGTCAGGGCCTAGAGCTGTGGGCATGCCCTTCCCCCTCTCTCTTAGCTGTCAGAAGATAACGAACTTCCTGTGAGCTATTTGTTCTCTGCTCCAGGAAGGTCTCTCCTCCCCCCTCCCCCCCATTTCTTCTCCTAGACTTTCAGATGCCACCCCAGCAGTTGAGTTCTGATAGGGAAAACTTGAATGGACCAGATCCACCTTGGTCTTCTGCCTAGTTTTCGCGCCTAGACTGTAAGCCCACCTCCCAGCCAATGGTGAGAAGGGATAGAGGTGAGTGGAGATCTTTTTCATTAAGAGTATAAATTAAGGCAGGTTCCCTTTTACCTCACCTCCTCCAGCATGGAGGTGTGCCCAAATCTTGCAAGGTTTGTAAAATAAATTTACTTTGTTTCTCCTAAGGATGTCTCTCCTATTACTTAAAAATCCTGTCCCAAACAGAATTATATGAACTGATACTGAGTGAAATGAGCAAAAACAAGAGAACATTGTACACAGTAATGGTCACATCACATGATGACTAGCTTTGATAGACTTGGATCTTCTTGGCAATGTAGGGATCGAGGACAACTCCGGGGGACTCATGATGGAGAATGTTATCCACATCCGGAGAAGGAACTATAGAGTCTGAATGCAGATCAAAGCATACTGTTTGCTCTTTTTTGTTGTTTTTTCTTTTTCATGGTTTCTCCCATTCTTTCTAATTCTTCTTTACAAGATGACCAATGTGAAAATATGTTCAATGGGAATATATGTGTAGAGCCTTTATTGGATTGCACGCTATCTTGGGGAGGGTGGATGGGTGGGAGTCGGAGAAAATTTGGAACTCAAAAGCTTGTGGAAGTGAATGTTGAAAACTAAAATTAAATAAACTAATGTAAAGAAAAACTACTATTTGTTACATGGGATGACTTTCTGCAAAGGGGAGGGCAAGGGATGCCAGTGATAACTATAATGATATAAAAAAACAGAAAAAATATTTTTGAATGATAAATGCTTATTTGAAAAAGAAATTTTTCATGTTAAGATACAAACCTATGGCTTCTTTCATCTTAATCAAGGAAGTTTATCAAGTTTCTTATAACACCTTTACCTCATTCTCTTCAATAAGTGTTGATGCATAAGCAGCAATTATCTTCATGGTAACCTTTTTATAAATGCCTATTATGAGATGGCCCAGTGTATAAAATGATGGTTTTGGTCATCTCAAACAATGATGAAACCAACTCTGATGACTTTTTTTTTTTTTGCTTCTATGAGCTATAAGGCATCTTTCCATTTTGCTGCAACTTCCTATTTTCTTCTGGTTTTATTTATATCAAGAATGTCAAGACTGAAATGATTCAGTTCCTACAGGAGTAATGACCATTCACTGGTCACTGAACAAGGCTCTCACATTTAGAGTGTGTAGGAAATAGAATGACTTTGGTTGCCGGGAGGGAAAGTAGGGCAAAGGTCACCAGCTCCACCCATTCCTTTTCAGCCTTGTTCTTGAGTTGTTTTGAATGGCAATTGGGGCATCAGAGAGGTGGAAAAGAATCTTTCCCTAGCTCCTTTGCAAGTCTGCAAAATGACCTGAAAGGAACCTAGGCTAATTATCCACAGGTAGGATAAGAAGTAAAAGGATTTTAGACCAAAGGTTAAATAATTAGAGTTTGGACTAAGACACCCTGAGAACCTATAGTTAGAAAGGAATTTAAAAGAAAGATTTTTTAAATGCCTAAGGGCTGCTTTATCTAGCTGGATGGATAGCTAGGTGAAGCTGGCCAGGGTCTACATCAAAAAAGAACTAAAGGGGCACCTATGTGGTGCAGGGAGTAGAGCACTGGCCCTGGAGTCAGGAGGACCTGAGTTCAAATCAGGCCTTAGACACTTGACACATGTCCTAGCTGTGTGACCGTGGGCAACTCAACCCCAAATCCCCTACCAAAAAAAAAAACCCAAAAACTAAAGACAATACTTGGTAAACTATATAGTTTCCTCTAAGATAGTGGTTTCCAAATTCTTTTTTATATGAAATAAATTATACAATTTTCTTAGCACATGTTTTATTCAAGTAAGATTAGGAATTTATTTCAATTTTATACAGCCAAAATACAATAAAAACAATAACACAGATATTTACTGACTGATAAAATGCTTCATAATTTTTCCATTTTAATTTATAAAATAACCATAATAATATTATTAATATAACAGCAAGGTTTATTTTTAGGTGTAAAATTTCTCAAAACGTGGTCTCACTGATTATACTGCTGCTCATAATTCTTCTTCAACCATTGAGGTCAATATTTTATCTTTATAACAGCTACAACAGAAAACCCGTTTCATCTAAATAAGATATCATGAATGTCAGCAAAATTTGTAAAACTTTGATAAAGCAATGTTTATTAACTCGAAGCCAAAGCGAAAGTGTTCAAGTTTTTGCCAACATATTATTATGTATCTATTAAACATTCTTGTTCAAATGGAGTAAAACCAAATGTGTCATGTTTGTTCAAAACAAATAGTTTTCTTGCCCATTCATGTTTAGAAATATTTATTTCCTTAAAGAAATGAGAATTGCTTCTGTAAAGTAGTCAGGTAATAAAAAAACAGTTCTTAACTTTCTTCTATTTCATTTGCAAGGCCATCAATCATATTTCGAATTAAGAAATGTATCAAAAATATACTTTTATAAGTGTATTATACATAGCTCTAACTTTTCATGATTGCAATAAGTTTATCTTTCAGGATTAGAGTGTAAATTTTGAGGACTTGCATTGATTTGTTTTGTTTAGTCAGTTTTTAATAAATCCACAAACTAAATATTTTAGGAGGAAATTTTTGTAATAAAATTAGCTTTATCTTTACAAGAATTATTCAGAAAAATGGCAATTTCTGTTTTTTACTTTAAACACTCTTCAAAGCACTTTAGCATAATAAAGTCAAGGTGTATGGCAATAGCATAGATTTTTCCCATGGGTTATAACCATATTATGATAAACGCCTAAAACAGTACTGACACTCAGATCCTCCAACTTTAGAGTCCCACCTCTTTCTCCTGTATTATGGCACTTCTTCCTTTCTTTACCTTCTTTCAGTATTATCCCATGTGAAGGATGTACGGTGTGGTCAGGGAGGATTAGCACCTCTGATGTGAGGGCTTGCCAAGGCCTTTTCAGGGCTGCGTATCTACCTTTGATATACACCTGTCATCTAGCTCTCACCTGTGGCTCCAGGAAACTATCCCCGAAGATGGGCAAAATCAGGTTGAGGGAAACTGACAGGCCTCAAACCTGTCAGTGAGTTAGGGAGGTGTCTACTCCAAGCATGTAGACTTTCCCCAGTGGAATGGGCAGATGAGAACAATTTGTTGCAACGGCCATGAAGGTGGCTGCAGCAGGTGCTGTGGAGCACTTAGAGCTTGGTCGGACATCAAAGATGCCAAGATCATCCACTGCATCCCAGGCCATAGCCAGTCATCTTGACTTTTGTCTTGCCACTTGACATCTATGGCTCTGGAAGAAAATAAGGTTGATGACTTTGTATAACTCTGCCTCACTTAAAGCCAATTCATGCACACGTCAAGACATCACTGCATGATATCACTGGTCCTCTTCAGAAATGAAGGACAAACAATTCCATGTCTCTAATCCAATTTTTCCTTCTCCCTAATCTCTGTCTCACACACACACACTTTACCTCTATGGTTGTCTTTCCTTTAGTCCTCCCTTCAAGACCTCCCCTCTCAACCCCCTATAACATCCTACATCTTCCTTCTACCTATTCCTTTATTTTCCTTTCTTGATAGACTCGAGTGCATCTAGTTCCTTTCTTTTCTTTACCTTATGAACCCCTCCTCCAATGTCTCTGGACTTCTTCAATGCTTCTCTAACCTGATTTCCCCATGAAAACCCACCAACCCATTTACATGTCCATCCACACTGTCCTCAGATATACCATGTTTTATAGGTACAATCCAATCCTCCTAGTCCCTGGGGATTCCCCTTCTCAAGGCCACAGAACTTTCAGTTTTCAATCACACTTGAAGACCTTTCTGTTTATGGTCATGAGACCATGAGACACTGTTTGAAGTATAGCAGTTGGGCCAAGGTGAAGTTTGGCTGCTTTAGCTTAGGTGACAGAGGACACTCATCACCTTCCCCATGCCAGCCAGGGTTGCTAGTCACAGAGATCTTGTAAAGAAGGAAGACACAGAGACTTTGCAAGAGGCTCTGCAGTGAAATGAAGATCTCCTGTAAGAGGAACTCCTCTCACAGTGCACCTCCATCACTTCCTCCTCAGTAGCCATGATTGGTGCTGTTGAAAATATCCAATCATTTTGTTCATTGCTTTACATACCATACAGCTTCCCCTACCCTAAATGCCCCATAATTTGGAAACTTTGTCCTTAGGGAGTAAATCCCATCACAGCTAAAAACCAGCTGGCAGAAGCAGAGAACAGCGGCATCTCAGTGAAAAAGCTACACTGAAGCTGATGATCAATGCATGGTAAAAGAATAGCAGTTCAGCAAAGAGGTCATTGCATTAGCACAATGATAAAAGAACACCAGCAGCTCTAGGAGGCATGAGCAGCTCCGGCTTCACACAGTCCCTGGCCATACATATTCTCTACACACGTATCTTGCATTGGTTCTCCTTGACCACACCTATTCCTTCTACATATGCCTGTGTGTGTGTGTGTGTGTGCATTCTTTGATCACACAGGTTCCTTGCCCCTTGTCACGTTCCCCAATGGTGGTACTGTAACCTATGGGAGACTGTATATGAGGTAAACATCTCCTGCTCCTTATTTTCTATAATTAAATCTTCTTTGCTTTAAACTATTGTGTTCTCTGGTTACACTAGCAAAAGTAAAGTATCAGTAGGGGCTCCATAAGCCATGGTTTTGAGTAGAACATGACCTGCAAAAGTCTCATGTTTAGGATATATTTCTGAGAAAGTTCTAGAGGTTACCAACTTGAATAGCTACAATAATGTTTATAGTCTAAAAACGTATGATTCTTGGCACTTGCTGGCAAAGAAGGAGGAAGAAGGACAGGAGAAAGAAAAGAACAACTAAGCAGCAAGGGTCACTTTGTATTTTTTTTCCTATCATAGCTTGCCATGAAACATTTCAGGTCACTCTGTAAATGGCTCTTGTTATTACTACTACTATTTTATAGCTTAAGTACTTAATGAAGCTATAACAAATGTAAGACAAAGTTGCCATAAGTTAAATGCAAAATAGTTTCCAGACATAAGACAAAGTTACCATAATATACAGCCAATGCAAAATAGTTTCCTTTATACAGATGATAGGAGGGACAGGGGGTGGTCAGGAAAGTCTTCAGAAAGGAAGTGGAATTTGAGCTCAATCTTGAGTTACTTCATTCAGCAAACATGAAGCATGAATCTACTTTGGGTAGTAGTGCTGGGCAATGGGGTCAATTAAAAAATAACACATTCCTCTTCACAGAGAAGGAAGCTTCATGAAGCTTACAATTTGACTCAAACGGTCTTATTTCTATCCAAGTTACCTTTAAGATTGTTCATGGTCTCCTAACATGCTTTGCTTGATCATTTCTTATTTCAAGGGTCCCTGTTAAGATTCAGTTCAATTAAGTCATGGAAAACACGTTTCTCAAGAGTAGTGAGTTTCTTGAAAGTTTACTGGCTACAACATGTAGTAAGTGTACAATATTTGTTGATTTACCCCACTTTAAAAGAATTTTCACTGTAGAAAGAGGTGAAGGAAAGGTCTTTCAATTCATTAAGCATTTATCAAAGGCTTACAATATGCCAGGCATTAGGGATACCAAGTGCAGTATAATGATGAAGGCATAATTTACCCCCTACATAGGTGTGCTCTGGCCATATATGTTCTCTACTTGTACATCCCTTCAAGCACATGCCAAGACCATTTGTGTACCTCATGGGTGGTTGTCCCAACATGATTTCCATAAAGATCTATTTTTTCCACTGGGTGTATATATAGTTGTCAGAGAATAAGTTTAAAGTTGTTTGTGGGGGTGGAGTGAGATATTCTGTGGTTACTTTATATGCATTTCCATTTAATTAAGATGGCTTTGTTATCAAGAAAACAACAAAAACATCACCTGGTTGACTGGCAAAACGAAGACATATTGGTGGGGATGCATGAGCTATGGTTTGAAGGGCATTTTGGCCCACAACACACTTTAGAACTTGTGATAACTAACTGGAAGCTAAAAGTAAAGAGGATAAGGAGGCTTATTACATGCTGTTGAACAAACTTTACATATTGTCATCTGCTGCACATAATAGTCTGGATTATGGTAATTTTCCATCCACTGGGCTTCTCCAATGACAAACAATAAAATGTATTATTCATATGTAAGAGGCTGATGACAGTCTTATAGTCAGGAGCATATGCACTTTGAGAGTTGAATCTTTTGTGGGGTTTGGAGGCCCGAATTAAAGCCACTGACAAGCAAGGCCATTTTCCCTTCTTCTGTCCCATAGCTCACCTCCAATCTTTGTGCCCATGTTCTTCTCTTCCTTTTTGTATCCGCTTGGCCAGACGCTGACCCTCCCTCACGCTCCTTCCCCATGGCTGACAGGAAGCCAAAATCTCTCCTCCACACTGCCCTTTGGGCCCACTCCTCCCTTACCAGTAGTGGTGGGCTTCTGTAGTGGCAGACCCTCCAATGTATCTTAATTCCTTGGTTTTGCCACCCATCCTGTAGCTGCCCCTTGAAACCTACAGGCCTATCTTCCTACATTTGTTGTTTTCCTCAATTAGGCTGTGAGCTCCTTGAGAACAGGGACTGATTTCTTTTTCTGTTTGGGTCCCCAGAACTTAGCACATAATAAGCACCTAAGAAATGCTGTTTCATAAATTTTTCATTCATTCAATGGATCACACTGAACTACATACATTTTCTCTCCCAATTCTCCTAACAAAGGAGAACCAAACCTTAGCATTTAGGGTACAATATACGCCTAGGAAACACAGGGACACTGAGTGAGGCAGAAGTCTTGAAACTTAAACTTTCTTCTTTCTTCCTTTTTTAAAAACTATGTTTGACCAACTGAGCATATGATGTAACAGGTAACAAAGAAACAAAAACATTAACAACTCCAACTCCAACAAATTTTTTGTCATAAAAGAAAGGTTAAATTGTTTTTCTCCAATAAATATTTAAGTGTCCTTTCCTTAACTGATTCCAGTAGAATGAAGTGGACATCTAGTTCTAATGCTTTCATCAGTTCATTGGGCCATAGAATTTAGTCACCCAAGGCTTTTGTATTCACTTGACATAAACTTCTGCATGGAACTCTAATGCACAGAAGCCTGGGCATAATTGAAACATGAATACACAGTACTCAGAGAAAAATGGGCTAGAATAGAGATGGTTATAAATCAAGGGATTTTTATTAATTATTATTATCCAGGCCACTACAGCCCATGTCTAAATATCTGAGCCCAGTGATTCACTGATATTCTACTATGTAAAATTACTACCATTTGTAAAAACATCAAAGAGAATAATTTGCAATGTCAGACTCCCCAAACAAATCTGTTTTTTTTAATGTTCTACATATTTTGAAAAGATACAATAATTATTTATGTCTTATTGTTCATCAATTCATTCATTTAAGAAATATTTATTGAGATCCTACTATGTGCCAGGACCAGGATTTAGATTTGCCCTAGATTAATTACACTTGTTGTTTAAGGTGTACATCTCTCTACTCTTAACTGCAAGCTACCTCTAGAAAAGTTTGAAAATTACTAGATGGAAAAACTGTTCCTTTGTTCATGTTTTGTTCTCAACAACCTTTGGTCCCCAACCATTTCATTTTCTTCTGTGTTGCAGAGGCTTGTATAAAAACACTGTATGTGTGCTTGCTATGTATTGTTCCTCACTACCCTAAGCCCTAATCCTTTCTTTGCTTTCCAGAGCAGTTAACTGAGCTGATAAAAGTGGAGGATTATGGGATTAAAAAGTAGGATCTATATATTCTTAAAAAACAATGTGTCCTAACATATTGCTTTTCATCCCAAAGCTTTAAGCCACTTCACCAAGTATTAATATCTTTATTACACAAATGGAAAAAGTGGGGACAGTTTTAAGTAGCTTGTCAAAAATTACCCAAAATCAACAAGAGAGCTAGGGAGTAAGTGTGTAGTCTGTAGTGAGGGTAGGGTGGTATAGTGGAAAGTGTACTGCTACCATCTCTACTCAATAAACTCCAGTGGCTTCCTAATACCTCTAGGATCAAATAAAAAATCTGTTTGGCCTTCAACGTCTCTACCTTTCCAGTCTTCTTATTCCTTTCTCTCTCCCTCCACTAATACTCTTTGATCCAATGATATTGGCCTTCTTGCTATTCTATCTCCCAATTCCAGGCATTTTCATTTACTGTTCCTCCATGTCTTGAATGATCTGCCTGCTCATATCTACCTCCCGACCTCCCTGACTTCCTTCAAGTCCCAGGAAGCTAATCCCTATCTGTCTTGATTCTAGTTGATTATTGTTGATTGTTTTTTAAAAAATGTTCTTGATTATTTCTTTTTTTGATTATTTCTAATTAATCTGGCATATAGCTTATTTGTATAGTTGTTAGCATGTAGTTCTTATAATAGGTTGTAAGCCCCTTCAGAACAGGGATTGTATTACCTTTCTTTGTATCCCTAATGCTTGACACAGTGCTTGACACATAGTGGTTGTTTAATGTTCATTGAGTGGTTGATAATGATCCTGTCACTTAAGAGCTGTGACCATAAATGAGACCTTAACCACTTTTCTAAGCTCATTTTCCTCCTAGGTAAAATGGAAAGAATACCATTCATGGTCCATGGTCCAGGGGGACTTCCTCCCTCAAGGGGCCTTTGCTCACATAGACTGTGTTAGTGCTGAAGGAGATTAACCAGAAGTAAAGGGTTCAGGCTGTCAAGCCAGATTAAAATATAATTAGGAAATATTTAATAAAAACACAATAAAACATAGATAATGTTGCATTTTAGAATAAGTCAACATGCAACTATAGGGGTCCTTGTGTACAACTTGTGACCCTGTTTCTATTTGAGTTTCACACCACTGTTCTGGCTCATTATGCATCCACCCCAGAGAATGCCAAGCAACTCTCTAAAACAAATCCTGAAGGTCTCCGCAGGATATCTGCTAGAAAATGTTTTCAATGTGCAATATGGCTATTGAGGTGATGTCAGTTGTGTCTGTGTGTATTTACATATGTGTGTGTGTGTATGCACTACAGAAAATAATTAAGAGGCAAAAGACTCACAGATGTGGGTTAATGCATACAGAAAACACTAACTCATAAGACTCAATATACTATACTAGAAGTATGATAACTTTGTTAGACCATTTAAAAAAAAAACTGCTGTTCTGCTGCTTTTTTGCATTGCTCCCAGATTTCAACTGGGTGAGTACCTAGAAACTACCTAGATTGCCTGGCAAGCAAGCATGATTCTTTAGTCCTTCAGGTTCCAGGGTGATCCATCCTGTTGGTGGACTTCTCCTCCAAGAAGTACAGTTGGAGAAATCATCTAGGCAGGTAGCAACCAAATACAGAACTCTGATCTTTCAAACCCATGAGGTTATTGCTAGTGCTATATATGTCTATTCTCATGACTGCCAGTCACTGGCCTGTGATCATGGAAGAAAACAAAAGCAGAAAAAAATGGTCAGAAGTACTTAGGCAAACACATGCTCTTACTGCCATGTGTTTATAGCCACTATGGCTGATGGGGGAGAATTGTCTTCTCCTTCCCCTTGTGAAGTCATTTCCACCTCTCTCATTAACTACGAAGTTGTGTGTGTGCATGCTTATGTGTGTATGTGTATCTGTGTTTGGGAGAGGGGGTGTTCTCCCTGATTCATTCACCAATCATCTCTGACACAACTTCTCAGTGACAGGGAGTTCTTGTGTTGAGAATCAGGGGTTCCTGTGTTGGTCATCTCAGTAAAGAAGCTAGAGAACATGCCTAGTTTTGTGGGTGAAGGGAAATTCCTTTGATCATTCCTCTTACACATCCTACTTTAACATTAGAAAAACATTTCCATAAATACCACAGAATACAAAAAGAGGATTCATATCACTTGGCTTTTTTTCTTATGTATATTACTTTAAAAAGGTAGGAAAAAGGGAAAACGCTGCAATTTGCCAAATATGATCCAGTCTGATTTCCTCTATTTAAATCTGGGTTTAGTTCATGGTCTAATTGTATAAATATGTGTATATGTAGACATATATTTATCTGTATGCTGATAGTCTAATTGCTTATAGGCAATAAGCATTTTAAAAATTCATTTTGTATTTCTAGAGTGATTTGCTATGCTAATCTACTTTGAATAATTGTTGTTTTCACTGAGGAGGCCCACAGAATCTGGAGCATGATGTAATTTGTACAATGTTACTGGTGAAAGAGTACTACTAGATAATATATCTATGTCCAATCCTTATGGTAAAATGCTTCTCAAAATCATGATTATGAATTGCTGGCACTCATTTTCCCTCCCTTTCCTTCATCCCCAGTTGAAAGCTGACAGAACCAATACTATCAGTGCTAAATAACATAATGGGAAAGGGAGGGACTAAGCTAATGGTGGGATATATCTGTGGTCTCAAGGCCACATGTGGCCCTCTAGGTCCTCAAGTGTGGCCCTTTGACTGAATCCAAACTACACAGAACAAATCCACTTAATAAAAGGATTTATTCTGTAAAACTTGGATTCAGTCAAAAGGTTGCACCTGAGGACCTAGAAGGCTATATGTGGCCTCAAGGCTCCAGGTTCCCCACTCCTAGTAAGCATTTATACAGTGCCTACTGTGTTCCATGAACTTTGCTAACAAATATTCTTTTATGCAATCTTCAAAACAACCTCACACACATAACATATAAAATAATAACCCCAAAGTGATAATCGTTTAGGTGTTTCCTAGAAGGCAAAAGAAGTTGTTTTTAACATGCAAATGTGGATTATTAATACCTAAGTAGAGTATTACTGGAGATAAAATCCAGGCTGTAAAGGGGAGAAGACTCTCACAGGCCAGCAGGGCAGATGGTGCCATGACTGGGAAAAGCTAAAGGGAACATTGCAGGAAAAGAAAGAAGTCAGAAAGAGCAACAAAATAGAAATTTAAAAATAACATATCCTAATTGAAGGCACATCATAACCCAAGAGAGGCAAAAGTCATATCAGAGAACCTAGCACAGCTTATTGATAGTGGAGGAGTTAGGTAGGGAGAGCCTATGCCTGTAGACCCCTGGGAGTCCTTAAGGTCTTTTCAGGGGATCTAGAGGGTCAAGACTATTTTCATAATAATACTAATATGTTTTAATTTCTAAGGTGGTAAATACTGATACATTCATATACATACACACAAATATCCCACATAAAGAAAAGCTCTTTGAGGTTCTCAATAACTGTTAAGAATGTAAAGGGATCCTGAGGCAAAGAAGTTTGACAACCACTGTTTCTGTACCAAAGGGTGGAGAAAGGAAGAAGTAAAAAACAGAATTTCCTTTAAGAGGGTATGTAGGATGCCTCCCTAGGTTGATGGGGGAGGAGGCCAACCAGAAAGTTGAATTGTTTCAATTCAACAATATTTCAAAACTGCTGAATTTTAGAGTTACGAGGGACATTAGTAGCTATCTTGTCCAACCCATAATTTATCGAGCAATTTATTGTATGCGAGACACTATGCTGACTTTGGGGACAAAAAGATAAATGCCATACCAGCTCTGTTATCAAGGAGCTGAGTCAAAAGACCAGCATTCCAATCTGGTTTTTGCCACTTGCTATTTGTGGAACCTTGGACAAGCAACTCTACATCTCTGATCCTCAGTTTCCTCATCTTTAAAAGGAGAGAATGGGACTAAATGACTTCAAAGTGCCCTTCTGGCTCTCTATCTATGATCCTGTGGTCTTATGACCTTAGTGGGGTGAGTGACAAGTATACAAAAGACTTCAATACATGGCAGAGTGAGCAAAGTACAAAGAAAAGGTTGAAAGTGCTATGAGAAATTGGACAAGGGGAAAATAAGAAGAGAGGGAGACTAGTCAGGGAAGCTTCATGGAAAAAGTGGCATATTAGCTGGTCCTTAAAGGAAGTGACATCAAGAAGTGGAACTAAGGTGGGGGGGCAGGGAAGTCATTACAGGTATGAAGTATGACATGAGCAAAGGCAAAGAGGTAGGAAAAAACAGGATAATATAGGAGATGAAGAATAATATAGTTAGGCTGGAATGTAGAATACATGAAAAACAGTAGTAAGAAATAAAGGTGGGCAGGAAGATTGGAGCCAGATTGTGGGGGACCTTGAATGCTTGAGTCAGGAGTTTACACTTTATTAGGAAATGGGAAGCCACTGAAGGTTTCTGAGTAAAGAAGTACCATGGTGATAGTGGTTCATTAGGACATGCTGAAGGAAGATAAGACTGTACATGGCAGGACCATTTTGGAAACTCAGTTTAGCAAGGAAGAAACGAGAACATATAAAAAAATCAGGATGATTTTAACTAGAAGCCTCTAGGCTTCCAGGAAAGGGAATGACTTTTCAGGAGACTTATCTAGGAGAATTATTATAAGGAGCTTGACCTGGAACTGAATGGTAGAAGTAGGAGAGCAAGAAAAACCTTTACAGTAAGGGACAAAATCTAGAGGAATGAACCAATGAAATAATGTATAACTAACCTGTGCAAAAGGTACCAGAAATTTCCTCCTATCAGAGAGTCGAGTGTAATAGTGTACTTGATCTGTGCACGCTAGTAATTCAATGGTCAGCATAGGAGAAAAGACACCTTGAGCAAATTAGAAAAGGGAGAAGAAAGACCAGAACTTCATTCTCTGATGAGGAATCTTCCCCACTTTGGACCCTTTTGTAGTGATGGTAAAGCTAAAAAATCATCAGTGGTAAGATGGTAGAATAAGGTTAAATAGCAGGATAGGTACTGATACTTTTACACATAAAAAAATTCCTTTTCAGTCTCTTTTTAGTCCTGCTAACATTGGAGTGATACATATAAGGAAAAAAAGGGAGGAGAGCCTTAAATCAGTTCATCTTCCAGGCATACAGTATAAAAATTGATGCCTTTAAGGGAATATCCCATGGAAACAATCATACAAATAAACTGAATTATAGAAGTGATGGCAAGCACTGATATTTTAAAATGATTAGAGAACATTAATACATATTTTATGTACTCTTTTTCCCCCCAAGAAAGAAATGTTAATCAGCCTCTTTCTCCTGCTCTTTATGGTTATCACTGATGCTTTCTAAATATGTCATTTCCATATTTCTAGGGTGAAAGTTTCAGCATTTACCTTGATTAGATGCAACACGAGAAATTTACAGGACTTAAAAGGGTATATTTTCTTTGTGATCATTCATGACTCCCATTAGCTCTCAGAAGACAGAAGACCAGTGCACTTTAAAAGATTAGGGCACTAACAAGTTTAAAAATAGTTTTAGAGGTTTCCTTTTGGTTTTTAAGAACATTTCCTTATCACAAGAAACTTAACTCTTGAAATTCAGAGCTCCAACAATCCTGAAGTTTCAGCCACTGGGACAACTGCAAGGATTCAGAAGGGTAACAAAGAAAGAGAAGGTAGAAATGAAGAGAAACAAGAAGAGAGGGAGGAAAAAGAGGGGAAGTGGAAGAGATAACAAGACACCAGTCCTAATGGCAGAAAGGGCTTCTCAACTGACATTCGCTGTTAGGAAGTAAGTGGCATAATGGAAAGAGCATTGGATTTGGAGACCAACAATCTTGATTAAAATTCCTGGTCTACCACTAACTAGAGTAATTCACATAACCTCTCTGGGTCTCTGTTTCCTCAACTATAAACACAAAGAGATTGTCCTAGACTTTTTCAGTTTTAAATCCTATGAGGCTAAAATTCTGAATCCTTTGTTAGGCACAAAGTATGATAGCCAGGTAGTTGATTGTCCATAACTTCTCAGAACTGGAGGAAATGGTTTTAAATACAGCAAAAGAGTCAATTTAGATATTAAGAAAACTTCTTGAAGGCAAGAGAGCATGCACACTATGTATTCTTTTTCTCTTATGCTATACCAGAGTCCAAAGAATGGGACATAAAAGAAGGGGCAGAAAAGGATCCTGGGGTTAACTCCTATTCTTTGTCCTCTCTGTGTCTCAGCATGTTCTCCTTCCCAGAAAGCCAGTTCTACTCTTTTCCAGGCTAATCAATGTTCATTACCAACTTTAAAAGCTGTTGCAAAACACCTCTCCTCTTTAGAAGAAAAAAAAGAAAAGCATATCTAACTCTTCTACTGTGTTCCTTCATTACTTATAAGCAGTCTACATTGTACTCCACACGTTGCTTTGTATTGCTCTTGTCCCATCATATGCCTTCAAAGAATTACAGACTCTTAGAATCCCACAGTTAGATGGGATGTCAAACAGCATCTAGTCTAACCCATACTTGAGCAGGAATCTCCTCTACAATATCCTCAGCAAGTGGATTATACAGTCCACTTGACGACCTCCAGTTATCTCATCTATAATATGAGGGGGCTGGCTAAGTGATCTTTAAGGACACTCTAAGTTCTTACATTCTGTGAAACCATGAAAACCCTTCTGGGACAGCCCATTTCACTTTCTAATTCTTTAACATCAGCATTTTATGTTTCCATAGTGTACTTTATTTTTTATACAACTCCATATCTAATATCTCAGGTGATCCTTACAATAACAAAGTGAGGTAGGTAGGGGACAGGTACTATTGTCCCAATTTTGTAGGCAATATGGCATGATAGAGAAAGCACTGAGCCCAACATCATGCTTAGGTTTGATTTCCAGCTCTGACACTTATTATCCATGTGAACCTGGGCAAGTCATTTAACTGCTTTGTGCCTCAGTTTCTTCATCCTCAAAACAGGAATGACATTTGTTATAAACATTATTTACATATTATTTTAATTAAGACTATAGATTGCAGAGGAGGGGGCTGATCTTCACTGATAGAGAATGCTTTCTTGATAAGATTCTCTCCAATTTATTCTATTTCATTTGTACATATTGTTTTCCCTGATAAAATTGTGAGCTCCTTGAGAAGAGGAACTGTTACCTGTTTTTGCCTTTTTTCGTAACCACAGCTTAACACAGTCCCTGACATACAGTAGGTACTTAATAAGGGATCTTTGACTTTCCTGAAGGAGGAGTTCCCTACACTAACGAAATTTAAGAGGTCCAGCTTAAAAAAAAAAAGTTAAGTATTACTATTATTTTACAGTTGAAGAACCTGTCCAATGTAGAGGTTATAAAGGACTTGCCCTGAGTCCTGCACTGCAGGTTACTTGCAAGTCTCCTGACTCCTAGTCCAGAGCTCTTTTTACTAAACCAGTAATTCTGTGATTCTATGGTCTCCTTGTATTTTGTTTCCAGACCAAATCCAGATTTTCCAAATAGGATTTTCAGATTATACACTAGCTTGGTAAGCTAATTTGGTGGTAGGGGTAGGGGTGAGAGTAGGCAGGAAGTTGGTTAGTTCCCAAGGTAAGTATGCTTCCTAATCTGGAAAACAAAATCAAACCAAACCAATCAAGTCTTAGAAAGGTCAGATTTAAGGCATCTCCACAGCTCATATTTCTCTTTAAGCTTTCCCAGGTGGCCTTAGGTGTAGATGGCTCACACTATCTTCTGGGCATTTCAACTCTGGTCTAAAATATTGAATTGCAATTGGTTTTGCCTGTCCACCTTTGTTCATTTTGGGTCTTGGGAACAAGGAATATTTTTAGCTCTCAGCCTTGCTCTGGCATATATGTGGTACTTAATGTCCTCAGGTGCCAACTCAGTGACTCATGCTGCCCTGTGGGGGCTACGAAGGGACCCCTGTGGGTCACTCAGTGCATTTGGTTGCAGGGCCTTATTAGTGATGCTTCAAGAGTCTCAAATCCTACTTTCCTTCCCGGAAAGTTAGTTGTTAGTCCAAACTTTTCCCTATTACTCTTTGTCCCCTTGTGCATCTATCTCAGGAAACCAACTCTCAAAGATATTTTCAGCTCATAGAACAAGGAGTCAAACACCTGTGTTCTAGTTCTGGTTTTGATGCCGTTTAGCCTTGGACAAGTCACATACCTTCTCTGGGCATCACTTTCTTCATCTATATGGGAGGTAAGGCAGGTTAGATGGGTTAAACAAGATTGTCTCTAAGGTTTCTTAAAGCTCTAAATTCTGCAATCTTATGATGAAGTTTAACTGTACGTACTATTAAAAAAAGAATATAATTTTTCATCTGAACTTAGCCTGAATGGGAACAACATCTGGAAGATTTGTTTGATCAGAGAAAGTGCTACGAGGTCCTTTTTACTTGCTCAGTCCTATGAGATGTGGGTTTGATATCTGTGCAGCCTCTGTGTTTCTTCTTTTAAGATTGGTGAGACCTAGAGAGGCAAGTACAGTATACTGAAAAGCCCACTGGTCTTCAGTCAGAAGGTCTGAGTCCAGGTCCTGGCTCCTAAACTTCTTATGTGACTAAGGTCAAGTCATTTAACCTCTGATCTTCAGCTTCCTCATCTGTAAAAAAGGTATATCTTTCCCTTAAGACAAGGGTTCTTAACCTTTTTTTGTGTCATTGACCCTTTTGACAGTCTGGTAAAGGCTATGGACCCGTTCTGAGAATGTTTTTAAATGCATAAAATACATAGAACTACAAAGGAAAATAATCATATTGAAATAATCATGAAAATATTTTTAAAAATAAGTTTCTATCTCAGATTTAGAACCCTTGCAAATCCTCCCCTTTATCAAACTTCCTTACTTCTGTCAAGGTGTTCCAGTCTTCTAGGTTCCAAACATAGGCATCAACCACTACTTCTCATTCTCCCTCACCCTACATAGCTAATGAACTGCAAAATCCTACCATTTCTACTTTCACCTTTCTCTCCAATCAGAATTCTCTTCTCTACTCCTGGCATCTCCTTAGGTCAGGCACTCATCACCTCTCACCTAGACTACTGTGATGATCTAACTGATCTTCCTGCCTCAAGTCTCCCTCCATTCCAATCCATTCCCCATGAA
This sequence comes from Phalanger gymnotis, assembly GCA_028646595.1. Classification (NCBI taxonomy): domain Eukaryota; kingdom Metazoa; phylum Chordata; class Mammalia; order Diprotodontia; family Phalangeridae; genus Phalanger; species Phalanger gymnotis. The sequence goes on along the minus strand of CM053625.1, from coordinate 139,105,198 downwards.
GTTGCCAAACCGATTTTCCTTAAGTGTAAATCGCACCATATTGTTCCCCTACTTAGTAAACTCCAGGATCATCCTATTGCCTCTAGAACAAAATAAAAAAAAATCTAATGCTTGCCTTTTAAAGTCCTTTACAACCTTTTCAGTCTTATTATATAGTACTCCCCTTTGCAAACTCTATAATCCAACCAAATGGGGCCTTCTCTATTTCTCACACATGGCACTCCTTGTCCCATCTCCATGCTTATAGTGCATTCTTCACCTCTGCCTCACAGAATCTTTCACTTCCTTCAAGATGGAGCTCAAGTACTACTTTTACACAAAGCCTTTCCTGATTCCCCCCCAATTGCTAGTGTCCTTCTATCCTATCTTGTATTTATTCTATATATACTTATTTATGTACATGTTTCTCTCCCCAAATAGAATGTAAGCTCCTTGGGAAAATCTGTTGTTTCTTTTTTTTGGACTTGTATCCCCAGTGTAGAGCAAAACACTTGGCACATTCGTACTTAATTGTTTATGGACTGATTAAAGGATTGTTGTATCAAAAATGTATATAAAACACTTTATAAGCTATAAAGTTATATACAAATGCAAGCTGCTATTATTAGTGACATAATATGAATATTAAGATTTTTAAATGTTAATATATATACACACACATATATGTACATACACACACACACACATACACACACAATCTAAGTAAGATCTTGGCAAGGAACAAAGTACTTTTCCTCTATTGTAGGTACAATGTTAAAAAGAATGTTAAACAAACTGTAGTATGTGGATGGCACAGAACATCACTGCACTGTACTTATAAAAAACAATGAATATGATGAAGGATGAGAAGATGTGAATTGATGCCACCGATGCAGAACCTTGGGGCAGCTAGTTGGTGGTGGGTGGAATGCCAGGCCCTAGAATCAGGAAGATTCATCTTCACGAGCTCAAATCCAGCCTCAGACACTTACTAGCTGGATGACCCTGGGCAAGTCAGTTTCCTCAACTGTAAAATGAGCTGGAGAAGTAAATGGGAAACCAAAACAATTGAACAACAACATACAGAACCTTGAAAACAATCTACTCAAAGTGAAAGTAAAGGGAAACTGTTAACTGTGTAGTTATGATCAAGTTTAGTCCAGGAGAATCTTTGAGAAAAATGTATTTTCCTCCAGAGTTTGCAAAGGTGACTTATGGACATGATATATTGTCAGACATACTAAGTGATTTTGCTGAATTGCTTGGTTCTCTTTTTTAATTCTTTCTTAAAAGGGATGGCTCATCAGGAAGGTGAGATCTTTTCAGAAATAAAGGTGATGTAAAAACAAAAGATATAAATAAAAAAATTGTAAATAAAGGGTACAAGGGCTTGAGGAATTTGCTAAGTCTCTTTCATTGGGTTCTCAATTGTAACGGATAAATGACTTTTACCAGAGACTAGAGACACAGTTGTTTACTGTTCTCTTGCCCCAGATCCCTGTATGTCCACTAAATGGTCTCATTTATCTTGAAATAACTTTCTGAGAAAAAAGTGAGTTCCATTCTTCAGTGTGCCAGCAGGTGCTGAGCTCAAAACCTGATATTAAAAATATTTTCCATTATAATGGCTACACACAACTTTCAATCCCCTTTAGTTATAATTGCAAATGAACAACTACATTTGAATAACTGCAACTAAGATGCTCTTTTATCTATACATAAGGAAACCAAAGCCTATTGCACAACTCCACTAAGTCTCTAATAACAGCACTGAAATCAATCATTTTATTACTGCACAGGAAGTAGACATAAAATTCTTTAGAACTCCTTCCTTTCCTTTAATTTATAAAAATGTTGAAATTTAGTAAAATAGTTGGTTCTTTCTGATATGATAAGCCAAATTGGAACCTGGACTATTCAGACAATTTGTAGATAATTCAATTAATGGAATAACGGAAAGTAAACTTGGAGCCAGGAAGATGTGGGTTCAAGTGCTGCTGCTGACACTGGCTCTATGACTTCAGGCAGGTCACTTAAACTTTCAGTTTCTAAATAAGGACTATGTAAAAGTCAAAGAGAAATTTCTGACTTGTATTAGTAGAGTTTCCTCATATGCAAGTTCCTGTATCAATAAAAATCATAGGTCCATTCCTTATTCCTAATAGGTGCAAAGCCCTGTGATAGCCACTGACAAATGCACAGAGCACTCTGTCATCTGCTGGGAAGATTCAAAGTTTAGAGAGACAAGGTTCCTATCTTTAAGGAACTTAGTAAGGGAATAGACATCAACACATATAACTGTAATAGGTAATGTTACAAGAAAAGTGTAGTTATAAAATAAAGAACTACGTAAAGTTTGAGGGAGAAGATCATTTCCAGTTGGGGAAGGATAGATCAGGGAAAGTTTTTTAGAAGTAGGGACATTTTATGGAGATTTAAAGGATGAGTTCAGGAGAGACCATTCCAGGCATAAGGAACAGTCTGAGCAAAGGAAAATAATTCATTAGACACAATCTGTCCCTGGCCAAAAGTCCATTATTCTTGAACTTTAAAGATAAAATGGGGAAATGATTGCATCAGTTTTCTAGCAATTTTCCAAAAGCCAAATTCAGAAAGAATTCAATTAATGAGCATTTATCAATTACTCACAGATAAGGCTAGAGATAGGGACTGGATTTGCAATTTCTTGGTATACAGAACTCCAGGTGAAGAAACTCTTTTTACCAGTTTAAGTTGGCCCTTTCTTTGAAATTCAAAGTCTCAGCGTTACCTAGAGGACTAAAAGTTTAAATGAGTTAATCAAGGTCAAACAACCAGTACACGGGGCACACTTGAATTCAGGTCTTCCCCAGCTCTCACAGCTAGGAAACACAAATAATAACTGGGGAGATTAGGAAAATCTTCCTGAAGAGGTGGTACTTGAGCTGAGCCTTGAAGTGAGCTGGGGATTCCAGAAGGCAGACCTGAGGTGGAAGGGCACCCTAGGCATATGGATCATGGAATGTCCCTTAAGCGGAACTAAGTAGGCCAGTTTGGCTGAAACATAAACATATGAGGAAAAGTAATATGAAATGAGTCTGGAAGCAACTGAAAGGCACAGAAACTTCTTGACCAGTGGAGTGACAAGGTCAGACCCATACTTTAGAAATCAGTTTTGCAGTTATGCAGATCATAAATTGGAAAGGGAAGAGACCAGCCAAGAAGATAAATTAGGAAATCATTGTACAATTAGTTAAGAGAAGAGGCATTGAGAAAGGTGTGAAACAAGTCTAGTCTCCTAACTAGAGCCAAGGATAATTAGGAAAATGTTGTGAAGGTAGAATAATGGATAAGGCATCTCTTGATGAGAACTAGAGGAGGAATAATGATGAGTGGAGAATGACTCTTGAGGTTCAGAACCTAAAGGAAGGGTGCTGTATTCTTAACGGAAATAGGGAAGATGGGAGAAAGTCGAATATGGAAATTAGGTCTCTCATTGAAACAGAGACCAAAAGTGAAGGGCTGTTCGAACGTGAAAGCAAATTTTTAGCTCCACCTCAAAAGCTCCCAGTTCCAGTACTATCTGTCCATATTTATCAGTCTCCACCTCTTCCCTTTCAATTTGACTTCTTCAGGTTAATTCGGACAAAAGCAAAGTAATCTTTATTCAATATCTTGGCAAATGCTACCTTTTAAACCTGGCATAGAGTACTTAATAAACATTAAATGATAAATTATTACATTATTGTAATATTGGGGCCAATAAAATTTACATTTGTAGCCCTGAAAGCCGATTGGCCCAAAGAGCCTATAGCAGAAGCCTCCCTGAGGACCGGCATTTGTGAAGTCACTCCCTCTCCGCGGCTTCCAACAGGTAGGCCTGGGGCAGGTGCCAGAAGGCAGTCTCAGTTTCCGAATCATCTTCCCCTTACCTGTCACCGTCTCCTCAGCCACCTGACGTGTGCAATTAGTGCCTCCCTGTGGAATCTCGTCCTCCTTCTGCTTGGTAGACTCGGGAAAGCTTCCTGAGCCGGAGCTTCGAGGTCTAGGGGACCCAAGCCCAGAACGGATCCCCAGATGCGGGAAGAGCCTCGCGCGGCCCCACGCCGGCCTTTGTGTTTCAGGCGGAGACGCCAGGGAAGGTAGAGCAGCTGGTAAGGCACCAGGACTGACTCATTTCCGGGGAAGACGGGTTGGGAGTTCGGCCTTCTCCGTGTAGAACGCCCCCCTCCTCCTCCCGCGCCATTAGTCCCACCTCCTCTACCGACCACTCTTCAGTGTCAAAGAAAGCAAACATCCAAGAGGAAACCCATCAAGAAATGCGCTTCATCTATTGCTGTCTGTCCCATAGCCTTTGGCCTTGAAATCCTCCGTCTCTGGCACATGAGTGTCAGAGCGGGTCCTACAGCCACTGTTTCAGCGAGGGCCAGCGGCCACGTCTCTGGACTCCCGGTAGCGGTAGCCCTGGGCCAGTGCACGAACTCTTTAATTCCCCGATATTAGCGGAGGGTGACTTACGCAGCGGCAGCCACGCCGCAGGACCCGGGACAACGAAGCTGCCGGGATGAGGCACTTGCGCCCCTCACGCAGCTCAGACGAGATCGGGCTCCCTCCGCCGCTAAGCCGTAGCAAAGGGGCGGGGAAAAGTAGACCGGGTGGGCACTCACAGGAGCATAGCGGGTTAGGGGGGGCCAGGTTGGAGGCCAGGCCCCCTTTAAGGTGACCCCGCCCCGGCTTGGACCGCTCACGGAAACCTCGGCTCCAGGTGACCCCTTCCCCGCCCTCCCCTAGGGGTGTGCGTCAGTGCCAAGCTCCACCTCCTAGCTCTCAGAATCAACCGCGACCCCAAGAAGCTATGAGCTGGAGAATGCACCGCCTCCCCCTCCCTATCCCCACTCCCAGGCACGCGCCTCCTTGGCTACTGCTAAGCCACAGCTGCGCACACCTCCTCTCAGTTTCTCTCCGCCCACCTCCAGGCCCACCATCTCGTTGCCGCGCCTGCGCGGACGCTGGGCATGCCGGGAAGGGGGGCGGAGGGTGGGTGGAGAGGAAGGTAGCACAGTACTAACAACCGCAAACCTTTTCTTATAGCGCCTCTCCTTCCAGTCTCTGCGCAGACGCAGGGCGTGGAGTTTCCCAGTCCCACGGCCGGCCCCCGCCGCCATATTTAAAGGGCGGCAAGTGCGGTGGGTCGGCCCGCAGTGTGTGTGCGTGGGAGCGGAGCGCGCAGCTTGGTTGGGGAGCACCCGGATGTGGCACTCCTCTCCCTCCGCCTCCCCGCGTTCCCCCTCCCTCCCCTCCCCCCAGAGGCCCAGGCCCCACAGGCAGCGGCGGGAGATTGAGGTAGCCGCGGCGGCTTCAGTGCTTGTGCGGTGAGGAAGGCCGAGCGGACCACGGGCCAGGCCTCGGCCCCGGCCGGCCGTGGCCATGAGCGGCTCGTCGGGCACCCCGTACCTGGGCAGTAAGATCAGCCTCATCTCCAAGGCGCAGATCCGCTACGAGGGCATCCTTTACACCATCGACACGGACAACTCTACTGTGGCCCTCGCCAAAGGTACCGGACCCAGCGGGCCCCGGACGTCCTCCAGCCCCCAGCTCGGCCCGGCCCGCCCCGCGCTGGCTCTCGCCTCAGCCTGGCCCGTGCCGTTCCGCCTCCCCTCCCCTCCCCCGCTCGGATCCCGGCCAGCGCCCTTTCCCCCAGCCCCGCCGCCGTGATCCTTCCCCCACGGGGCCCATCCTGCTCCAGGCCGCCGCCGCAGCTGACCTCCATTCGCCTCAGCACCGACCCTCCTCTGAGGCCAAGACTCGACCCCTCCCCACCCTCCTGGAGCCGCAGTTCTTTTAGAGCTTGTCTCCGCCCTAGACCCTGCCTTTATGCGCCCCCGGGGCGCCACCTTTAGTTCTCCCCAAACCTTTTTTCTCTGGATTCCGGAAGCCTTCCTTTCTGGCACCTCTGAAGCCCCCACCCCCTCCTTCTCATCTCTCCTGTGCCTCTGATCTCCTTCCAGTGGGAGGTTCGGATTTAGTTCTCAGCCCTGACTGTCTGCTGCACCTTCAGGAGAGTACCAATAGCCTTCCATTCCCCTTCCCGAGCTCTCACTCGGTTGTTTGATTCTCCTCTTCCTCTCCTTAGGACCCAGATGTCTACCTTTTCCCAACCTTAGGCCCAAGTGATCTAGAGCTGCAGCCCCTCCAGCTGTGTTCCACGCCTTGTAATCGTCCCGGCTGCACCCTCTTAACTACTACTCTCCACACACATAGATCTACTTACTCCCTGAGGTTCTCCTCGAGAACTCACCTGCAGTAGTATTGTACCCTTTCTCCCTTTTACACACAGGCACATATGCCAGCATAGAAGATTGGCAGATCGTCCATATAGGGTTTTTCTCTTCCTACCCCTTGGGAGTATCTCCTTACCTTCTTCCAGCAGGCCCCTGTGGCTCAGTGCCCAAAAGAGAAGGTGGTGGTAGCTGGAAGAAGAATGTCTTTGTGCCTTAACCTTGTTGTCCTTCCTAGTTGGCCCTCTTATAAGCCCCTTTGGTTTGGACCAAAAGTGCCTTGGGAGAGCAGATTGACACCAGAGCTTCCCATTGCCCCCTTTGCCTCCCCCCTCTCTCCTCCCCAACCCACTTACACTTCTACTTAATTTGTGGATTTCCCTTCGCTGCAGCAGTACCCTGGCACACATATACCATGGTCTCAGTACTTCCCTGCACTGGAGCTTTGTCTTATGTCGGACCTTCTAGATCTCTGGCCCGCTAAGTACCTAGGGGGCTTAGGGTAGAAGGGGTGGATGAGTGTTCTAGCCCTGGCTTCAGCTTTGGCATTATTTCTTAAGTATGGCTCATGCACACTTTAGCTGTTTCTGATCTACCTTTTGTAGATCTCTCTCTCAACAATGAAGGTGCTTAGCAGAGTGGTAAGCCTTTATATAGGTCTTTACGTTATGTTCACATATGTGTGTGTATACGAAATAGAGGCCATATCTTTTTCTTCTCACAACAGGGAGGAGGGAGGTGCTGTTACTCATTTTGCCTACTGAGAGAGGTTGTGACTTGCCCAGGGTCACACAGCTAGTAAAGATCTGAGGTGTGTGTACACTAGAACCTGAAGAGCCTACTCTTGAGAATGGGGGTGGGGCATGTGGAGGGCTAGATTGATGTAGGCTTCTGGAACCAATTAAAGTGCTTAGACCTCCAGACTACACAAATTCCAAGTTTTAAGATGCAGTGGTAGGAGGCTGTCTGCTTTTCAAAGGGACTTCCTCTTCTATTTGTATCACGCTTATGAACTGCCCAATGAGTGTAAGACACTCTTATCTTCCCAGTGTCTTCTCTTTCTCATTTCCTTTCCACTCCCCAAATCTGTAAGCTAAAATTGTGGTTTCTGTCTCTGTCTTTTTTGTGATAAGCCTACCAATCTGACCTGGACCCCTAAAAAAGGCATTTAACTAAGATTTATAGTGAAAGAACTTCCTTTGTGGCTGTTACTGTGGTATGTTTTGTATATTGTGTGGCAGTAAAGGCAAAAGATGGCTCTTTTGTGGCCTCTACCCTCCACTGAAGGAGGTTTAAGGGGGCAGATGAAGTAGGGTGGGTAGTAATCTGACTAGACTCTGGCTGGAGTTGGCAATTCTTTTACAGTTTGCTTAGTGCCTTCTGGGCACCCTGCTTGTTTTGTGGAATTGGCAAAAAGGGATCAGTCTGTCAATCTTGGCTTCTTGTATTAGGGGAGGTGACAGGTCTGCAGGATTCATTCAGTTAATATGGCCTGTTATAATCTGTATTGCTGTGAATGCTTGATTATTTGTTAACTGAAGACATGCCAATTTTGTTTTTTAAAAGTGTGTATTTAGGCATGCTAAGTGTGTGCATACAGTTACTTATGCTCTCAGCTCTTTGAGTATAATGTCAGAATCTTGTAAAAGGAAAAACTGAAACATAGCAATCATGTTGTACCAGATCAATCTCTGGAACATAAATGATCCCTGAAGCCCTTAATTTATAGAAGGAAGTTGATTCTTAGTTCATGGCCCAGTGAGAAGCTGTTACTAGTTGACTTGTGAAATTCCCAAGTGCTACCTCAGGTGATGCCAGTTATAGGTGCCTGACATATCCCATTTGTTCTAGATTCATTCATCTGATAGATGAATTTACTATTGGCCCAGATTCTGGATGCATTTTAAATATTCATTTCTACTGTTGCAAGATGTTAAATGGCATTGAAATTGTTAGGGAAAGTTCTCTAAACTAACTGGGCCCTCTGTTTTGAAGGAAGCTGGCTAGCTCCTCAGAGTAAAGTAATAAGACTATCTCTTTTCTTTTTAATATAATTGACGAGTAACAAAGACAGAATTCTTTATCTTACTCCCAGTAGGCCCAGTTCCCTAGGATTCTGTAGATCTCTGCAGTTATTCCCTTCATAGAACCTCTCAAACTTTGCCGACTGTCAAATAAATAAACTAGAAATGGGTATTGTATCCCTTTTGAAAAGTTAATATGTGTTAAAAGGAACAGAACTCAAGGGTTTTGTGTATAATAATAGTTATCGTTTATATAGGATTTTAAAAGGTTTATGAAGTGCTCTACATACATTATCTCTTTTTTTTATCTTCACAACCGTGCCAGTTAGGTGCGATTATTATCATCTCTATTTTCCTGGTGAGGAAATTGAGCAAGGATAAGTGATTTGCTCAGGGTCATACAGCTAATAACTGACTGAGGCAGAATTTGAAATCCTGTTAGCCTCTGCTACTCATATACTTTTCCCTCAAGAAGAAAACTATGAGATAATAGGAAGGAGTTAAAATAATTCAGGCTTCAGTGTAACCAGACTAACATCTTAACCTTTTTTCTTTCGATTCCTAAGTGAGGTCCTTTGGTACAGAAGACCGTCCTACTGATAGGCCTGCTCCTCCTAGAGAGGAAATTTATGAGTACATCATTTTCCGGGGAAGTGATATCAAAGATATTACTGTATGTGAACCTCCAAAAGCTCAACACACACTCCCTCAGGATCCTGCTATTGTCCAAGTAAGTGTGTTACTTGAGTTAATACTATTTTTTGGTTTTTCTAAGTTCAGGATAAATATATATTTTGTTGTTCCATTTTGCTTAAGCATAACATGAAGAGCAGACTTAAGTGGGAAGTGGGAAGGAAGTTTTTTTGAGGTTTTTTTTTGTTGTTGTTCTCTCTAAGTTTGCTGACTTGCAGACAGCTTGATGGTTTATGCCTGGTCTCTTAGCTCTGAGGTCCCAGGAGGAGAAACTAGATGTCAAAACTTATAGGAATCTTAGCCAGTTAAAGAAATTTTTAGATGCTAAAATTTGATGTGGTTAGCAGGCAGGAGGCTTCATGGGATATACTGTATGAAGTCAATGAGTTATGAATTATCTTCTATTTGTCCAGCAGTGTTTTTGAGCTTTAAGGAACAACTATCTAAATTAGTTTAATAATTGAATTTGAAATATCTTTTTCAACTTTCTCACTGTGTTCCTAATGACATGGAGACATGGATCCCTTTCTACTATCCTCTGACCCCCCCCCCCCACAATATTTTGTTCACAAGTGCATGATGGATGGAGGAAGAACAGAGAAGGGAAATTATGTGGAATGACTAATTACCAATTTCAGTAAGACAGTTTATACCTATAGTTTGACTAGCCTTAAATGATACTTTAATTAAATTAACTTCTTGTCAAGGATGTAGGATAGATTTTTTTCCCCCCTTTCTAAACAAATTCTATGTATTTTCAGTTATTGTCTGGGCCCTGGAAGTGAATCTTGCATATTAGTAGGATGCATATTCCACTCTTACATATTGTTTTGTTGTTTAGTCTTCCCTGGGCTCTGCCTCTACATCATCCTTCCAACCACATGTGCCTTACAGCCCCTTTAGAGGTATGCCACCCTACAACCAGCTTGCTGCCAGCTCATTACTTAGCCAGCAGTATGCAGCTTCCTTAGGTTTAGGTGAGTAAAACTTATGTACTTTGTTAAGCTTGACCTATATGATATTTTTATTATGGGTTGATGCCAACAACGAGGAAGCAAAAATAAATAGATTCTAATTATCTTCAGAGAGTTTAGTTAGTATTTGTATTTTTTGACCTTTTTCTGTTTGCCTTTCTAAAGAGATGACCAGATTATGCAGTACATTTACATAATAATGTGTAAAGTGTAACATTTCTTTTAAACATTAGTGTAAAGTAAGTTATTCTGAATTTTATAATTCTTTAAATGAAATTAATAACATGAACTGTTAGTATTTCCCTAGTGAAGGTTCTGCTATAATGTTGTAGTGAAACTCATTAACTACTGGATGCATATTACTAAAATTCTAAATGTTCTATTTAGTAAACCATTGCCCTGTAATCTTTTCATTTTAAACCATGGAAGGATTTCCTAAGTCATTGAAGTGCAACTTTTAAACCACGTTGAATTTTTCCAGAATTCAGCGGATAAAATCTTACAGAATAGCATAAATGTCTTTAGTGAAACCCTTCCATGCCGTCACTTTTTTTATTCACATAGCTTTTCAAATGAATTCAAAATTCTTAGATAACCTAGTCATGATTACTCACTGGTATCATAATAATGTCTGATGGTAGGGAGCAGTATAAGATTAAGTACAAGACTAGTGCTATAGGTTACTTTATATTAAAATTTCTGTTTGTCTTGATGACTATATTCTAATGTGACAGGTTGCATTCCCACCCTAGCTTGCTGCTTCTCTTAAATAGTTATATTAGCAACCTGGCCTGCAAGGTTTACTTGGATCTATTTCCAAGCTTGCTGTATGTTAAACTAGTATTTCATTACTTATTTGTATGCTTTGTCTTTTTGCTCTTTTCTCCCTTATTTTAGAGAAGTTGGTAAGCCCTCCAGCCTCAGCTGCTGCTTCCAGCCCTAGTTCTTCTCCATCTCCACAGCCTGTTTCAGAGCTTGACATGTCCTCAGAGCCTCATCAGCTCTCTTCTAAGGGTAACAGCAGTTTTGGAGAATTGCATCTGTCTTGCAAAGCCTGCTAAGAGCAAGGGGGGTAAAACTAATAGAACAGAATGACAGTAGCTGTAGTAAATACTCATGTCAGACTAGTGGTATGCTTAACTTCTGTTTGACAGAGCATAATAGCCCTTTTATTAGTATCTTTTTAATAAAAGTACTGCAGATGACAAGCAATCAACAGCACTCTCTTCTTTTTATATACAGTGTTGCCTTTCATCAATCACTTCCATTGTATGCAGTAGAAGTGACTGTTGGACATGAACTAGAAAAGTCACTGTTAGAAGAAAGTAGCTTCTGGTTTTGAGTGAACATTAAACAGTCTGGATTGGGGGGGTTTATGTATCTAGATTGGAGACAACTCTAAAATCCGTATATTAGAGCTAGTAAGGTACATTCACATGCTACTGCATGTGATTATTGTGAAATGTAACTTTTCCGCCCTGTGTATTGAGACTTATGAACCGTAGGAGGGAAGCTAGAATTCAAAATGGGTCTCAAAGCCCTAAGAAGTACAAGAATAATGTCTTGAAATGGATCACAATATGTGCTATGACACTCAACTTGTCTTAAGTAAACCATCTGTTTTTCATTCAGAGTGGGGATTTTATCCCACTTCTTAATCTGCTTGACAATTCTGTAGTATATGTTAAACAGAGATTCCAAGATCCTTAAGCTTTGAATGGATTTTTAAATGAAGTAATAACAATAGTTTTCATTATGTCTATGCAACTACCGTCAATCTGTCTTACTTTGCATGTTTTGAATTTGAATGTGGCATTGAGCCCCACATATTCTGGTTACAGAAGTAGTATATCACATCTGCATTTTAAAACTACTCTACATAGTTTGATATTCTTAAGATTAAAACCATTGCTCGTGGAAACATGGGAAATTTTTTTAAAATTAAGCCTGTCTGACGTCCTACCTTCATATTCTACATGTGAACAGGCTTAAACAGTTAAACTCTCTTGAGAGACTTTAGAGGAATTAGCTTGGAAGGGCAAAATGATGGACCAGAAAAGCTCGTAAATGAGTTAAAATCCCATTATGGTAAATAGAGTTACCAAAAATTCTTTTAAGGTCATAATATCTAGACCTGGGAGGGAACCTTACATCCCCTAATTCTAGCATCTGAGATCTTGAAAGCAACCTTGGATCTGATATAATCCCTTCATTTTATAGATCAGGGAACTAAAGAGTAAATGACTTGCCTGAGGTCACACTGGTAATAAACAGGTCTTAGAATCCTTCTGTTCAAGGGAGCTCTTTTCTAGTCCATTTGGCATCTTCCTTGTCTGTTTATGGTGAATTTTCTAATCCCTGTCCCTGTAACCAAAACCTATTGTTTGACCCATAGGAGAGGGAAAGAAGGTTAATGTTTGGCCAGAACAACCAAAAACACTTAGCTTTAAGCTAGACTCACACTCCCTGACTAAAAAATTCCAACTTCCACCTAACCTTCCAAACCATTCCATCAGAACACCAAGGTCCAAGAATTTGGAGGAAGCAAGGAGAGGAGGCTGAAGATATGTGTCCAAACACAGAAGAAAGAAGTGCCTTTCCTCTTCATACTTATGTTTGGAGAGATGAGGCTTAAGTTCTTTTACCTCCAAGTGCTTTGGCCTGGAAATGTCTTCTAGCAAAGCTACTCATAAGACTATTCTGCTGTGGAAAGCAGACTTGAGTAGTATTCTTGAGTTTTTCAGAATTGTATTTTACTTGCATCAAGGGAAACTCTAGGGATAAATGCTACCATTTAAGATTGTCCCTCCTCCTTGGTCTTAAGGCCTTCAGGCAAAACTAATATTCTCCTAAAATAACTTCTGAAATGACTGAACACTTGTGTTTTCTGTCAAGCTATAGATTAGAACAGCTGTTCTTGTCCAGTGTTACCCAGGATAAAATTTCAGTACCGTAGATTACTCAATATAATAGAAATGTATCATGTCTTTTAATGACTGTGAGAATCTGCTTTACATGATCATTCTGGGGTTCCAAAATTGAGATCAGCCTTGAGGCTAGCTGGATGTTTCAGTGGGCTACGACTACAGACCTGGCATCTGCACTTCTAGAAGGGAATCTTTTTCACAGTGAACCGAGTTTTACCTGGGTTTCAGTAAAACCTCTATAGGTCATTTACTTCTACTTCCGATGTGTCAGCCGTAAGGGAAAGGGTGTGATGTTCTCTTTTTCCTTTTATTTTAAGCCCTGTTCTCTTCTCTTAATTCAGGAGCTGGTTTTCCATCCATCCCGGTACGTAAGAGTCCCATGGTGGAACAGGCAGTCCAGACTGGTTCTGTTGATAACCTGAATGCCAAAAAACTCCTACCCACCAAGACTCCCATAGGGATCCAACGCAATGGTCGTCAGGTCCAACCAAACAGCAAAACCAGTGGTACTTGAAACATTTACCCCCCACCTTTTTGCTTGATAATCAAAGTGACTGGGGAAGGGAGGGAGTGGAAAGGAGAAAGAGAGAGAGTGAATATCTGTGGCTTTTTACAAGGCATTTGGTCGTAGTACCCTTCCTAGCTCCTTTCCTTACAAACTGGTACATCTCTGGCCCCAGATCTTTCCCCTGATATTCTCTTTTATACCTTAGATGTAGTTCAGCCAGTACCTGTGCAAAATCAAGGGCAGGTGAATGATGAAAACAGAAGACCTCAAAGAAGAAGATCAGGTAATTTAATTTTGGAGTAAAATTAATACTTAAAGGTGAAAATTGATCTTTAAAAATCTTAAGTCAGTAATACTTAAAAGTTAAGTACCCAACTACCTGCTGTTGCATCATGGGGTGTGTGCATTTGGATAAAATCTGACGCTCCTAGAATGGAGATTCCTTTTTGAGGAACTTCAAAGATCTGGCTATTGTTTAGAGGTATTCTTCTATGGAAGCTCGTTAACTTGTTCTACTCTTGGCTTTTCTGTTCATATAGGGAACAGGCGAACAAGGAACCGTTCCAGAGGGCAGAATCGTCCAACAAATGTTAAGGAAAACACTATTAAGTTTGAAGGTGACTTTGATTTTGAGAGTGCGAATGCTCAGTTCAACAGAGAAGAGCTTGACAAGGAATTTAAGAAGAAACTGAATTTTAAAGGTCTGATTTAGCTGTATTTGATTCTTTATGGGGAAATGTTTATAATACTTCAAGTGTAGTGGGCATTTTTAAAAGGAATATTGATACACTATGTGCTACCAGGACAGTGAGGGGAAAACCATATCATGAAGATTGGTTTAAGGAACTGAGGATTCTGAACCTAAAGAAAAAGACACAAGGCAAGTGCTGCCTTGAGATATTTGAAAGGCTGTCATTTGGAAGGGACTGGTAAGATTTGTGTTACTATAGAAAGTAAAAAGAATAAATAGATCTTAACAGAGAGCAGATCTAACGTTTATAAAGATTTCTAACAATTGGCACTGCCCAGTAGTAAAATGGGCTGTATGCCTTAATATAGTCAAACCTTAAATATACTGAGAGCTCCTTTTAACTGAAGATATCTTGCATATAGTAGGAATTTAGTCAATGTTTGAATTAGATTTCTCCTCATTTTGTAATATTGTGACTTGGCTTAGCATTGAGTATAAAAATTGTAAGACCTGTAAATTTTAAGAACCTCTTCTATTGGTTCTTAAGCTTTAAAAGTAAACAAATGCCTGCCAACCCTCATTTCCTAATTTGGTTACAGTGGTAAATATTTAAGAAGCTAGGTTGAGATATATGTTGACTGGGGCAGAAGGGGTAGAGGGAGTCATCTAATTGGAGTAAAATGTAGCAAAGCACAATAAACAGTTATGCTGATTAACACTACATGGTATATGGTAAACATTGGTTCTGGTGCAATATGTGCTCGTAGACAGTGCCAGCCTAATTCAGGAACTGAGGAAATTGATTCTTGGGCACGTTTCTATGCTAGGTTGAATGCACTTTCCCTTTAGTTGGCTTATCAACACATAGCTCATGTACTTCCCTATCCATATTCCTAGATGACAAAACAGAGAAAGAAGAGAAAGGCGATCCAGCAGTAGTAACTCAGAACAATGACAGCACTACAGAGGAGGACCTCCTGGGACCTAACTGCTATTATGACAAATCCAAGTCATTCTTTGACAATATATCTTCTGAACTAAAGTCTAGGTAAATATGTGAAGGTAGAGAAAGAAAAGGATTCCTGGCTGGCTACTTCTTGAAAGCTTAGGTGCTTTTTAACTTGGATAAGTACTTTGAAGACTGAAACTAGAAACTTGGTACAAATTAAATCCTACTACAGTGAACATTTCTATACAATAGATGCAAAAGTCCTAGATGATGAACACTTAATTTGAGGAATTACAATTAAGCAGATTCTGGCCCAGTTTTTTTTTTTAAATCAGACAACCTTAAGTTTATCCTAGAGTTTGCCTGTTTGCACACCACTGGCATTTCTCCTCTGTTTCTCCCCTTAATCTTTGTTCATCTGTCAGCTGTTAAGGGTAGAGTGGCACTTGGATAAAGAGTTCATCTACTTTGAACTGGCATTCATTTGCTCTGTGGCTTCTAGGCTTAGCTTAGCTCCCATTTAGAATAGGATTTTAGAACTTAGAATCACATGCTCATATACATATCATGTTACAAGTCCCAAGGGACATTAGAGAACCTTTAACCCCCTTGTTATACAGATTAGGGAACTCGGGAAATGAAGTGACTTGTTTCAGGATCACAGCCTTGGATAGTAGGAGAACTCAACCCAGTTTTCTTCATTTCTAGTGTTTTTTTTCCTCACCATACTACACTACTGCTTAACCAACCACTGTAATAAAGTTTAGCACCATCTTTTACACTCATCCTTTTCTCTTTCTCTACACCTCACCCCCCCCCCCCCCCCCCCCCCCCCCCCCCCCCCCCGGCATATTTGTCTCTTAAGTATGTTTCCCTGATAGAACATAGTTACTTGAGTAACTAGTGCCTTTTTGTTGTTTGTTTTTGTATCCCCGTTGTCTGGCACATAGTGGGCATGAATAATGCTTGACTTGGGTAGTGAATTTGGAATGAAGCCTAGAGGCTGCCTGGCAGGAATTACCCTGAAAATGTATTATTTCTATACTATGGATATGTGGGATAGTCAGGGTACTAGACATGCTGGGAAATAACACAGAACTACCCCTCAAATAGACTATCTTAAAAGAAAAAGCATCAAATAATTCAGCAAACATTTAATAAGTACATACTGTGTGCAAGCTATTGTAGTCAGCTGGGATATAAAAATCCACTCTGGTTCCTTTATTTTATAAATGTGGAAACTGTGGTCCCCAAGATGTTAGATCTAAACTACTAAACACAGCTAAGCGGTCACCATGCCTTTTTTTTTTTTAAAGTAGTTTGTCATTAGACAATAGTAATGGTATAGGAATGCAGGTATTCTTTCCTCCTAATTGAGTAATTTAGTCTTAAGATGTGTGTTAAATACATCTCAATTCTGGCTCAGTTCTAGGCGTACAACATGGGCTGAAGAAAGGAAGCTCAACACAGAGACCTTTGGAGTGTCGGGAAGATTTCTTCGAGGCCGGAGCTTCAGGGGTGGCTTTCGAGGTGGAAGAGGCACTGGAACAGCCCGTCGCAACCAGACTTCCCATAGAGCTGGTACTGGGAGAGTTTAAGAGGGTAACTATTTGTAAGTATGGAGGAATGGCTATTTCTTACGTACATATAAATTGGTCTGTTGGGAGAGATTTGTGAAAAGTTGAGAGCAGACTTCTTAGAAGCCTCCTCAAAGGCATTCAGCAGCAATATGTTAAATTTTGCTTATTCCTTTGTCCAATAAGAGGAAAAATTTTAGGCAGGGACTTCATTTGCCTGTAATTTGGAGTGAGGAGAAACTTTTGGACTTGTGATTTCAGTGGTGGAGGAAATTTGTTGATATAGAAACTCCATCTTAATGATGATTAGTGACTCATTTGTCACTGAAAGGCTGAGATACATCAGCTGTAAGTTACTCAGAAACTTAGCCCTAGTCACACAGCTGGTCTGTGTCAAAGGCAATACTTTAACCCAGGCCTTCTTAATGAAAGAGTAATCCTCCATTCACTATATCACATGATAATGCCCTACTCATTTTGCCAGGGGAGCCTGGTTTCTACAGGGTGCTCCTAAGGTCTGGACACAGAAAAAAATGCATGTTTTCAAGAAATGAAATGAAGAAAATTTTTTTCTATGTGTCCAGACCTTAGGAACACCCTGTATATCAGCAATGGCCAAATCTAGAGAGGGCAGTCAAGGGGAAGATAGAGCTGTTTTCCTCATGGAGCACAAATACCCAATTTTGGTCACTTATCTTTTCTCTTGCAGGTTAAGTGGCACAAAGGTGATGCTGTGTATATAAGAAAACATTGAAAATGCTGCACTTAATGTGGGGAGAAAATGGGTCATTTTGTTTACTACTTTTTGGAAAATCCCACAGTACTACTGCTTATAGTTTGGACTTCAACTGAACTTGGACTTGTTCTGAGTAAAAACCACTTGTTTTTTGGAAGTGTTCATGGGTAACCTCTTTTGAGGTGTTTGGTCTCTTTCTCCCCTTCCCCCTTTTTTCTTAAAAACATAGCCTGATTTTAAGCTTTTCTTTTGGTATTTTGCAGAAGGCTTTCCTGTGTTCTTTAGTTAGGGTTTAACTAAATCTTTTTTTTTTTTTGAAACAATAGCTTTGATTTTTAAAAAGTAGAACCAAATCTCATTAAAAACAAACCACTTACATTTTTTAGTAACCAAACTGACCCTTTGGTGCTGCTGGTCTGTCACTCCCACTTCTAAGAAGCAACATGTTTCAGTAACTCTTGGGTGTCTGGAGACCTGGATGCCCAGTACTTAACGGGGTTTATGAGTACTTAGGGTGGTTTGGGGGTGGGTTGGGAGGGAATATAGGGGTTGTCACAAGGATCATGTATAAGCAAGCGACAGAGTACCCAGGGTAGGTGTCAGCCAGAACCCAGAGATGAGTTGTCCGAAGAGGAAGAGTTAAAGGTGACTTCCAAGAGGCCCTATGAATATTCAAAGCTAAGGGGCCAGGGTAGACTATTATCCCTATGGGAACTGATGGGGAATATAAAACTCAGGGCCACCCTCCCTAGAAAACCTCTTCACCAGCCCTCCTTGTTGCTGCCAA
>CM053625.1:139014699-139086596 GCA_028646595.1 Phalanger gymnotis | reverse complement strand
CCCCCCCCCCCCCCCCCCCCGGTTCTCCATGGAGAAGCCAAATTAGAATATCTGTCCCCTTTCATTTGGAAATGGAAACCTGAGATGCTATGTTGCCCCAACTATTGTTGGTTTTGCGAGAGGGATTTGACTCTCAGGCCTGTCCCTTTAAAAATAAACTAAACAAAATTGGGAAATTTTATATCATAGCTGAGATCATAACATATGAACTTTATTAAAGCCCAGACATGTTAAGTGACTTGACTAAGGTCACAGATAGTAACAATACCTAGATTCAAACTTAAGTACACTAACTCCAAATCTAGCAACATTCTCCATGGCACCCCACCATGCCTTACCCAACTAGCAAATGTTTTTGTGTTTTTAACATAAATCACAAATATTTTATGATGATAATATATTACTAAATTACCCACATTTCCTGACTAACCTTTTTTCAGTTGATTAGGTAGGTGAGGCTCTTTTTATCTTAATCTGTGGAGGTCTGCCCAGCCCCATAAAGCATTGTAAAGTAGGCAAAATTTCTTTTTCGGCCTTTTGTGGTTTTTCTCCACCAGCTGTTTTGTGAAAGCAACTGGCATAGACAGGAATAGTCTGTCTATTTAGCCAACTAAGTCAACACAGTGCCCAAAGAGAGGGCTAACAGAGCTAAATAGACAAGAAAACCCCACTTTAAAGCTAGGCAGCCCCAACTTTTTAAATATTTCTAGGTCTTGGGGTTCGCAAGTAGATTTTAGATGGACCACGGAAGAAATAGGAAACTTTGGCATTTACCTTAAGAGGCTGATCTCTCCTCATGACAGCTAGTTCAATGTTTTTGCCCCCTGACTGAACCACCTGTAATAGGAATGGAGAGAACAGGGAACAAGGAGAAATTAAGAGTGTAGGAACACTTTTGCTCCCTCCCACCCTCATGAACCCAAATCCTCACTTGGGTTCTCTATTCCTCCCACAATGACATAAGAGTCTAGATAACTCTTATTTAATGGGTGTGTCTGTGTATTTTTAAGTGTATTTAAAAACTAAACAGGTATTACTAGGACCCAAAGCAGGAGTTACATAGATAACCAAAATTAACATACATTCCTTAAATGCATTTTGACTTCTTGTACTAGACAAAAACTGGCTAATATGGAATAAAACGGTTTTTCCTACTCCTTTTTCTGCTAGAGATGCTAGTTAACAAGGAAGTACCTTCCCCCAAAGGCAACTACAGAAAGGCTGAGAAGGAACTATGACATTTCAAAAAGGAAATATCAATCCCAGCACCAATGGAGAATTGTCTATATTATATGTAAGATACTGAAAAAGTATGTACAGGCAATAACGAACGGAATATTACAGACTCATATCCTCACAAATTCTCACGATTGGTAGTGACTATTAAATGATTTTTTCTCATTTCCTCTCTCAAGGAAGAACGGAATACGGCAGCCTAGTTTTCTAAAGCAAGTTTGAACAAAGAGAAATATTTCACTGTCAAACTCACTTCCAAAAGGGCTTTGATAACAAGTTTGATGGTCAAATCATCAGTTTCAATGGCTTCATCAGTATAGTTCTTCTCCAAAAATTCACGGACTGACTTGGCTCCTCTACCAATAGCATTAGCCTGAAAGAGACACATCTCATTTACCATGCTGAAGTTAAATGTAAAAAAAAAAGAAAGAATAAAATATCCAGTAAACACACTTTTAAGTACAACTGGCTAAGATCTTGGGTTCATCCTTGTGTGAGTCAGTTCAGGGACACATATTTCTACCCCAGGTGCAATAAATGGGAAACCACAATCAACTAGGAGTGAATAAATCTGTATTGTTACCCTTCATATAGGTAAAATCACTTCATCACTAGCCTGGTTTCTTCATCTGTAAACAGAGTAGATAAGATTTCTAAGGTTCCTGTCTAGCAGTATGTTTCCTAACCTATACTAAAATGTAAATGTGTTATTGTGGGTTACAAAATAACCCAGGCAAAAATGCCAATGCGATTAATAACTGGAATCAACTCAAAAAGCATGCCCTACTGATGATGGGGGTCATTTTCATATGTAGAATCATCATGTTGTTGGGCCCTTAGCATTTAGTCCAATGGTGTCAAAACTCATAGAAACAGGGCTACTAAATTGTACATCAGGATCCCTGCAGGCCACATATTGACTCAGAAAAACACATATTGACATCCTCTTTGTTCTATTGTATTTTTATTTTGTTAAACATTTCCCAATAGTATTTTTAATCTGTTTTGGTCTACATCTGGATCTAAGTCTTACACCCTCCTCCCCTCTCCCACCCTTAGTTTTACAAATGAGGAAATTAAGGCCCACAGAAGACTTGACCAAAGCCAGAGAGAAAATTAGTGGCAAAGCTGTGACTCAAACTTAGATCTGATTCAGTCCAAGGCTAATAAGCCACTTAAATCATATTACCTTGATGACAACAACAAAACCAGATCAAAACCACTGGTTAACTTTACGTTAACTTAGAAAGCACAAACCTTTTGAAAACTACTGCATGTATCAGTTGACATCACTCTTTAATATTGTTTCATTTTGCTGTTTTCAGGGATTGTATAGTGTGGGGAATTCAGAGTACAGTGGGGGTTATAATTTTACTAATTTAATTTTTAAAATCTATAGCAAGCACTTCTATAAAAAAGGAAAATTACATTTATATGTTTATTAAAAAACTGATTTAAGTCTAATGAATAAGAAAACACATGAAATAATTTTATCTTACCAATGACTAGAATAAAAGCTAAAATTTTAACTTTTCTAAGTAGAAGAGTCACAGGGGCTAACAATGAACCCTATTCCACTTGTCAAAGCTACCAGACAGATGAGAAACAGCACCTTTATTGGTGGAAAGGAGGGGAAGAGTTTTTGGGAGATGTTTTTCCACCCTACTCCCAATTACAATCATACGAAGCAATTGTTAACTTGTAGCAATATCTACCAACAGTTACCTAGTAAGGAACTTAAAGGCAACCACATGCCATGACTTCCAGAATAACCTCCAATAGGAGGAATCTCTTCAAGACCTAAAATCCTAATTTTTTTTTCCTGCAAAGAATGTTGTTTAAACATTTAAACAGAAAGCTAAAGCTTTCTCATTCCCAGAATGCAATGACACAGGTCTGTTACCGAAAAAACAAGAAGAAATGAAATTGTAAAATGTTTATCTTCCTTACTACTTTCTACTACTTATGCCCTAAGTAACTCAGGGCAAGACACCCTCTCTTTGCCAGTTTCCTCAGCCAGAAGACGAGTTGGATAAACTATTGCCTTCCAGCTCTAAATCTGCCATAGGATCATATGAGCATTAATATGTTAACCATATCAAAGCCAATTACATTTTTTCACAATTTTTACTGCCACATCATTTAGAGGTGCTTTGGGTATATCATCTAGGTATGTAGTTTTCACAATACAGAGAATGAAGTTTATGATGTTTATGATAAGACAGATCATTTTGGTTTTTCTTTAACCATTTACTGGTTCAGCAATGAAGGTACAACAGTTTTAAACGACACTGAGGAACAAAGAATGCTTTTCATAAGGCTTTGCAGGAGACAACTCTGTATCTTTCCTTTCAGCTGATCACTTACTTTCCATGCATGGTATGTGCCAGAGGGGTCTGTCTGGTAAAGTCTAGGAGTTCCATCAAAGTCAAATCCCACGATAAGGGCGGAGATGCCAAAAGGTCTGCGCCCATTACTCTGAGTATAACGCTGTTTAGGAGGAAAAATAAAACACATTTGCTTTGCCTTTCCTTCATCACAAAATATCAACATAAAAGAACCCAGCAAAGACCAGAAGGAAAAAAAAAACGGTAAAAATTGACATTTTAGACACAGGCTCAGTTTACTACAAGTCAAGTGAAATGATTTTATGAATTGTCAAGACAATTTTTAGAAATTTGCAGTAGGATGACAAAGTAAACTGATTGCTTCAGCTCTTATTCTCCCCTGTTTATTCATCTTTCAACTTCTGTAGTACCAGGATGCCTATTAAAAAGACAAATCAGTTATCTCAGTCACCCGGAAGTACAAGGTGATGGAATTTTAAAACTAACGTTCTACAATGACAATTTTTTAAAAAAAGATTCTCGTGTAAGGAAAGATGCTTCAAGGGCCAATCATATTTTGCCACAGAGGTAAACAGGTTTCAATAGTGATTAAAATAATGGTATCTAAGCTTTTGGTTACCTCTGAGTAGTAAAGTATCTGCAGTAAAGTCATAAGTAAATACTTTTGCTTTCAGAAAAACTGATAAAAAAATACGTGACATTTTACCACTTGTAAATGATTAGAATAAAAGTTCAAATTTTGTCTTTTCTAAGGAGAAAAGTCACAGGGCCCTTTAAGACCCTCTACACACACAAAAAATCCCAAATGAACTAGACATACAAACATACATACGTATCCCTTTATTTTTCCTTTACAAGGTAGTATAATCTATGTTCAACAACCCCATATAAAGTGGCCACTAGAGAGAATACTTGCAACATAGAACTTGTAAACAAACCTGTTTCAGACTAGCGATGTAACGGGTGATATATTCCACTGTGACAGGATCCTCCACAGTGAGCCGATGACTCTGGCACTCTACACGAGCCCTATTTATGACTATTCTAGCATCAGCAGTGAGCCCTACAATCAGCAGAAAGACATTTTAGTTTGACCCAAATTTTTCATTTGGCTCAACGACAAGAAAATGCTTTTTGTTTCACCTTTAAGTTTAATCTTTTACAAAATTTAATCATGATTCTCTGTTATCCTCATCCCAAACTAATGCTCCTCAAACTTAGCATCAAAGTCACATAGAATTACTGAAACTAGTGCTAATCCCACCCTCTTTCCTCTAGAGGATAAATATAAAGATTAAGGAAGCACCCAGAAAGACTGGTTACAAGCTTAATGTCATCCTTCACTAGGAACTCAGCTATATACAGAAGCAAAGCAGCACTACATATAGATATACCTGAGTTCACAATCTCAACCATTCTTCTGTATGGTAATAACAGAAAGAAAGGAAATAAGCATTTGTTAAGCACCTATGTACCAGGCACTATATACTAAGCACTTTATAAATATTTTATTTGATCCTCACAACAACTCTGAGAGGTAGGTACTATTATTATTATTATGTTACAGTTGAGGAAACTGAAGCAAACAGAGGTTAAGTGACTTACCTGGGTTCACTCAGCTAATAAGTTTTGGAATCTGGATTCCATCAATCAATCGATAAACATTTATTAAGTGCCTATGGTGTGCCAGATGCTGTGCTACACAGATTTGAACTCTGGTTTTCCTGATTCCAGGCCCAGTGCTCTATCCATTGTGTTACCTTGCTGCCTCTAGTAATTGTTCAATTGTGTCCAATTCTTCATGACCTCATTCTTGGCAAAGATGATGGAGTGATTTGCTATTTCCTTTTCCAGCTCATTTTACATGTGAGGAAACTGAGACAAAGTTAAGTGACTTGTCCAGAGACTAGCCCACACAGTAAGTATCTGAAGCCTCTGAACTCAGGAAGATGAGTTTTCCTCCTCCAGACCCAGCACTTTATCCACTTCAACACCTAGTGGCCTGCTTCTAATAATAATGATGTTAATAATGATGATAGTACATGACACTTTAAGATTTGCAAAACACAAAGTCATTAATTCATTTGATCATACAACCACCTTGTGAGGTAGATGCTATCATCATCCCTGTTTTAGAGATGGAGAAACTCAGGCACAGATTGGTTAAGTGACTTGCCCAGGGTCACATAGCTAAGTGTTTTGAGACAGGCTTCAAGCTCAAGCATTTTTGGCTCTAAGTCCAACACTGTAACACTGTGCCACCTCCCTACATCACATTTTGGTGCATTACAGAATACTTTAATGTACTCTGTGAGTTTTCTAATTAAAGTAACCCTGTTGTGAAGCAAATAATCCCAATTTAATTTCTATTTTGCATATATTTATCCATTATATTTGTTCAAAGTAAGTTAAAACAAGCTCTATCACTAACATGAAAGCTAAATTCTCCCAATAAGTATGCTCTAAAAACACTGACCAATAGTTTGATGACACAGTTGCCAAAGAAAAGTGATTATAAAAAGCTGAAAATAAAAGGCAAGGCACAGCATCCTTATATCCAGAGATGATTTCATTTAGTACAAAAGAAACAGTACTGCTTATGTATTAATAAGGAAGGCAGCAGCAGCTACTTATTAGACTGTGAATTCCTTTCTTTGTTTTCCCCAGCACTTAACATAGTGCCTGGTATATAATGAGTGCATAATAAATGTTTACTAACTAAGAATGAGAGGCAAGCTTGAATTAAAACATGGTCAAGACTTTTTTCCCCTTTAGACTCACAGCTAGGTTTCCTTAAATATGTTATTTTCCACAATTAGTAAATTTGCTTATCCTACGGAAGGAAGTCATCCTCAATTTAACCACAAAACCTTCTTTAAAAAAAAAATAGACGCCACAGAGCAAGAAAGTTCATTGTGTCATAAGAACCATACCTGCAAATGCCATGCACACATTGTCGTCCAAAGCACAGATCTTCCGCACGGTCCTTTCATCTTGTAGTTTGGCCACTGATTTCTTCTCTACACCAAGAACAACAATATCTTTTCCTCGTACACCAACCTTCAATAAATTCAACAAGTCTGATAAAAATGGTATGGGGTTGTCATGCCCAATACAGATCTAAGACCCAGATATCAATGCAGGGCATGCCCTCAGATGGCTGCATTCCTAGGGCATATAAGCACATCCACAAGGCCCTCTCTACCTTATTACCCTCCTGGCTATTTAACTTCTTTCCTCATCTTAGGCAAATTGACTATCTGCCACTAAGGTTGGCAACATTTGTTTTATGTGGTCTATTTGTTTCTGCCCTTCTATTTACACGTTGCAGTTATTATGTATGTTTTCCTTAGTTCCACCTACTTTACTTAGCACTGGTTTATGTGTGTCTTCCTATGCCTTGCTGTATGCTTTACATTCATTCTTTCATATAGCACAGTTTGTTCTATCATATTCATGTACCGTCATTTACCATTGTTCCCAAATCAATGTGTATTTCTTTGTTTCCTGCTCTCTGATATTACAAAAAGTGTTGCTATAGATATTTTGGAGAATATTAGACCTTTCAATCTTTGACCTCCTTAGGGCATGTACCCAGCACTGGAATCAATGGGCATGGACAACTTAGTCACTTTCTTCACATAATTCCAAATTTCATTACAGATTGATTGCACCAATTAACAGTTATACCAACCAAAAATGAGTATGCCCATCTTTCTGTAACCCTTCCAACATTGATTAATCCCATCAATTTCTATTTCCTTGTTTATATAACTTTTTCTCCCTATCCACAGCTGGAAAAAAAATCTGACCAAATTATCTTCTAATTTTTTTAAGAGTGTGATATTTAATATTCAGGTTGCAGATCTACTTCAATCTATTATGATCAGCTGTTGATCTATACCTAATTTCTACCAAATTTCCTTCCAATTTTTCAGGAGCTCCTGTCAAATAGGGAGTCCTCTCCACTCTACCACCACCACCATCACCTCCCGTTAACAGGTTTATAAAACGCAGGGTTGTTTAGTTCAACTGCTTCTCATCCAAAGGGTCCACTTATAAAACTTAACCAAATATTAATATCTTATATACTAACGACACCTAATAATTTACTTACTAAGGGATAATTTCCTAAATTTCTTCACACTTGTAATTAGAGAAAGAAATGATCCTGAGATGCCTTACCCTATCTGTACTACTTCAGTTTTACTCAGTACATTATTTTCCCCACAGGAGCACTCTCAAGTTAAAAAGCTCTTTATAATAAAACTATGTCTTGATGGCTCCTCTATTTTAAATACTCTTACTATGACATTCAAATAAAAGATTATTAATCCCATTCCTCTGAATATAACCAAACAACCAAAGCCCTGAAATAAAAAAATCAATACATACAATGATACACCATGATTTATCAAAGGCCTGACAATTATGCTTATTTAATTATTAACATTTTATTTGGGGATCAAATGTTTCCTTTTTACATTTGTATCAGAAAAGAGGATAATTATTGGGGTTTTTAACCAACACTTCCATCAACCACTGACGACTGGGGAGAATTACGCCAAATCCAAAACAAAAAGATAAATAAAAATGGGTCCATTACCCAGGTAAATCAACTCAGGAAAAAGGCAAAATTGAGTCCTGAAAGTAAAAATTACTTTCTGTTTTAAAATAGTAACTATATCTTGTATATCAAAGATAAGAATGTTAGTCTCACAAGGTGAAAATTCTTACCTTTCAAAATTCCTACCTCTTTCCACCCTGCTCTCATGAACTAGTACAAAACTCTAGTTTATAGGGGAAAGCATCAGACATTTTGAGGAACACTGAAAACTAAAAAGGTTTTAGACTTCATGAATCTCATCTCAAAAAGAGTACTAATGTAGTTATAGTACAAAATTTCATTGGGCAAAGTGAGACACATGATTAGGCACAAAATGAATTATAGCTGACAGGCTAACCTGACGCTACACATTCAGCAGTTAAGGGCTTATTATGGCAGAAAAGTCAGACTCAGGAATGAATAAATTAGTCCTAAAGCCTGTTCTGGGAACTGTATTAGTGGTGATGTATAAATGCCATCTATGTTCATCTGTGTCTTTGACTATAAGTGCTTTCCCTGGTAAAGGAGAAGTTGGTGAATTGCAAGAGCTGCCTATGTTGTGTCCATCTAACTCACCTGCTCTAGAAGAAAAAAAAAGCCACAACTAAGTCAGAATGTTGGTCTTGAACTGCCTACTTGATTCCAAGATTGAGTCAATACTAACTTCTCTCTTTATACCATCAAGTCCCAGCAAGTTCCACAGAACTGTCCATTTGCAACTCATCTTTCCCAGTCTCAAGTGCAAAAATGAAACCAACCAAGATGGCAAGTTTAGTCAATCTGAGACTAATGCTTTGGAAAAGCTTGTTAACACGCCTTTGAGAATACTGAAAGATAAAAGGAAAGATGATAACCTTAATATTTCACAATCATTTTTCTTTAGTTCTTTTAATTCCCTTTCTAAAGCACCATGGAAGACAATTACCAGCAGTTTTTTTAAAACAAAGTTCACTAATCCTTAAATATCACGATGGTAGCCCAGTTATATGAGCCAAATGACTAGGAAAGACCATAAAAATGAAAGCAAATTTATTTGGTCTTGTTTTCCCAATTGCTCCCAATTATTCCATTTTCAATTAGAATGCCTTGTTTTATGCCTCCAACTAAAAGGAAATCAATTTTCAATGTTCATACTTTTTAGGAAAGTGGATTTTTAATGTCAGTAGACCAAGACCACATAATTGCCTTAGTGCTTTCTTTTCCTCAACAGACCAACATCAAGAAAATTTCCCCATCCTAAATCGATTCCATAGTGGTGTTTCGAAACAGAGCTTATGAAAATCCAACCTACAACAAAGTAATACTCACTTTGACACAAAGGAGGGAACTCTCAGTACCTTGGTACAGGAACTGTGTACATTCGAATTAAAACAAACACTTTCAATAACAAGATACTTATATTCCCCTTCTTAAATGGCAAGCTGTTCAGGGTAACAATTGTTACTTTTCATTGTATCTTCAAGCGCCAGCCAGGCGATTTAATAAGTTTTTTAAAATGAAAATAAAGTTTCCCATTTACTGGCAAAAATGGAATACAGTTTCCATTCTCAACCACTACGTAATGGAATACACAGCATTAATACCCCAAAGTGGGAGAAAAATCAGGTATCCCAGAACTGAATTACTTGACAGAATTTCACATTTCTACCTAAGTTCAAATACCATCTCTTCCAGTGGCCTTTGGCAAACTACGGATCTATTTTCTCTTTCAGTTCCCATAAATCACATGAACTCAAAACCCTAAACACACGAAAAATTTTAAACTTTAATTTGGGGGGTAGGTGGGTGCCACAATTACTTTCAAAGAACATCTAGAAAATGACTCCTGTTAAGCATCTCAAAAACATACATACACAAATGTATCGAAATGACTTAGAGATATTTCTGAGGGCAATTCCGTGTTTGTGGGAGTCTTTGTGCCAAAAGTCTGGGATACTTCTCTTACAAAAATTCACTTATCAGAGCAATCACCATATTTAGGTGGGTTTTCCCCACTGCAGGCGCTTCTCAGGACTGAGTCAGCAGAGCCGCGAGATCCCCCGGCAGCCTCCGAGGAGGCCGTGCCAGTCTCCCATCCGAGGCCTACCTCACCTGCCGCGGCCAAACACGACCCGGAGCCCCACGCAGCCCCTGAACGCCCAGGACACGTGCCCCTCTCCTTAAAGAAAAAATGCTATTAAAACCTCCGGTGGCAGAGGCCCCCCAAGAACCGGCCTCCATCCGGCTGGATCCGAAAGGCTAGTCCAGCCTCGGGCCTGAGGCCTGAGGCGCGGGGCTGCCCCGCGAGCAGCCATGTGCAGCGCTGTTCCCAGACACCAGATCCCCGGGCAAGCCACAGGGCGGTCACTAGGCTCGCTAGGCACGAGGCACCGGGCGGTCAACCCAGGCCCGGGCTCGGCTCACATCTGCGGCCGCCGTCCCCCTTCGTCGCTCTAGCCTCGCAGGCCGCCCGCCCTCCCCTCTAGTCCTCTCCTTCCCCGGCCCCCGGCGTCCCCGCGGCCTGGGCCTGCTCCCGCTCCTCACCGCGGTCGAGCCCTTTTTCACCGCTTCCTGCGCGTATTCCACTTGGAAGAGGTGCCCGTCCGGGGAGAAGACCGTGATGGCCCGATCGTAACTCATCTCCCTCGAGGAGTCGGGCGCCGCCGGCTCCGGAGGATAGAGGGAAGGAGGGAAAGGAGGGAGGAAGGGAGGGGAGGAGGGAGCCGCTGGGGCCTGGCTCGGGTTGGAGGTGGTGGTGAGAAGACTACCACAGAAGCCGACAGTCAACGGCCACCAACCGTCCTCCCGAATCTGAGCTTCCAACCTAATGCCACCCGAAGAGTGACTCAAAAGCGCACACTCATCGCCAGGCGCAGCGCTGCGGCTCTCACGATTCACAGAGGCGTCTGCGCCTGGCGCCCCCGCCGAGCCCTACTGGCCTCAGCTGGCCTTTCCGTACGCACTTGGCGTAAGGCAGACCGAGAGCGTAAGGGGCCGTGCGCCAGCGACGGGATCTGGAACGTACTACTGACCGTCCAGAGGGAGGGGAGCACCCTGTGGCTTTGGGGCCTTCAAGAACAGTTCTTCTACGTCTTGCTCACGGCAATGTAGACCTTACTCAGTTGAATGAACTTCTGGGGTGGGATCCGCAACGTTTGTTGTTGTTGGAGGGTGAGTCTGAGCCAGAGGATGGGCGAGTCCACTTCTTTATCTCCCCTTAATGTGCCCTCTCCCACCTCCCACCTCCCCCCCTCCATTGACTGCGGAGAATGAGAAACCTTTGGACAGGGAGAGGAGCCAGATAATAAACCCCAATGATTAAAGATTGAGACCCGCGGAGAGAAACATGTCGGTGGCCTTTGCATCTGCCCGTCCTAGAGGCAAAGGGGAGGTCACTCAGCAAACTATCCAGAAGGTAAACGCCTGGAGGGGCAGAGGGAGCACCCTCAAAACCCCCGTAGCCTGATGGGGGTGGGGGGAACTTAATTTTGAGGTGCTAATGAACGTACAATGGCAGGGGAGAGGGAGAACTAGTGAATTTCGAGGATTGAAAAGATGGACAACTAGGGGGAGGAGGTGGAACAAAGCAAGGTGTGCAGATCGGTGCAAACCGGCTAGTCACCCTGAGAACTATTGCAACCAGTCATTGTATCCTGACAGGGGCTTGCTGTTGGGTCCTGCATCCCCAATCTTGCAGCCGGGCAACTATTGCATCTGATTATTGCAGCTGGGCAACTATTGCAGTTACATGCAAGCAGGCGTCACGCATTGCAATGGGTAATGTGAACAGACACACGCGCGCACGCACACACGCCTCTGTGGCAGTATCTGCACGGGGACAACGTTGTTGCTATTCTTGTCATTTCTTTGTGGAAAAGAAGCAGAGCTGCCTCCATCCTCCCAACAAGTTTGTTTTCGTGCTTTTTCTCGCCTTTAAACTGGGGGAATGCTTTGGAAACTCAGCTTTGTAAGGCGCTGTCAGTACTAGCAGGTGTGATTAATACTGTCTGAGGCAAATACACTATGGGGGGGGGGTGGAAATCCCAGTCGGGGGGTGATGCTTTTCTGGAAATGGAGGGGGGCGGTATTAAAATTTTATTTTAACGGTGGGCAGGTCGCAGGTTTTTTGTTTTTAATTTTGGGCTAGGGTCCTCGGTGAAGCCCCGGGTGATCAGTGCAATGCACTCGGGAAGTTGGCCGGAGGCAAAGACGGTCGCAGCTCACGGTTCTCTTTCTTGCGAGAGCCTTGTAAATGATACAAGGTGCCGAGCGCTTCTGGTCCACCGAGCTGTTTTCCTTAAATTAGATAACCCTAGTGGGTTCATCCTCTCGTCTCCCCAGGATGTATGGGGTTCTACAATCTGGCAGCAGCCCCTCAGCCCTTGCAGGATGGGGATGGGGACTCTGGCAGGGAAATAAAAACCTCTCTTCGGAACCGAGACCCCAAGCTATTTATCAGTTGTAATGGCGAATGCGAAAAGGTGTCTGTGTTAAGAGAGCAGCCAGCTAGCTGCTCTTTAGAGTCTTCCATCCAAGGCAAGCCAACCATCTCTGCAGCCTACGTACGGCCCCGAGCAATGGATCCTCCCCTCCAGCTGAGCGATTGGGACGGGTAGCTCAGCAAGCTGGTAGGCTGAGTCTCCAGCTCAGTTTCTTCCATGAACTGGATGGATGGATGGATGGATGGATGGATGGATGGATGGATGGATGGATGGATGGACCTAAGTAGTTATGGAGGTAATACTTTATGATTTTTCTTTGTAACTTTTCAGAGTGCAAAGGTATCACTGCAGGTGTGTGGGGAGGCAGGATTGAACTTTATCTCCCCCAAACTCAACCTTGGGTTGAAATGCTTGACTGAAATACTCAGCCACAAAGACTTGAGGTTGAGAAAGGGATGTATTTTAAATCTTGGAACTTCCTACAAAGAAAACCTGTGATAAATGTAGCATACAGCCTTGTGTATATGTGTTTGTAAATGCATCACTAATGCATATTCCTATTTTAAATTGTTTTATTACATTCCGTTTCCTACCTCCTTATTTAACAAAAACTTTCTGAATTTTGGTTCCAAGTTTAGCGTTATTTCTGGGAGTGGAATTAAAATGGATTTTGTCATCCTTTTAAATATCTTTAAAATAAAATTTATTTCTCAAAATTGCAACTTTTAATTTTTATGGTTATTTGACAAGGTTTACAATTTAGAAAAAAATGTTATTAATTATCACATCTCTGACCGTTGTTGAATGTATGTTGTAAATGTGATGTTGGGGCAAAAAATGAAAAGAAAGTATTGCAATGTTAGTGCCAATCCTCATTGCTAGCAGTGGTAATGCGTTGGTCTTGAAACAGAATGCTTGATTCATGATATCTGCTTACATGTGAGGAGAAGGAGAGTGTTAAAAAGGCTGTTGTGAGTTAAGAAGATATGGTCCAAGTCTAGGTTCTGCTATTGTGTGATCTTGGGGAATTTAGTTGAATTCAATAAACAATAATAATAACTGACTGTGATGGGACATCAACTTTTACAAAGTGCTTCTCATACTTTAATTGTTCCTCACGCCATCCTGGTGAATTAGTTACAATATCATCTCTTTATAGTTTTGAGGAAATTGAGGATCAGAGAGGTTCATTTTTTGCCTATGACTTCCTTTAAACTAAAGTCCCACCTTCAGCAAGAAGCCTTTCCCCAATCCTTTTTAATCTCAGTACCTTCCCCTTGAGATGACCTCCAAATTATTTTGTATGTGTGTATGTATGTATATGTATGTGTATATATATATGTGTATATATATATATATATATGCATATATATGTCTTCTTTGACCCCATTAGATTGTGGGCTCCTTGAGAGCAGGGACTATTTTTTTTTCCTTTCTTTGTATCCTCAGTGATTAGCACAGTGCCTGGCACATATTAGGCACTTAATAAATGTTCTTGATTGATTAACTGTGGTTGTACCAGTAAATATGTGCCAGAAATGACTTTGGAATCCAAATCTTTTCTGATTACAAGTCCAGTCCTTTTTCTAGAACACTAGAGCCCTACGTTGCCTGGAATATTGTGCCACGGGATGGGAGAGAGATAGTTTGGCTAAGACTCTGTCTCACTCATCATAAAGTTTACTTAACTAACTCTTATGAGCAGCTTTAGGCCCCTCAACTGTTAAATGGTGAGAAGAATACTTATCCTACCTACTTCTCAGGGTTATTGTGAGGAAAGCCTTGTTAGAAAGTCAGCCTTGAAGTGCCATAAGATGCAAGTAGTGATAATAGAATTTATTTTTTAACTGAATGTAGACAATATTTCTTACTAATTTGCTTTTTAAATTTGTGGAAACATTTAGCAATCCACCACATAGACTGCTGTGACATGATACATTATCTACCTTGTTTCTAGCACTTAATAATTTGTTTTTATACCTTAGACCTAGAGCCTCAGAGGACTTAGAACACAAGAGACTGCAAAATTTGTCAAGTTTGATTGAGGAGACCCAAAAAGTGGTGTGTTTAGAATAGCACATTGCTTAAAATGTTGGAGAAGCAGTTTCTCAATAGGACTTTTGTTTGATGTTTGAGGACTTTGATTTTGTAGCAAAGTTAAACTGTAGACACAGGCACATATAGGAAATATGGAAGGTACCCACATCTGCCAAGTCAGTTGTCATGACAGATCATTGAATTCCTAATACCTTGTTGTTGTTTCTAACTTTCTGAGTATAATACGCATAATTATTAATTACTGAATCCACCTTTAATTTTAACATACAACCCCAAACTTCATATTTGTACCTTGTTCACAAACCATGTTAAAATCCACCAAGTGATCCTGGCCTAAGAGAGATCTGAACATCTAAACATATAGGTGTGGTCTGAAGGAATCAGAACCAAAATGAATTACTCTGTAGGCTTCTCTTAAAGCAACACATTACTTCAGAAAAGAAAAAAAATCTCAGGTGAGGTGAAGCTACAGAATAGTCTCCACCGACTTAACTTGATATTAGCAGAAACCCCCAGCTTCATGTAGAAGAAGCATGACACTGCAACAGCGAATGGATGAATGAATGTGTGTATGTGTGTACTGGAGAAGGGAGAATCTTGATTTCTGGGGAGAAAAGGGGTAGGGCTATACAGACTGCTCTAATAAAATCAGGCTGAAGAACTGAGATTCCCCAGCATGAAGAAGCTGGAGAAGGTCTTCACTCTCCTTCATGGCCTATTTGTTGAACACATGCTGGGAAAGGTGAGGAATGTACCCAATTCATCCTTTATGTCCCACATGTCCATCACCAAAATTCAAGTCATGGCAAAGTGGCCTAAAGCAAAATTTCCTCCCTTAAGCTTCAGTTTCCTGTCTATAAAATAGGCATAATAATACTTGCACAATTAACTTCACTGGGATTCTTTGGGTCATGAGATCCTAGTCCAGGGGTGGGGAACCTGCAGGCTTGAAACCCTCTAGGAAAAGTGTAGCCCTTTGACTGAATCCAAACTTCACGGAACAAATCCCCTTAATAAAAGAATTTGTTCTGTAAAACTTAGACTCAGGCACATGTGGCCTCAAGACCGAAGGTTCCCCAACCCTGGACTAGTATTTAGAGCTGAAAGAGGTCTTAAAGATCATCTAGTCTAACCCCATTATTTTACAGATGGGGAAACTGAAGTCTCTAGAGGTTAAGTAGCACCTAGCAGATAGGTGGAAATGTAGATGGAGTGCTAGGCCTGGAGTCAGGAAGGTCTAAGTTCAAATTTGGCCTTATACACTAACTGTGTGATCTGGGTAAATCACTTATCCACTGTCTGCCCTCAGTTTTTTCAACTGTAAAATGAGGATCATAATAGCATCCACCTTCCAGAATTGTCCGTGAGGATCAAATGAAATAATATTTGTAAAGCACTTAGCACACTGCCTGGCATATTGTGGGTGCTTAGTAAATGCTTACTCCTTTCTCCTTCCTTTAAGTGACTTGTCCAGTGTCACATCAGCTGTAAGGATCAAATGAGATGTGGGATGTTATATCTTAAAGTGGAAAATGCTATTTGGGGGGTTTGTTATTAGGTGCTTCCTATGTGGGGTTCACTAGATGGTATAGAAGTCTCTGGAGAAGTAGAAAAATAGTATGTGGTTTTTGTCCTCAGGTAAGTACAGGAAAAAAGACCTATATACCAGGAAAGGTAACTAACATGCCAGCGTAAGAGAAGACCTAGACAATTGCCGAAGATCATAGAAAGGCATTAGTGTAGATGGGAATAGTAAGGGAAGTTTTCATGAAAAGGTGGGATTTGAGTTTGGCCTTAAAAAATAGTTGAAATTTGGGTAGGTAAAGAGAGAGGCAAGAGGTTGTTTAGGGGACAAGGCACAAGTACCTAATACATAATGTTCGATAAATGTTCAATGATTGAATGCTTTACTTTATATGTCTTTTGTATATTGCTTGCCATATACATGACATGGAATACAGTGGTCTTTGAAGGACAATTATAAAGAAGCTAATGGGTATGAGTATGCTGTACCGTATGAGGAACTCCCAAGAAGAATAAATGTAAAAAATGTCATCAAGAAATTATACTACAGGAAGAGAAGATGGGCTAGTCTCATAGTAAGG
Organism: Phalanger gymnotis; assembly: GCA_028646595.1. Taxonomy (NCBI): domain Eukaryota; kingdom Metazoa; phylum Chordata; class Mammalia; order Diprotodontia; family Phalangeridae; genus Phalanger; species Phalanger gymnotis. The sequence goes on along the minus strand of CM053625.1, from coordinate 139,069,822 downwards.
GTCAGGGAAGAGAGGTGCTTGGCCAGAGTACACTACTGCTACTTTCATGGAGTCAGGGGAGAGTGGGAAAAGCTCCCATCGCATTTGGTGCATCCTCATTGTCAAAGTTACAGGAGAATGTGACTACAAGTCCCATAGGACAAGAAAATATCGATGGTATAGGGTCTGTATTGTTGGTGGGATCTTCCAAATCTATGAGACCTCATCCATTTGAATTGATGCATTTCGCATACAGTAATTTTCATTTTTGACTTTGTATTCCCAGGATTTAGCACGTGGTGTTAAATGTTTGGCTCACTGTTGATTGAAGGGACAGAAAACTATAGATCTACATGTGAGTGAAGCAGAGATTCCAACATGTCCAAAACAGATCACATAATCTTTCATCCCAAACCCACTCCTCTTCTAGATTTCCCTCATACTGTGCCACCAACCATTCTTCTAGTCATCTAGGTTTGCAACCTGTCCTCATGAGTTTTTAGTGACAAAAGGAGTGTAGGCATAGCACATGGGGTTATACGAGGAAGTATTATGAGATTGAAAAGAGCTACAGCCAGGCTGCGTAGTGAAGTGAAATCATTTAGTATGGGAATTCTCAAAAAGGTGTAGAAGTTAGCAGATGGGGACCCACGCATGTCTAGTGAGTTAATTCCTTCGTCTCAGATGCTGGGTACATGGGACAATGCTATGTCTTGTACAAGGAAGGCACTTTCTATATAACCAACTCTTGATTGTACACTCCATTGTTAATTACAGTTGTTTAAGGCTAGGTTGATTATCTCGTGTGATGACAATGGATTATTTTTCAGTATTTAAGAGATGGGACATTCTGCTGTTATATGCAACATAGCAAATGTTTGTTTTTTTAATTATGGGAAATATTAACAATTAGCAGTTCAAGTCAATAAATACTTATTAATTTAAATTATTTCTGAAATTTTTTTAGAATTTCATAATACTCCTTGTGATAATTGACAATATTCTAAGGTGTCGCTAATGACATGCGGTTTCCCCAAGCCATCATCTGACTCTTTGATTCTCTTTCAAAACAAAATTCATAGAAAAAGCTGTCTATACTCATTACCACCATTTACTCATATACTAATTACTTTTCAATTCCTTGTAGTCTGGCTTCTGATCCTATCATTTAACTGAAACTACTCTTTCCAGGGTTACTAGAAATGTCTTAATTGCCAAACCCGATGGCTTTTTCTTAGTCGTAATCCTTCTTGACCTCACTGTGGCATTTAAGACTCCTCCTGGATTTCCTCTCTTTCCTGGATTTTCATGGCACTGCTGTCTTCTGGTTCTCCTCCTGCCTGTCTGACTATTCCTTCTTTTGCTTAGTTATCACATTTATTTCCCACTCCCTTTGTGTGGATGTATTCTAGGGCTCTGTCTTGGGCCATCTTCTCTCTCTCAAATCTCGCTTAGTGTTTTAAGTACCATGTCTATGCAGATGACTCCTAATTCTACATAGCCAGCTCTCATCTCTGCCCTAAACTCTAGTCTTTCATTACCAACTATCTGCCATATATCTCCGCCTAGATAACCCACTTGCCCCTCAAATTCAGTACGCTCAAAATAAAACATTATTTTCCCCAGTCCTGCCCTCCACCACCTCAACAATCTCTTCTGTTTTATATTTAAATTTCTTCACAATCTAGCTCTAATTTATGCTTCTAGATGGACGTCACATTGTTCTCCATCACATAATTAATGTCTGAACCATACTGGCTTTCTTGGTGTTTCTTCCATAGAGGCTTGTCTCCTTCATCCATGCTTTTGTACAAATTATTCCTTGTGCCCGAAACCCTCCCTCTCCTTACCTCTCCCTCTTAGAATTTTTTGTTTTCTTCAAGGCTGAGCTCAAGTGCCACTTCCTGCAGGAAGTGTTTCCAGATTTCATCTTCTTGTTAGCATTTCCCCTACATGCTTTGTGTTTATTTTGTATATGTTTTATATTTAGATCACTGTGTACAAATGACTTCCATTCAATATAATGGAAGGTCCCTAAGAGAAGGACTGCTTAATTTCTCTCTAGATCTCCCTAACACTTAGCACAGTAGTGGCCACTTCATAAATGTTTGTGGAATTTCACTAACGTTCACAGTTTCCCACTAACAGATCATAAAGCCTCTATAACCCATCCTGGACTATTGGCCATATTTTAAGTTCTCTATAGAAGAACAATCCAATTTAATTAAAGTCTTCCTTTGGTTCTTTTATTATCCAAAGCATTTTCTGGACACATGACCAACCACCTTTCTTTCAGGTAATAGTCATATTTTTGACTCTTATACCATTTTAGCAGATATTTACCAACAGTGTTCCCAGGGCTGTGCCGGGCTTACGCTACTTGTCACAGAGTAGGTGGGAAGGAGTGTCGTGAGATTTAAGACATAATTTCTACTCCCAGGGGGTATACAGTTTGATTAAGTACAATAGGAAGTTTTGCTTTTTAAAATACTTTTCTTCTTTTATTATTTTCATAACAACTTCTGAATTGGCAGGGCAGGAATTATCATGACCACTTCACAGATGAGAAAAACTTAAGTGATTTGCTCAAGGTCCCATAGATATTTAGCAGCAGAGTCAAGATTCTTGCTCCAATGACGTATGGATCCCCCACAGCAACTGTCACATGGTTGGGGATTAATTATTGTTTGTCTGAGAATCATAGAATTTCATGACTAGAAGGGACCTTAGAGATCATCTAATTCAATGTTTTTTTTTTTTCCCCATAACTAAAAAGAAAAGGTATTTTCTCCTGACCAAGTAGCAGAATGGTTGCTGTAGGGAAACAATGTGGATTTTCCTATACTTTTTCCCAGAAGAAGGGACAAATATTAAGTATGTCTCATTCTTACACTTCTTAGAGTGAGTGAGTTAGGGCCCAAGGACCTGGAGCTGAATGGAACTGTAATAAGGCTTGTTCTGAGAGAAAGATTGTGTATAAGATACCGCTGAGATAAAGCAGTTTAGGGAAAATTTTGGGACAAAATAGAGTAAATTGAGCCTATTTTCACATAGAAAAGTTACCACATATAATAAGTACTTACAACAATTTGATGAGTCTCTGATGTAACTGCTATGTGTAATCCCTCTACCAATATAGATAGACCATAGCACCTCCAAGCCCACTTGTCCTATAAGATTCTTGTCCATGTCTACAGATAAACTGTTAACAAGGTACTGATCTTCAGATGGTAGGTAGAATTCACCTTTCTGAGGGAAAAGGTATAAGAAGAAAAAGTAATTCTATGTAATGGAATAAATCCCATTCTGTTGCTGTAATGTTAAAGAGGATAGTTAAAATCTTAGCCAAAAAACAGACCTATGATCCATTTGGTATTATTTTCTTACCAATGATAGAGCTGGGTGGTGTATGGGGGGGTGTATTGGTGCACACAAATTTGGACTGGCAAAGAGTGTATAAATTATGACCTGCTTTTCTCAAGAGTTCTCTCAATTGCTGTTACTTGATGATATTTACACTACACATCAATATATCTAATATTTAATTCATTTTTAGGTATTTGAGGTTGGGGAGAAGTAATATATTTATGTGAATGTATATGTATACACAAGTACACATATAAATATTCACATACGTTGCAAGTTTTGAATTGCGATTTCACTGGTTTAAGGAACTGGTAGGAAACTCTCTCTGCTAATTTAGATCTGAGACTTTTCTGTAACTCAGTGTCTTAGAGAGTTGCTTGGTACACCGGAAGGTTAAACGATTTGCCCAGTGTCACACATTTATGTGTCACAGGAGGGACTTGGATGCCCTTGAAGTGGAGTCTGTCTTCAAGGCTAGCTTTCTATCCAGCATGCCATGCTGCCTACCATCATCATCATCATCATCAACTTCATCATCATCAATAATAATAACTGACATTTACGTAGCCTTTTAGAGTTTACAAAGCACTCTAAATGAAATATTTCATTGGAATCTCAAAAGACCTGGAGATACAACAGTCCAGTGATTCCCAAGCTAATTTGATTGAGTACATTTTAGTGTTTGATAAATGTTGATGCTACAATGTTGAGGTATTGTATGAAATACCCCTGAGATAAAGCAGTTTAAGGAAAATTTGGGAACAAAACAGTAAATTGAGCCTATTTTCATATAGAAAAGTTACCACATAAAAGTACTTACAACCCTTTGATGCGTCTCTGATTTAACTTGGATGTGTAATCCCTCTACCTATATAGTTGGATCATAGTACCTCCAAGCCCACTCGTCCTGTAAGATTTTTGTCCATGTCTGCAAGTGCTGCAGGCCTTCACTTCCTTTAATATTTCATGGATACTAGTGAAGCACTTGGGCTTTCTGTTTGCTATTTGGTGCTCTTACTATCGGTCTTGAAGCATACTTAACTTGTTGCCTTTTCATTGATATTTTAGTCACCTGTATTTCTTTGGAAATTCTTTGGATTTTTTTGTGGTATCCATAATTCATTAAGTCATAGCTTCACCAGGAGAACATTGGTGTTCAGATATTTTTGGTAAATACAGAACGTCATGCTTATTCTTTTAAAGGGGAAAAAAAATGCTAATTTCAACATTTTCTCAGAGAGCCCTTTTTCACATTCCCTGGTTTGAGTGGAGAACTTTTTGGAAAACCTTGAACTCATTCATTCACCTGATCAAATGAGATAATGTATTAAGTAGCATAGATTTTAGAACTGGAAAAGATACTAGCAGCCATCTAACCAAACTCCTTCATTTTACAAATGAGGAAACTGGGCCTAAAGAGATTGTGTCTTGCCCACATGGCGGAGCTAGGATTTGAAGTTCTCTAACTTTGAGAACTGTTCAAACTTGTATAAATATCAGCTCTTTAGTTGTCTTGAGCAGGTCCTAAAGATCTTCAGGAAATGAGAGTTTATAGTCCCTCTGGTTTGAGGAAGATCATTCCTGCTTCAAAAGATATTTTTCTTACCTTTTCAGGAGACCTGAAAAAAAATTCTTTTCAGGGGTCAAACTGTAAATATTCCTAAGAAGACTTACATGTTGACTTAAATTTATAATAAGCGGTAAACATCCACTCCCATAGAACAGGTTTTAAAAGGGGGAGGGATGGAAAAGACAAGAGGAGAATACTGAACATCTAACGTAGGAGGGGGAGAGAATTTCTTAGAGAAGAGAAAAGAAAAGAAAGAAGACTAGGGGCTCAGAAAACAAAGCAAAGGAGAAAGAACGTTAGAGTGCTCCAGAGGATCACTAGATGAGTATTAATAAGCATTCTGTGGCCTACTTGGCTTGGACTTCAGTATTGGCACTTCTTTAAGACGGTTGGCCACTAGTTACAATTTATCTACTGCTCTATCTCCAAACCTTCAAAGACTCTGAATGGACAGACTATCAGAGGAGGAATTATTCTTTGCATGTGGCAGCAACAACTAAAACGATCTCCCCTTGTGAGATAGCTGATGTTTAAGGATGAAAGTTAACCATTCTTGATTAACTGAGTACAAGGTATATACTCTAGCCTTATTTTTCCATACTTAGTCCTTCCACCCCCTCCAAAACTCCAAAATATGAGATTGTTAATATGTCGCCCAAAAGACAGTGTAGTGTAATTAAAAATAAAAAAGAGGCCAGGGGACGTTTTACAAGTCATTTACCCTCTTGGTTTTCTTCACTAAAATGAGATTATTGAGTTAGGTGGTTCCTAAGGTCTCTTTCCAGCTCCGATGATTCTAGGATCCTATGATACTCAACAACCTTGGAGCAATCACCAACGCTTCACTCTCCCTCTTCCCCACCACCATATCCAGCCAATTATCAGGTCTTGTCAATTCAAACTCTACAACATCCTTCACATCCTAGGGTTCTAGAGTCATAGCTTTACAGATGAAAATGACCTTGGAGGTCATCCAATCCAACCCCGTGGTTTTACAGATAATATCCATCTCCTTCTTGCCACCCACACAGCTATTGCTTTAGTTCCGGTCTTTTATCACCTCTCAACAGAACTATTTTCCTCTATTCCAAAGTTCTATGTGGTGTTCTCATATTATTTCCTGTAGCGTGATAGTCAGACTTTTTGATTTCTTATTTCTGTCCAGGAGAGCTATGATCTTCAAGTTATTTCTGCACATCCTCTCTTCAAGGTCAGTTACTTTGATTTGTATGGAATTCATGTGTTCTCTTAATGTCATCATATTTCACTTCTTTCCTGCCAGTTTCTTCTATACTGGCTTTCCAGTTTCTTCTGCACTCTTATTTGTGTTTTTCTTCTTTTTGATGAGTTCATATTTCTAACCAAAGTTCATTCTTAATTTCTTCTTTTTACAGTTTTTTCTCTTTCCCTGAACCATTTTGGCATTTCATGCTGTCCTGTGATCTCTCAGGAGGCCACAGGATCCTGTTTTCTTGTTGGCAAATTTTGGCTTCATACTATGATACTTATTTAATGTGCTCTGGACTCTTTTTGACCTTTCCTCATTCTTGTTTCTATCTTTAAAATCCTTTCTGTTGGCTAAGTTTTTATTCAGACTTTCTCAAGCTTTTGGTTTTTCACATTTTCCTTATATTCCCAGTCATTTTCCTCTAGTTTCTCTTCATTCTTTTCTTCCTTCCGCCCTCCCTCCCTCCCTCTCTCCTTTTCCTTCTTTCCCTCCTTGACCCCTGACCTCACATGGAGGGAGAAGGGAAGAGGTTAGCTGCATGCATCTTTGCCGTGTAGAAAGGAGAGGGAGAAGGAGGGAAAAAAACTGGTTTTGCATACCTTTTCTCCTCAGGGCTGATATTCTTTTCCTTCCCCCTTTTCCCTCCCTCCAAAAAAAAGCTGCATATCCTTCTTTAGTCAGTTTCCAGTTCCTTCACCTTACTGAGCAGATGCTTTCTTCTGCAGTGAGGGGGAGGGTTCAGGAAGAATCATTTCCATGGGGGTGGAGGGATGGACAAGGATCCCTACACCTTGACCCTGAATCACAAATCTATGAGTTTGATGGACTCACTTAACTTGAGGGGTGGGGGTGAGGGTGAGGGTGGGTGGTAGATGGAAGATAAGTACTCTGCATGAGAACTTTAAGGATGTTAGTTAGTTAAAGTTATTTCATGAGATTTTAATCTCGTATAGTGTTTCTGCCATCTCGTTTTATAGATTTGGCTTTAATTACACATCTAGCACATAATTACTTTTTCCGAGGGCTTTGTGCTGCTCAGAGCGACCCCGCCTCCACCAGAACTACTGCAATGCAATGGGAAGAGCACTGGATTTGGAGTTAGAGGACCTGCGTTCAAATCTTGGCTCTATATGTGTGACTGGACAAGTCAAATGACTTTTCTGAAAATAAGAGTTTCTCAGGGCCTTGGTTTCCTCATCTGTAATGTGAGGGATTTGGGTTATGTAGTACCATGTAAAAGAACATTCACTCTAGAATTGGAGAACCTGCCTTCAGATCTGACCTCTGACACTACCTAAGTGACCTAAGTTAAGTCACTTAGATCTCTCTGGGCCCCAGTTTCTTCTTCTGTAAAATGAGCCAAGGTTGACTAGATGGCCTCTAAGATTCCCTCCTACCATAGTTCTATGATCCTATAACTAGGTGACTTCTGAAGTCTCTTTTAGATCCAAATCTCTGATCTTGTGATCCCTACCCCAATCCATCATGCTTTTTGTTGTTGTTGTTCAGTTGTTTCAGTCATATCCTAATTTTCATGACCCCATTTGGGGTTTTCTTGCAAAGATAAAAGAGTGATTTGCCATTTCCTCCTCCAACTTATTTTATAGATGAAGAAACTGAGTCAAACTGGGTTAAGTGACTTGCTTGGGGTCACACAGCTAGTTTCTGAGGCTGGATTTGAACTCATGAAGATGAGTCTTCCTGACTTCAGGTTCTCTGCTTTATCTACCCTGCCACCTAACCACCTGTCCATCATCCTCACAGCTGCCAAATTGCTCTTTCTAAAGCGGGTCTGACCATGTTAGGACTCCCTTGCCCAAGAAGTTTTATTGGCTCCCTGTGTATTGGTAAGCAAAATGGGCTCCTTAGCACTTAGTTCAACAGGTGCTCTTGAGGAGTTTGGCTTTTGTTTGCTTTGAGGGATTCAGCTATTTCTTTGAATCTTGCTAAGTGCTAAGCCCCAGGCCCAAAGCCCTATTAGGTGTAAAGCCTGTGTGGGTGTGGATTGATGACTGAGGTGGGGCCCAAGGTGGGGCTGGGTAAGGGGAGGTGTTAACTCCAGAGCCATGCCCTGTTGGGTGTTGACCTAGTCTATGTGGATATGAGCCTCCCGGGGTCCTAGGGGGAGGGGCCAACTCGGAAACCAATGGGTTCTGGTCATTCAGGCAGCCCTTGATGATGCCAGGGGCTGGGCTGGGAGGAGGGTGTCTCAGCACCATCGCCACAATGGCAGCCACCAAGCGGAGCACGGTCTTGGAACAAAGTGAGAGCGCAAACTTCCCCCACTGGCGTCTCAGCCTCTAGCAGCCTTTTGTAGATCTGGGAGCAAAGGAGGAGGCGCCCCGAAGGCGAGCTCCCAGCACTCAATTGCTGGGTCGGGGTTGGAGGCTGCAGGGAGAGGTGAGCCAAGAGACAGCTACAGCCGAAGCTAAAGATAAAGCCGAAGCTGAAGCAGGAGCTGTGGAAGCAGAGTCGACCCGGAAGCAGGGCCGACCCATGTGTGGACCGAGGAGTGCCAAGCAAGGACTTGAGGCCAGTGGGTAATCTTCCTACCAGAGAGGGGAAGCATGAATATGATTTGGTTTAATACCATCATATTTTTCTGTGGTCTCCTGGTTATTCTTGTGAGGCAGACTTATTGGGCCTGGAAGCTTTTGATCAGAATATCAAAATGGGGAGGCTGGTTCGTGGGTCTGTTACTTTGGAGCCTGAATAAATGCTTTAATTCTTCTGCCTTCTACTTAGAGAATTCCTTATATCCTGTGGTTCTGAACCGTTCAGACATATGTATAATTCTCTTTGAAATCATAAATTCTGCCTTCTTAATACACCCTGTTGCCTCTAGTAAAAAGTTCTTCCAATTGGCCTTTCAAAGTTTCATACAAACTAACTCTAGTCTCTAGACTGATTTCATTTTACTCCTTTCCACTCAAACATACTACATTCACTGTATATGATATTTCATCAAGGATCATAGATCTAGGACTAGAAAGGACCTCAGAGGCCATCTAGTCTAATTTATTCATTTTAAAGATGAGGAAAATGAGACACGGGGGTGTTAAGTGTCTTGCCTGAAGTCACACAGGTATTAAATGTCAAAGGCAAGTTTGGAATCCATGTATTCTGATTTAAGAGCCAATGGCTCTTTCCATTGTACCATGTTCTATTCCATTTTCAGTGTCTGTTCCTTTGTGTCCTCCATGTCTAAAATTCTTTCCCTCCTCACCCCTTCCTCTCTTGAGATCCCTAATACCCTTTAAGGCTTAGCTCAGGGCCCAAACCCTATAAAAGGTGCTTTCCAGATTGTCTTCCTCCCTCATCCCCGTTGTTAGTGCCTTTTTCCCTGCTCCTGAAATTACTTTGTATTCACTTTGTATTTTCTTATCTGTTCATATTGTTTCCATCCAGTAGAGTATAAGGCTGTTCAAGGGCAGAGGCCGATTCATTTTATCTTCACATCCCTAGCATCTAGCAGAATGCCTGGCACATAAGCCCTTGATAAATATTTTTTAATTGAATTGAATTAAGTCCTGTTGGCTAGAGAGATTTCATGTTCCTTCTGTTATTTGGTCACAGATTGAGGCCCCTTCTGGCTCTTTTTTGTGCCTTAGACAGCAGAACCTTTTCATTCACGACAAATTCCTTTTCTCTGCCGTGCCTGAAAAGGGCCTCTCTCTCCCTCTCCCTGGTAGTAGAGTAATCATGCTCTCAGTTAGATTCAGGTAGCTCAAGGGCCTTTCCCGTTAAGACAGGTGACAATTAGTCATGGTGATGATTACAAACTTTCTTTCCCAGTTTCAATCAAAGGATATGTTATTTCTAGTTTAATTGCACCTAGATGAAAATTGAGAATTGCATCTCAGTGCTCCATGCAAATTTAACACAGATTATGGTCCTGCAAGAAAATACTCTCACCATTGATGTGTATTTGCTGAGAATCTAGAGAACTGTCTTAGGTGCCAAATTCTTGCCCCTTTTAGAGAATCAAGAAAGTTTTAAAGCCAACTCATAGGATTTAGAATCCTTTTAATTCTAGCAAAGTATGAGCTTGAGCAGGTCCCAGCATGGCCTAGTGGACAGGGCACTGGACTTGGAGGCAGGAAGACTTGGGTTTAACTTCTACCACACTTACTACCTCTATCACCATGAGTAAGTCACTTAGCCTTTCTGTGAATCAGTTTCCTCATTTGTAAAATGTAGAGATTGGACCAAGATCCCTTCTAGCTCCAAATCTTTATTCCTGTTATGTTTTGCGTATGAACTGAGCATTTGCCTGTGTGTCTGTTATTGGTCATAGCTCCAAGGATTCTCTTCAGAATACCAGTTATCAGTGGAGGAATCTTTTGGCCACAGTGACTAATGAAGACCATCTATTAAGGCATAAAAGGGAGTTGTGATCTTCACAAGCAGATGGACACCCCACACTTTGTTTGAAGTACTCAAGTGAAAAAATTCACCTTTGTTTTCCAGTAATTGCTTGTAGAATTTTGAAGGATGGGTATTTCAAGATCAAAAGAAATGAATGTTTTAAAAGAGAAATTATTATCGAAGCATAGGTGAGGCTTGTCTGTGTATTTCTAAAATGCTAAGCTTCTGTTATCCACAATACAAGCTTAAAGAGCCAGAATTTTCCCTCAGCATTAAACAATGCTATTTGAAATTTATAATAATGTCCCTTCAGCATTCAGAGATCCAACCCTCTGGCCATTCATTCATTATTCCTCCATACCATAAGCCTTTATGAAGCATTTACTACTTGCAAAGCACTAGGGACTAGAGATACAAAGATGAAAAAGGAAACAAAGGAAGGGAAAGAGAAAGAAAGAGTAAGACAGAAAGAAATAAGAAAGGAAAGAAAAGAAAGGAAGGAAAGAAAGAAAGAAAAGAAACAGTCACTTCTCAGGGAGTTCACATTGTACTGGAAGGATACAACATATATGCAAAACATATAAAGTGATTTTGGGTAGAGGAGAAAGAGCCTCAGGAGCTGAACTCCTGAGCTGAACTTTGAAGGGAACTAAGGATTCTAAAAAGTGGAGATGAAAAAGACAAAATGTCCTGGGAATGAAAGGCACATAAGTGGGATAATTATCAAAGAAAGATTAATTATATTTAGAATTGTTCTGGAGTCAATAATATTTTATTGTATTCTGATCTTTGAAGTTTGGTCTGAACTGTTTGTTCCATACATTGTTGCCTTGGCCAGTTAGGACAAGAATAGGTGCCAGGAATTAACCAGTCTTGTTGACAAAGGACCGTAAAGCTTCGTTTTCCTTGACTTTTTAATACCCAATTTATTTTATTATATTGGTTGTAGTGCAGGTTGGTTAGATTGCCCATATATATACCTATATCATAAAATTTTGAGCCTTTTAGAGGCAAAATATTACTTTTAATCGCATCATCAGTATGGCTTATTATTTTGTCTATACTCAATCCAAAAACTCCATATAAAGCTCTGAATTGCTGCCTTGCTGTCTTAAAAGAATGAATTGGCTATATTTGTATATATGGTAATTCTTAGTTATCCACAAGCTTTAAGTAGAAAGAACACTCCATTTTTCCAACTATCCTGAATAAGCAGTTTGCTATATTTGTCGGTCTTCTTTTTAAAAAATGTTTTGTAAGGCCCACTCTGCTGAAAATTAATAAGGTTGTAATGGCAACTGCCTTAAGTCATCACCTGAATCCTACCCTTTCCTCAACGGGTTTTATTTCAGTTTAACCATGCTATATGTTCTTAACCAAACGTAACGTCTCTTCTAACCTTCAGACTCATGTCTCCAGCTGCCCATTAGGCATCTCAAATTAGGTGTTCATAAACATCTTAAACTCAACTTGTCCAAAATCGAACTCATCTTTTGCCCCAAAGCCTTTCCCTTTCTGAATTTCCCTATTACTATCAAGGGTACCACCATCCTCCCAGTCACCCAGAATTAAAACCTAGTTGTCATCCTTGACTCCTCACCCTGATCCCCCATATCCAATCTGTTGCCTAGTCTTGTCAATTTTACCTTAATAACATTTCTCATATATGCCTCTTCCCCCTTCCCTGACACGGCCACCATGTTGGTGCAGGAGCTTATCAACTCACACTTAGACTGATGCAATAGCCTACTGGTGAGTTTTCCTGCCACAAGTTTCTCCTCATTCCAATCCATCTTCTATTCAGCTGTTAAATCACATTCCTAAAAGCACAAATCTGACCACATAATGCCCCTTCTCGAACTTCGATAAATTTGAGTTGTTCTCTATCATCTCCAAAATAAAATATAAAATCCTCTGTTTGGCACTCAAAACCCTTCACAACATACTCTTCCTCACCTTTCCAGTCTTCTCATACCTTTAATACCCTCCTTCTTCCTCTTCCCCATCGTTCAGTGACACTGACTTCCCCAAAGTTTCTGGAACATTACACTCCATCTCCATTTTCTGGGTATTTTCATTGGCTCCTCCTCATGCCTAGAATACTCTCTTTTCTCACTCTCTTGTCTACCCTTCAGGCCCAGGTAACATTCCATCTTCTACAAAAAACTTTTCCTGAGCCCCCTTAATGTTAGTGCCTTCACTTTATTGGCTACCTCCAATTTATTCTCATATATTTTATTTGTATATAGTTGTTTACATATCTCATTAGACTGTGAGTTCTTTGAGTTCAGGGATAGTCTTTTGGCTTTCTTTGTGTCTCTAGCTTTTAGCCCAGTTCTTTATCACATAGTAGGGCCACTAATAAGTACTTATTAACCAAATGACTTTCTATCTTAAAGAGAACAGTCCCCAAAAAGAAGTATTATGTTGTATGTGCTCCTCTTGGGAATTTAACTTTAACTCAGTAATGCAGATTTCACATTATACTTTCTTAAGTGACAGAACTCCTTGTAAGTTTGAAGAAAATTAGGCAAAGATGAAACTTAGAAGCCCATACATTGAAAAATGGAATTCACCATCTACACGCACGCACGCACACACGCACGCGCACACACGCACCTCTCCTCTTGCTCAATCCTCTCCTCTTTTCAACTTCCCTATTTCTGTTAAGGGTACGTCATCCTTCTCTTCATCCATCTTCAAAGCCTCAGAATCATCCTCAGCTCCTCATTTTTTCATTTCATATATTTAATCACTTTCAATTTTTTGCTGATTCTACATCTACAGCATCTCGTATATTCTCTCATTACCCTAGTTCATGTCCATATCACCTGTTACCTAGACTATTATAGCAGTCTCTTCTGCCTCAGTTCCCATACTTTTTAATATATCCTTCTCACAGCTGCCAAAGGGGTATTTCTAAGGTATGGATCTATTCATGTTACTCTCCTCAACAAACTCTAGCGGCTCCCTAATACTTCTAGGAAAATCAATCTGTCAATCATAAGCATTTATGAAGAGCTTACTATTTTCCTAAATGCTGGGCCTACAAAGACAAAGCAAAAAGGCAAAAACTTCTCTGTTTAGCATTAAAAGCCCTTGACAAGCTGAATCCAGTCCTTCCATCCCATATGCACTCTTCCCCTTCACACGTTGATCAGTTCAGCCAAGCTGGCATTTTTGCTGCTCCTTGTGTATGCCATTCCATCTCCTGTCTCTGTTGTCCTTTTTTGTCTGGGATGCACTCTTTCTATACCTCTGCTTTGTATGATCTCATTTCCTTCAAAGCTCTGCTCAAATATCACCTTCTCCATGAATCCTTTCACGATAAATCTCCCACCCCACCTTCTCCTGCCTCTCTACCCAATTATTGTGTGATTATTTTGTATATATATACTTCTATGTGTATGTATCATCTTCCTATCCTCAACCCATGGAAGGCCCTTTGAGGTTATTATTATATCCTGGGAGATAAGCACAATGTCTGGCTTAGGATAGTTGCTCAATGAGTGTATGCTGATTGATTGTCTCAAGCATAGCATGATATACAAGTTTTAAAAAGAAAGTGAATTTGTATTAAGAATGAGAGGAAATTTTCATATTCATGCTTCTAAAAATTCAAATTGCTTTGCAATTAAAAAAAATAAAATTGTTACATTTAATGAAATTGTAATTAAAACATTTAAAATGTGAGTCAATATAAATATATTTACAGAGACATATATTATTTCTTCAAGCTCTATGTCATAGTGGGCCCTCTTAGAGCCAGAAATACTTGGGTTCATGTTCTGAGGCCTCTGACATATATTAGCTTTGTGACCAAGGGTAAGTCACTTAACCCATAAGTTCCCTAGGCATTTGCTAAGGATCATAAATTCCAGGTGAGTTAGTTGCTGATTTGTATCAGTGGACAGTTCCCACACTACAGAGTTCTCTATAATGACAAAATCACAGATCTGGCCATCGCTACCACCCCCCCCCCCCCCCCCCCCCCCCCCGCAAAAAAAAAAATACAGCCTCTATTGGTACTCATTGGACTTTCATATCTCACTGGTATGCCAGAGCGAAATGAAGAAATGGTTTCAAAGGTAGTTTTTCTTTTTCCTTATTTTCACTTGATTTTGGGAAAGCCCCTGAAAATGTGAGTTTCTGTGGCAGTTTTGTTTTGTTCTTCGTTGTGGTGGGGAATCCATACCCTTGTTGAACTTCCATCAGGCCATTCTTAAGAGTAGATACAGTAGCTCCCTCTAGTGGCTCACCTCAACCTTGAAGCAGGGCCACCTCTTAGAACAATTACACTGCAGGTTGTTTGCAGTTATAGAAAAGTTAAGAAAATAAGTGCTCACGTTGAAAGAGAGCTTTCATATTTGTAAAATATTTGTTTGGCACTACTTTGGCATCAATTTAGAAATTTAAATACTAGCTTAGAATCTGATTAAAACACTCTCTAAAACACTCCAACCCATTTTTTATATTGCTGCCAGGATAATCTAATTCAGAGATCTTAATGGCATGTCAGTATTCACTCAAAAAATTTCCCTGGTTTCCTTTATCTGGCATTCAAGTACCTCCATAAATTTGAGGCACTCTTCTTTTGTCTTATATTGTGATAAAAAGTTAAGATAGCCATATCTCATATCGAGAAACAGCATGGTGTAGTGGGTAGAGGTTCAGTCTTTAGAGGAAAAACAGGAAAAAACTTCTGACGTTACTAACTGTGTTGACTGTGGAAAAGTCACTTAACTTCTCAGTACCACCAGGCAGATATCTAACACTACAAGTTATAGACAAATTGCCTATCTCCATTAGTAAGAGGGAGTTTCCACATCAGGAGTTGTTTATAATCTAAAAAAAAAAAATTGCAGCTCTGAAAACAAAAATCTCATATTCTTTCCTTTCATGCATTCTATGGCCCAACCCAGTTGGTCTATTCCGTGTCCCAGAACCCATAATGCACTTTCACAAGTTGGTGTCTTCCTTTAGGTTGTTCCATGTGAATACTGAAATAGGCAAAATATATACAAAGAAGACACAAAATAGCAATTGGATATCAGGATAGTCTTCCTGAAGGAAGGATTTTATGAGAGGAGGAGGAAATGTATCCTAAGAATGGGGCATAGCTGGGGCAATGGACATAGAATATATGGGGAACAGCAAGGAGACCAGTTTGGCTTAGAACATAGATTGAGAAGGAAAGTGCTGCAGAGGCCTTTGCAAAAGAAGTCTGGTAACAGCTTGTGAACCCTTCAACGCCAAACAGAGGAGTTTATATTTGATCCTAGAAGCAATAGAACCACTGGAGCCCATTGAGTAGGGAGAGTGACATGAATGGATGTATGTCCACTTAGACAACTAAATGGAGGATGAGTTGGAGAGGAGGAGAGTCTTGAAACAGGGAGATCAGTTAGGAGGCTATTGGAATAGTTTAGGCAAATGGTAATGATACAGCCTTGAGCTAAGGTGTGGTAGCTCTGTGTGAGTGGAAAGAGGAGAAGAAGGAAATGGTTGTTGTTAAGGTACAGGGGACAAGACTTGTTGTTGGTTGTATTTGTCCTTCATTCTCGAAGAAGATCATGACATCAGGGAAATGATGACATGACTTGTAGTTGACTTTGATTTGAGTGAGGGAGGGCTGTGCAAGATCACCAGTCTCACTTTTCCTCCAAAGGCATCTGGATCCAGTGGCCAGATATTCATCAGGACGACTGGAGACGACCCAGGATGCAATGGGAGACCCTGGCCCTTTTAGGCTAAGGCCTTTCCATGTACTCACTTAGAGTGAGTTAATGCCCATTCAATGAACTGGCCTCTTAAAGAACTGAGTCAAGGGATGGCCCCTTTAATCAGTAAAAAAGAGGGAGAAAAATCCAGCTGGGAGGGGAAGACCCTCAGGGTTGCTGTTCCAAAGAGAAACAGTTACCATTGGCATTCACTCTAAGCCAGGAGGGCCCAAAGTATAGCCATTAAGTGGAGCTTCGGCAGGGATTTATTGTGGTCCACTCTATGAGTGAAGGAAGGAAGGAAGGAAAGAAAACAAACCCCAAGTCAAATGGGCAGCTTCTGGCCTTCAAAATTTACCTACTGACAAGCATAATGCCTAGACAGTGCCAGGGTGAGAGTGGGACCTGAAGGATCGATCATCTAGCAAAGAAGACTAAGAAGGAATGGGCACACAAGTATAAGAACTAGGAGAGACAGTGCCATGAAAACTCAGAGAGGAGAAAATGTTTTGTAGAAGGGAGTGATTAACAATTTCAGATGCAATAGAGAGATCAAGAAGGATGAGAATGGAGAAAAGATTATTGGATTTTTTGGTTAAGTGATTATTGGTAATCTTAGAGAGAGCAGTTTCACTTGAATGATAAGGTCAGAAGCCAGATTGTAAGTAGGTGAGAAAGGAGTGAAAAGTTCAAAAAGTGCTGACAATTTTTAGTGGAACTTTAAGGGAAGTTATAATTTTAAAGTTGTCTAAAATTTAGCCATCACCTAAATTAAATTAATTTAGGAGCTATCACCTAAATGAAATCAAATAAACAGTGCTTCTTTCACAGAAACAAAAACTCTTAGAGAAAATGGACATGCAGCTATTGATGAACTATTGAAAATTAGCAATTAAAATGCATTCTTGTAATTAGAAACGGAATTGATGCCAACTGATGGGGAATAGCTGAATACTGGTAAATGCAGAAAATGTAAAACCTAAAGATAGCAATTAATTTTTTAAAAAATTCCTCATAAAAACAAACAATTTTGGAAAATTTTTGGACCTCTGATCGATGCAGTGAACAATGAGCGCTGATGATGAAATGTGCTACCTGCTTCCTGACAGAGATGTGGTGGGCTCAGAGTACAGAGTAAGCCACATATTTTTGGATGTGGCCAATTTGGGAATTTGTTTTGCTTGACTATATTTCTTTTTAAATTGAAGGGAAGGAGAAAGAATGCTTTTAATTTGAAAAATAAAATAAAAAATTTATTGTTATAAATTGTGATATGTATCTTCATTTTTACCCCTTTTGATGATATGCAATGCATAGCATGTTCCTGCTGTCTGCTTAGCAGGGCTTCCTCAAAGTAATCATATTTCAGCTGTCAGACTGGGAATATTTTATTTTAGGGTACTTTAAGATTTGAGGTGAAAAAAGTTGTCACTTTCCCCCCAATATGAAATTCTGTGAATAAAAGTTTTATTTGTTCTCTATTCAGCAATTATTGAACAACTACTATATACAAGGCACCAAAATAGAGACATTAATAATGTTAATAATGAACATATTATAAACATAGTCTCTGTGACTCCTATAAAGATTTTGTCAAATAATATTGATTATACATCCCATAAGGTCTTCTGTTATGACACCAATTGACCTCCCTGTAGCACTTGTTCCTTAGCCCACATTATAGTCTTGTAGATTATTGGAACATGTCTTAATCTTCTATTTTTATTTGGAGTTTCTGGTGCTACAAATGATAAGAAAGAAATTATGATGTGAATGCTTTCTTCATATGGTAACAAATTCTGTTTGAGAAAAATGGCTTCCTATATGTCCATTTCTGATCTCTCTTGCACTGTACATTGTCTTGAAACATTAGACCTACTTTTGATGGTACCAGAAATGCCATTCCTCCTTCCTTCCCTTGACAAATCCAAATTCAGTACTTCCTTCAAAACCTTTCTCAAAAACTACCTCCTAGTAACTGTTCTTACTCACGATACCATGATGGTACATCAATGATACCTGATTTTTAATATTTAATATTAAATTAATTAAATTTTTAATTTTAACATTATTTGTATATAGTCTCTAGATGATCTGTCTTTTCTTTCCAAGTAGATTGCAAACTCCTTAAGGGCAGAAACTGTGTCTTCTATTATTGCTGTCTTCCCTTTTGTGCCTAATGTAGTACCATGCATATAACATGCCATGAATATAGCAGTCACCCAATAAATATTTATGAAACGAATGAATGAGTGAATGAACTTGCACAAATGTTAAGAAATCCTAAAACAAAAATCTGGATATTCTAGGATTGAAACCATTCAAAGATATTTTTGTGAGTGTTTTAACTTCGTTTATTTTTTTATTCAGATGCTAGATGAAAACCATCACCTAATTCAGTGTATTATGGACTACCAGAGTAAGGGCAAGACTGCAGAATGTACTCAGTAAGTAAATAGTGCTGAAAGACTGTTATTCTTGCCTTCCAATGCTGCTTTTTTTTTAGTGGTAAAAGAAACATGTATGTGGCAAAGTGTATTTGCCAGTTAGCAAGGCTCTCTATAATTTGGCTATTAACAGACTCTAACTAGGACATATACTTCCTGTTTTCTCCTAGAAGTGGTACCATTCAATAAAAACTAAAAATGACCATGGAATAGATTCTTTGGCTATTCATGTAAAATTTTTTTTATTAAATTTTGAGCAGCATGACTTAGTAGAATGAGCAGTAGACTTGGAATAAGAGACTCTGGGTTCAAATACTAGCTCTGCTTTTCACTACTTGTTGTGTGCCCTTGGGCCAGTCACTTAACCCTTAAGGGCCTCATTTCTAAAATAAAGAGATTAGACTAAATGATCTATTAAGAGCTTCCTAGCTTGTAAGCCTATAGTACTATAAATAGTTTCTATAAAAAAAATCTTGCTAGACTTAAATTAATATAAAAGTGAGTGTTCTGTACACATCCCAATGCATGAATGTCTATTAAGGCAAACAACAAATAGTAGATTTTCCCTTCAACTTATTTCAGACGATTTGGTTGGCATGTCAAACTCGTCACTTAGTTTTTGTAGAATCTTTTTTTGTGCCAAAAGTTATTTTCTTAGGTCCCAGGGACTTCCCATTTTGGTTGCTGGTTGTTTTCAGTATAGACACTGGCTGCTAAGATTAGGAATTGTATGGTGTTTTGGAGGGAGTACTGGATTTGGAATAAGAGGACACCAGTTCTAGCTCTGTTACACTGGGCAGATTGCTTAGCCTCTTTGACCTTCAGTTTCCGCATTTATAGACTGGAGACAATAATCCCAATATGACTAACTTCATAGGGTTACTGTGATGAAGGTACTTTGTAAGCCATAAAGTGAGATATTAAATAACAATAATTATTACAATTAAGTGTTATAATAATGAAAAATCAACTTAAATGACACTTCTTAACATATATTCACAGAAAATAACAAAAAAAAAAACCCATAATGATGAAGATAAGGTGCTCTTTCTTATTTTTGAATACAATTTCCTTTAGGAGTAGAGGATGATTGTCATATTACATATATTATCTCTTTAATCCTCACAACAATCCTGCAAGGGAGGGACCGTAGGTATTATTCTCTCTATTTTACACATCAGGAAACTGAGTCTCAGAGAGATTTAAGTGACTTGCCCAAGGTCATGAAGCTAGTAACTTAGTAGCCCTGGATGGGAAAGTGTAGGTACCAAGGATTCAACTTGACCTTAGTCATTTCTATTTAAAGTCTGGAAGGAATTTGGGAGATTAGGTCACTCCCAAGCTAGCCATCTGGGGCAGCCATTGGTCAAGTTATGGGCATTTATTACCATTTGCTTCTTGGATATTCAGAACTGCACATGCTAATAACTCTTTGAACATAAGCCCAACTATCTTCCCAGATTTTGTTTTGGGCCATTCTGAAGTTCACCAAAAACATAACGTTAAGCAAAGTTAATAGCATTTGATAGCTAGGATTGAGTTACTCTGTACATTCATACTTTTCTTTCAGTTGAATTGCTGCCATTACGTTTGTGGTCTCCCAAAGCAACATGTTCTTCATTAAAAGAAAATTGTTTACCTGGTTTCTTTCTAAGGAAAAGTTGATTTTCTGCTATGATATGAACTAGGATTTCTTCCTGAGTCTTTATAGCATCATATTTATTGTTTTCTACTTTCGGCATGAGGGAGCTTGTCACATCCTTATGGGGTATACTTTCTACTGAATGTCTCCACCTCAGATGTTTAACTAAAATGTGCAAACTGAATTGTCATGGGTCTGATACTTTCCTGAGTGGGGTGGCATTTAGATTTTGCCTTATTGCTTACTAGAACCAAGGGACTTCAATGAAAGAGCCAGCTTTCTTTTTATTTTATTTACTGGTACCTTAGAGGCACTTAATAAATACTTGTTGTTTAATTGATATTTATGTAATATCAATAAGATAGCAATTATATCAAGTCCACACTGATTTATATGAGAACATTCCTTTATCCCATAGATACCAACAAATACTACACAGAAATTTGGTTTACTTGGCAACAATAGCAGACTCTAACCAGAACATGCAGTCGTTGCTTCCTGCCGTAAGTACTTCTATCCAGTAGAATCTAAGATGTCCAGGAGAGGAAGGTCTTTGATTCTTTCCAATATTTCACTGGATCCCTGGTCTCATGAGTGTGGGCATTCCCTCCAGTGCAGATCACAACTCATTAATACCTTCACATCCTTTGCAATTCTTGTTCTTATCTCCTCATCTTCAAAGGTCTTATGCTGACTCATCTTGGTATGGAAGTGATCATGGTAGCCCAAAGGGCTGGGGACATATAAAAGTGTGACTTAGACTCTGCCTTCACAGATTCCCATACCCTGGGACGTCAATTTATGTAAGCACTATAACTAGGGACTTTGTCCCTTGAGAATTCAAAATTTGCTCCCAGAAGACCTCTCCTTATTATATCTTCCACTCTGTGTTGAATAGTATGATTCCATTGTACCGGCTTCCTTTGAGAGAATGGAGAGGCAGTATGGTCAAAATGAAAACTTGCTGGACTTTAAAGTCAGAATATCTGCATTAAAATTATGATAGGAACTAAATTACCATGGCCAAGTCAGATAACCTCTCTGAGCCTCAGTTTCCTCCTCTGTAAAATAGAGGTTATAATACCTGTACTACCTACTTCATTGGGTTGTTGTGAAGAAAGAAAGTATGTCATAAACTTTAAAGGGTTTTGAAATGTGACATCATTCTTGCCTCCACTGGGAGAACAAGCCTGGTTAGTCATGTTCTCGGGAATTCCTTCATCTAGAAAGTCAGAAAGTTAATTATGTGATTCCTGGTTATATTTTACAAATCAAAATGGCTAAAGTTACTTTGATTTTTAAACCCACCTTGGTAACGTCTAAGTCTGAAGTTCTTTGAGCCTTTGTTCACAGTAACATTTTTTAAAATTTCATTTTTGGTTTAAACCTCTCTGTATGATTAGTGGTAGATATGAGGCAGCTCAAGAATAAGAAAGAGAATGAGAGAAATGCTGTAAACCCATATGGTGAGTGCAAAGGATTCGACACTGGTCTTATTCATATGTCTCCATTATAAGAATGTTTCTACTGCTGCCTAAGACAACTTAGGCCTGTAAAGTTTTTACTATCTGGTTGATTGATGCAAGTGACTAATATAGAGGATCAGTCCCTATGTTTATAAAAAGTGCCAGTTTTTCATATCATTCTCAGCTGTAGAAATTGAAATCCAGTTACTCTTCTTCAGTATTTAAAATAATATGTACAAAAGGATGTTGATCGCTTTCTAAACTGGCTTATTCATTCATTAATTCTAGGACATTTATTAAAGCTCTGTTATGTACTGGGCATGGGCATGGTACATGGGCAGCTAGGTGGCCCAATGGCTAGAGTGCTAGGCCTGATATCAGGAAGACTCATCTTGGTGAGTTTAAATCTGGCTTCAGACACTTAGTAGCTATGTGACCTTGGGTAGGTAACTTAACTCTGTTTGCCTCAGTTTATTCGTTTGTAAAATGAACTGGAGAAGGAAATGGCAAACCACTCCAGTATTTTTGCCAAGAAAACCCCAGTGGGGTCACAAAGAGTCTGAAATGACTTGAAAATGACTGAAACAACAATGTGTACAACCATGGTGCTAAGTACTAAGAAAGAAGGGTAAATAAGATGTGGCAATCGCCCACAAAGAACTTATTAATGATGATGATGATGATTATGAAATATCATTATGGTCATACATATACTTAAAGGATTTGTGATTTCATTAGTATGGGTCCTTCCTTCCTGATACAGCTCACAGCCCCTCTATAAGTTAGCAGGTGTGTTTTGAGAGTTGCAGTGACCGACAAATTTCTAACCCTTCAATCAACCCAGTGATAAGCATCATCCAAGTTTAGCAAGGCTATCCCTTGGACCATAAAGATACAGTTGTTTATCACTGAGTATATGCTCAAAAACTTTATCACTGAGCAGTACATGCTACAAGCTTATGCTGCTTTCCAGGAATAACTAGAACCTGAGATTGTCTGTATGCTATAATGAAGCATGAGACTAGGACTTCAGTGGAGTCTTATGATGAATATAATTATGTACGAATTACAGATTATTATAACACAACACCTAATATATGTTTAACAGTCAATAGTGTAATAGTATATAATAGCTTAATAGTATAACAATATTCATTATATTTTCTATAGCATAGTTGCTGTTGTTATTGAGTCGTTTCAGTCTTGTCTAGCTGTTTATGACCCCATTTAGGGTTTTCTTGGCAAAAATACTGTAATGATTTTCCATTTCCTTCTCCAGCTCAATTTACAAATGAGGAGACTGAGGCAAACCAGGGTTAAGTGACTTACCAACTAATAAGTGCCTGAGACTGCGATTGAACTCATGAAGATGAGTCTTTCTGATTCTAAACCCAGTGCTCTCTCCACTGCACCACCTAGCTGCCCTGGTGGTTGCAATAATAATATAGACTCATGTGATATAAGTTATTAATAAAAATGGTGATCATAACAATAATAAAATCTCTTCTCATTTTTTTTTTTTTGGAGTTCAGAGAGAAGCAGTCCTGGGACAAGTCACTGCCCTACTGCTGCTGCCTTTATTGTCCATGATAGTGTTGGTTTTGTTGTTGATGATACTAATTCGTTCTTAAAAATCTGTTTGCCTCATCACCACAAGGTTGGCCACCAGGCTATGAATGGGGGGAGGAGGAGGAGGAGGAGGAGGAGGAGGAAGAGAAGGGCACACCAACTCATGAAAAATGGCTTCTGATGGCCTGAGATCTTTATTGGTAAAAGAAGGAGTAACAGCATGGATTAAGTCTTGGATCTTTTCAATCACTGAAATATGGTCACGTGTGCATTGAACAGATATGTGTATGCAAAAAACTGTGGCTTGAATACAGCATCTTTTTGTAGAAGTCAAAGTATCAAAATGTTTATAAACTTGATACGTGGTTTAGAATTTTCTATGTATGATACAGTTTCTACATATTTAATGTTAAATGTATTATTTTTATATACTCTCTGGCAGATTAGAACTCCAAACTAAATAGATTACACACACACACACACACACACACACACACACATATTTATCTTTGTTTGCAACACATATATTCAACAATTAATCCTGTGTGGTAGAAGTTCATAAGGTTAAAAAATCAAAATAAAGGTAGTTACAAGCCTTATTTCTGGCACTATAATGTATTTTTTAAAAATATTGCCTTCCTAAATAATGAACTTAAACTCCATTTGATTATTTGTAGCCACCAACACAAAACATGAATCTTGGGCCAGGAGGAATGCCTCAGAGTGGATCCAACCAATCTATCCATTCCCAGAGCAATCTCAGTGACGCCATTGGAACAGGCCTCCCACCATCCTCTCTCATGCAGAGTCAGATTAGCAATGGTAAGCATTCAGAAAGCCTTTTGTGCTTTTTTTAAATAGTTGCTTGGCAACAAAATCATTAATGCAAAATATACTTGGAAGATGGAGGTTTTTTAGACAATATAACGCACCTTTCAGGCTTATGGGAATTTATCAATCACTTGCTGATATAGTCACAAAATGGCTACAGTCAGCTTAGACACTGCCTTCCAAAAGACTAAATACAGTTTAGAGATTAGGGATGTTTATGTGGGAACATATAAACAGTTAACTTTTAATAGGCCCACATTTATCTGGGATTTAATATGCAAAGAGTGGGTGGAAAGCTGTTATTTCAGATTAAATAACTTAATCCATCTTGAATTCTCCAACTGCTTCAAATTGCATAAATATGTTCCTTTGCAAAATATAGGATGTATATTCTTTTTGTAAAGAACAAAATCGTCTTATCTATGATATAAAGAAACATTTGGTAACAGCTGAAGAAAGTACAATTCATTTCCTTGCAAGCAGTGTTAACATTTTCTCATTAATTCAGAACCTTTCTGTAGTAATGTTCTTCCTTTCTGATACCTGAGGGCAATATAGAGGCATAGTGGGCTTTAAAACTGAAAGGGACCTTATAAATTATCTCCTTGAACACCTCCTTCCCTTTTACAAATGAAGAAATTTAGGCTCTGTGAGGTGACTCGACTAAGGTCACAGGTAGAAAATCAGGATTGGCAAGTAGTTCTTTAGACTCCAGATTATTTGTTGTTGTCTTCCTCTCCTTCCTCCTCTTCTTCTTCTCCTCCTCCTCTTCCCCTTTCTCTTCCTCCTCCTCCCCCTCTCTTCTTCTCTCTCCCCCTCCTGTTCCTCTTCCCTCTTCCTTTCCTTCCTATAATTGTTCTAGAAAATCTATTGGTTTTTAAAAATTAATTTCACATTGTTTAAACTAAGCATTTAGTTATTTTCCTAAAGCTACTTTAAGCTGCTAACTTCATAAAGAAAGAAGAAAACCAGTGAATGGGGAACCTTGATTCTAGGACTAAGGATTTTAAAAACTTATTCATGTTAGACTTAAAAAAAGACATAATCTGGAGTTTTTACATTAAGCCTTAATGTCTAGGCACAACTTCTCCTGGCAGTGTTTCCTGTATCAGCAAGTGAAGGTGACTTCTCTTTAAGCACTTGGTTAGGGAAAAATCCCATTAGGAGAATTTTAGTAAAAAGATGAAAGGGAGGAAGAGAGTTTGTTAAGTTTCCTTTGAGCTCAGTGTCTCATCTTTTTTGCACCTTTAGAAGCTTGCTTATTTATCTTAGCTTTTTCCAACTTGATCATATGCTCGTTTCTAAGGAGGAGTTTGTCTGAATTTGGCTTTTGTGCTTAGGAGAGTGGGGTGATGCTAATAAAACCATGGAAATTCTCCCCTCCACCAGATGAGCCTGTGAGATTGGTTCATTCCAGACCAGTCAAATACAAAACAGGGAAATGGGGCTTTTAAAAATTGTCTTTGCAAGTTTGTACCTATAAAAATGTGAAACCTTCCTCAGAAAACATGTGAATGAAATAAGTGAAAGAATATAGGAGGTGAGAAGTAGATAAGACAGAGGGGAAGTGGTAGTCATGAGGGTTGGGAAGGAACTGAGAGATTAATCCAAAGCATTCTGGAAAAGAAAATAGACAGTAGGCCTTATGAATGCCTAGCTGCTTTACAAATGATTTTTCAAGAGTGACTAGAAATCTAGAAATCCAAGAGTTACCTTGGGAAATAATTCTTGCTTTGGGTCTGAGAGATTGGTATATAAGTAAATCTCAAAGTTAGAGATTAGAGTATTTATTTAGCACTAATTCCTGTGAATGGAATGCACATCAGGCCTCTCTGACACATGTAGTTTATTGCCTTTTTAGGGTTCTACTGATTATGGAGTAGAAGAGCACTAAACAGGAAGCCTTGGCTCTGCCACTTTCTCTATGACCTTGGATAGGTGTATTTACTTCACTGATCCTCAGTTTCCCAGTATCTAAAATGGGGAAATAATATTTAACCCATCGCAAAAGATTTTTACAAAGCTTAAATGAAATAATGTATGCACTTCGTAACTATAATATGTCATATGTGCTTTATGTTGTGATTAGATTAGTTTTTTTTTACTTTAAGCATACATGCTCTAACACCTAAAGCTATAATTAGACAATATTTATAAAAAGCACTTCATAAACTACAAATCACTGTACAAATTTGGATTATTATTATTTGCATTACCTTTGTTCTTGCTTTTTCCTCTTTGAAATAGGTCCTAACCATGTGTCCATGCAACAATCGGGGCAAAACACAATGCCAACAACTTCTATGAGTATGACAGTCAGCAGCCATGGCACAGGACCAGGGTATAGCCACACTGTGCCTGCTTCTCAAAATGTGCCAATGCAGGGCCAAGGATCCATAGGGAATTATGTATCTAGAACCAATATCAACATGCAGTCTAATCCAGGTAATTCATTTTCTTCCCCTTGCTTTACTTTGGGCTACAGGCAGTTCCTTGGTGTCCCAATGTGGATGTAGCATGAAAAAATGAACATTGTTTTTGTGTTCAGAATTGAAATTCCATTCCGATAAATGTTTATAAAATAACATACCATCCACTTAAGAATTCTTCAGAAAAGTTACAGGAGCAGTCAAAACATCTCAGTTTTAATTTTTATGAGGTCCAGGTCTCCATATTAAGTAGGGCAAGGAAGAAGAAGAGTGAGTTTATTTGAAAGACGAATCTTAAAGGCTTCAATGCCTGGACAATGGGGACTAGAATAGTGACATTTCTATATGCAGTATAAGACCCCCTTTGGTAATCCTGCTACAACCATGCTTTCTGTTATTTTCTGAATGTAGGTACGTTTTAATATAGCTGACTGAAAAAGATGGGTGATCTGACCATGTAGTAGGATATTGGTTCAGGTTAGTATGCAGGAAATTTAATCTGGATATTGAGGGGGGAAATTAATAAGTTTCATAGTCTTTTGTGTGGAATAGTAGGAAGAGAGTGAAAGAATTCATTGTAACTAACAGATGTAGTCTTGGTTTTAAGGAATGTGTGTGGTATGGGAGGGAGATAATGGTGATGGCTCATTTAGGAAAGTGTTCTGTATGTGTTGTGTAGTCTCTATGATGCACCAGCAAGCAGCAACATCGCATTACAATTCTGCACAAGGTGGGAGTCAGCATTACCAAGGACAGTCCTCTATTGCAATGATGAGTCAAAGCAACCAAGGAAGCAGCATGATGGGTCAGCGACCGATGGGTCCATACAGGCCCTCACAGCAAGGTAAAATCTGAAGATGTTGATAGGAAAAAAACAAGTTTGGTTTTTCATACTGACCATACCTTGTCCACTCAGTTCTGCAAAAGGAATACAGATTGTACAAGAAAGAACATAGAGAAAGTCAGAAAGGCTGAGTATTCTAATGATTTATCAATGCTTTATTTCTGTATTTCTCCATATCTAATTTTAGCAAAATAATGACGCTCATGATCCATTTCACAATTCTGTGTAACTAGCAGTTAGAGCGGAGTCCATCTGTACTTCGGTCTAGTGAGATAACTGAAAAGCCTGGAAAATAAATTGAAAGTACAAAATGCCAAGAGGAGAAATGCAGAAAATGCTGGTTATTCAAGTTCATTGTTGAAGTAATGAGAGTTTTTGAGAACTGCATGGCTAAATATTTGGGTGAGTTGCTGGGTGTTCCTAGATAAAGTATTCTATTGAGACAAGTGTAAGTTAAGACTTGTGTGGTCCTTCACAGGGGCAAGTTGGAGACTATTAGTTATTGCCAACATTTTAGGTTTCACTTTCATGTTTTGTCATGTTATTGTGCTGTCTAGAAAAATCAACCTTTTCTTATTGTTAGTATATTTTTTTAATCAAAGCAGTGTTTTCTTTTATGTAGAACAGAAAGTTTTTGAAATCCAGTTCTTCTAGATTATGTATTATAAATGTACATGTATCTATATGTGGAATTTGGAAATATAAGACTAATTGACATTTTCTTGGGTTTAGAGGTAATTTAACACATTCTGTTTTCTCTCACTTTTGCAGGTTCTTCTCAGCAGTACATGGGGCAAGAAGAGTATTACAGTGAGCAATACAGCCATGGTCAAGGTGCTTCTGAGCCAATGAACCAGCAATATTATCCAGACGGTAACTTTCTTCTGGCATGGGGCGGGGGTAGGGGGCAAGGAGAAAGCCCTAAAAACTTGTTGCAATTTAAACAATATGTAAATGATTTACAACATGCCTATAAAATCAGAAAGATTTATAGCATTCAGGCTATTCTGGTTTGTTTAAGGCAGAGGCTCCTCCAGGTTGTTGTTGTTTTGTTTTTTTCTCATGCAGGATTCTGCCATGACAGAATCTGACCCACGGGACTGCCCATCCAGGAAACCCGATATGGTTCTCCTTTGATAAAGAGCTAGATATTTCATTAGCATCTGATTGTGTAGATTAGAATGAATCCATCAGCTTAGGCTTTTTCTGTTGTAATTTGAAATGTGAGCTACCGAAGTGACAGAATTTAAATGGAACCCATTGATGCTGTACCGTCACCCTTGGTTTTATTTGAGGGCTTTTAATTTTCTTTTTCATCCAAGGCTTTGTATAGAATCCTCGAAATGTAGGGTTGAAAGGTGTAAGATGTCAGTTCTCACCCATCCTTTCTCCAAGCATGGATACATATTCTTGAAAGATGTGTATAAATCTCATTGTTAAAGAGCTCCAAAGCAGAAGATTCCAAAACCTTACTTATGCCAGCATTTAACAAGAGTCCACTAATTTTTTTCCAAGTCCTTTTCCTTCCTATTAAATCACCTCTTTGCCTTCTCTACTTTAGCTAAATAATCCAGTGTCTTTTATTCTTGTTAGCCTTCTTTCTGCTTCTAACCATTCTGTTCTGTTTCTCTTAACCTGCATGTTCTCCTCATCCTGTCCCTCTTAAATTGTGAAGTCCCAGACAGAAGAAAGACGTGGAGAATTATCATTGCATAGAACTTGTTTTATAAGTGGTAGACTCAATAAATAAATATGAATTTATTGAAAACCTGCTATGTGCTAGACACTGTGTTAGGCTCTAGGGATACAAAGTCAAAACTGTAACAGGCCATACTCTCAAGCGGTGGCAACATGAACATATGTGAGTATATAAAGAGTAAATATAAAATAAATGCAAATTAGTTTGGGGAGAGGTGATATCAGCATTTGAGGGGATCATGAAAGGCTTCTTGTAGAAGGTTATGCTTGAGGGATTCTGTGAGGCAGAATTGAGGAGGGAGAACATTCCAGAACCCCCTTATAACAAGGCCCATCTTTGCATTCGTTCAGTAAGCATTTATTGAATGCCTACTATGTGTAAGAGAGAGATGCAAAGATATGTAGTAATAATAATATATGAGATTTAAACATAATCCTTGCATTCCAGGAATTTATAGCTTAGCCAGGAAGATAAGATACATATACATATAAGTAAATACAAAGTATTATTAGATTGGTAGCACAAATCAAATTTCTATCTGGGTTCAAAAGATGAAGATTAGGTAGAGGATGGGGGACTTGTAAATACTGCTTTAAGGGAGAAAACAGTTGATCTGGGCCTTGAAGGGTAGGTCCAGTTTCCATTCAAGGAATGGAGGATTAAAAGCATTAAGAAAATATTTCAGGAGGCTAGAGTGGTATGAATAAAGACTTGGAGTCACAAAAGTACAAGATATATAATAGATAAGTGGGCAGATTCAGATATACCATAGATCAGATCGTTTACCCCCAAACTAGAACACATAGCTATATCTTGCCTAATGTTAAGAAAAAAGGAAAGAGAAAAGGATGGGAAGAAAGAAAGAAAGAAATGAGAAAGAAAAGAAGGAAGAAAGGAGGGAAGGAAAGCAGGAAGGCAGAAAGGAAGGAATCTTTGTTTTAGGCAAAGTGGTGTTCCAGGGAACAGTTAGTTCCATGGGAATCATATTACAGTGGGGTTTGTTTGTGATATATCTACAAAACTAGCTCTTCTGTTTACTAGCTATATGACCTGGACAAATTTGCTTAGCCTCTCTTAGCCTCAGTTTCCCTCTCTATAAAATGATGAGTTTGGACTAAAAGTTGTCTGAGGACCTTTGTAGTTAGGAGTCCTATGACAGATCCTGTGGGTTGCTGGCTTTTCTAAATGGTATTTGTTAGGACCTAATGCAGGGCTCGCCTCATTCCATGTTCCCCAAGATCACACACATCCTAAAGGTGTTTCACAGCATTGAGTTTGTTTCTTTGCTCTTTTGATTGCAGGACATGGTGATTATGCATATCAGCAGTCATCTTACACCGAACAGAGCTATGACAGGTCATTCGAGGATTCTACCCAGCATTACTATGAAGGAGGTGAGAAAACTAATTGACTTCTTTTGGCTGACAAATGTTTAAATGTGTAATAGCTGTATCCAGTAATCAATCAACATGCATATAGTAAGTGCTTACTAATTAGCAGGCACTGTGCTAAGCACAAAGAAAAGTGATACTTGAAATACTTTTTGCTAGGGAATAAAGTTTATGCTAAATAAAATTATTTATAAATTTTCTTTTATCTGCAGCAACATAAAGTCCAAAATTTCATGGCAAACTTAGTGAAATTCATAGCATGTTAGTGTGTCCACACATCTTTTGAGAACCACTGCTCTATATCCTATAGAAGGTAGAAAAGAGTGAGGAATACTTTACATAATTGGGTAAATTATAATATTGAAGTTTAGGGAAATATTTGTCTAGTAGACAGTTGTTGCATAGTTTTATATTGATCTGGACACTCTCTGAAATCCTGACATATAAATTACTCATTAGGCCATCACATTTACTTTATGTCTAATGAAAACAAGATCAGTTAATTAATAACCTTAAAGTGAAGGTAAAGAATCTTAGAACAAATAGTTTAAATAAAGAAGTTTGACCCATTGTAATGATTTATGAGTTGGAGACAAATAATAAATGTGGAATGAAAAATGATATCATTTAGATTATGCAAAGAACAAGTTTTAGAATTTGTAATTCAGCCTTTTAGTAATATTTCTTTTAGAAGTTCACATTTCACAAATATAAGTTATACACAAATATAAGATTATTATTGTTGTTATTGTGTCTGGATATTATTTCCATTTCACAGATGACAAACTGAGGTTGAGGGAAATTAAGTGACTTATTTAAAGTTACACAATTAGCAGATGTCAGGTTCAAGACAGTGTTATATAGCAGATGCAAAGCTGGCCTCCAAGTTAGGAAGACCCAGGTTCAAATTCCACTGCTGACACATATTGGCTATGTGCTCCTGAAGTAATTACTCTCAGTGCTCCAGTCAGCTCTCTGACTTTAAGTTGTAGTGGATTTGCCGATCTGCATTCATAGAGACCAGACTGACAAAAACAAAACAAAACAAAAAACATGGAAGAAGGAGAGTTAACAGTCTAGTCAAGATAACAAATATACTCTTCTGCAAGTGTGCTTTCAAACACTACAGTATGAGCACTCAAATTTAGAGGGGGTCTAGAGTCAAGAGTTGATCTGAGTGAAGTAAATAATCAAAGGTTTCCAGGAGGTTTAACAATATTCATTCTTTCATTCATTTGTTAAACAGACACTTACTAAGCACCTGCTGTCTCACATGGGCTCTCCTAAGCATCAGGGGATATTCAGACTTAAATAAGACATAGTCCTCTCTCCTTGGAGTTAAATAATCCAGTGGGCTTAGATGGGCAATGATAACATAAAATAAATTTTTTTTTGCAATTTTCACATTATTGAAACACACCTCAAAATTCTAAAAGGTCAATGTATTTAGAACAAATTTGAAACTTGTTTGATTTCCTGTGTGTGTCTCAGCATGTTGCCAGACAATAACTGGCTGGCCATTTTTTTTCTTTAGTAGAACATTCAGAATAATGCCTGTGGTTGCCATGGGAGGTTTT
Organism: Phalanger gymnotis; assembly: GCA_028646595.1. NCBI lineage: Eukaryota > Metazoa > Chordata > Mammalia > Diprotodontia > Phalangeridae > Phalanger > Phalanger gymnotis. Next base: position 139,037,696 of record CM053625.1, on the reverse strand, counting down.
AAAATCTTTTTGGTCATAATAATTCACATTAATATAGCATTTAAGGATTTACAAAGCACCATCCTCACTGTGACCTTGGGAAATAGGTAGTGCAAACATTATCCTTATTTTATAGATGAAAAAATTGAAGGGATTGACCCAGGATCTCACAGCTAGTAAGTATAAGAACTCTGGTATGGAACTGGGTCCCTCCTAACTCCAAATCCAGTGCTTATTTCTACTGTACCAAACTGCTTGTATTCCTTCTGAAACAGTGGCTATTCATTTACCTTTCAAATAGTCTTACTTTGGCAAATTTTGATCTGGATAAAGGTTTTTGCTGTTTCTAGTTCATTCTCTAACCATGTTCTGCCTTTAAATCTGCTCTGGTTGTTTTTATTACCAGTTCTATAGAGCAGAAATTTTTCTAGAGAACACCATGATTTATCAGGCATAAATATTTTCACAAATAACAACAAATGTTACATTTTCTTGGATCACCACACTGTGTTGCAATATTCCTACAAAAAATACTAGCAACAACAAAATGGTCATTGATGAGTTTCCCATTAGAAGCACAGATTTTGCTGGTGTTGAAGAGGTTCTGTCACTGATGGCACAGCTGTGGAAAGATACAAAAGCACATTTTGTGGTGCTCCAGTTCTGCTGGTTGTGTGAAGTATTCTTTATCGCTGTTGAAGAGGCAATCAGGGTGACTGTACTTTGGATGCCTATGCTTTGAAACCTCTCACTTTATTTTGTCCATATGAAAGGGCTATCTATTTTCTCCAGCCAAATGAGACCATTTTCTGTTTGCTCAGGTAGTACATATAGCTTATTATCAGTGCGTGAAGGAAAAACATGATACCGTACAACACCAAAGCAGACAAGGTACCCAGAAATAACCACCTTAATATGTTTAGGAAAACTCATTTTGCCTCTGACTCACAAAAAGGAGGTCTAAAATGAAGCAATTTTGATAATCGTCTCCTTCATTTAACAGTATTGCTTCATTTGCCACTGTATTGCTAGAACCAGAGTTGTATTTTTCAGAAAAGATTAGCAGAAGTTGTTGGCTGCTGAAAAATTCTAAGGATGCTTAATAATTAGAAAGATTTAAATAAGGTTACTCGAGTATCAAATGAAGAATACAACTTTTATTTAAGAGCTTCCATTTGTGTCGTTATTTTATGTAATTGCAAATTGAATTTCCCCCATAGTTTTTAAGTACTTCCAATAAAAAGATTACTAAGTCTTATTGAAACAAATAATTTGACTTTATTTTTTCCTTCAAAGAGTAATGAATAAAATAATGCTATCTGTAAACTGTGAACAAATATGGGAGATGTGGGGATGAGAGGGGCATTCTTTGGACACCAGCTGGTGTGTCCTGGCACTTTTGTGATCATGACTCCATTTCCTTACCTCTGGGACAGTTTTTGATTAGAAAAACTATCCGTTTCAGGCCATGCTGTTTATTTGCATTTTCAGTGCTGGAGATGAGTAAACAATTCCTTAGATTCCATCTGCCCCCACTGTGTGCTTCATAAGAACTGGAATTAATGCAGATTTAGGATTCAACAAATTGCAAATTAAAAGCAATGTGTACTTTGTGTGTGTTTTTTTTAAAACAAAGCCCTACTCAAAAGAAAGTGATTCAAATAGACAAATAGAGTCTATTTATAGAGATGTTTTGAAAATCACTGAATGGAATTAAACTGCCAAACTGTATTTGAAATGGCAGCTCTTTAAGCTCATATTAGAAGGACTTTGTTGAAATACTTTAAAATACAGTAATTGGTAATATCACTCTTTAACTTTTCTATAATTGCTTGGTGATGCAGTCATTTCATAATAAAAATTCTTTTTCCTGTCTAGCACAAAGACTAGGCTCTGACAGTTTTTTCCAAAATGATGCTTTCACAATGAATGCTAGATGGGATTGGCTAGTTTTTTAAAAGTAAGAATTAAAGCTTTAATGATAGGAGAAAGAAAAGGAGAAGAAAAAGAACAACATGGATTTTTACTAATATTTGTAATTGGTAAAATCAGGTCAAATTTCTAATTCCTTTTGTCTCCACATCCAAAATGTAGTAAAAATCCCTATTTACAAAGCCCACTATGGCTAGTATATGCCAATATTTGCAAATTCAGCTTACTTGATCCTACACAAAATTAAGGAATTGCATAAGTTCTGGGGCCCTTTTGAATTCTGGCACATTGTATGAAATATGATAAAGAATAGTTTCATAAAAATATGATTCATAGGATTATTTATATTGGACTAGAAGGGATTTCAGAGGCCATCTAGTTCAACGCACTCACTTTAGAGAGGAGGAAAGCAGATTCAGGGAGGTTAACCTGCGCATGGCTACATAGGTAGAAAGTGACTGAAATGACGTTTGAACCCAGGTCCTTTGACTCCATAGCCAGTCCTCTTTTCTCTGCACCTTACTGACTCTCCAAGAGGACAGCAAGGGAATGTTTCCTTCACAGACTGAAGAGCATGTGTTAAGCAAATCATTGCACCCAAAGGGCTAGAATTCTGTGTCAGCTTCATTTTAAACACCCAATGACCATTTCAGAGAGACTATGGCTGTAATTACAATTAAATATGAATATGTCAGCTTTTGGACTCTTTTTTTTTTCCTAGGTTGTATCTTCTCGGTGCTGGGCCTTCCCACCCAGTTGTAGCTCAGATGCATAAGTTGCTAGGAGGGCTGGCTTTCTTGCCAGTGAAAAGATGCTTCTGAATGAGTAGATCCATTAGACCACTGCTTCTAAACCCCTGGTCCATAGATAACTGGTCTGTGCTCTTATTACTAAAGGCCTTTAATTTCATTTTTTTAAAGGTACATTTCATTAGTGCCTTTTGTCTTCATATCACAGTTATTTCCCACCCTTTTCTAGGGGGAATACTCTCTTGTGACAAAGAAAAACATTGAGCAAACAAAGCAAACAAAAACATTAAGCAAAAAACATACACAAGCCTCGTCTGACAATAGGTACCATGTGTTATGTTGGTAATCTTCTACCTTTTAGCCAAGAGGGAGGAAATATGTTTTGTTCTACCTTCCTAGGACTCAAAAGGCCCTTAGTTCTTAAAACCTGACTTTACAAATTTAAAAAAAATACTAATTCCACTTTCTCTTTGTATTCCTCTCTACATTCTATTCCTCCCAAACTGAGTTTTCAGTCTCCACTCCTTTAGCCATTGAAAGACCAGAGCAGTCTGCAGTAGAAGTGTTTGGATTGGGAAGTAGGCTGTCTTCAAAGCAAATGTTATGTATGGACTGTTTTTCTTTGAAACAAATTTTTAAAAGTATTTGAAACACAAAAGTATAGAAATCAAATCTATTGAAGTAACAGACTAAAGATCTCAGAAGATTTCAGTTATTGATTAGCAATTGAAGTTAGATAATGACATCATCTCAAATGAGCTCTGTCTTCTCTGTTCTAGGAAATTCCCAGTATAGCCAGCAGCAGGCCGGTTATCAACAGGGAGCTGCCCAACAACAGACGTATTCCCAGCAGCAATACCCAAACCAACAGAGCTATCCGGGACAGCAACAAGGATATGGTGAGAAAAACAACATTGGCCTATCTTCTGTGGGTTGGCTTCCTCGATTAATGTCCATCCAGCACATTGAAACTTCTTTTTTTTTTCTTTTAGTATCCAAGGGAACATCCATTTCAGTTCAGTTTCATAGCTAAGTATATTTAGAAGCATACTTTTATAAGGAGTTGCAGTGTTGAGTCCATCCTACTTTGTCTAATGATAATGAAATATATGATATAGTTGTATGATAACTTAGCTCCTACTACACAGTATTGCTGTTGATTACTTTTTTATAAGTTGAGATGATAGGTTCTTTTGTTAGATTCAACAAAGGAAGCACAAATTTTGTGATATTGTCATCAATGTATAATTGGATTATGTTATTAATAACATAATTGGGTTGGTACACAAAGAAGAATGAAAAATCACATTAGCTTATACATAGTCAAGAAGAGAAAGAGAAATAGGATACACTCAGTGAATATGTCAAGGACTTATTAATCCTTAGTGGTGGCTACTCAATATATTCATGCACATCACAGCCCCCTTTGGCTGTGGCCAAACAGATTTATCATCTGATAGCCAACCCTCTTATGATGAGCCTTCAACTTGAGCTTGAAGGTTCTTAGGTGATGCTGGGCCTGCACTAGAAGCCTTCCCAACTTGGTGGTATCTGCTAAAGTTTGTGCTCCATTGTCATTACATTCAAGAACCAAGGATCATTTCTGTACTATGATAAGGCATAAAAGTAGGACCATAAGAATAGAAAGAAAAAAGTTGTTTTAGCCAGTTCATCTTTTCATCAGAATTATTTGGAGTGTTTATCTATAATCATTCAATTTCTTAGAATCACAGAATCATTAAAATTGGAAGAGACTTCAGGTATCATCTAGTCCAACCCTGACCTGAACAAAAGTTCCCTTTTATAACACATCTCTCAAGTGGTCATCCAACCTTGGCATGAAGATCTCAAGTGAGGAGAAAACTACTACTTCCCAAGGCAGCTGATTCTATGTTTGCATAGTTCAAATTGTTAGGAAGGCTTTACTATATTTGCTTCTTTGCAGCTCCCATTTATTGCTCCAAGTTCTGACCCCTGGGGCCGAGCAGAATAAGCCTAATAATCCTTCAAATACTAGAAGACACCTACGAGGTTCCCTCTTTTTAACAAATAGTTCTTCCCCAGGCATTTCTTTCAACCAATCTTTATATGGCTTGATCTCAAGACCTTTCTCCATGATGGTTCCCCTTCACTTGATGCTCTTCAGCTTATTAATGTCTTTCCCAAAATGGGGCATCTAGAATTGAACACCACATTCTAGATATGGTCTGACCAGGGCAGACTGTAAGGGAACTAACACCTCCTTAGTCCTGGCCACAATGCCTTACTCAGTGTAGTATAAAATCACATTAGCTTTTTTGGCTGCCACATTATTATACTTTTGAGCCATATCAATCTTTCACTTCCCCAAAACCTTGAAATTTTTTTAAGCCAAATTTCTCTCTGATGACACCTACCCCCATCTTACACTTATGAAGTTGACTTTTTGAATCCAAGTGTATAACTTTATATTTATCCCTGTCACATTTCATCTAATTAGATTTAGCCTATGCTCTGGGCTGTTGAAATATTTTTGGAATATGACTTTGTTATTTAAGGTGTTAGCTACCCCTTTGGGTTCTTTGTTGTCACTTGCAAATTTGTTATGCATACTCTCTAGGGTTTTATTCATATCATTGATAAAAGTGTTAAAAAGCACAAGCACAAGGTGCTCTGCTACAGGCCGCTTTCCAAGTTAACATCAAACCATTAAAGACTATTTTTTGGTCTGTAGCTATGTAACCAGTTCTATTTAATTGTATTATTGTATAGCCCACTTCTCTTCATCTTCTTCACAAGAATAATATAAGAGAATGTCAACTGATTTGCTAAAATCTAGGCAAACAATAGCTGTAGCTTTTCCCTGACCTGCCACTCTAGGAAACATTAAAAAAAAAAAGGAAATGAGATTAGCCTGGCATGTCTTGTCTGTAGTAAAGCCATGTTGTTTCTTTGTGATCACTATTTCCTTTCCTACGTGTTTATTAATTATCTCTTAATAATAAATTCTAGGCTTTTGCCAGGGAGTGAGATCAATTGTATTAACCCTTAGTTTGCAGACTCTATTTGCTTCCCTTTTGTGAAAAAATGGGATGTTATTTCTCTTTATTCATTCCTGTGGTATTTTTTTCATTGTCCATAGTCTCAAAGGTCACTAATGGTGGTTCCACTTTTTTCAGCATCCTAGGGTGTGGTTCATTTGGGTCTGGTAACTTGAATTTATCAAGGGTAGCTCTCTTACTATCTATGTGAACTCATCATGATATTCCCTTGCTTTCTCCCTACTTGTCTTAGGATCATAGAGTCAGAGCAGGAAGGGACCTTAAAAGCCACTTAGTCTAGCACCCTGATTTGACAGATGACAAAAATAAGGCACAGAGAAGTTAAATGTCTTAACTAGGATCACCCAGCTAATAAGTGCCTCATATAAGATTAGAACCTAAGTCTTCCTGACTGTGGGTACAGTGCCTTATCTACACATGGTATTGCCTCAGAAAAAAATCTGTCTTTTTTTCCGTTATCTGTTATCACTGAACTTATCCACCCAAACAGTAGTTCTATGTCCTCTTTAGTGATACTCTTTTCCACAGTATAGCTTTTAAAAAAACACATAGCATTTTTATAATCCTGATTTGTTGCAGGCTCAGCTTACTCTAACTTCACCATGACTAACTTAGATTATTTCAGGATCATCCCATATGTTTGTGTTTATCCTCTATTACCTGCCTTCTTTCCATCTTCTGTATATGTTTTTTTTTTTAATTAAGTTGCTTGATGAATTTCTTAAATATCCACTTTTGTCCATTTAAACCACTCTATCTTTTTCTCTGAAATGGAATTTTTTCCCTTTGTGTTTTCAGAATTTTTTTTTCTTTTTTTTCTTTCATTGATGTCATTTCTGGATACACCCTTCCTCAGTACATACCCACAGTGAACCTTCTGTTATGACAGTGAAAAACAGTTAAGCAAAATCAATATATACAGTAACCATATCTGACAGTATATGCTAAATTCTACATCCATAGGTCCTCTCCTCTCCAACAAAAGGAAGGAAGTACATTTCCTTACTTCATTTGCAGGAATAAGATTGATCATTACGATTATAGAGCATTCATTCAACTTTGTTGAGTATAGCTTTCATTTGCATTACTTTGGCCATTGTGTATACTGTTTTCCTGGTTTTGCTTTACTCTACATCCATTCATACAAGGCCTTCCATTTTTCTATGAATTTCTCATATTTCTCATTTCTTGTTAGCATAACAATATTCCATTGCATTCATATACCACAATCTGTTCAACTATTCCCCAGCTGATGGGTAATCAGTTATTTCCAGTTCTTTGCTGCCACCAAAAATGCTGCTGTGTATATTTTTATATATGTGAGTCATTTATTTTTGTCTTTGGCCTCCATTCAATATAGGTGCTTCTCTGAGATCTCTGGGTCAAAGGGTAGAGACAGTTTAATAATTTTTCCAAATAATTCCAAATTCTTCAGGTTTTATTCCTGAGAGCTTTTCAGTTCCTCTTGGGCTGACTTTCCCTGTAGAAATCTTAAGCCATGAGATCCTACCCATCTTATCTCTGAAACCTTCCAATCTACTCTCCTAAAACCTCGAGTACACAACAGAATATACCTTTCATGTACTTCTTCTCCTCTATCATAACTTCTCAGATGGTATAGTCACTTTTCTATAAAGTTACTAACATGTCCAACCCAGCAACCAGTTCTTCCTTGTTAGTGAGAATCAGATTCAGAAGAGTAGTTTCCTTTGTTGTTTCTTCCAATTTCTAAAGGATTTGGTTATCATTAAGGCAAGTGAAGAAAGTATTAGCTGCCCAGCTTAGACCCAGCTTACAGAGAAAAAGGAGAGAGAAGGGAAGGGAGAGGAAAAGAGAGAGAGAGAGAGAGAGAGAGAGAGAGAGAGAGAGAGAGAGAGAGAGAGATGCTCTGCCCGCGTCTTCCTCCAAAACATATATTTCCTTACATGAGTATAATCTCAATAAATAGTAGGACTCTATTCCCCCCCCCCCAACTTTTTACCATTCTTATTCCTTTTGGATAAAGCATGACATTCCAGCATCATATTCCAGTTGTGGATCTCATCCTAGCAAGTTTCAATAATATTGTGAGGTCAAATTTACCTCCTTGCACTGGGACCTTTAATTGACCTGTTATTGCATATTTTGTGCATTTACTTACAGATATCTGAAGGCTTTGTGTTTTATTGCAGATTTTTTAATTGAATTTTACCACCTGTGAATTTTTGGATGTCACTATTCCTTTTCTTCTTGTGTTGTTGCTATGACAACCCTATAACAGGGTTTTTTTTTGACATGGGATCATTGGACTTATTTTTTTAAAATACATTTTATAATTATATTTCAATATGATTGGCTTCCCTTGTAAACCTAAGTGTTTTGTTTAATGCCTTTAAAAACATTATTCTGAGTGTGGCAAATGAAAGATGGAACAAATGAAGAAACAGAGGTTTGAGCTTCTGAGCATATCAGTTTATTAAGCAGTGCATGCCAATTGCTTGACAGATCAGGACCAGACCCCTCAGCTTTGGCACTGGACCCTGAGTACAGGGCAAGTCATTTTACCTCTTTGAGCTTCAGTTTCCTCAACTCTAAAATGGGATAATAACAACTCTTAACTCAAAGGGTTGTTGTGAAAGTCAAATGAGGTATTTGTGAGGCACTTGTTGTTGTTATTCAGTCATGTCTGACTCTCTGCAACCCCATTTTGGGGGTTTTCTTAGTAAAGATACTAGAGTGCTTTGCCATTTCCTTCTCCAGCTCTTTTTACAGGTGAAGAACCAAGGCAAACAGGGTTCAGTGATTTATTTGCCCAGGGTCACCCAGCTATTGAGTATCTGAGGCTGGATTTGAGTTCATGAAGATGAATGTTCCAGATTCCAAGCCCATGCTGTATCTACTGTGCCACCTAGTTGCCCCCTTAGTACAGTGCCTAACATATAATAGGTGCTATGTAAATGTTTATTTCCTTCTTTTCTTGCTCTCCCGCCCAACCCACTGTGACACCTAGCTGTCCCATTTTCCTTCCCTTTCTCTTCAATGTCATATTCTTCTTTGAGGAAGTACAGCTTCTTCCAAGGTGATGTTAAAGCATTAAGGAGTACTTTTGGATCTAGCCATTCAAATGGATAAATCCATATAACTGTTTTATAGTCTTACTTACTTGTCTTATCTTATTTTTGCCAATACCTTCTTCATCAGCTTGAATTGTCAACTTCTTGCTCCTCCTCCTCAGATCCTTCTACTGCCCTTTCAGCTTCTCCAAAAATTCTCCCAAATATCCTCACACCAGGCTCAATGTCTGGTCTTCAGAATTTCAAAACCATCCAAACATCCTTCAAAATTCCTTCTCCTTCTTTAGCTCTAGTTCTTTTGCTCCAGCTCCCATGCTCCTTTTCCTGTCAGACAGTAGTAGAATTAATTCACTGAATGATCAGTGAGGCCTTACCTGTGTTTTGGATGATGCAAATTAAGCAACTAAAAATAGGACCAAGGGCTTAAAATATTTTCATATTTATACTTTCAGTATTATTTCAATATTGGCACATATTATGTCTGAACTTTAATGATATGCATTCTCTTACGCACCAGAGGAGTTTGAAATAATTTCTGGTACTATGGAGATGAGGACAATTTCCAAATTTGTATATGTGATTTCAGCATAATTTGTGGGTTTAAAAAATTAAGTATAGATATTCTCTACAGAGAATAAAATTAACTTGTATTTCGTGAATGTATAAATTAATGGTGTATAATTTTTGTAATAATTCACCTTTCATGCTTGTTCTCTTAGGTCCTGCACAAGGAGCTTCTTCACAGTATTCTAGCTACCAACAGGGACAGGGACAACAGTATGGAAGTTATAGAGCTTCTCAGACAGGACCATCTGCCCAACAACAGAGGCCTTATGGTTATGAACAGGTAAGCTGTTCTGAAATTTTCAATACTAATGATCTCTTTTGGGAATTCTCACTGCCCCCAGATAACCACACCTCGAAAGGTACTAGAAATAAAGCCAGATGACCCTGGTTCCAGCCCTGCTGTGGTATGTTTTGGAGGTATGAATCACAATAAGTCATTTATCCTCTCAATGCCTTAGGCAGCTCTTTAAAGGCCCTAGAGTGAAGTGACTACAACTGATAAATAGACTAAAGGTGCCCTTTCGCCACTAATCAAGGGTAAACATGTGTCCTTGGCATTAAAAAATTTGTAGGTTTGGTTTCTCAAATACACCAATAGTAGTTCTGATGGAAGCATTGTTTTGGAATCTGAAAACAGTGTATTGTAACTTTGAATTTTGCCTTGAAATTTAAAACCAAGGACATCTTGTAATAAGTTTTGCAAACTAGAAGAAATTTGCCTTTGACTGGCAGTTTGCAGACCAGTTGTAGTAGAAAAACTTGTCTAAAGTATCCAAATGACTTGTTTGCTTCTAATTACACATAATTCAGTTCAACTCAACATTTATTAAGCAGCCATTTAGTATGAAAACCTGTGCATCAAACCAGAGATATGAAGCTCCAAAATGAAAGTTTCAGACTTCAAGGAGCTTATGTTCTTTTAAAAAAGGACATTTTATTTTTAATTGATGAATTTGCCAAATGAAAAGAAATAAAAACAAAACTCGTGTAACAAATATGCATATTCAATTAAAACAAATATCCACATTGAGCTTATATTCCTAAACCTTTTACAGAATTATTACTAAAATTATATCGGAGTTCCACAAACTAATTTATTAAGAGGAACAATAGAAATAAATTGATTTTAAGGTAACCAATGTCTCCTTGACATCCAACGAATATTAATTTAGTGTGTGTTTAAGAATTATGGTTTTACTCTTTAAAGGACAAAAAGATGTATAACAAGAAAAAGTCTTGAAAGCTGTTTTAGGCTTCAAGGATCACTCTTAACTCTGTGTTCTAGTATCTAATGTTCAATTTAGTCAGTCAGTCAATAATCATTAAGCTCTTGCTGTGTGTCAGAGATTGTGCTAAAGAGTCAAAGAAAATGCAAAAGACAGTCCACGTTCTCAAGGAGCTTGTAATGTAAGGAGGAAACAGCATGCAAACAATTATATACACACAAGACATATACAGGATTAATTGCAGATAATCAACAAAGGGAAGGACTAGCATTGAGGGGGATTAGGGAAGGCTTCTTGTATAATGTTAGATTTTAGTTGGGACTTGAAAGCAGCCAGGGAAGTCATGAGGTAGAGATGAGAAGGAAGAGAAGTCCAGGCATGAGGGACAAGTTTCATCAGTTTTGTCCAGGGTATTCAGTCTCTAAAAGATTCACACCAAACAAATTCATAATATAATGATTTCTAAACCAGAATGTCAGCCCAATGATTTAGAAAAGGAAATTATAGGCTGTTTATTCAGGCCAACCCAATAGAACGTCCCTCCTTCTGGTACAAAATGCCTGGGAAACCTGATTAATAGTTAGAAGGTGGTTTGGTGAATATCCAATCTAGGTTCGAGTTAAATGATCATAAGGGATATTTTCATCAAGCTGTGATAGCCTGATAGTTAATCTTTTCTATTAACCAGGTAATTGAGTCAGCTCACTAGGATACAGTCTCCCTTATAGTCTGAAGAGGACACACTAACAACTTCTTATTCTCCATCAGTCCACCAGAGCCTTTTATGTGCTCTTGGCTTTTCTCATTTCAATATCTTTTCATAAGAGGTTACAATTTCTGAGTTTGCAAAATGTTTTACAGTGATTATATTTTAGGTTGATAGCCTTCAGGTGACACTTCAACCTCATCAGTAAAACGTCTCTAAACCACATTATAGGATGGATTATTTCTGAGAAGTTTCTTTTAATAGCTAATCTCATGTACATCGTGTGTATTTTGGTTATCTTTCAGTCAAATAAAATATTTCTTGCCTGACTCGGGTGTTCTTTATGTCCTAGATCTTGGAGTCCATCTTAGTTAGGGACATATACCCTTTTCCCACAAAATATGTAGCCATGTTAGCAAAAATGTAACGTAATTAACCACAAAAATATAACCTTATTAACATTCTCTTTTAGGGCCAGTACGGGAATTATCAGCAATAAGGGACAAGCTTCTTTGTTGGATTCATTTCAGTACTATGTCCATCTTTGGAACTTGGTGTACAGAAGGTTTTGACTAATTGTAATATGTTGGTTACCCCTTAGCACAAAGCAGCGTCTGTATGTGAACAGTGTTCATTTCATGCCGGTAATGAAGCAGTGCACTATACTGGTAAAAAGACGATGCTTTAATGGTCTGATATATTTGGTGCTGTGTATAGTATTGTATGTTGCCACAACGCAACTTTTTTTCTTTTCTCCTTCTTCTTCTTCCCATTCTTGATGTTTCTAAATAGCTTTAGGGGTCATTTTATCATCAGAGTTTTTTGTGCCCAGTTATGGGAAACATCTAGGATATCCTGCAATTCGTGTATTTATACAAAGAGACCTTAGGTCTAATTTCTCTATCCATCCTAAAGTAGGTTAGGAACTTCTGTTTACCTGAATGCAATGCAGTTTGTCCATGGTTTATGGTTGCCTCTGAAATATATGCCTCTTACCTATACTGCTTTAGGGGCAGGGGCATTCTTTGTGGTATGTCAATTTCCATGCTACACAATGAAAAAAAAAGAAATATTTCGTTTACTGGAGATGTTATGAACAATAGTTTCCAGCGCTTACTAATTATCCATGTCTCATTCTGGTTCAGTCTGTCTGAGAAGATAGACATTTTTGTATTAAAAGGTAAAGAGGGATCATTTATTCAAAATAATCTGACTCCATAGAGGTGTCTTAGTGAACAATATAAATTGAAGAGTATGATATGAATGGAAAGAAAAGAGAATCCTTTGGGGATTGGCCCATTAGAAGTTAATATTGCTTTGTTCTGTGTTTATCTAATAAAACATTTCTGGCATTTGAACTTTTAATGTGCCATATCTACATTTATAAATACTTTTAAATATTAATGCCAAATTTTCCTGTCAAGTGGTTAGTTGATTCTTTGTATATTATTTCTTGTAGGGTAGTTCAGATCTCCAAGCAAATTTTGTAGTCATAGCTAAGATGTATTTCTGGGCTGTTTATTTTGCCCCCCCTTTTCCTGCAGGAACTTGACTTATATGAAATACAGATTAGGCAGAAAAATAAGTGAATAAATATTCCCCCTTTGGCAATTCATATTCTACTGTGAACACATGGAAAAGTGAAAATTTGTGAAAGTTTATATGGTGAATTGTAGCTAGCTTAGTTTCTAAGTGAAGAGATCCTGAAATCTGTGTAAACAATACAGAGTAATTCATTTTGAGCAGTTTTATTAAATGAAAAACTTGAATAAATTTCTAATATGATATACGTTGGAGATGTGGTTGAACCTTACTTGGATAATAAAGCTTTTATTTAACAAGAAAATAAAAAGAACTTGGGGAAAATACTTCAACTAAATACAAATCTTTATAGTAGAACAAAATATAACCTGAAGGAAATGTCATCTTTTTTTATATGTGTTAATTCTGATGGAGATAATCTTTTTTATTATTGTTGTTAACAGGTTTTATATTTTGAAAACTCAAAAGTAGAAAAATAGATATAACACACTGAGGCATATACATTTGCTTTCTTCCCTTGAAATAATGGTGGATTGAGGTCACAGAATTTTAGAACTAGAAGGGACCTTAGAAGGGACACCAAATCTAGCTCCCTTATTTTACAGATGGAGAAACTGAGGGCCCAAAGAAGAGAAAGACTTGTCTTAGATCACACATCTAGTTAGCAACAGACCAGGAAGTATAAACAAGGTCTTCTGACTCCCAGACCAGTGTTTTTCCTATTGTGCTTCATTGCCTCTCCATCACCCAACAAATGTCAATTGATAAAATTGGTTGACAGATAGCAATTCATTGCTTGGAATCATGTGATGACATAAGGAAAGGATTGCTTTTCTGCGATCCCAAATCTCATATCATCCTTGGTAGATTCAGGGGCACAAAATAGTAGCGTTCTTAGGAGCTCCCCACTCTCTTGGCCTCTTTTCATTATACTCACTAGATTTTTCAGTAGTAGTACCTCCAGTTCTCCATTGTGTTACCTCTGCAGTGTTAGTTATACACAGTTATATACAACTCATCTTCACTAAAAGTTGAGGTAATTTGTGGGTATAGACTATAACAAATAGATATCATCAGCTTTGAGGACTAAAGCACTCTACAAATCTTAGGGTATTGGTTTACTGAGTTTATTCCATCACTCTTGTGGGGCTAGCAGCATGTTAGCAGATCAGGTTTAAAAGCACTTAGTCTTTTTTTTTTTTTGTCTTTTAGTATCATATGGCTTAGAGCTAGAAGGGACTCCAAATCTGGTGTTCTTCCTCCTATACTATGCTTCCAGTCGTTACAGCCCATAGCCGCTTCACAATACTGGGAGATCCTTTTGGGTTTGTGACAAAAGCCAGTAACTTGGACTTTTTCAGCCATACTTGTCATGCATCTTAGTGGCCATTCCTATCCCTTCCATTTTACTTTTAAGGGCTTTCTACTACCTTACCCATTTCTTTCATGCTCATTAAATCTCGGAAAGGTAATAGATCTCAGAGACTAGTCTCCAGCCAAAGCTGGGATCTTCTTTTCAACCTCCCTGTCAGATAGTTATCTAATACCTACCTGAACACCTTGTGGCTGGGAACTCATCACCTCAGATTTCAACCCATTTTTATCTTTAGTCAACTCTATTTTCTAGAAAGCTCTTCCTTTATAGGTTGCTTTTTGTTTGCTTTAACATTATCTGTATTAAATGTTACTTGAACTCTGCCAGTGCTGAGTTAACAGTTCTTAATTGCTAGAAATGATCTGAACAATTGAATTTAAGGGATCTGTTCCCTGTGGTTTTGTCATTTCTTTCCCTTCATCACAATTCTAATACAACTAATTTGAAAATTCCCATTGAAAATATTTAAAGACTTAGATAGCCAAGAAGATGCAATTTATTTTCCTTCTTGTCAGCATGGAAATATGCCTCTTATGTACGTTTTTTAAGTGCTGAAACAATACTTTTGAGAGAAAAGGACATTTAAAAAAACATATTACCACTACTATATCAATCTGAAATGTCTTACATTAAGAATTTCTTGAATGTTGTATATATATTTAAAAGAGCACTTTGGAAAATAGTTTATACATTTATTTCCTAATTTATACATGATTTTTGGTGTTAATATTTCTAACTGTTAATAACAAATGTTTATTTAATGTGTTATCCATTTTTGTGTATTTTTGTGGGAAAGAAAAGTAATGCCAGCAATTCTGACTTTTTCATCAATTGTATCTCAACTTCTATAATACTGAATGTTTAAGAAAGGCTTAGGCTAAAATGACTTGATCATGGAGTGTGTTGATGGTACTACTTTTTTTTATAAACCAATGAAAGACATGATTAAAGACCAGCGAAGAAGCAATTGGGGACTTTGGGAAACGGATGCCCATACTCACCCCTTATTGTCCAACATATCATAATGCATTTGAGAAATGGTGGTGACAGTTTTCAGAATTGTTGAAAAAAATAGGACTGGTATGCAAAGATCATCATGCATCATAGTTTTGTGTTGATCTGTGTCTTTTGATGATATAACTTTAGAATATTACAAATAATATTAGGAACTCATTTCAAAAGCCATTGTTAAAGGTATCATGGTGGGAAAAGGCTTTCTAGAATTTCAAAGGAAGCCTTAATGTGTTTATATGGATGGAGACTAAGTGAACCTCTGATTTTGTCAGATATTTCACAGAGACAAGTCTATAGCATCCATTCTTTATTGTAAAAAGAGAAAAAGTGTTTTCATTTTCATTTGAAAATTTATAGCCATTACTACATTCCTGTTTATTGAACAAATCTGTTTAGTCTCTGTCAATTGTGAGTACAGTACATTTTTCAATAATCATCTTGATTGTTAGTTTTTTTTCCCCGTCAGATTTGAGTTTGGTGTATAAATGGAGTTTATGCTTTTGATGTAACCTATTAATAAACTGGTTCTTCTAAAAATCATATTTAATACTGTATTATGTAGTTTCTATGTATTTTGAAAACAGATTAGATGTAACTCTTAACCTGTTGTTCATATTCAGGCATTCATTAGCCCCCATGCCACCTTTTTTACTTCTCTGCGCCAAACAGTATTTCAATATACTTGGCAATACTAAGGCTTGACATCTTAAAACTGTTTATCATATATTCAAATCACTAGAAAACAACTTAAGTATAGATAATACTAGGAACACTTGTCTAGATGTTAAAACAATGCCTGATATTGCACTTCTAGTCTAGAATTGCTAAGATTTATTACACAAATATTTTAAACTTTGATTTGGATAAAAGATACAGAAACTACAAGTTCAATGGGACAGAGTTTTAATAAAGTCTACATTCTATTTGTTTTTAATTGGGATTATTTAATTTGTTTGTTTTTCAGGTATTCAATTTGATAAATATTAGGCATGTACTATGTGCTTAATACTGTACTAAGCACTGGTGATACAAATGAGAAAAAGAAAGATAGTACCTGCCCTCAGAGAGCTTACAGTCTGTTAGGGGAAGACAACACACAAAAGAAAGCTTGAAAAGGGAGAAGGGAGGGAGAGGACATAATGTTCCATGGAGTTCAATTCAAGCAGAGCTGCAGATGCTAAGTAGAGAGTTAGCTGAAAAGTCCAGATTACAGACTTCTTTAAAGCAAAGCTTTAGGAGGAATTTAGTGCTCCATCCTCATAGAGCAGGGGAGGTTGCAGGAATTGGCAAAGTAGTTGTGTGCCCAATTTGATCTGCTCTTTCTCTCCTTTATCAATGAAAGCATTTGTAAATATGGATTTTCCCCCTAAGGGCTACTTTGTCTAAATCCCCAAAATTTTGACATTTTTATCTCATTGTTTTCCTCTTAAATGAACATTTTTATTCTTTCTATAATTTGTTCTTTGACCTGCCCATCCTTTAGGAAATAAGTTAGTCTACAATTAATTTTGAATCTTTTCTTCAGTGGTTCTTTGTTGAGTATATTTTTATTGCATTGTGGTAAGTAAAGGATGTGCTTAATATTTCTGTTCTGCATTTGTGCCATTTTTATGTTTTAATACATAGTCAGTTTTTTTGAAGGTGCTATGAACAGATGAGAAATGTGTACTTTCTATTCCTATTCAATAATCTCCAGAGATATACTATATCTAAAATTTCTAAAATTCTATTCAAGTTCTTTACTTCTTTTTTGTTTTGTTTTATTTTTGTTTAAATTTATCTAGATCTGAGATGGCAGATTTAGATTCCCTACTATTATAGTTTTGCTGTCTATAACTAATAACTGTAAATGATTTAATTTTTCCGCTAAATATTTAGATATCATGTCATTTTAGTGTATATATGTTTAGTACTGATATTTATTATCTATGGTAGCTGTCAGCTAGTTTTAGTATCCTTGTTTATTTCTTTTAATTACTGGTTTATTTGCTGTTACTTTGAGGTCATGATTACTACCTCTGCCTTTTATACTTCACTTGAAGGATAATCGATTTTGCTCTGGCCCCTTATTTTCATTCTGTATGCATCTTTCTGTTGTGAATGTGTTTTTTGTCCACAACATAATGTTAGAATCTGCTTTCTAATCCATTCTGCTAACCTTGTCCATTTTATGGGTGAATTCATCTCATTTACAGTTATAATTGTTCACTGTTAATCCTTTTCTGTTATACTTTTTCTTCTTTTTGTTTCCTGACTGCTCTTTAAAAGGTGGAGCATCATGAAAGAAGAGTGAGCTCAGCACCAGTACTTTAGGTTTAGCATAATCTGTGGCTACCTCCCTTCTCCTCTTCAGTTTCCCTCACCAAGACCCCAATAAGTTCGTATCCTTTCTTCCTTTTATTTTAATCTTATCTTCAAAATCTGCCCTCCTTACTTAGAGTTTGTTTTAAGACTAACTCCTTCTTTATTCCTTATTCTGCACTTCCTCCTATCCATCCCTTTGCCTTCTCCCTTCTCATTCCAGTTCCTTGTTGAGTAACAGATATTTGTGTACCCAAGTCTGTGTGTATTCTTCCTTCCTTTGACCAGTTCAGATGAAAATGAAGTCCCACTGTTGCCTTCTTCCCCACCCATTTCTCTGTGTTTGTATAACTTCTTTTTATGCACCCCAATTATATAAGATAATTATCCCTATACATCCTGTTCCTCACCCTCAGGCATAGTGTATTTTTCTTCCCTTCGATTTCCATTCTTTTAAGATCATCAAATATAACAGAAACATTCCCAGGACCTTTATCTAATTAGACTCCCTTTGTGGCTCCTGATAATGATAGAATTCTAATGGAATACACACACACACACAGATATATATATATATATATATATATATATATATATATATATATATATATATACACACATATATATATATATATAAAATCTCCACATGTTATAAAGTCATTCTTGTTTATTTCCTTGTGATTCTTTGTTCATATTTCCCTTTTTGTTTTTCTCTTTATTAATGTGTTTGTATTTCAAAGTTTCTATTCAACTCTGGTGTTTTCTTTAGGAACACTTAAAAGTCTTCTCTTTGATTAAAGGCCCATTTTCCCTCCTGTAGGATTATACCCCTTTTACTAGGTAAATTATTTTGATCGTAAGCCTACATATCTTTTGCCTTCTGTAATATTGCATTCCATAATTCCTCCACTCTTTTGTACAGATGACTGCTATATCATGTGATCCTGACTGTGTTTGGTTCTTTGGTACTTCTTTCTGGTTGCTTGCCATATTTTTTCTTTGACTTGGGAGTTGTGGGTTTGGGCTATAATGTTCCTGGGAGTTTTGATTTTGAAGTTCTTTCAGGAGTTGACCTGTGTATTATTTCCATTTCTACTTTGCCCTCTGGTTATATATGACATCTGGGGAGTTTTTGTTTAAGATTTTTTGAAATGTGATGTCTAGATTCTTTTTTGGTCATGGCTTTCAGATAGTCCAATGATTCTTATATTATTTTTCCTCAATCTGTCTTTTAGTTCAGTTGTTTTTGCTGTGAGATACTTTTCATTTTCTTGTATTTTTTCCGGTCTTTTGAGTTTGTCTTAATATTTCTTGTCACGTGGAGTCATCTTTTATTTGTTCTCTTCTAATTTTCAGGGAGTTTGTTGCTTGAGCAAGGTTTTGTACCTCTTGGGCCAGGCTGTTAATTCCCTTTCCAATTGTTTTTCCCAAAGCTCTAATATCTTTTCCTATTTTTCCTTCTACACTCTCATTTCATTTATAAAAACATTTTTAAACTTAAAAAAATTCTTGCTTCATCTCTTCCAGTAATCCAGTTTGAATTTGTGCCCAAGTTATATTTTTCTTTGAGGCTTTGTTTATAGATGTCTTGGTATCATTCTCTTCCTCTGGAGCTGGTTATTGATTTTCCTTGTCACCTTAACGGTTCTTTATGATGGATTTTTTTTTGGTCATTCTTCCAACCTTCTTCCTGACTTGGGATTTTATGTTTGGATCAGACTCTGAACACTTCTGGATCTGGGTGGAGATTTTGTTCTATTGGATCCTTCTACTGCTTTCTTGGGGGTATTGAGTGTTGTATTCCTCCAGGATCTCAGGGACAGCTAAGGCTGGGGATCTATAAACTTTCAGTGCTTCAAAGTGTTCTGATCCAGGGCAAAGTCTAAGCTTAGCAATTTCCTTACCTGGTTTAGGGTCTGCACAACATGCATGTAGGCTTGCCCTTGGTTGGAAGTTATAGATCACTGCTACTAGACTCAAACATAGCCAGCAGGAAAGATCTGTAGATTCATTGTGACTACACCAACCTCCACTTTGACCTGGAATACCTGGCCTAGTTATTCTGCTACATGTTTCGGACTAGACTGGAGGCTGGAACTGAGACACTACTCAGGTCCTCTTTCCACAATCTGGCTAGCAGCTTCTGTGGGGGTGTAAGATCCACCCACAGCCAGCACCCAGAAAGCTGCCAGCATGCCACAAAAACACAGGTTCTTTTGATCTGCCTTAATAAGGAGAGTAAGGTGAAGGGGTTGGCAAGCTTACTTTAATTCTGCACACCAATATCATTCACTTAGTTCAGGGGAAAAAGCCAGCACCCTGAACTTCAAAGCAAAATACAAGCAAATTACAAACATCAACAGACAGACCTTGTCTGATTCAAATACCAATACATAGTTACCAGAGTTCAACAAAGTCTCAGCATCTGGGTTTACAAGCTGGAGGGCTCCTTAGCTACAGCTGCCCGGATTCTCGTCATCAACACCATCTCAAGGGCCCTTAAGCAAATTACAAACAGATGGACCCAATACAATTCATAGTTATGAACATCAAGGTTCAGCCCAGGAGCTCAAAACAAGGGCTGGCCCAGAGTCACATGCCACCACTGCTTTAGCAAAGAGCTCCAAGGAAGAAGAGGCCAACCCCTGGTTTTTATATCTTTGTCAGAGTCAGGGGTGAGTCACACATGGGACTCACCTAAATGACCTAAAATCGTCACAAAGAGGTGGACTTAAACCCACGTGGTCTAAGAGCCTCTGCTGTCCCAGACATGTAAACTAGGCCCTTCCTGGAGTTAGCCCCACCTCGGGCCCCACCTTAGTTGCCAATCCACACCCACATAGGTTTTACACCTAATAGGGGTTTGGGCCTGGGGCTTAGCACTTAGTAAGATTCAATGAAATACTCAATGAATTACTCAAAGCAAACAAAAGCCAAACTCTTCAAGGGCATTTGTTGAACTAAATGCTAAGGAGCCCATTTTGCTTACCAACACAGGTCCTGGGGTCAGAGCCACACAAGCCACTATTTACTTCTGAACTTGTTCCTCACTCATTACAGAGCCTAGCATCTGTACCCCTCCTCACTCTGGAACACCACCCTTATGCATATGTCCCCACCTCAATCTGCCCTGGATCTGTGATGTAGAAATGGGTAGTGAATCACAGAGCTGCCAGCGGGTACCTGTTCCTACATCCACCACAAGGTTGGAGTCCCCCTATATGGAGCTTGGATTTCTTTTTTCCCTGGTACACAACCTCAGTCTTCTTTCAATTCCTGTGTACTGGAATGCTCTTCATGGCACATGTAAGATCCTGTCTCCCAAATTCACAGACCTGTCTTCTTATGCTGATCTGGGCTAGAAATATGAATGTGATTTTTTTTATTAGATTTTTTGACCAGGACTTGGTCTGATACATTTTCTAAATCTTTGTTGAAGGCCACCAGAAGGGCAAAAGCAAGCACAGAGTGAATGGGCAGCATTTGCCAGTAATGACTAACATGCTGTAAGGGATGTGAAAGACTTTATCAAGGACATGTATAACCAGAAAAGGAAAAGGCTACTTACATAGTCAGAGAAACTTATAACAGATTGGGTCCCAAGTTGTGTATTTATATTCATAAAATATTTAAAAACCCAGAGGTAGCATATGACTAGAGAATTGGTCTCAAAGTCAGGAAGATCTGGGTTTGAGACCTACCTCTGACACATACTAGCTATAACAACTCTAGGATTGTGTTGGGAGAGTCGGGCTGTAATTCTTCCTGCTACCTTGCCATCTTGGCTCTACTCCATCCAGTTTTACTCACAGGAACTGCAGAAACTACTTTAATTTTTTTTTTCTGTAGTCTATATGTACTTTTATAAAAATTTGAGTGCCAAATTTGTGCTTCTATAGACATGAGTGCCAATAGGGGAATAAAGTTTTTTGGTATTTGTTGCCCTCACGCAACAAAATCCAGTGGGGAAATAAAACACAAATATTGTTGGGAATAATACACATGACTACATGATAAGTGTGTTAGGTAGAGAACAACGTGCTATATAAAGTCCAAGAGGGAAACAGCCTTACAAAGAGATAGCAGACATCAAAAATGTCTTCGTGTAGGAGGTGTCACTTGAGTTGGGTTTTCAAGGATAGTCATGATGCAGCTCGGTGGTACAATGGCTAGAATGCTGGACTTGGAGTCAAGAAGACCTGGTTTCAAATCTTGCCTGAGAAACTAGCATGAGACTCTGGATAAGTCATTTAGCCTCTCTCAACTTCAGTTTCATCATTTAAAAAATGGGAATAATAATAGTACCTACTTTATGAGAAGAATTTCACAAATATTAAAGTACTATATGTTAGTTATTCTTATACATATTTTATGAACATGACAAAGTAGCCATATAGGTCAATAGTTACTGATGATTTCTCCATCACTTGGGGGAGAGGGGAAGGATTGTGGTAATAATGTTACCTGTGATTTTTTCCTTTCTTTTGCTTTATGCACATATCAAGTATGTCTTTGATAAAAATATGAGAAGGCAATAGGCAGATTTTCACAGACAATTCTTTATAGCAGACCACACCATCACAGAGAATTAACTAAGAATTTTAGATAATATAAAGTTCTGCTGTTTGTCATTTTTTTAAAAAAAATTAAATTTGTTAAACGAATGCAATTTTAAGGGCCTATCTCTATTCACGTATTAAGGATAAGAGAGAAGGAGTAGACCTAACTTCCCTGCCTTCCTTTAAATCCCATCTAAAATACCATGTTCTACAGGAAACCTTTCCTAACCTCTCAATTAAAATGTTCTCTCTCTTTCAATTATTTCCTATTTATCCTATATATAGCTTTCTCTGTATACATTTGTTTGCACGTTGTCTCCCCCATTAGATCATAAGCTCCTTGAGGGCAGAAACTATCATTTGCCTCTTTGTAGCCTCAGCACTTAGCACAGTGCCTGACACATAGTAGGCATTTAAATGTTTATTGATAAATTTCATTGCTGTAGGGAACTCGGAGGATAAAACTTCCTTTACCAATGCAGATTGGCACCTTCTTTGGAGAATCCAGGCTTAGAAAATTGCTTAGGCTACTGAGAGGTTAAGAGTCTAGCCTAGGGTCTATGTGTTAGAGGTGAGAATTAAACTCAGATTCCTGGTTTGGTGGCCAGTTTTCTATCCATTGTACCATGCTGTCTTTTATCACATATATTAAGATTATACAAAATTTCTCAACAAATGTAATGCAGAGATAACTGTTGAGTGCTACTCAAGTTATGCAAGGCATAAACAGGAAGATATATGCTCACTAAAGTTGTTCACCAGTATAATGGAAGATATCCTGCAAAAAGTCTAAATAGAGATGATGTGTATGATTCATGAGACCTCAATATTTGGGTGGCTGAAGGGAATATGCATGTGTGTATATGTATGTGTATATATGTATATGTTTATATGTATATGTATGAGTAGGTATATAGGTTTATATGTGTGTATATATATACATGTATGTGTAT